>BTPG01000002.1:33459241-33891741 GCA_036245525.1 Semisulcospira habei
ATGCACTCTTCAGATCCTTTAGGTCTGTCACTGTACACTCTGGTTACTTAGACTTAAGAGATCTGCAATATGCACTCTTCAGATCCTTTAGGTCTGTGTCACTGTACACCCTGTCTACAGCTTCTCCTGAGCGACATTTGGCGACAATTATTGCCTCCAGTGTGCCCTGATTCATGCTGCCCCGGAAGTCAGTCTTGTTTTTTCTGACCAGTGAGAAGATACGCTCACAGTGGGCAGAAGAATGCGGTATAGACAGTACAGACAGCATGATGGAAGGCAGAAGCTTGAATATTTGCTGTCCGTTGGTCTCCATCTTGCTGATCCTCCCCCACACTTCGTCTACCCTCTCAGTACCTTCTACACAGGTCCTAATGTCTGAGCACTGATAGACAGCAAACTCCTTCTGGATGTCTGTCACAGTGACCTCTTTCGGCAGCAGTACTGGGAATCTCTTGAGGAGATATTCCAGAGAGCCGAAGGAGCTATCCAGCTGCAGCGAAGGGTCTGTTACTTCAACATGCTTCAGAAGTTTGTCCTGAAAGGGAAGCTTCTTGAGAAGATAGGTGCAGCTTGCCTTGTAGAAAGCCTGGACATTGCCATAAAACTCTGTAACTCGTTCATCTCTGAGATAATTTTCTTTGGAGTTTGTGATGAAGTCCCTGGCTTCTTGGCCAATGATCAAGTCAGCATGCTGTTTGAGGTTGTAGGATGAGCTGAAGTCAACATCCACAGAGTCTTTGTACAGCATGGCAGATGGCTTCACAAATCTTAGCTGTAACTGCCGCAGGAGTGATACCAGGCGCCTCCTCAAGACATGAACCTTGGGTTTCTCTGACTGCAACTCAGTGTTGACTTTCTCAAAGTCTTGAATGGCATCAGATAAGAATAAACAGTACAGCTTGTTGGTTGGAGACGAAAATACTCTCTTCAAGTCTCCTAGCTTCTTCTTGACAACAGCTCCTGTCGCAGCTGACTCCTCCTCCTTGAAAAAGTCATACAGCGCATTCCAGGAGCTGATAATCCTTGGAAGGCACTGTCCAATACTCAGCCATCTTGTTGGTGCATGCTTCAGGATCTTAGTTGCCTCCAAGTCGTGAAGCACTTGCATAGCCTTCAGTGCTGCCTGCCGCTTGCTGCTCTTTTCAAGGTAGTAGAACACGTCAATGAGGAGCTGGCACACATTCAGTGGAAGACAGGCAGCACCTGACATGAGAGTATGAAAAATGTTAGAACAGAAAAGGGTCATTAAAAGGAAAGAGAGTGTTAATTAAATGATGGTTCCGCTCCAGAGTACTAATTAGAAATACCTGTCGGGAGAGAAAGAAAATATATGTAAAGCAACAGCTAAGGCCATTCCAGGGGAAAAAGAGTGCCATACCGGAGCAGAAGAAAGCAGCACCTGTCAGAAATGCAATAAACAAGAGTGAAAAAATGTGAGAGCATACACTGGGAATTGCATCTTGGAAATGTCAATTTTTAATTGAAATTTAAAAAAAGATGATAAAAAGTTGGCAATACTACAATTACAAACTGACATTAAAAATATGAAAGCAAGATATTAACCTTTCTCAGCAGCAATGTGGATAAGGTGGCAGACACATCCTGCGAGGTACAAGTTGGGGTGTCGCCGCAGCATAAACCCATACACCCCCTTATCTTGTCCCACCATCACGTTTGCATTGTCTGAACCAAGCGCAAGACAGTTCTCCCAGGGAACACCATGGGCCTCCAGTTCGTTTTGGATAAGATTGAAGATTCTCTCACCTACAAAATGATAAAAATAAGGTAAAGGCACAGTCTACAGATACAAGCAATCTGGCCAGCTCTTGTCTTGAAAAAGTTGAAATAGAAAATCATTCAATGACATTTTTTTTGAATTTTTTCAGAATGCTTAAATAAGGTGTTCGAACATACATTAAGAACAGAGCCTCGTTTTAATTTAAAACTCGTCCATTCAATCTTCTTAAATCAACTTTCTTCATTTAGGTGCCAGTAATTTCTGTAATTTGAGTAAACAAAAAACGAATCGGAGGAGAAGCTATATTTAATCTCTATTGTATGGGAGGGAAAAAATGACTTACCAGTTGCTGACCCTTCAAGTGCAGGCAGCGACAGTGCATCTGACCGCACTTCCATTGTGTCCGGATCGACGGTTCTGACAATCAAGGGGAAGAGCTTGGAACCACCTTTGTCGTTGCTGCCGTCAGTGGAGAGGGTGAAAGGTCTGGATATCATGCGGGCTGCTAGGTTGAATGTGGTCTTCGCGGCGATCTCTTTCACCAGAGCAGTTCCTTTGCTCCGACCACACTGAAAATTCTTCGCAATTTTTGAATCCGGGAACATGACTTTTACACATTTGCTCAGCTTGTCTAAAGAGGCCATCGGAAGATTCAAGTCCACCACCAAGTCTACCATCATTGTTTCTGCTCGGATGACTTCCAGGTCCTTATCGTGGGACGTAGATGGCGATTCCTTCACAAAAAAGCCCGTTATCTTGGTGGCTTGGCTCTTGCGTAGGTGTTCGTTTGTCTTGTGCTTTTCAGTTTCCACGTGTCGGGTGATGTCGTTTTTCCCGCCACTACAAATAGAGAGATCCGACGCACATATTTCACAATACGCAAATGATTCACCTTTCTTCCCTGCTTTCATAAAAGGAAATTCCTCCGTATATTCAGCACGGAAGTCTTGAAATCTCATGCGCTTTTTGGAATCATCGCCATCAGCCTTTTTCCTTTTTGACGCCATTCTAACAACTTCGATCTTCGCTCCTTTGCTTGCTGGTTCGTTTCTGAATCGTCACTTTATCCTCTGCGCATGCGCACAACAATCTCGGTAAATTCCGTGACAAAACTAAACCATAACTGACCAATCAGAGGTTAGAAACGTAAACCGGTTCCGATTCAGCATACGTGATATGATTACTCTACCGCCTCCACCCACCCCCCCCCCCCTCTCCCACAATCCCTTTTCCGGAACAGCCGCAGCGATTATCGTATTCCCGGAACACCCATCCTATTTTTAAGAAAAATCGGAACAAATACGGGTACACCGGAACGGTAGGCAGCTCTGATACAGCCAACTGCTAACCGGTATGACAGAGCTGCCGCCATTGCTCAGCCGGATAAATTTGAAATTCCTTGAATGGATTATAAGAACCGATCCGGTTTTTTCTGAGCTTGAAAAAGTTTATGCATATCTTAATGAGAGAAAAATCCTGACGAGTCTATTTTATTTTAGCTCTTACTCAAGTTTGGTCGAAAAGGTTATGTTGTTTGGGGGTTTGTCTGCATCTTTTTTGCTCTATGGCGTATGGTGCGGCACCTGCCGCGTATGGTGCGGCACCTGCCGCGTATGACATTGTAACCTATATGTTCCACTTGGCTCTCACTTGGCCAGGGTGCTAATTTATAATTTACTGCAAAGTCAATAAATGACAGTACTGTGTCAGTTATGTTCGCTTTAAGGGACAGTGTCATGTACATGACAATGTAATTGAAATCTGTGAAGCATGGCATTCATAAACCCACCCAAATCATTTAATAGCCCAGCATGAATACAGCTGGAATACAGCAGGAAGGCAGCAGGAAAAAGCATGATTTTAGCGCATGCTGTTTTCATGCTGTGCCCCACTGTAACCACGCTTTATGCCTACTGGGACAGCCAAGTCTTGTCTGGGGTAAACTCAAAAACTATCGACTACATTTGCTGAATGGTGCAAACGTATAAAGTTACTGTTCAGTGTAAATTCCTAGAAAACATGATTTTGCTTGATAACAATATTATCTTTTTTTAAAAAATTATAATAAAATGAATCAAGACGAATTCCTCCTTTTCAATGATATCAATGCTGTAGAGAACAAAGACTTAGACTCCAAAAAACAGCGTCTTTTGTCTGTTGTTGTCTCAGGAAAGTCAAAGACTTATCTAGGAAGACAATACATGACAGAGGATATTGAATCTTTAACCTCTGACGAACTAATCAAGCTTCATTTAAAATATGAGAACCACATTGCTTCACTAATGACACGTGATTTAAGTCGATCTCTTGTATGTCTATACACAAAAGCAGTGAGTCACTTTCTACCTGTGGATAGTGACAGTCTATCACACGACCTTGAAAGCAATCCTATTGTTTCAAGTTCAATAGGCAAATTAGCATGCATCATGTTTTACAAGTTTGGAAATTACCTTGCACCTGTTGTAACATTGCTTGTCACTGGGAGTCATATTGATTTTTCGAAAATAAATTTTCTAGAGAAAGAAAAAGAAGGATCATATGGACGAGAACAAGATGACTACACAACAGAACCCCGACCCTGTTTTGACACAGGTTCAAACTGTGACTAAGGCTAAAAGTCCAGGCAGGGTTGATGCAGGAAAAAGATTAGCCGAATGGAACAGGCAAAAAAAAAATTACAGCTTCAAGCACAAACAGAAAAGACTCATGTAAAGCACCAGTGTCACTACCATCAGGATCAACACTCCCTCATCAAAGTGACAGACAAAGAACTAAGTCTGACCCTGACCCCGAACCTCAATCAACAAAATATATAGTTGCCGGATTTGTTGTCGGATTTGGTTACGTAGGTTACTTACTTTACTTACTTACGCCTGTCACCCCTACCCAGGTATAGGCCGTCGACGAGAGACCTCCAGCAACTCCTGTCCTGTGCTTCTCCTTCGATTCTACTCCAGGTGGTTCCCAGTCTCTTGATGTCTGCTTGGAGGTCTCGACGCCAGGAGTTTCTCGGCCTACCTCTTTTCCTCTTTCCCTGGGGGTTCCATGACAATGCCTGCCTAGTGATACTGGAGTTACGTAGGTTATCAATTATACAAAAAATACAAACCACAGACTCGTACAGTGACCAAAAAATCAGACACTCCAAAAACAAAACCAGAAGTCGCCACATTACCAGTAACATCCAAAACCGTTGACCCATTTTATATGCAGTAAATAAAAATATTATTTTAATTTTTCTTGTATTAGAAAATGAGCGACACAAAGAACATAATGAACCTTGTCTATCACTCTGCCATAATCAGCGGACTAGCAGTGGCGTATTCTATGCTAGGAAAAAGTCTACTCAAAATGAAATCAGCAGACCTCAGTAGACTCGATTTTGAAGACAGCGCTAAGCTAATTGCAGTTGTAACAGCGTCGATTGCGACAAAAGACTTTCTCGTCAAGCAAGGAATTATTCCCGAAAATGTTTCTATGTAAATAAAATAAATATGGCGACGATAGCTATTATGGTGGGAGGTGCGATGGTTAACGCCCTCGCATTTAGTGGCTCTAATTATCTCTTTTCAAAAATGGGTAGAGAAGAATCTGCAGAAGAAATGAAGCAGCATAATGAAGCGTCTGAGAAACTTGCTCAAGCGCAACAAGAATATGAAAAGAATAGAATTGAGAAACTTGATTTCATCAATGAAAGATTGAGGCTTGAAGGCCACGCACAACATACGTTTTCAAATACAGACGAAGCAATTCGTGAGTATTTTCTTGTCACGGGTGAAAACATGTCTATACCGAAACCAAAACTAAGTGACTACTATCAACCTAGTACACAACAAAGAAACGGGGAGATAATCTTTGTTATAGTGGGAATGACATTTGTTTATTTTACTGGACTTTATATTGCTAGAAAAAATGGCAGCCGAAAATAAACTATCAAAAATATATTACTCTCCATCAGGCTATTGGAAAGGGCAAACAGCTATTCAGAAATTACATGCCGCTGTGGGCGGAGATATATCACTCAATCAAGTCAAACAATGGTTACAGAGACAGGCAATTTGGCAGATATATCTCCCTGCTCCAAGAAAGATATCTAGACCTCATTTTGAGAACACAACACCAAATGACACGCACCAAAAGGACCTCCTGTTCCTACCACATGATACAATAAGAAAGAAACGATACAAGTACGCTTTGACTGTCGATGACATAGCTTCAAGGTATAAGGACGCTGAACCCATATCTGACAAAACAGCCAGTACAGTTGCTACAGCATTATCAAAAATATATAGTCGAGGCCCTTTAAGATACCCCAGACTTGTGCAGGTCGATGACGGATCTGAATTTAAGGGCGCAGTTAATCAGTTATTTGCTAAGCATGGCATACTGGTCAGACAAGGCATTCCAGGTGTGCACAGATCACAGGCAATTGTAGAGAACTTTAACAAACAGTTATCAGAAAGACTTTTCAGCTATCAGTATTCTAAGGAACTCATGCATGACACACGTAACACTGAGTGGGTTAAGAGATTACCACATGTGATAAAAGCAATGAACAATGAAGGCCATCCTAAGCCTGCTGATGCTATTAAATTGAAAACAATTACAGAGCCAAAAACAGGACCAACCCCAACCCCCGCACCAGACACAAGTTTATTTACCAAACAGGTGAGATATTTGTATCAACCAGGTGAAGCTGAAAATGACATAAAGCGCAGAGCGACAGACCCCTTCTGGTCCACATCCGTTCATAATATAAAAAAAATAGTCCCCGGTCCTGACGGTCCTGGCGCAACAATATATTACCTGTATGACCCTGCGCCACAAAGGGCATTTGTCAGAGAAGAATTACAGATTATTCCCCCAGACACCGTTACTCATTTCAGTAACTAACTCATCAATTAATTCATCAACCAGTTCATCGGCTATTTCTTCAGATAACTTGAGCCTGTAATGACCAGGTGCATAAGCCTTTTCCTTACTGTGAAACACTCGTTTTGTGTCCCCAACTGCAAGTGACTTTTTATGTGTTTGGATCATTTCAAGATTATGTTTGTTTGATCTCAGTGACTTGTTTGGATAATCAGGCATTAATGCACCATCTAATACTTGCTTGTAATGTTCATGACGTATGTCTTTATTTTTTATCGCTGTTTTTTTAATTCCTTTGGCTTTCGACTGACTTCCCTTTTGGTGCAGTATAGAATACATTTTTGATCTCAGTCCAACGTACTCAACTATTGGCACACCATTTAGTTCATCCTTAAACTTCCCAGGCACAGTTCTACCTCAATCGCCGCACGTGCCGTTTGTGGGCGTGGTCTAGAAGTCGGCTCAGATGTGAAACCTGTCAACACATCTTGATAACTCGGCCCGCTAACTCGCACTGTTAATGTTTCCGCGGTGCTTGCCTGGCATCTAGTCACAGTCAAGCCGGCCCTGTTTCAATTAAACTCAGTTTGAGAAACATCAGCATGAATGACACCAGTAAGAGGTATAGATTCTCATGAGCCCTCAAGCAGAGGGGATAATGAGTATCTATGCCCCTTGCAGATGTGGATTGGTTTCTTGCACAGACTACAATCGTTACTTAGTCCGCGTCCACTTCCTCAGTTTGAGGAACGATGTCAGTTACACTGAAACGCACAAAAATCAAGCTAAAAGCATATATTTTTTATAAGTATCCTTTTGTGGCGAGGACATATGAAGATCTGTACCTCTTGCAGATTTCAAAGACTCACTCTTGCAACTTGACAATTCTTACTTCAGCCGACGGTTATTTTTTACCAGATACATGTGATTTTCTGGAGAGTAACAAAGGTTTGGGTATACACGCAACCCACAAAAAAAACACTATCTTCGAAACCTATGTCCGAAGTGCAACATGCTGCATGCTGTAAAAGAGAAAGAGTGCCACACCACTTGGTTTTAACTGTCATGGCTGAACAAAGTTTCGAAACTTTATTAATTATTTATTACTGTTATAACATTTAATTCAATCAGTTGCACTGACAAGATATGTTGTGATGTGCGATCACTTTCAGTGCCAATTATGCAGTCTCAGTGATCACTGATAACTTACAGAGCAGAAATACAGAAGATTGGGCTTTTCCCTCTGATTAAAAAAAAATGAAAGAAACCACTAATGATCCGTAGCTATGTATACCAACGTGCCTAGAGAATAAATGTGTGATTTCATTTGTCGCTGAGTATCTACAGTGTCATAAATTGTGAAAATATCTGTAAAAGAAAGTAAAGGTGCACCTCAGTAACTGAAGGTCCATGACTTTAATTTTTAAAAAGACAGCAATAAATAACCGTCGGACTTCTTCTTTGGGAAACAATATCAAAAAGTTAAAGGACAAGTCCTTCTTGCACAAGAAACCAATCTTTCGTAGTCCGCAATGGTATGTTACCGGGAATTTACGAGGAAAGGCATATAATGTCAGTAAATATTCACCCCCATTTAATATCACCATTGTACAAGTTTACGCTCCAACAACAAGCTATGATGATGAGGAAATAGAAGACTTATATGACCAACTGCAGGAAGTCCTGGACCAGACCCCCAAGACAGACATTCTTGTGGCGCAGAGAGACTGGAATGCCAAAATAGGAGAGGATGCTACTGCAATGCAGAGACCAAACACAGAGGCTTAGGGCTCCTGGAATTTGCCAGCGCAAATGATCTGAAGCTGATGAACACGTTTGGCCCACACAAAGCAGCACCATAACCAAATTGACTACATCATGGTGAAGATTCGCTTCCAAACCAGTGTGAACATTGCCAAGACAAGAAGTTTTCAAGGAGCAGACATTAGAAGCGACCATTACTTAGTGATGATGACCTTCCGACTCCGTCTGAAGAAAGTCAACAAGCAGGGTCCCACCAGAATCAAGTTCGACCTCGAGAAGCTAAAAGACCCAGAGGTAGCGGAAGCCTTCCAGGCAAAGATAGGAGGAAAATTCGCACCACTGCTACTTCTAGGTGCAGAAGACACGGATGTGGACACACTGATCAACACATTTAACACTGCTGTAACACAAACAACTAGTGAGATCCTTGGCTTTCAGCTGACATCCTTGATCTGTGTGACAAGCGTCGAGAATTTTAAAAAAAGAAGTCAGAGGTAGAAGGAGCTAAACAATACAGGGAAATTAACCAGGATATTAAGAAAAACATGAAAAAGGCAAAGAAGAGGTGGATTGAAGACCAGTGTAAACATATAGAAGAAAAACTGAACAAAAATAATACCAAAAAAGCATACCAGCTAGTGAAAGACCTGACCAGTGCAAAACAGGGACGCTCTTCTATCATTTAAGATAGCGAAAGGAAATGTCTTACGGAAGACCAAGACATTCTGAAGAGATGGACAGAGTACTGCTCACATTTGTACAACCACCGAACTACAGAGGACCCAGGAATACTTGTCCAAAACCCACCAGTGACCAACAGTGACAACTATCCCATCCTCCAAGAAGAAGTAGAGGCTGCCGTGAAGTCGCTGAAAAAAAGGAAGGCAGCAGCAGCAGACAACATCCCTGCAGAACTAGTCCAAGAAGAAGGAGAAGACACGATAAGCGCCTTACTAACTATCTGCAATAAGATCTGGCAGTCAGGGGAATGGCCCACACCATGGACCCAATCACTTATAATAACTCCCGAAAAAAAGGAAACTAAAAACAATGCCAGAATTATCACACGACGGTCTTATATGCCACCCAAGCAAATTCATGTTAAAGATCCTTCTGAAAAGGCCGAAGCCACAGGCAGAGGAAATCATAGCTGAGGAACAGGCAGGCTTCAGACCAGGGCGCAGCACAACTGAGCAGATCTTCAACCTGAGAGTTATATGTGAGAGGTACCTTCAGCACCCGCAAGACCTTTATCATGTCTTTGTGGATTTTAAGAAGGCGTTTGACAGGGTGTGGAATGCAGCCCTCTGGTCCACCATGAAGCTGTACAACATCAATGCCAACCTGATCAAAGTAATAGAAAACCTATACAACAAGGCCACTAGCGCAGTTCTGCTTCAACGGCAAAATAGGAAATTGGTTTAGGACAACAGTCGGAGTCAGACAAGGCTGCAGGGAATGGAGGGAGCTGGTTGCCAAGTCATCAGTAGTGCCCCAACGGTCGGCAAGACTACAGGATAGATAGATAGAAATATTCATCGTGTTCTGTTCTCAAGTGCTTTATGAAGTCGCACAGGGAAAGGAAATAAGAACTAAACTAACAAGTCGACTGACGTTTAACGTTTCAGTCATGTCCAAAATAAAGCGTTAAGAATTTTTTGTACCTTACATGTAATTTGCGGCCTGACTATGAAACGCTTTAGTGCGTCACAAATTGGAACAAGGCAACGCTATGCATGGCACGCTTTCAGATACTCAGCCCGTGATTTATTAAGTCAACAAAATCAATGTGGGGAAAAAGAATTTCAATTATACCATGCAGTGGGCACACATACTGCTTGATGATATCGTGCAAACTGTCGGGAATCGTGTACAACGTCCAACTCTACGCTTTTTGAGCCAGCTCATTGAGCTTTCATTAAAATGGATCGAACTTTATCCAGAATTCTCCTGCCTTTAAGTACTGTTCGAATGATCTATATAGTTTTGCTGCTCTTTGTGAGGACTGTGATAAACGCATCACCATCTGGATCAGTTTCAGGTATATTTTTTGCCCATAAAGTGACGATAGTTGCCATATTTTCATTCTGTTGGTTTCCCTCTGATATTCCTGTCAAAATCAAAACCATTTTGAAAGTTGTTTGATAGGCTACTTTTGTATCATCTAGCATTGTCTACAAGTGGGTTGGGCAGTTCAAAAATGAAAGAGAACATTTGTAAATTCAGATTACAGGTCAATTTTGCCAAGTGTTAAGCGGGACCTGCAAGCCTTGCTCTTTTTTTACATAAAGGAAAAGATCGACATTATTTTGAACAATATTTGTAACTTCCCATCTTTATTTCTGAGTAGTGCCAAAGGATAGAATTTGTAAATTCGGATTACAGGTCATTTTTGTCAAGTGTTAAGCGGGACCTGCAAGCCTTGCCTCTTTGTTTACACAAAGGGAAAGATCGACATTATTTTAAACAATACTTGTAATTCCCGTCTTTATTTCTGAGTAGTTCCAAAGGATAGTGTGCGATGCCCCTGGCCTCCGAACATTCTCTGCAAAGGATACTCCATTTCTCGACAGAGGCTCAGAAGAAACAGAAAGTGGACCTCTCGGAGCAACTATTGAAAATGTTTAGGACAAGTGGCCCCCATAGGACAAAGTGACTGGCTGCATACAAGAACAGTTGGTACACCCGTCGCATTCATGGTCGTGCCATGTTTCCACAATGTCTATATCCTTTGGGACACCTTTCACTGAAACGGGCAAAGTGCATAACTGGGATGATCTGGACTCTCCTCTGCCTGTGTCAGAATGAAAGGTGAGCCGCACCAGGTTGTCCAGACAGACAACGAGAAAACAATCTCGAAGACTAACTGACCGCTGCACACGTCCACCCACTGAACAGTACTCCAATCTGAAGCGTCTTTTGAAGGCGTTGAGGTAGCAGTTGTTGAATGATGCTTCCTTTTTAAGGCGACGCTCGGCTTCACACAATCTTACTGTCAACCCGGCTTGTCAGTCCAGTGATCGCGAAGACTGTCCTAACACTGTGGTAGCTGTACGAAAGGTAGTCAGTACACAGTCCCTGCAGTACACCGGCCTGCATAGTGTATATCATGTGTTCCGAGCAGTGTGTGAAATGTTTGGTACAAACGTTTCAATCACTTCATAATGTAAGAATCTGCATTGACGGCTTTCGAAATGTACCTCTTGTTTAAAAATGATTCAAAGAAAAGCTGGACTTTCAGAGGAACATTGTGAAACCACTCTGTGACCACGTCTAGCTCTTTCCAATGCAGCGGGTCATTTGCACTGGCTGCATGACTGCATGCTGCACATGGCAACTCGTCACCAGTGCTGACTCCAGAGCCATTATGATTTTGGCGATATGCAGACTGCGAGAGACTTTCTTCAGCTGGATGATGATCATCCAACCTAAGAACTTCTCTCTCTCTCTCTCTCTCTCTCTCTCTCTGTGCACATGCAGGGTTTTAGATCGAAGCTTCACGAGACTGAGAAATGTCATCTTGTAATCGCAGAGTGTTATCGTCCGCATACGCTTTTAAAGTACCACTTTCGAACACGTGTATTTCATGGCAAAAGTCCAAATGGCGCTGCTGAACTTCTGTTCTGACGAGCAGCAGAACATCATTCAAGAAGGTTGGGTCTGTACTGACTACTTCTCTGGAAAATTCAATGAAAACATGAACTCCCTTTTCATTACCGCAGTGAGTAATGGCACAATCGCCGCAATATAGCTGTGGTTTATCTGCCTAGTGTATCGGGCAAGTTTTTCAAAATGTCCCTTTGAATAATGTCAGGATAATGAATACATCTTGCATAAAGCTCGATGCCTTCCCGTAGGTTTCCAAATGCTTGCCCGTTTTTCTCTGCTAAAACTGTTTCAGCCCACAGCTGATTCAGTGATCTTTCAGTTTCTCGCACAAAGTTACACACTTACTCAAGAAAAAAATCTTCTTGTCCAAAAGCCTTTCATATGCAAACTCTCAACAATCTGGAAATTCAAGCTGAAAATGCCACTCGAACAGTTTGATTTTCTCCCAGGATGTTTGTTATGATCTGTTCTGTACTGGCTGTACAGAGTTTTCAGATGAGTCTCAGTGGTTGATGAATGTTTAAAAAAGAATGTATCAATCTCTCTAATATGAATATTAGCCATGGCAACATTTTGATAAAGTTCAGATATTGAATTAATAGAGTCAGATGTTTTTTTTTCTCCAAATGTCCTTCCGGCAGCACACGTGTTCGCAGACGGCGGTGAACAATTTAGTAGACAATATTCCACCTCCTTTGCGAGCTGAGCACAGATGCGCAAAGCGTTTTTGTTTATGAAGACATATGCTAAAAGATCACTAAACTGAAGATATAATGTTCCATCCTTGTTAAGCAATGCACTCTGGGCCTTTACGGACTGCAGGATAATTATTATCCCTCCTTAACGTGACAGTGTCTAAAGCGCAATAACTCTTTTTAAGAGTAATATAAACTGGTCAAAACCCACCCACACTTGACTGTCTTCCTCTATAAAAGGTAGCTTTCCAAGACTTTTAAGGTTGTATGGTGAAGCCATGCTCGTGAACGGAGATGAACCTAGACACACATTCAATGGCATTTGATAACATGTCAGGAAACCTGCAACATGTTCTTGACTGGATGAAAGAAGTTAAGGCTTTAATGATAAGATGTAATAACACAGAGGGAATGCGGTTAGGTCCTCATGATTGCAGATTTAAAAACAAAAACAAGAACCCAGGGTTGGTAACTTCAGTTTCCAGATCGAATGCCGGTCCTCAATTATAAAAATCATACACACTAAAAATCGGTGGCGATGAAACTGACTCCCGTGGCACTAAACTCAGTAAACACTGGCCGGCCTGTTTTAAATATTAATGTCCTAATGTTGAAACTGACTTGGCCGGGATCTTTTGTTCCAGCTAAATCTTTTGCAACATTTATCTACAAATGCATACACAGTAACATGATAATCATACTTTGAATAAAATAACAATTCTTATTTACACAAATAAATATGATGTTTATAAAAATCGGACCACCCGAACCGGCCCTTACCTACATTTTTTTCGGTCTTGCCGTGTGTCAAACAATCCAAAGCTCGTCGAAATGAAGGAAAAACTTAATTAATTCCCACGCGCATAATTATGCACAAAGAAACTGTTTGGCATACTCTATGTGAATTCATGAACACACAAGAATTCGTGAACACACGTGTTTTCATGAGAGAAAGTCACGTAAAAAAAAAAAAAAGGACTACATAGTCATAGAACCAGTCCGCAGCGGCATCCTCATACGTAGGATCATAATCAACATCAATGGCCCAACAAGAGACTCAAATTTAATGCAGCTTTGGGGGCTGATGAGGATGTAAGCCTCTTACAGACGGAAGGGGTTTTGAATTGTGCTGCACCGCGAAGATGGGGACCACGCATGAAGTATCAGTTTACATTTGCTCTAGAGAGAGACGGCAAGAGGGGGCAAGTGTTATCTACCACCGCTGACAACTGGCATCCTGCCTCCCTAATTGTAAGGATGCACTTTGTTCATTGAGGACTAACTGAGGCACTTTCTTGTGTTGTGTGCTAAACAGTGGATGATCCTTAGGGTAGTCAGACGTGTCATACATATGTAGTTCTGTTTTCATGTCTTCATAAAAGTCTTCAGTACACACATCAATGATCATAGAGTCAGTGTCAGTGTATAGCAGACGACACTCAGGATATTTTGGTTTGAAGTAATCATAATAAAATTCAAGCATCAACAGTTTTGACAACTCAAGAATTGCCATACCAATGAATACTGGCTTGTCCAGTTTGACAATCTTTTTTTTGAGTGACACTGCATACAATGATGAATGAAACTCTTTGTACCCTGTGTACTGTGGCTTGCCTGTAAGTTTAATTGCACCCGATTCAGTTGTGACCAGTCTCACATCTTTGCGGTGATGAGGATTTTCCATTGTCTTGCCAAAACAGGCATTGTTCATAAGCTTAAAGAAGTCTTTGTCAAATGCAGTGTTGCCGTCTCTGGCACGAAGGGTTGTGTTCTTCATTATGTAATCTTTCATGAAAGCACTCTGATCAAATTGAATTCCTCTGTGAACTTTCTTTAGTACTAACCCATGTCTGATGTAAAACTGTAACAAGCGGTAGTGACAAACGTAATTGAATTTGTCATTCAAATTTGGTACAAGTTTGGTGTCTTCTTTTTTCCCCGTCATACTCATTTTCTCAACAGCCAACGGATAATCATTATGGTAATCGTGTAGATGGTGTGGGTACTCCAGGTCGACTTCAAAGATCCAACCCTTCGCGTCGTTTCGGTCAAGATTCATAATATTGTTAGTTAACCCTGACTCTGTTACTTCATACTGTGACAAATCATACAGACAAAAGTTTTTCAAGGGCAATAACTCACACATTGCCCAGCCATAAAGGTTATTAGCGTCCAAGTACGTAATGAATGACCTTGACCTTGAGGGGTCAAACCCAAGGTCACCATTAGCGTCCATATATTTATTGTTGGCCTTGGCATAATTGTTCGCTGCAATACTAATGCCACCCCTCAATCCACGTTCCACCATTTCACCCATCGTACGATCAGACAACAGGTCTATAAATATCTTACTAGATTTCAAAAATGCATCCCATGTCATGCCAGGACTAGTTATGTAACAGGCTGGGTCAAGACTGTAGTGTAACAAACCCTTTTCACGGTAACTTTCAAATACGTCTGCTAGCAAGCAAACGTCTGCTTTCAAGTACTGGTCATGATAGTCACCAATTGTTTGACACTCCAACTTCCCCCACGCATCAAGTGCGTGTTGATATTCAGAGTCAGAAATACCTTTACCAGTTAGTGTAGAATAAAATTTCTCTTTTGGTGGCAGTCTTGTTTCCTCAAACACAACCCAGTGATCAATGTACTCATACGGATAAACTCCTTTCTTAATCAAGTCTGGCTCAAAATATTTACTCGTTATTGGATACTCAGTCAGTCCTTCTGCCAGACTAGCAAGACCTAAAGACAAATGTTGCATGGAGTCATAAAATGCTAATTTATCTAATCTAAAAGTCAAGTACTTTTCAGTTGTCTGTGCTATACAATTAATGTTTTTGAAAGACTCGTCTACAGCCTGCATAATAATGTGTGAATCATATCCTTTGAGATTGTGGAAAAAGATTGGTAACTTGTATGTCTTTGGATCTGTTTTTAATAACAAGTTACAATTGTTATGTGCAGCACCTCTGTAACGCCCAGTTATGTGGTCGTGGTCACGAACTTTATCACCCCCTAAAGGCTGTTCACAAATCCAACACGTCACAGCTGTATCAAATTTTAATTTGTCTTCTTCTGTCATCACCAAAGGCATCTGACATGTTGTGAGATATTGTACTACCTGACTATACAGTTGTCTCATTTCTGTTAAAAACAGACATGCTGCATTTTCACCCCTGTAGATAACAGGTTCTGAATGCACACCATCTGACCTAACAAGAATGTATCTAAAAGAACACACCACTTGGTCACTTAGTTTTATAGTCTTTGGTAATGACTCTGGAACAGGACCCTCATATGGCACTACTAATGATTCAAAATCTGCGTACACTACAAACGGCAGCTTTTGCTGATTCCCATAGTTCTTAAAATAAACTTGACTACCCGGTTCTGGATACTTAAGTACAGTTTGTATGTCATCAGCTGACCTGCAGTGCAGGACGTGTTTGTGTGCTACTGCAATAGAAAAAAATCTTTGTAAACATCTTTTACACACTTCCTGTTTCCTACCATATTTTGATACATGATTATGAATTAGACGTGACATACTCCTGATAATTGTGTAGTGAAAGTTATTGCCATCACCGGCAGGACCGATTAGCAACATGTCAACATGCCTATCTTCTGACTGCCCATATGTTGGAGCAAGTGGTGATACTCTAATGGGTTGTAACTTGTCGACAGACTCATTATCCCACACATACACATTTACAGATATACCAGGATTTAGTTTTTCAAACAAGTCTATGTCCTCTATTTCAACAGGGAACTCAATGCCACTGAAGTTGAGTTCATTTACAAATTTGGTGTAGTTAGATACACGTTCAGGTTTTATTTTTACAAAGTGTAGTTTAGCAAGCACACAACACATGAAACAATAGTTGTCATTGTTCTGAATATTAACAACAGCCTTTTTGTTTGCAACCTCAGTTGGTAGTGGCAACCATGATTTACCTAATATAGGATGATACCTAGACTGCTTTAGTTGTAGTTCATGTACATGTCCTTCGTGCCAACCAGACCCCTTCATTTTTGCACTGTCAATTGCTTGGAGGAAGTCAGGTAACAGTCTGTCTCTAAACACGTTCTCTAATTCTCTTCTTGTGTTAACTGTGTGTTGTCTTGTTGATATGTACGATATAATCACTTCACCATCCACTCTAGTAAATTCTATTTTGGCAACAATCTGAATCTTTACACTGCCTGTCAGAAGATTATCTTGTATGACAGAAAAAGAGTTTTCTATTGATTCATAAACATTGTTAGTATTAGATATAGGTAAGTCTGTTGTGTGAAACACGTTTCTTAAGCTTGATGAGCCTGATGAACTTTGAGCATTGTCCGTCATTTTTATTTGTCCGACAAAATAATAAATGAAAAAATATTACTGCTGACTCTGCTGGCGCTGCATGTGTAATACCATTTTATTAACTGTAACACTGGACAAATACAAATTTGTTTGGTTTAGTTCATTTACTATATTACTACACACTGCATTAAACCAGCCACTGTAATATTCATTAACAGTCAAAGTTTGTGTCTTAATATCAACAGTTATTTTTTTTATCATTGATGGTCTAAATGGATTATCGACACCGAAAGTTATATTACCGGTCATGTACAGTGTTACTGGTGTTATAAATAAATTTCCTGGTGGCCCTTTATTAAAAAACCCTTTTACATATTTAACATCTTTAAAGTAGTATGTAATATCTATGATTTTACCAATTGGCCAATATTGCGTGATTTGTCCGTCTGTCATTTTTATTAGACAAACAAAAGAATAAATTAATTTACTAACCCATACCCTGTGGGCTGATCTGTCTTTAAAATGAGCTTTAGATGCTTAGTTGATTTCAGTTTATTTTTTAAATCATCACGTTCATGTTTATTTGGTATGACATCGTTTTCTCTGAGACAGTCTTCAAAGCTGTCACGATCCTTACAGTAAAACAAACAGATAAACTTTAACTGTTCTCGAAAATCTTTCAGTACAGCATTATATTTCTGAGTGAGAATCCATACACTGACGTTTGCATGTCTGCCACTGAAGGCAAGTTCTGCTAAAGTGTTTCTCTTCTTGACAATGTCTTTCTCTGCAGAACAGTCATCAACAATAAACAATGTTGGCTGCCCTTCAAATTGTTTGTAAAAATATTGTAGGTAGTCATTCAGTTTTTTCTCAGGGTCAACTAAGTAAATGTTGTTGTCAGTCCAAATGAATAAACGGTTGTGATAAGCTTTGTTGTGTTTGATTGTAGGACAAAATATTACAATGTTTTCAAAGTGATTGTTGATTGATTGTACATTGCTTAACGTCCCGACAGCAACAAGGCTTTCTCAGGACGTGCCTGCACTGCTTGTGAAAAAAAAAAATAAACAGAACATTGAATGTATGTCGCCAGCCGGTCAAATACATTAAATAAACCTAACACATGGGGCCTAAATAAAGCTAAGACCATTTAGCAACACACATCCAATATCAAGAGCTACAGGCAGCGCAGACAGTAGGGAGAGTTTTAAAAAGGCAAATACAGGTGAATGGACAAAGGGTAGACAGAAACACATGCCCCAGAATAGAGAGAAAAAAACCACCCTGTGGGGCTGACCAGGGTGACCCTGGGAACTAAAAAATACCTAACCCCACCCAAGTCCCCCAGGGCAGACCCGGGTGGGGTGTTTTCAAAGTGGTGTATGTATCTTGTTTGTAATAGGTTAAGTACAAATTCAGTTTTCCCACACCCTGTGGCACCACAAAATAATCCACAGTGTGGGTCAATGATTGATTGTACATTGCTTAACGTCCCGACAGCAACAAGGCTTTCTCAGGACGTGCCTGCACTGCTTGTGAAAAAAAATAAACAGAACATTGAATGTATGTTGCCAGCCGGTCAAATACATTAAATAAACCTAACACATGGGGCCTAAATAAAGCTAAGACCATTTAGCAACACACATCCAATATCAAGAGCTACAGGCAGTGCAGACAGTAGGGAGAGTTTTAAAAAGGCAAATACAGGTGAATGGACAAAGGGTAGACAGAAATACATGCCCCAGAATAGAGAGAAAAACCCACCCTGTGGGGCTGACCAGGGTGACCCTGGGAACTAAAAAATACCTAACCCCACCCAAGTCCCCCAGGGCAGACCCGGGTGGGGAACAGTGTGGGTCAAGGGTCATCAAGCTCCTGTTCATTTTAATACACAATATAATTTTAATATATGTGTCCACTCAGTCTACTGTCTTGTATATTGAGTTGTGCGTCATATATCAGGTACAAATATATATTTATTGCTTCGGCTTTTTCAACCTTTTTTTGTATCTGGATTGTTATTCCATCACTGTCGTTCTCAACAGTTCGTCCTGACCCATGAAGGTAATTATCGTCTGTGCTACGAAGGTCTAGCCAAAGAGCGTATTTGTTTGTAAGGTATTGACCAATCCTTACGTCATACAGATGTAGATCTTTGCACACAATGTTTGCTGGTTTATCTCTAATCCTTCCACCGTCAAAATACTTTGTGATCTCATCGTAGTGTTGATAAGGTAACAAACCTGAAGCGTACACTTGATTAGGGTGGCCTTCAATTGTACAGGACAAATGTGTAATCTTTGGATTGTAGAATTTTTCTGAATCCCTTTTGTATGGACTCACCGGTTCAACAAACAACATAAGAATACCTTTCAGTGACCTGGCAGGTGTGTTCAAGTTTATGTTCCACATTGGGTCGCTCTTGTCTTTGGGTATTAAACTATGTCTAATCACCCTGTCATAATAAATTGGAAGTCTTGACTGGTATTGATTTTGTATGAGTCTAGCTAGTTCAGTGTGTGTGACAATTTCGTATTCCAAAGAAATGTTAGAGATCTTATATGTTGCATCTGTGGCAGATGATTTTATAACTTTGGAGTAGTCATTGAAAGTTAGTTCAAAGCTCAGACGGTCATTCAGTGCCCCTTGATAATAAGGCAAATGAGCTGTGAGGATTTCAAACTCAAGTGGAATGTAAAATCTGGTTCCATATGTTTCTGCTATAATAACGTCCTGGGCTGCTGACGTTGATTTATCTCCAGCATTGATTCGAAGTTTACCAACATTATCAGATTGTATGCCTTGATAAAAACGGTCTTCTCATTCTTCTCTTGTGAGCCAAAGGTCTTTGTAACAGTAAAACACATCGGAGTCGTCAAGACTAAACACTTCTTGTCCTTCAAGTTTTACTTTAATAGTTCTAACAATTGCTCTGCCAAGATTGTCAACTAGTGTTCTGTTCACATCTGCGTCTGATGAAAGTTCAATATTAAATGCTAGGCGTGCAGTGCCAGGAACAATAACGTCACTGGGACCTAGGTTTGGAAACTTGACTGTAAGTGTTTGGTTCTGGTCTATGGTACTTGGATTGTTTGTGATGACAATTTATTGTCTAATGCCCTTAACACCCAGAGGCCCACGTAGTTTTCTGTATGGGTCTAACTTTGATCCGTAAGACTGTGTCATTTTTATTATGCACAATAAAAAATAATAAATTAATAAAACAATGGCCGCGGGAGGATTTAATCATGAAGGTTTTGAAATGGATGACACGTATGATTTTGGTAATACAACAGATATGACAGATATGGCAGATATGACTGGTACAAGAAATATTTACAGTTTACGTCACAAACTTTTAGAAACCAAAGTGAACTCATTTTATGATCATGTTGGTGGCCGCCCAGACAACGTAGATCCTAATCAGTTTGAACTTGATGGCAAGGGTCATTTATATTTAAATACTGTTGACAAAGGAAAAGTACTATTGACTAACAAAAAAGACCCTAGTAGGTTTAGGGCTTTAAGTACAATGAAAAATGAAGGTGGTGTTGGTGCCTTGCGTCAACTTGGAATTGGAGGGTCTCCTGTCACGCCAAGACTGGCTAGTGTTCTTCATGACATGCAAACAAAGTTACCAACAGGGCAAGAAATTGAAATGGCACCAGTAACAAGCCTACCAGAAATAGCAAACACAGTGATACAAGAAACCTCATTTACTGAAGGACAAATAAATGACGCTTTGAAAACAATAAATGATCCACCTTTGTCAATGCGGGAGATTATAGGGTTGGATAAATCACTGCAGACAATAAGAGGTGAGATGGCAAACAATGTTGCCAAACTAGGTGAGCTTGATAAACACATAGAACGTGAAAAAGAGAAACTGGCTACCGCAGACACAGAAATGAAAGAAAGAATCCAACACAGATTAAATGATTTGCAGATAGAAAGATCAGGAAGGTTAGAAGTGATTAGTATTGGAAGACAAAAACTGAAATCACAGGTCAACAGAATTAGACAAACTATTCAGAAAATACTTCACGAAGACACTACTCTGGCTGAGAGACTAAAAACACTTTTCAGAGAACAGGGTATCACAATTGCTAGTTTAATTACTGCTCTTGGATTTATTATCAGTACTGTTGTGTTAGCTGTCTCCGGTGCTGGTGCACCCGGTGGTTCTCCACCTCCAGCACCACCAACCCCTGGTCCCCCGACTCCAACAGACCCAAAAGATTTACAGTCATGGGTAAAAAAACAGTTGTCTCACATATCAGACTTGCTTAAAAAATTGACTCTGAAAGCAGTGGATGCTTTGCCTGGCATAATAGGTACAGTTGTCAGTTGGCTTATTACTACAGCAGCAAAGGTAGTTGGGTTTATGGCAGAGCATGTGTGGGTTTTTTTGGTTACAGTAGGAGGGTTGATGGTGGGTTATTTAATGAAACAGATAAAGAAGTAAAACCCCTAACCCTGTTAGACCTATTACCAATGCAGTTCTTTCTGACTCATGTGTGTCCAGGGTTGACTGTACTGGTTGTATGGGTGCCGGTGTTGGGGCCGGGGCCGGGGCCGGGGCTGGGGGTGTTACCATCTGTAATGATTTTAACGGCTGTACATGTGTGGTTGTGGTCCCCAAGTTTACAGATTGATTGAGACCGAGTTTTTGACCAACACCTGCAACAATGATTTCATTATTATAATTTGTTATTGTCCCCATTTGGAGTTGAAGATCAGATGGTAACATGTATAACCCGATGCCAACTACAAAGTCAACTTTTGATCTGGCATATCTGAGTACGTCTTGGTAGCGCTGTATGCTAGATGGGAGATCAACTGTTGAATTAATTGAATCTTCCAGGTTTGCGAGAAATTGTTTTTGTGCTTCAAATTTGCCACTTCCATTCAAAATATTTGATTTTGTTAGTGATTGTGCTCCTAGTATACACCAGACATATGTTCTGATAGACTCATTGACGCGCTCAACTCCTGCTTGAGTAAACCCGTCAGTTTTATCTAAAATAAATGTGGTCCATGCATTAGACTGTTTCTGTTCAATTGATCCTAACCAGACTTCAGATTTAGATGAGAATGAAGTGTAACCAGGGTAGTAATCTTGTGGGTATTGTCTGTGACTCATAGCATAATACAATGTACCCATACCATTGTGATCATCAAGTTTTTGTGTAAAGTCATACCGGGGGCTTATGTTAAATTCATTACATATGCGTTCAAATGCTTTCATATCCATGGGGTTGTTATACCTGTTGAAACTGGATTCAGTTGGCAGTGGTGTATGAAGTTCTGACAGTATACGTCTAAGCTGGTAATAAACAAGGAAACGATAGACAGATCTAATCAGTTTGTTTGAGTGATTCAAATGGTCTGTAAATGAAACACCACAGCCTGTAGTTGAACATAGTATGGCAAAGTTGAGTTGGTTTTGAAACATCTGTAGTGGACTTGAGGACCACTTTCTTGCAGTAGAGTCGTCTGTTATTGGAGGGTTTAGATATTGATCAAATGGATTTGGTACTTTGACTTGGAATAGATCTTGTTCGTTCACAGCAATATCAAGCTGATTTAGTTGAATTATTTTCTGTTCATAAGTAGGTGTGACATTATATTTAGCATTCACATTAAATTGAAATGCGTTTGTAGTGGTAATGGTTGGTGATTTAAATTCCATCTTTTTTTATATGAGATAATAAAAATGTTTATCACATTAACAAATCTTGACACAAGCAAACCAGTGTGGTTAACTAATGGGATTGATAATCGAGATGGTAGCAAGGCTGTTGCTATCCATGAAATGTTCTATACAGTAAAATGGTTTAATATAGAAGAGGATATATATAATAAAGTAATTTTTGGTGGTAAGACTGAAGCTTTACCACCTGGTTATTATGACTTTTGTACTATAGCTGAATGGTTTCAAAGTAATTTTAAAATTAAAGCAACTTTAAATCCAGCTAACCTACTTGTTACATTAGAATTTCCGACACAAAATTGGTTAAGGATCTCAGATAGATTTGCATATTTACTTGGATTTTATATTGACGAAGATTGGTGGAGAACAGATGTTTCAGATGAATTTAAGTTTGGCATTATAACAATGAAGACAAAAAAACTTAAAATAACTGGAAAACGCCCTGTTTATTTGGCAGTACACACAGTATGTAATGTGCATTTGAAAGAACTAAACACAACTGAGAATGTACACCATGGAAACCCTTCGACTTTGTTGAAATGTGTGCCAGCTGGAACTGCTCCTTATTGTGAAAGTGTGGTTGTTAGATTTCCTGCGCAGTTTAAGAAATTAGGTTCTAGTTTTTTTGAGTCACTGAGTATATCTGTAACTAATCAGGATAACAAACCAGTTGTTATGCATGATTTTAGTGTTGTGTTGGAAATTAAATAATTTTATTTTTGTTTATAAAAATTGAGTGGTGGTCCAAAGCCGAGAATCATACCAGTTGCATGTCCAGTAACAGAGTTGAAAGATTTGGCTGATGTACAGGATTTTGAGAAGGAAGGGGATGTTGGAGAAATATATGGTTTTGAACTTGATTCAAATGGCATGTACAAGAGGAAAGTAATTGTTGACATGAAAGACGGTGAAAGACAGATTCCTAAACTTGGTCAGCTGCGTGATGTTACTGTACCTACTCCACCTGTAAATAATTCGCCCTACAACTTAATACATGTGGGAAATAAGTGGGTGGTTTCACCTGTGCCGCCTGCACCTACGCCAGCACCCACAATTGACTGGGACATAAAGCTGGAATTTATTAGTCCTTATGTATACACTGATGATGAAGGTGCCTTAGTGTTTAGGAAGGTTGTTAATTCTGGTCCGCTGATTGTAAGTCTTGTTCCAAGTTTTGCCCCAGACAACAATAGCAGAGATAAACTGAAAGTTGAAAATTATGAGAGACGGAGATATCTTCTTACAACTAGAAAGGGTAGATCAGATACTTCTGTTGTGTTTATGCCAGCAAGCTTAGTCGTGGCTAGAGAAGCGACAATAGTATTTGAAATTATCATGAAATCTGTAACTTCTGCAAAAGAGGCAAATATTGCACAGGGAATAAAACTTACATGGGATGAAACAGTATCAGAATCAACAAAGGTTTTTATTGCTATTAGAAAAAATGTAGATGTTTTTGAAGTTTTGAGCAGTGTTCCAGCTGTTAAGATAATTGTTGATAAACTAACTTTTGTTCGTTTAAGTTACATAAACCTTGAACACATTGATCTTGTTGCATTTTATTATGCAAGTAAATTGTATACTTTTGAAGAGTTGCAAAATGTAATTGATGATTAAATAAAAAAATATTTGTCAATAAAAAAATATGGTAAAATTTTATCCAATACTACCGACGCTTGAGCCGACTGAATCAATTGCGACGACTAAAACAACGCTTGCACCTGATCCGCATGCGACAGCTGTGCCAATTGCATCAGATAAAACATTACAGGCAGACGCATTTCGTTTAATGAATATTACAGAAGCAATTAAATATTTGGAAAGTGAAGAGGCGAGGTACTCCAGATGTAAGAGACGGTATAAGACCGTTTTTAATTCTGTTCAAAACACTTCTATGGCTATTGGTGCAGTTTCAGCTGGATGTTCTGTAGGAGGTATTGTTCTGTTTGCCACGGGAATTGGAAGTTTGGCTGGAATAGCAGTTGAGGGTGTTAGCATTGCTACATGCCTGGCTTGCTTTGGTTTGGAGGCCTTGAACAAGAGGTTTCACACAAAATTACAAAAACATGAAGCATTGAGTACGCTTGCTGGCGCAAAGCTGAGCAGTATGAAACTTATTATCAGTAAGGCATTGAACGATAATTTTATTGATGATGATGAATTTAAGCGAGTCCAGGATGATTTAAATAATTACAAAAAACAGAAGTCAGAAATACAGAATAAAATGCGTAGTCAATCACCCGTGAATGTTGAAGAACTAAAGGCTAGTTTTTTAGCAGAGGGAAAAAGGATAGGTTTGATTGATTGTACATTGCTTAACGTCCCGACAGCAACAAGGCTTTCTCAGGACGTGCCTGCACTGCTTGTGAAAAAAAACAACCAACTAAACAGAACATTGAATGTATGTCGCCAGCCGGTCAAACACATTAAATAAACCTAACACATGGGGCCTAAATAAAGCTAAGACCATTTAGCAACACACATCCAATATCAAGAGCTACAGGCAGTGCAGACAGTAGGGAGAGTTTAAAAAAGGCAAATACAGGTGAATGGACCTCGGGTAGACAGAAACACATGCCCCAGAATAGAGAGAAAACCCCACCCTGTGGGGCTGACCAGGGTGACCCTGGGAACTAAAAAATACCTAACCCCACCCAAGTCCCCCAGGGCAGACCCGGGTGGGGTGAAAAAGGATAGGGGTACAGGAAACCACAGAAAAGCTACACAATCTTTTAAACAAATAAAAATCAGATTTGGTAATCTTTTAATAATGTCATACACTTCGCAGAGAGATGACACGTCATTTACATCACTTGTGCCTGATTGTTTAGCCCCATCAGCACCACCGCCAGAGTACTACTGAGAAAAAAAAGTTTTTTTATTGTCCTTGTATCTTGACAAATCTGACCGAGTAAGTTGTGACTTAAGTCAAGTTGTTGTAAGAACTTATAAGAACTTACAGTAAGTAATTAATAAGTTCTTATGATAAGTAATTAATAAGTTCTTATGATAACTAACTTAAAGGTTACTTCTGCAGGTTCCTAAAAGTTAGTTGTAACTTGTTAGTAATTATAAAGTTTTACTTGAGAAAATCGTGTTCCTCGGAAATCGACTCTGACAGGGGTGTGCGTAAAAGTCATTAGTCTATTATAGAGTGCACTGTCAGGATTTTGGTTTGATTTGAGAAAAACGGCAGTGTGTACGTTAAGGACTTTAATTAGTTAATTAATTAAGGACAACTTAAGACAATGGGTAATTGGGTCATTATTTTACTCGTCAATACAGATGATGATTCTCATGAAACAGTGTTTGTTTCAAAATATGGTTTTGATGGCAGTGATGCGGAAATTATGATAGCGATGAGAGAGTAGTGGGTGTATGTGATTAAAAATAGATAGTTTTAGAGCATCTATTTGGCTCCTGAGAATTTGGTGGTTAAGTAAAGTACTTCTTTCTTTCTCTACACTCCCTCACTTCAGTTAACCACCGATCGTGGCTACCCCCTAGGTAAAAGAGAAGTCGATTACGCTTGAAGTGAAAAAACAAGATTAATGAGACCCACGATTGTCTCTCTACACGGGCTGTCAATAACACAAGACAGACTTCGATCATGGCGTTCTTTTAAATTACTTTGATCGTGTTGCTTTTACCGATGCGAGATTGTACTTCAGCCCGTGTTGCTTTTACTTTACTATGGATTTTACATTAAATACGTGAGCTGTACACGTCTCCTTGTGTTTTCCTAGCGAGCTGAAGGTAAGGTAAGCATATTTAGTACGATAATATGCACTTTTAACCTCGTACTCATTCATGCACGCATCTCTTACGTTTTCCTTGCCGTGAGGGCCGTGATCAATTTTGAGGCCATATTGGTTAACACGAAATACGTTTAACACGAAGTGATTTTCCGTGTCCCCAGAAATTCGTGTTAAGCGGACTCCACTGTACACCAATGGCTTTAGTTCAATGGTAGTCGAGTGCCAGAGTAGCTTGGCGCCTATTCTGGCACTACCTTTGAACTAGTTAAGTCAAACTTATTTCACACACTGCATGGTGTATTCCGAATGATAAGGGTTAATGCAGCCATGGGGACTGATGAGGATGTATGCCTCTTACAGATGGAAAGCATTTTGCATCCTGTTGGACCGTGTACCTAGTCAGGGCCCTTGCTTGCAGTATTGTTTACATTTGCTAGAGAGAGGGAGCAAGTGTCACCCATCACTGTGTTGGCAGCTGGCCTCCCGCCTCCCTAATTTTTAGGATGCACTCCATCTGTTCATTGAGGACTGACTGTGTAGGGCTACAGTGCACTAGAGCATCAGCTAGCTGGCTATAGCTAGCTAGCTCTCTCTCTCTCTCTCTCACCCTTCCATCCAGCCTAAAGAAAGCAAAAGTCATTCCTTTGCCCAAAACTAAAGATCTTTCTGAGCCAAATAACTTTAGGCCCATTTCCTTACTTTCAACTTTGTCGAAACCAATAGAAAAACATATTCACCATCATTTACAGCAGTTCCTGAAAATCATGAAGTTTTACACCCCTTGCAATCAGGCTTTCGACTACGCCATTCTTGTCATACAGCACCGATTCATCTGATTGATAGATGGCTCGATGCAATAAACAGACTGCAAACGACAGGGCCAGTATTCTTAGATTTTAGCAAAGCTTTCGACTTAGTCAATCATAATCTACTTATACAGAAACTTAGAGCATATAGGCTTAGTAGCAATGCTGTGGCGTTTTTTCAGTCATACCTAGAGAATAGAACTCAATTTGTTCTTGTAAATGGCAAACAATCTGCAGAGGGTATAATTCGTCATGGTGTGCCACAGGGATCAATACTCGGCCACTTATTATTTTCTCTTTTTATAAATGATCTTCCTCTACATATTTCTCCCACCGGAGTCACCTGCAGCCTTTTTGCAGATGATGGCACATTAGACTTTTCTGATGCAAAGGTCTAAATGTTACATCAAAATGGTGTGCTGATAATTTCATGATTCCAAACACTGGTAAAAGAAAATGCATGCTCGTCGCCACCAGACAAAAACATCAGCTCAATCCCTCTCCTTTGAACTTGTTTCTGGGATCAGAACAAATTCAGCAAGTTAAAGAACATCGAGTACTTGGCACACACATTGATAACTGTCTCAACTGGCAGAGCCAAACAGATACGATATGCAAGGTGGTCTCAAGAAATTTGTTTCTTCTTGCAAAACTAAAATACTTCACCGACAGAAAAACAAGACAACTATTCTATAATGCACATATTAAATCTCATATTGATTATGTCTCATCTGTGTGGGATGGCTGTAGCGATGCAAATTTAAAAAGATTAAACTCACTCCATAGGCGAGCAGTGAAACTTATATTAGATAAAAACATTCCACAACAAAGCAGTACCAACGAAAAACTTGCATTACTTCGTATGCTCCCCCTCCGTCAACACTTTGTTTTTAATAAGTTAGTAATGGTTTATAAGGCTACAGTAGGAAAAACACCAGCTTACATATCTAATCTTTTCAAGACTTGTAGCACACCCTACAACACACGTAAAAATGACCTGGTACTTCCAAAGCCCAGAATAGACATATTCAAGACATCTTTTTTCTTACTCGGGTTCAATACTGTGGAACGCACTCCCCAAAAAGATTAAATCAGCACAGTCTGTGAGCTCGTTCAAAGCCCAGCTACTACAGTATTTACTCAGAAATAATTGAACAGATTAGATGTATCTACAAACTTTATTAATAGTATCATAAAGATGATCATTAATTCTGATTCTGTATCATGCTACTTTGATCTGGTATCATACATTCAACTTGCATTGTGTTTGCATGCTCAAATGTGTGCATGTGTGTGTGTGTGATTGTAACGCATCACTTGAGTAATAGGCATAATGCATTATCCTTGTGCTGCCTTACATCTGACTGAATATGTGTGTGTGTGTATGTGTGGTCCAACGCATCACTCGAGTAATGACCGTCTTGCATTACTCTTGCGCTGCATTGCATCTGGCACACGTGTGTGTGCATGTGTGATTGCAACGCATGACTCGTGTAACAGGCATCATGCGTTACCCTTGTGCTGCCTTACATCTGACTGAATGTGTGTGTGTGTGTGCGTGCGTGATTGTAATGCATCACTCGAGGCATCATGCGTTATCCTTAAGCTGCCTTACATCTGACTGAATGTGTGTGTGTGTATGTGTGTGGTGCAACGCATCACTCGAGTAATGACCGTCTTGCATTACTCTTTGCGCTGCATTGCATCTGGCACACGTATGTGTGATTGTAACGCATGACTCGAGTAATAGGCATCATGCGTTACCCTAGTGCTGCCTTACATCTGACTGAATGTGTGTGTGTGTGTGTGTGTGTGTAATATTGTCAATTCCTCAATAGTTACAGTTGATGTGTTCAATAGTTTACTTTTGAAGTTTTAACTTTAATCTTTCAGTTTTTAGTTAAAATCTTAGAGTTAATATTTTTTCATATAATCAATGATCATTTTTATGTTTATTTAAATCTATTGTAATTTGTATGTACACGTGTGTGTGTGCGTGCGTGCGTGATTGTAACGCATTACTTGAGTATGTGTGTGTGTGTGCGCGCACACGCGTAACGCATCACTCGAGTAATGGGCGTTTTACCGTATTCTTGTGCTGCCTTACAACTAGCACACGTGTGCGCATGTGCGTGTGGTGTCAGTATGTGTGTGTGTGTCTGTGTGATATTTTCAGTTCAATAGTTACAGTTGACGGTTAGTGTTCAATAGTATACTTTTGAAGTTTTAAGTTTACTCTTTCAGTTTTTAGTTGAAATCTTAGAGTTAATATTCTTTCATATAATCTATGATCACTTTTAGGTTTATTTAAATCTAATGTATGCGCACACGTACATATGTGTGCGTCTGTATGTGTGGGTGCGTGCGTGATTGTAACGCATCACTTGAGTAATAGGCATCATGCGGGGCATTACCCTGCCTTACATCTGACTGAACGTGTATGTGTGTGTGTGTGTGAAATATTTCTGTTTATTATTTTTATTATTATTATTATTATTATCTCTTCTTTTTATTTTATTTAATTGTCATGTTACCGTTTCTGCTGTTATATTTATTTAAAATGTTATTAAGGACAGACATGTAAAAAGGCCTGCGTGCCTACTGTCTTCATCCTTAGAAAATAAAGTTTCAATTCAATTCAATTCTCTCTCGTACACGCCAACTAACTCGGTGAGGGTCACAGTGACTGTCTAAAAAATGAATAAGTCATAACTCATATGACGGCTCACTGACAGAGCAATGCATCATTTCAAATTTGTATGCGTCAATGACCGATGAGCATCCTATTCACTGCCTAACCAAGTTAACCCTCTTAACTCCGCGGCCGCATTTCCAAATATTTCGAGGCGTTGTCTAACAACTATGTACCAATTAAAGGAGATGGACTGATTATATACCAGTTGAAGGAGATAGATTGATCATGATAATTCAAGGGTAGTGCCAGATGAGCTTGGCGCCTGAAGGTGCCAAGCTCATCTGGCACTAACTTTGAATTATCATGATCAATTCATCTCCTGCTGCAGGGTCCCGGGGATAAATGGGTTAACCTGGCTGTGATGAAGCTCTATGCTCGTGCATAGTGCTCACACCGTAGGATTAGTACAGTACGGGTTTTGTTAACGGTTTGTTTGTGCCGATAGTCCGTGGGGCCTGCTGCCTACGTGAGATCTGTAAGACATGGTTAGCACGGAGTTTTGGTGAGTTCTGTTTAGTGAGTTTAGGCTGTCTTGTCGTATGGAACGGTTGTGTTTGAGATACCTAGCCCGTATTCCAAGACTCTGAAGCCTAGATTTCAGGTATGTTTCTATAAATGTAGTATTGATAGTTGTTTAGTTAAAGACAGTATGCGTTGGTAAGAGTAAGGTGGTTGTATAGCGGTGTTCCGGTTTGGTTTAGTTATATCTATGTTTAGAATTCGGGGAAGTAACCGGTGTTTTTGTATACAGTTGTTACCGAGATAGATAACTAAAAGAATGCGAGGTGTTTATATTTAAGCCGCTATGAAGATAGTACGTGGTTGGTTAAGCATAGTCTTTTCCAGTGTATAGAGTAGTGTATAGCAAGAGTGTTAGGCTATAGTCTGTTTCAAGATAGTGACAGAGATATGGGGGTGTTACGGAAATAGACAGTTTATGAAGCACGTGTGTGTGGGTGAACGAACGTATGAGTTATTTGTATCAGCCAGGTTACGTGACGTTTCTCATTTATCCAATATGTGGTGTGTTTAGCAAGTGTTACGTTGGGACTTTTGTTGTCTAGTTCCCACAGCCATGGCAAAAAAAAAATTCCAGACTTTTTCCAAACCTTTTTCCAGACCTTCAGCATAATTTTCCAAGACCACAATATAAAAACACTCTTAGGGTAACCAAATAAATTTTCATTTTTGCCATCACATAAGAAAAGCGAATAGCTACTTCTGATGATTTACTTAAATCATCCTTGGGATTCCTAACACAATTTTATTGCAAAATTTTGCGGTGAGTGCAATCCATGAAATGAATAAAATAATAAAAAGATAAATAAACACTTAAACAGTACCAAAAAAATTAAATAAAAAAGACCATTCACACATAAGAAAATACACCGACATGAACACAACAACCTCGCGCTGGGACCATATGGCGTTGAGGCGCGTCCCCTGGGTGGTGGATAGGGGGTCCCTCGTGAGAGGGGTGCACGGAATGAAATAAGGTGCCGTGAACCAACATGGTCTAAGGGAAGGTGACCCCGACAGAAAACCCCTGGTCCTCCTAGTAAGGGGGTTGGGCGTGGGGGTAGCTTCCCCACCCTGCAAAAAAGGAAATAGCTACAAAAACGCCGACGAAAAGACTAACAGTAATTCCTTTCCTGGAGGAGGAAGGTTCTTCTACCAGAAGACTTATGATGTCCTGTGGTGAAAGCCGGAAGTCTTCGGAAGCCACAGGACCGAGCCGCCTCTCTCTATCCAGGGACACAACCATGGGCACATGGAACGTCAAGACCATGTACCAGAGTGGCAAGGCCGCCCAGATAGCAGCGGAAATGCAAAAGTACAACCTTTCCCTGCTAGGTATCGGTGAAGCCAGATGGACGCAGTCTGGCCAGAAAAGGCTGTTAAGTGGGGAGATGATTCTGTATTCAGGTCATGAAGAGGAGAATGCCCCCCATACAGAAGGAGTAGCATTCATGCTGTCACCAGTGGCACAGAGAGCGCTGATGGGCTGGGAACCTCTTGGACCAAGAATTATCACAGCAGCCTTTAGAACCAAGAAAAAGCTCAAGCTGAACGTCATCCAGTGTTATGCGCCCACTAATGACAGTGACGAGGAAGAGAAACAAGAGTTCTACGACCAACTCCAGAGTGCCATGGACAAATGTGCGGAGCAAGACATCACCATCGTCATGGGCGATTTTAATGCCAAAATAGGGGAGGACAACACCGGATACAAAGAGGTGATGGGGAGACAGGGACTAGGCTCTGAGATGAGTGAGAACGGGGAGAGGTTTGCAGACTTTTGTGCTCTAAACCGACTTGTCATTGGAGGCAGCATCTTCCCAAACAGAAGAATACACAGAGCAACTTGGGTCTCACCTGACCATACAACAGAGAACCAAATAGACCATATCTGCATTAGCAAGAAATTTAGAAGATCTCTTCAAGATGTTCGAGTGAGGAGGGGAGCAGATGTCGCCTCAGACCACCATCTGCTTACCTTAAGAATGAAGCTCAAGCTAAAGAAAAGCCGCACAGAGACAACAAGAAGACAGCGCTATAATGTAGGCCTCCTGAGAGAAACTGGAGTTAGAGAAGAGTTCAAAATGGTGCTGTCCAAACGGTTTCAAGCGCTACAGGAGCTAGTAAATGAAGAGGAGGCGGTCACCACAGAGCAGCAGTGGAAGGCAGTTAGAGAGGCGCTGAACTCAACCTGCAAAGACACTGTAGGGTTCAGGAAATCTTGGCTTGGCTTGACTTCGCGAACGAAGATTTTATAGGAGTTGCCCACGACGTCTGCAGGCTTGTTCGTGGCTGCGGAGGCCAATCCGAGACAGGCAGGTTCGACCGCAGTGGCTGCAGGGGAAGTTATGGCCAGGGTTCTGAGCTGCGGCATCTCTGTTTTTTCTCCTGAGCCGCTTGTCCTTAAGGCTAGCTCTGTGAGAGTCCTCAAAGGAGACAGCTGCCTTGTAAATGGTGGAGCGCCAGGTGTCACGGTCCGCAGCAAGCAAAGACCACTGGTGGTGGTCGATTTGGCAGGCACTAAGTGACTTCTTGAGACAGTCTTTGTATCTCTTCTTTGGTGCCCCTCTGTCACGGTGTCCAGTAGCAAGCTCGCTGAACAGGGTGATCTTTGGTAGGCGATGATCCTCCATCCTGGAGACATGCCCCGCCCAGCGGAGCTGTGTCCGCAGCAGCAAAGCCTCGATGCTCACAGTTTCAGCCTGTTCAAGGACCTCGACGTTGGTGACATAGTCACTCCAGTGAATGCCCAGGATGGTACGCAGGCAGCGCTGGTGGAAGCGTTCGAGGAGTCGTAGTTGGCTGCGGTAGAGGGCCCAGGACTCGGAACCATACAGCAGGGTGGTGAGGACCACAGCTCTGTACACGCTGATCTTGGTGCCTGTTTTCAGCTGTTGATTGTGCCACACCCGCTTGAAAAGTCGCCCGAAAGCGCTGTTCGCTTTTGCCAGCCTGCTGTCAAGCTCCTTGTCCAGCTTGGCGTCCGACGTGATAATGCAGCCAAGGTAAGTAAACTGGTGCACTGACTTTAGTTCAGACTCGCCAATGGTGATGTGAGGAGGGCGATACACTGTCTTGGGTGCCGGCTGATGGAGGACCTCTGTCTTTTTCAGACTGACCTCGAGTCCAAAGAGCTGGGCAGCATCTGCGAAGCAAGACGTGATGCGCTGCAGGGCTCTCTCTGTGTGTGCAACGAGGGCAGCATCATCAGCAAAAAGCAGCTCACGAATCAGTTGGTCTAGGGTTTTCGTGTGGGCCTGCAGTCGTCTGAGGTTGAACAGGCTGCCATCGAGACGATACCTGATGTACACTGCATCGTCATCATCGAGGTCCACTGTGGCCTGCTTCAACATCATGCTAAAAAAGATGGTGAAGAGGGTCGGTGCCAGCACGCAGCCCTGCTTTACGCCGTTGAGAATAGGGAATGGTTCTGAGAGGTCATTGTTGAGTCTGACCTGGCCTTGCTGGTCCTCGTGTAGCTGGACAATCATGTTGAGGAACTTTGGGGGACAGCCAAGTCGCTCCAGGATCTGCCACATGCCTTGCCTGCTCACAGTGTCGAACGCTTTTGTTAGGTCGACAAATGTTACGTACAGCCCTTTGTTCTGCTCGCGGCACTTCTCCTGTAGCTGTCTCAGCACAAAGACCATATCGGTGGTGCTCCTGTTTGCTCTGAAGCCACACTGGCCCTCTGGGAGTTGGTCTTCAGCGATGGCAGGTACCAGCCGATTCAGGAGCAGCCTTGCAAGGATTTTCCCAGCAATGGACAGCAGGGTAATTCCCCGATAGTTGGAACAGTCAGACTTCTCGCCTTTGTTCTTGTACAGGGTGATAACGACTGCATCACGGAGATCTTTTGGTAGTGTTCCTTCCTCCCAGCAGCAGAGAAAGAGGTCATGGAGCTTGTTGTGCAGTGCTGTGCCTCCATGTTTCCAGATCTCTGGCGGTATTCCATCAATGCCTGCTGCTTTGCCACTCTTGAGCTGGTGGATGGCTGTGAGGGTCTCTTCAGCGGTGGGCGGTTCGTCCAATTCAACCTTTACTGGGAGGTGTGGGATTTGTAGGACGACTGTTCTTGAACAGTGCGCTCAGTGCTGAAGAGGCTCTGAAAGTATTCCGACCAGCGGTTCAAGATGGAGGTATTATCTGTGAGGAGTGCCTGGCCATTCGCGCTTCGCAGGGGACTTTGTACCATGTGCCTGGGGCCATACACTGCTTTCAGTGCTTCGTAGAAGCCCCTGTAGTCACCATTGTCAGCGCAAAGCTGGGTCCTCTGTGCAAGTCTGGTCCACCACTCATTCTGTAGATCTCTGAGCTTGCGCTGGAGACTGCTGCAGACGAGGCGGAAGGCAGACTTCTTCACAGGGCAGGAAGGCTGGGCTAGGTGGGCCTGATGGGCGGCTCTTTTTTTTGCTAGGTGTTCCTGGATCTCTACATCGTTTTCGTTCAGGAAATACCATCACAAGGACTGGCTGTCGACACAGACCTTGAAGAAGATAGAAGTGAGGAAGCAGAAGAAAGCAGTTGTAAACAACAGTCGCACGAGAACAGCCAAAGTAAGGGCACAGGAGGAATACTCGGAAGCCAACCGCGAGGTGAAGAGGAGTATCAGGGCAGACAAGAGGGCCTACACAGACAGCCTGGCAGCAGAGGCAGAAAAGGCAGCAGGCAGCGGCAACATGAAACAGCTCTACGACATTACCAGAAGATTGTCGGGCAAGTATGGCCATACAGAAAGACCAGTAAAAGACAAAGAAGGCAAGCCTATTGCAGACAGAGCAGACCAACTCGACAGATGGGCCGAGTATTTTGAAGAGTTACTGAACAGACCTAGCCCACCCGACCCACCAGACATCCAGCCGGCAGAGACCGACCTACCCATCAGCTGTGACAGACCCAGCCGGGAAGAGATCAGAAGAGCAGTGGCATTTTTGAAGAACGGCAAAGCAGCAGGGCCAGATGGCATCCCAGCGGAGTCTCTGAAAGCAGACCTAGAGACAACAGTGGAGATGCTGTACCCACTGTTTGGAAAGATCTGGGAAGAGGAGGTGATGCCGGCTGACTGGAAGGAGGGGTACCTAATCAAGCTTCCCAAGAAAGGCGACCTCAGCAAGTGTTCCAACTACAGAGGAATCACCTTGCTGTCAGTACCAGGAAAGGTCTTCAACAGGATCATCCTAGAGAGAATGAAGAGCTCCGTTGACCCCCAGCTGAGAGACCAGCAAGCAGGATTCAGGAAGAACCGATCATGTACAGACCAGATCGCCACTCTCCGCATCATCGTGGAACAGTCTCTGGAGTGGAGCTCCCCGCTGTACGTCAACTTTGTGGATTACGAGAAAGCATTTGACAGCGTGGACCGAGAGACTCTGTGGAAACTCCTACGGTGTACCCACAAAGCTCGTCCGCCTGATCAAGAGCAGCTACGATGGCATGACATGTCGCGTGATCCACGAAGGGCAGTTCACCAGGGAGCTCCAGGTCAGAACTGGTGTCAGGCAGGGGTGTCTGCTGTCTCCGTTCCTCTTCCTACTGGCCATAGACTGGGTCATGAAGATGACCACAGAGCACAGACGAAGTGGAATACAGTGGACACTGTGGACACAGCTTGACGACCTCGATTTTGCAGACGACTTGGCATTACTGTCCCACACTCATCAACAAATGCAGGACAAGACCACGAGGCTTGCTGACATCTCGTCCCAAGTGGGCCTCACCATTCACAAACAGAAAACAAAGACAATGAGGCTGAACGCAACCAGGGAAGAACCAGTCTTGCTTGCTGGCACCCCGTTGGAGGAGGTGGAGTCCTTCACCTATCTCGGGAGCATCATAGACAAAAAAGGCGGCACTGATGCAGATGTCAGAGCACGAATCGGTAAAGCCAGAGCAGCCTTTCTCCAGTTGAAAAAAGTGTGGAGTTCCAGAGAGCTGTCACAACACACCAAAGTCCGGATTTTCAACTCCAATGTAAAAGCAGTTCTCCTATATGGAGCAGAGACTTGGAGATTGACAAAAACCACAGTCAACAGAGTACAGACCTTCATGAACAGTTGCCTTAGAAGAATTTTGAAAATCCACTGGCCAGAGAAGATCAGCAACGTCAGACTCTGGGAGAGAACAGAGCAGATAACAGCAGAGAATGAAATTGGGCGAAGAAGATGGGGATGGATCGGTCACAGTCTGAGAAAGCCAGCTTCCAGTATCACTAGGCAGGCATTGTCATGGAACCCCCAGGGAAAGAGAAAAAGAGGTAGGCCGAGAAACTCCTGGCGTCGGGACCTCCAAGCAGACATCAAAGAGACTGGGAACCACCTGGAGTAGAATCGAAGGAGAAGGACAGGACAGGAGTTGCTGGAGGTCTCTCGTCGACAGCCTATACCTGGGTAGGGGTGACAGGCGTAAGTAAGAACACAACAAGAATTGAAATGAAGTTAACTTACCAATTGATACAAAGACAAATACATGATGTAACTGTACTGAAACCATCTTCTGAATATAGGCCATATCCTGTATACAGTCTTTTGGAAGCGAAAGAGCATTCTGAGTTGCTGCAGTTCTGAGTCACAAACACAGGAATTATTATTATTTATTCAATTGTTTTGTTTTTTCCATCTTTCTTTAAGATTATTCATTCTTAGCTACTGCACAGTCACAACCACAGGCATTATTATGATTTTTTTAATAGAACACTTAGAACACTTGAGATCACTCCTTCCTGGGTACAGTTCCAATACACAGTTAACTTTACAGGCATAATGTTTAGAAACTGAAATGTTTCTCCATCAGAAAAAGTAGTAATGTTTGTCTTTAAAAAATGTTTCACTGACTTTCAATTAACAAAATTATACTACATATCTTCACTTTGCAAAACTGTGTACATGTACTTTAAGTATGAACACTATGTACATCCAGTACCCTACAGCTACTGGTTCTTGATCTCCTGAAGCATCTTGTTAATCTCCACCTCAACAGCTACAGCTTCTGCAGATTTTTCTTTGGCAGACCTGCGCATTGCATTAGACTTTGCGAGGATGGTGAAATTTTGAGTCTTCTCAGCCTTTTCTGCCAACTCCTCACTTGATTTTAGCATGTCCTTGGCACAGGTGTCAAGTTTTCTTCTTTTAGCCTTCATTTCCTCGATTTCCTCCAGAATATGCTTCCTCTTTGAAGAATTTTCTTCCTCTTGTCGTTTTCTCTTCTCCTCGCTGAGGTATTCTTCATACCTGCTCCTAGCACTTGCTGCATTGAAGAGCAAAGCCTTTGTCATCACCACATTACTGGCACCTCCAACACTAGCCAGGTGATCTGTGATTACCCTTTGAGCAGTCAGAGTTTTTTGCTTCATGTTGTCTGTCATCACTTCCTTGTTAATAGAGAATCCTCTCTCGACACTGGCTTGGCCATGAGATAGCATCAGGATCTCTCTGACAATGGTCCACAGCCCCTTCCACTCCTTGCGCATGGCCAGTGCAGTGAAGAACAAAGTGTCTAGTCTGTCTGTGTCCTTGTCAAAACTCTGAAAGTCGAGACCGACTGCTGACACAAACTCCCCATACTGCCTGATTATTGCATCAACATCTTCCTTCTTGACCCTATCTTTCGAAACCATGTAATCCAGACACTTCCTCAGGCTCTCCGATGTAGATCTGTCACCTTTGACAATGTTTGACTATTGTAACTCCCTCCTGGCAGGTGTCCCCCAGAAAGAACTCTCTCGTCTGCAGACAGTCCTCAACAACGCTGCCAGACTTGCTTTTGGCAAATCTAAAATGGACCATGTAACCCCCCTACTTCAGGAATTGCACTGGCTACCCATTCAGTTTAGAGTCGAGTACAAGATTGCGGTCCTGGCTTTTCGCTGCTTTGATGGATCCCTACCGCCATACCTCTCATCCCTCCTCAACATCTATCAGCCCTCCCGTTCCCTTCGTTCCTGCTCTGAGAAGCATTTCCGTGTCCCCAGCTTTTCCTCTAAGCGGTTTGGCTGCCGGACATTCCAGTATCAAGCCCCTGTTGTCTGGAACTCACTTCCCCTACACCTCTGGAATGCTGAAAACATTGACGTCTTTAAGACCCAACTTAAAACCTACTTCTTTCAGCTTGCGTACCATTAATCCACAGATTGTGTGTGTGTGATGTTGGTTTGGTCTGCATACATATGGTTTTGTTATGTGTGTTTTAGTTGTATGTGCGTGCGTAGATTAGAAGTGCATAGATTAGACTTTTTTAAAGGTAGTGAGATTCTCCATATATACATTTTTTTGTAACGCGCTTAGAGCCCACTGCTCCTGGGGATTCAGCGCGATATAAATGATCTTTATTATTATTATTATTATTTTTTTTATTTAAAGGTGGCGGACAAGCCCATAGCGGATTGGTGCCTTTATCAGGAGCTTAGTCAAAAACTGGATCATGAAAGCTTTAGCATCAAGCTTCACCCTAGTGACATCTTTCTCTGACACCTTTCCTGCTTTCTTGAGACTTTTTAGCTCAGCGTTTGCGACATAACCAATGTCAATGTCTGCAGCATCACGGTGTTGTTTGCTGTCAGTAGCCTTGAACATTTGTGAGACAGTTTTTACTTCTGCCTTGACATCTTTGAGAAACCGTTCAAGAACTGCAACCACCATGTCCTTCAAACCATCTGCCAAAAATGGCAACATAGGCTTATCACTTTGGTACTTGAGCAAAAATGGCTCAACAAGGGTAGCTACTGAGATGAAAACATTCAAGCGAACGCTGAACAGAGGATCAGCACAGCAGAGCCTCACCTCGTTAAAAGATTTTGTCTGTGGTGCCAAATTTTTTTTCTGCAGGTGGTTGACAAATGTTACCACATGTGGCCAGATTTCTAGTGCCCTGTTGCACACACTGACATTTTCCAGCCAGCAGTGGGAACAAAATTTTTTCGGAAAGAGAGCACCCTGTCACTGCAGTGAAGTCCTCTCTTCAAGCTGGTGAGTCTTTGAAGAGCCAGTAGAGAGAATTGAGCTTATGCTCCAAATCCCACTCCATTGTGGAGTAGCCAGATTTGAATGCATTGTGCACAATGTGCAACCCACAGCTACCTATGTTGAAGACTTGTCTGCCTGTTTCTTTGGATATGTCAGCAGCCAGTTTCTCATACGTAGCCTAGTTCACATTTGGCCCATCCATGGAGAGCTGCAAAATGTTTCCTTTCCCAAGGATGTGGCAGCAGTCTTCTAGCTCTGAAAAGAGATCATCAGCCCTGGCATGGCCCATGAATTTCGAATCCAGGTAGTGTGTCTCCACCTGGCCATTGTTCCAGAACCTTACATGGACATCTAACTGTTTCTGCTGCAGTTGATGGTTGAGACTTTCGTCGAAAAGCAACACATATCCATCAGCATTCTTGGCTTGTGAGATCAAAAGGTTGTGGAAGTATGGTGCTAGCCCAAACGTTGAAAGATACCTTGCTTTTGTTTCACTACAAGAAAACTTCTGCGCAGCTTCACACGATGGAAACATTCTCTTAAAAATATTTCCAACTCCTTCAAAACTTTTGAAAGAGTAATGTTTTTCCATTGCATGTAACGTCCAGTACACCTCTGCCGTAAGCACATCATTTTTTGAGCACATCTGATCCACAGTTCTCTGGGAAACAGCTTCACCAGCAGGCTTGGACTGCAACTCCTCAGGCATGCTGGCATCAGCCTTGGAAGACACAACTGAACTTTCATGCATCTGTGCAGGGTCCAAACTGAAAACAATAAAAAGAATCCAATGGCAGTGTGTAAAACTAAAATGTATATATATATATATATATTAGAGAGAGAGAGGGGGGGGGGGGGAGAGAGAAACTGTAAAACCCATGAATCCACATGTATAAATAAAACACTAATTAAAATGAAAACAAGAAAAAGACCAATGCTTAAAATTAAAAAATAAAAAGCGCATGTACAAATTGTGACAAAGGAATCTGGGAGCCCAAAGAGGAATCTTAATACCCAAGCACTTGAAGTCAAATTTAAAATCAAATAAAAATTAGGTCCTATAGAAAACTAAACGAAGTTTAAAATTGCAATTATTGAATTAACAGATGAGATTAATCATCAAAGATAACTATTAACTGTAATTAAAATTAAAAGTTAAAACATTCAGCATTAAAAACAGTGCAATGCAGTCCCAATACATTGAACAGGACAAATAATAATAATAAGAAGAAAAAGAAGAAGAAGAAGAAAAACCAACACATATGATTATTTAGCTCAAATCATAATGTAAACAGGTCTGAAGCAGCCAAACAGCAGAAGACAAAAGCTTTACTTCAGTAAAAACAGCATTTGATTGATAGACAAATTAAAATAAATAGGCCTAGTATAAAACACAAGTAAAACTAAATGGGCAAATATGTGTAGCCTAACTATAATTTTTTAAAAAAGATAACAGTAATTATACCAGAGAATTTAACAAACATTACATAAAGGCACCATACATAAATGAACACAGTAAATTGCCTAAACAAGAGAAAGACAAAAGAATCCGAGAGAGAGAGAGAGAATTCTATACAAAGTTGAAATTAATCAAATGATCGACTTTGATCGATGGACATCAAAGGAAGAAGTTCATCAAATCTTACCTTCCACGGGATTCCTTTGGCCGAAAAAAGTCTTGAACAGTCAAAGCTGGGATGGATTTGTCTGCAGACTTCACAAGCTGACTATGCTTTTTTCCAACCGCATGGCTGTTTAGGGCCGCTTCCCCCATGTTACTGATGTCGAAATCTTTTTTACACAACAAACACCGCGCTCTTTGTTTTGAGCCATCGGAAGAGGGCGCAATCCAACCATCGTACTCCTTTTTGTTTAGCGACGCTTGGCTAAACACACACTTCCCCATTTTCTTTTATTTTTAATTATACTTTTATACACGGTCTGAATGTCTGAATATCGTGCTAGAAAACCAGAAAAAGAAAGGAAATACCGAAGTTCAGCGCATGCGCGAGAACAAGGGAGATCACTGCGGAAGACTAAAAGTTGTCGTTTGCTAGTCGTGCTAGACAGAAGACTATGTCGGCGGAAGAAAAAAATTTGCGGTTTGCAAAATGATATTTATTTTATTTTATTTTTGCCTTTCCAATAATAGCTTGTCAAGGCTTTGGAAGATGCTAGGAAATTCCAAGACTTTTCCAGACTCAGCTAAACAAATTTTAGTTTTCCATAGCTTTTCCAGGCCTGGAAATGACTCTGTCATTTTTCCAAGACTTTTCCAGACTTTCAAAACTCTGTACGAACCCTGTAAAATGTAAAGAGTGGAACGACGGACGCCGAGTCACAGGTGGGACCTAACGTGAGGTCATCCCTCCAGCTCTTCACTGAGAGTGAGTCTGACCGGGACCAAGACGCCCGAGTCAAAGCGAGAACTGCGCTACCGTACAAGAACGAGGACGTCCGTGCCAAAGAGATAGGACGGCAAGAAGAAGCGTACGACGAAGGACTTTCACGCCTAGACGTGAGAAGAACCAACGTAACCAGGCAATAACATCAAACAGGTTGGAGACGGTGTGAAACTAAAACCTAGCCTGGCAAAGATATTGTGATGTGTATGTGATGTATATAGCTTGATAGTGTGAGCGTTTTTTTGGTATATTTATATTGTATAAAGTCACTTTAGAAAGGGAACCCGTGTGTTTGTTTTACCGCATGAATGCGCCCGTCTGAGTCAGTGGCGGTGTATGCGTCTGTTGCGTGAGAGTCTGTACGTGCGACTGTAGGCAAGTCTGCGTGCGTTACACTGGCACTACCAATGAACTGACACAGCTGAGACAAAGGGCATCAAAGAAAGTGTCCAAACTCACGAACCACTACCACAAATTTCAGTACACAAAAAAAGTACAAAAAAGTACATGTAAGTCCATATTAAATACGGAGTTACATGTACTTTTATTTGTGTAACAAAATTTGGTGAAAAGCGAGGTTTTCGTTGTATAACTAACAATGAAAATCTTGCTTTTCAGAAAAACGCGCTTTATTGTCTTTCGCCAAATCTGGGCAGATCTGCTCACTCACCTCCTCCGAGGGCATAGCGCACATCATTAGGCCAGATTCAGACAAAATGGCAGCAGCTTTATTGTCAATTTCAGAAGGGTAATCGTGTGGACCAGTGACCAAGGACATCTCATGAGAAACACCAACAAGATCGTGTTGCTGATCATGCAAAACAGTCCAATGCTTTAATTGCCTCTGAATCAAGTTGCTGGTCCCTTCCTGTTGAATAAAATTGAGGAAAAGTTTGTAAAAAAAAAAAAAGACAAATTAATTGTATCACAATACAGGTCAGCCTTAGTTAATCGTGGAGCCATAACACCAGATAATTACATTCATAACTGCGTTATTTTAATGCTGAATTTACAGAGAAATAAAACAACTTTGTAAGCAGCAGCTAGATCCTCGGGCTGACATCAGCCTTAGCTGGCTAGTGCACAGCTAAGGCTGATTTTGGCACGAGGACCTTCAGCTCTTCAGGCATCGTTATGGGAGCCATAGACTTGAGCATGGTACATCAGATACCACAGCAAGGGCTAACTAACGCTGATATCAATCTGCAGACTTAAACCTTCAGTAGCGTTTTTGTTGCAGGAATCATCGCAAAAAAAAAAAAAAAAAAAAAAAAAAATGCTACCGACAGCCAAAGGGTTACGGTTCTTCTATAGGCAATACACTTGGGAGTCCAAGAACTGGCAAAATCAAACGTTACTTTGTGATACCGAGTCATATGACCTACACATAAAAATTACAGTCTGGTTTAACAGTTGTGCATAGAAATTACCAAGAAAGAAACACGTTTTGAAAGGACAACCGCAACATAATTTCCTACAAAGTAGACATACAGTCAAGATGATAATAAGTTATTAATCTATCTCAGGTGAGATGTTATAACTATAAGTCTCACTTTAGAAAGATAACTGCGCTCCACGAAAGACTAAGAGATTTAGATACGATACGATGTGAATACCTTTATTGTCCCAAGATGGGAAATTTGTTTGCAGCGGCATTTTTAAAACAGACGTAAAAACAAATGTGAACATAAACAAATAAATACATTTGACTGACTAGAACACACCGACCTATTAAGCTAGTAAGTAGTATGCACGACATGGACCATTATGTGTTGACACGGCGATTTTGAGGAAATTATATATTTCTTGCACTTCAGTATAATCTAAAAATCCCAGCGGATGCTAAATCTAATTTTTTTAAAAAAATTATCAGATTGGATTGAAGAAAAAACAAAGCTAAACGTACACAAAAGTCTCAATCCCGCAAATCTGGGCACATTTCACTGCGACGTACGCAGATGGGAAGCCATTTGTACACAAATCTCATGCAAAACCTAACAATATTTAGTTTCGTATTTTATCCCCACAGCAACCCAGACTATGAACTCATTGAGTTTAAGTTTTATGGACATAACTGTCTCGAAACACAATAGAACATGTACATACCCGCAGAGTTGATTACACGCGTTCTACTGTTAAGAAACGAAAACAATTGTCACTACGTGTCGTAAAAGAGAAAGTAACAAAACATCCACATGTAACAAACCTGCAGTCGGTGGCGCCTGGAGGACTCCCGTTTTATAATTTATGCTGGTTGTCAGTTGCGTGCAGGATCAGACAAAAACCGGATGACTTAATGAATACCCCGGTCCTTTGACTTCAGGACTACATATTTTGAGTTTGTATTTGTCTTTGGGGTGACGGTCAACTCCAAGGTTAAGGGTCAACTCGCCAAAGGCATCTCGCCCAAAGTAGCAGTCACCTCTCTGAAGACTCGACTAGCTGAAGCAGTTTTTCTCACATATTATTGACTCTCACGTATCTGTATGCATCAAGAGATATGCAGAACAAATCAATCTCCACTTCTTCTTTTTTTATTTCAGAGAGCAAAGAGATTTGAATAATGTTGAAAAAACTCTTTGAAAATTATGTAAATAAAGAATAAGTCGAACCAAGATTGTCATTGTTGCTCATAAAGGACATAGTTACTGGCTTTTGTCATGTTATTATAGTGGAATAGAAAAGGTAGGTATTGTAAATTGATATATACTAACGAGCAAAGTTAATGTGTCATCATCTACATCTTTAACTTCACCATATCATGCCTTGGACTACACACAAACGATGATGTGGGTCCTACAGGACCCCAGTTCAAAGAGGGATTTAACTGGTTATTCCTGTCCCGGTGAGGTGGGTCCTATAGGACCCATACTTTTTACACCGGAAAGCATCCTTTTATTTTTTGTCATCATGGCAGAGAGAGAAAACGGTCGGAAACTTGTCTTTTTCTCCAGAAACAACAGGTGAAAGCTCACCGTTTCTAAGAAACTGAACTGAAACTGTTCGATTTTTGCATGGACTTTGACACCCGTCAAAATTCAAACAACAACAAACCAAAACAAACAAAAAACAAAGGAAAATTTTGGGTGAGATGCAATTCTCTCATCTTTGACAATTCACAAACTGTATGGGTCCTGTAGGACCAACATCATCTGGACAGAACTATTTACCTTACTCACTTTCAAAAGTATGGCCCCTGCACAACCCAGGAAAAATTGTGTGCAGGAAAAGTTCAGGAATTGTTATTTTTTTTCTATCAATTATTAACATATTTTGGCAAAATGTAGTCTTTTATGAGCTTGAGGTATTTTAAAATTTCACTAACATATTCCCAGTAGTTAATGAAATATTTGCAATTAAACACCTTTCTGGGTCCTCTAGGACCCAGGGAGCACGGTGAAGATTAGTGTTCCTGATAATTCAGATGTCACATTGCTTTGCTTGTGCAACAAACATTCTTGACCGTGGCCAGCTGCATGGATGAACTTAGACCTGCACTAGCCACTAAGCAAGGTGCTCCGCTGTAGCGGAGCACCTTGCTTAGTGGCTGGCGCAGGACTAAGCTCACTCATGTAATTGACCCCTGTGCTTTAAAGCTTTCACTCAGCCTCTGCCCTTCCCTGTGCTGCTCTGCTTAGAACCAAAAGGCCCAAAATGAACTCAAAGACCAGTACATTTTCACACTACCTGCAAATACAATATGCACACACACACACACACACACACACACAACACACAAAGGCAAGCAAACAAAGAAAATGCACCAAACACAGATTACCTCTTACATGATAGTTTACTATTATTATTATTATTATTTTAAATCTTAAATTCTAATACTGTCAAGTACACTTACACATAAAACAAACATGTACCGATGAGCAAAAGAAATGGGATATTATTGGACACACCGAGTATTACTGATGATTACAAGGATATTGCATTTTTTGGGGTGCTCCTCAGTATACCTCAAGTGGTCACTGTACCCAGTGTACACTGGTGGTAAACTGTCCAAGACTTTTTCAAGTCTTGCTTCCTACTGGAATATAACTTAATCCATTAGCCCCAACACCCTACAGCAGGAGATGGACTGACCATAATAATTCAAGGGTAGTGCTGGATGAATGATCGTCAATCCATCTTCTTTAGCTGAGAGATAATAGATAAGAGAGTACAACGCCACCTAAATCGATAATGCCATATCAACTTCTAAAACAGGGCAAATTTGAGAATAACTCTGACAATTTCTATTGTCTAAATTAACAGTTAATTAACAGTAACTAAACAGCTAATTACGTATGCAATTACGTATATGGTTGTTTCTCTCCAAAAATTCTAATCTCTTTTCAGTACACTCAGTAAATAAAGATATAACAAATTTCCAGTTCCCTCCCCCCCCCCCCCCCCCCCCCCCTTTATCTCAATGTGCCCGATTTTTGAGGAATCTAATCATATAGCTGAAATATTTTCAGAAAGCATGAGGAGACAATTTTCAGTAGGGACTGGGTAGGTTTGCATGATTCACTCCAGGTAAAATAACACGTCAGCTAAGTGCGCATAAAAGCTTCCCTGCTTACTGCACCATTGACTTAAAACAGGTCAGGTAATACACTGGGGGTGGTCAGGTTTCAGCACAGGTATACCTGTTTCCTTTAGGACTAAAATTGCCTCCCCCCCCCCCCCCACCCCTCCCCCCACCACACACACACCCACTCAACATGCACAATCAGCCGTGTTTTTGAGCAGTCGGATTTTTATTTGCCTTGTGCAGTACCATCAGCCTTTTCTGCCAGTGATAACGATATATGGGTCAGTTGGTGTTATATGGATTAACTGACAACAAATGCGACGTTTTTTTCTGATTCAAGTCCAAACAAGCACACGTTATTATGTGATAAAAATATCAGTATTACCCTACTGCGTGACTTCTCATTTCTAGGCAAGTATAGATTTCCACCCACTGCATTTATAAAATGGGCTCAAGCCAGTTTGTCTCCCACAGCGCAGGTTTTTCAAGACATTGCCTGAGATAAAACTTATGAAGTTACTGTTCATGTAACTTTCTAGAATAACGTGATCTCACTTGATAACAAATTTCAAAGTTACCTACAACTTACAAGTAACTTTGAAGTTAGTTGTCATAAGTTTTTATCAGTAACTTAAATAAGAACTTAAAAAATAAGAACTAAAAAATAACAACTTGTAAGTCCAAGTCAAGAACTTACTCTGACAGATTTCCAAAGTTACAAGGACAACTTACAAAGTTACAAGTATGTGGGGGAGACATACCATACACTCCCTGAACGCTGCGAGGAGCATGTTCGTTCGATCCGCCTCGGATACAACAACCAGGTTGGACGTCATTTCAACGAACCTCCTCATAGCCTCACACATTTCAGCATACGCATCCTTTGGCAAAATACATCCCACTTCATCCACCGCAAAATGACAGAATCCTTTTTCGCGGACAGGCTTGGCACTTACCATCCGCGTGGCTTGAACATTCGCCCCTAGGGGTATGCTCGGCCTGATGGGTAGTTGGTGCCAGACTTGACCTCACTGTTGATACTGGATGCTACCTTTGAGTGTGTGGGTGTGTGTGTGTGTGTGTGTGTGTGTGTGTGTGTGCATGTGCGTGAGCTGCAGCAGGCACGAGTGAATGCGAATGTATGCAGTGACGTGTATGTATATAGACGTAAGTTTTGTGGTACGTGTTTTGTGCATGTGTATTTGCGTCATTATGTGTGTGTGGGTTGTTGTTGTTGTTGTTTTTTTTATTGTTTTTTTTTTTTACGTCATTCTAAGTTCTCTCTATACAGGATGACGTCTTTTCTTTATGTCATGTTCTTTTCTGTTCTACGTTTGTTTCCATGTCACCTGAGGAAGGATCTTTGATCCGAAACGTCGTTATTTGTTTCTATTTTAAAGGGTTTTCTACCACTATCTTCTGTTTTTCTTTTACAAGGACAACAAAAGAACTTTTTTTTTCTCAGTAATATTCTGGCGGCGGCGAGGGTGTCAAATAGACAGGCATGTGCGGTGTTTCATCTCTCTGTGAAGTGTATGATATAAAAAAATGAATGATTCCCAAAACTGATCTTTACCTGCTTAAAAGATAATGAACTTTTTTCATTGTTTCTTCTACCCTGATCTGTTTTCCTTGTTCTAAAAAAATAGCCTTTAGTTCTTCAACATTCACGGGTTGGCTATGAATCTTATTTTGAATTTCAGGCTTCTGTTGTTTGTAATTGCTCAAATCATCTTGAACTCTTTTAAATTCATTATCGTCAATTTGATTGTCCTCTAAAGCTTTACTGATAATAAGTTTCATACTGCTCAGCTTTACACCCAGCGAGCGTGCTCAATGCTTCTTGCTTTTGCAGCTTCTTATGAAATCTTTTGCTAAGGGCTTCCAAACCAAAGCATGCCAGGTATGCAAAACCACCGACACCTTGAAGAGCAATTCCTATGGCACTCCCCACTCCAGTGGCAATCAAAGCAAAACCACCAGCAGATAATCCAGCTGAAACCACACCCTCAGCTAATGAAGTGTTTTGCATTGAAAACTCTGCTAAAATGGTCTTTTACACCTTGAATATTTTGCCTCTTCACCTTCCAAACCCCACCCGGGTCTGCCCTGGGGGACTTGGGTGGGGTTAGGTATTTTTTAGTTCCCAGGGTCACCCTGGTCAGCCCCACAGGGTGGGTTTTTCTCTCTATTCTGGGGCATGTGTTTCTGTCTACCCTTTGTCCATTCACCTGTATTTGCCTTTTTAAAACTCTCCCTACTGTCTGCACTGCCTGTAGCTCTTGATATTGGATGTGTGTTGCTAAATGGTCTTAGCTTTATATAGGCCCCATGTGTTAGGTTTATTTAACGTATTTGACCGGCTGGCGACATACATTCAATGTTCTGGGGTTTTTTTGTGGTTTTTTTTTTCACAAGCAGTGCAGGCACGTCCTGAGAAAGCCTTGTTGCTGTCGGGACGTTAAGCAATGTACAATCAATCAATCAATCTTCACCTTCCAAATACTTCAATGCGTCTGTAATATTTATTAATCAGAATAAGTCTGCCTGTAATCTTTTGTCACGCACAATCGGCTCAGGTAGTATTTGCGGATAGAAGTTCACCATTTTTTATGACAAATATATATATATATATATATATATATATATATATATATATATATATATATATATATATATATATATATATATTATATATATATATATATATATACAGTGGAGTCCGCTTAACACGAATTTCTGGGGACACGGAAAATCACTTCGTGTTAAACGTATTTCGTGTTAATCAATATGGCCTCAAAATTGATCACGGCCCTCTTGGCAAGGAAAACGTAAGAGATGCGTGCATGAATGAGTACGAGGTTAAAAGTGCATATTATCGTACTAAATATGCTTACCTTACGCTCGCTAGGAAAACACAAGGAGACATGTACAGCTCACGTATTTAATGTAAAATCCATAGTAAAGTAAAAGCAACACGGGCTGAAGTACAATCTCGCATCGGTAAAAGCAACACGATCAAAGTAATTTAAAAGAACGCCATGATCGAAGTCTGTCTTGCGTTATTGACAGCCCGTGTAGAGAGACAATCGTGGATCTCATTAATCTTGTTTTTTCACTTCAAGCGTAATCGACTTCTCTTTTACCTAGGGGGTAGCCACGATCGGTGGTTAACTGAAGTGAGGGAGTGTTGGGTTGTGTTGGTACACGAATGATGCATGAATACAGTTCAGAAACTCTAGCCAATGAGAAGATGGATTACAAGAACTGAAGGCTATTCAGCCAATCACAGGCTCGAGTTCATTCTGATCTGTGTCATGTTTACTACAGCACGAGAGTGACACGTGGAGTGCCCCTTTCATGAATTGGTTTTCGGTGTTTGAGACTTGAATCTGTGTTCGTGTTAAACAGGTGAATAATAGTGAAATTGCTCTGGTTGGGAACCGAAAACAGCTTCGTGTTAAGCGAAATTTTGTGTTAAGCATTTCGTGTTATCAGTGAAATTTTAATACAGAATAAGAAGGCCGTCGGCCGGGAATGCAAAAACGGTTCGTGTTAACCGGAAGTTCGTGTTAAGCGAATTCGTGTTAACTGGACTCCACTGTATATATATATATATATATATATATATATATATATATATATATATATATATATATATATATATATATATATATATATATATATATATTAAATTTTATTTATTTAATCAGCAATTACAGTGCTGATTCTAGGATTTCAGAAAAGTGAGCCCAAAGGCTCCCTCTAATAAAAAAAAAGGGAGCCCCTCAAGGTGTAAAAGGGAGGCCCTCAAATCGCGTTGCACTGCTTACTTTAAAACGACATATATACACACATTCATACATACAGTGGATTCCGCTTAACACGAATTTCTGGGGACACGGCGGAAAATCACTTCGTGTTAACCGTATTTCGTGTTAACCAATATGGCCTCAAAATTGATCACGGCCCTCAAGGAGAAAGTGTGTAAGACGTGTGCGTGAATGAGTACCAGATTAAAAGTGCACGACATTATCGTACTTTCTATGCATACCTTCAGCTCGCTAGGAAAACACAAGGAAACGTGTACAGCTCGAGTATTTAATGTAAATCCATCAGGTAAAATCCATACTAAGTTACAATCCTCAGGTAAAAGCAACACAGGCTGAAGTACACATCCTCGCATCGGTACACCTTGTAGTGTAGGTTACCGCATGGATTACACAACATGACATACAGTCTCCCATAAACTCCCATCTCATCACCTCAACGCCCGTCCTCCTTCACAACCTCCCCACCCCTTCCACTCTAACTCACATCAATACCATATTACTAACCCCCTCTCTTTCTCATCTCTCCCTATCCATTAAAAATATCCATTCCACATATAACTATAACCCCCCTTATTCCACCACTATCCCAATCCCCATTCATCCACTTCCCCCCATCCCCCCTCCCCCTCCTCCCTTCCAAAACCTCTCCCTCATATCCCTTCCTCTAATTAATACCCCCCCCTCTACCCCCAAACCAAAACCCATCAACACTTCTTCCACACCCCCTTTAAATATAACCCCCAACCCCACTATTAAACCCCACACCCTCCCAACTACACACCCCCCAATACAAACCCCCATTAACCCAACCCCACATACACCTAAACTACCCCCCCCACCCCACTCCACCACACCCACCCCCCACCCCACCCCCCCACCCCACCCACACCCCCCCCACCACCACCCCCCACCAACCCCACCCCACACCCACCCCCACACCCACCCCCCCCCACCCCCCCACCACCCACCCCCCCCCACCCCCAACCCACCCCCACCACCACCCACACCCCCCCACCCCCCCACCCACCCCCCCCCACCCCCCCACCCACCCCCCCACCCACCACACCCCCCACCCCAACCCCCCCCCCCACCCCCCACCCACCCCCCCCAACCCCACCCCCCACCCCACCCCCACCCCCCCCACACACCCCACCCCCACACCCCCCCACCCCACCCCCCCCACAACCCCCACCCCCCCACCACACCCCCACCACACACACCCCCACCCACCCACACCACCCACCCACCCACCACCCCCCACCCAACACCCCACCCCCACCCACCCACCCACCCACCCCCACCACCCCCACCACCCCCACCCCCCCCAACCACATTCCCCCCCACCCCCAAATAAACAATCCCACCCAACACCACACCCCCTACACCACCCCCTACACTACCACCCACCCCACCCCCCCCCCCCCAGCTCCCCCCCCCCCCCCCCCGCCCCCACCACCCCTCTGCCGCCCCGCCGCCACAACACACAAAACACATATTACTTCGACATTACTATATCTTCCCACACTATAGATATTAACCTCCAACGCGTATTCCCCCCCCCCCCCATGCATCACCTGTCACACACGCTCAATTCAAGTGTGTTCTTGCAGATATTGTGATGAGTACAGCAGCATTTTTTAGATGAGAGACCAGATAGAGAGAGATATATGTCTACACAACTACTCACCCCCCCCCCCCCTCCCTCCCCCCCCCCCCCCCTCCCCCACCCCTCCCCCGTACCCGTGCACCCAGTGAAATCCCACCACCCCGTTCCCCCCCCACCGGCCCCCAATACACCCCCTCCCTCTCCCCCCCCCCTCCTACCCCTCCCCCCCCTCCCTCCCCCCTTCCCCCCCCCCCCCCCGCACTCATTTCAACTCTATTACTGGCAGGCAACTGCTGTAATTCTCGGCTTTGGACCAAGACCACTCATTTTTTATTCAGCAAAAATATAATTTATTTAACTTCCAACACAACACTAAAATCATGCATTAGAACTGGTTTACCATCCTGATTAGTTACAGATAAACACAGTTTAACCTAATTTCTTAAACTGTAAATTAGGAAATCCAACAACTACACTTTCGCAATACGGGGCAGTTCCAGTCTGCAAGCATCTTAACAAAGCTTTCCATTGTGCACATTTTCAGTCGTGTTTAGTTCTTTTAAATGAACATTTAGTACTGTGTGCACTGACAATTTAACAGGGTATCTTCCAGTCACTTTATCTTTATTTGACTTCAACGTCACTGTCCAACCACCAGTATTAATATTTTCCATTGACCGTGTCCAATCAAAATCTGTTCCAATTACAAAATCACCTATTAAACTGAGTAAAGATGCAAGTTTATTTGAAATTGTTGGCTGAATACCTCCAGGAAATTCTAATGTAACAATTAAGTTGGCTGGATTTAAAGTTGCTTCAATTTTAAATTTACTTTGAAACCATTCAGATATAGTACAAAAGTCATAATACCCCAATAGTATAAAGTGTGTATCAGTGCCTGAACCACTAGCGGCCTTATAACTTATATAATAACTTGTATCATCTTTTACATTAAACCACTTTACAGTGTAGAACATTTACTAGATAGCTACAACCTTGCTACCATCACGATTATCAATTCCATTAGTTAACCACACTGGTTTGTTGTATCAAGATTTGTTAAGTAATAAACATTTTATTAACTCATAAAAAAGTACAATGGAATTTAAATCACCAACAATTGTTACTATAAAGGCGTTTCAATTTAACGTGGATGCCAAGTACAATGTCGCACCTACTTATGACCAGAAATTAATTCAACTAAATCAGCTCGATATAGCTGTGTCCGAAGGAGTTTTTTTTTTCAAGTAAAAGTTTCAAATCTTTATGATCAATACCTAAACCCTCCAATTACAGATGATGAAACTGCCAAAAAGTGGTATTCAAGCCCACTACGAATGTTTCAAAACCAGCTTAACTTTGCTATACTATGTTTAACTACGGGCTGTGATGTTTCTTTTACAGACCATTTGAATCACTCAAACAAACTGATTAGGTCTGTATATTGTTTTCACATGTATTACCAGCGTAGAAGAATACTGTCAGAACTCTATGTTCCACTGCCCACTAAATCTAGTTTTAACCATTTTAATAACCCATGGATATGAAAGCGTTTGAATGCAACTGTAATGAATTTAATATTAATACTAAGTATGACTTTACACAAAAACTTGATGAGAATCACGGCATGGGTACATTGTATTACGCTATGAGTCACAGACAATACCCACAAGATTACTGGCCTCCCTACTCTTCATTCTCATCAGGCTCAATTGAACAGAAACAGTCTAATGCCTGGACCACATTTGTCTTAGACAGGAGCGACGGGTTTACGTGAGTCGATTGATTGATTGATTGATTGTACAGTGCATAACATCCCGACAGCAACAAGGCTTTCTCAGGATGTGCCTGCACTGCTTGTGAAAAAAAAAACTAAACAGAATATTGAATGTATGTCGCCAGCCGGTCCAATACATTAATTAAAACTTAACTACGCCATGGGACCTAAATCCTCGTGCTGGGACCATATGGCATTGAGGCGCGTCCCCTGGGTGATGGATAGGGGGTCCCTCGTGAGAGGGGTGCACGGAATGAAATAAGGTGCCGTGAACCAACATGGTCTAAGGGAAGGTGACCCCGACAGAAAACCCCGGGTCCTCCTAGTAAGGGGGTTGGGCGTGGGGGTAGCTTCCCCACCCTGCAAAAAAGGAAATAGCTACAAAAACGCCGACAAAAAGACTAACAGTAATTCCTTTCCTGGAGGAGGAAGGTTCTTCTACCAGAAGACTTATGACGTCGTGTGGTGAAAGCCGGAAGTCTTTGGAAGCCACAGGACCGAGCCGCCTCTCTCTATCCAGGGACACAACCATGGGCACATGGAACGTCAAGACCATGTACCAGAGCGGCAAGGCCACCCAGATAGCAGCGGAAATGCAAAAGTACAACCTTTCCCTGCTAGGTATCAGTGAAGCCAGATGGACGCAGTCTGGCCAGAAAAGGCTGTTTAGTGGGGAGATGATTCTGTATTCAGGTCATGAAGAGGAGAATGGCCCCCATACAGAAGGAGTAGCATTCATGCTGTCACCAGTGGCACAGAGAGCGCTGATGGGCTGGGAACCTCTTGGACCAAGAATTATCACAGCAGCCTTTAGAACCAAGAAAAAGCTCAAGCTGAACGTCATCCAGTGTTATGCGCCCACTAATGACAGTGACGAGGAAGAGAAACAAGAGTTCTACGACCGACTCCAGAGTGCCGTGGACAAATGTGCGGAGCGAGACATCACCATCGTCATGGGCGATTTTAATGCCAAAATAGGGGAGGACAACACCGGATACGAACAGGTGATGGGGAGACAGGGACTAGGCTCAGAGATGAGTGAGAACGGGGAGAGGTTTGTAGACTTTTGTGCTCTAAACTGACTTGTCATTGGAGGCAGCATCTTCCCACACAGAAGAATACACAAAGCAACTTGGGTCTCACCTGACCATACAACAGAGAACCAAATAGACCATATCTGCATTAGCAAGAAATTTAGAAGATCCCTTCAGGATGTTCGAGTGAGGAGGGTATTGATTGATTGATTGTACATTGCTTAACGTCCCGACAGCAACAAGGCTTTCTCAGGACGTGCCTGCACTGCTTGTGAAAAAAAAAAAACAACCAACTAAACAGAACATTGAATGTATGTCGCCAGCCGGTCAAACACATTAAATAAACCTAACACATGGGGCCTAAATAAAGCTAAGACCATTTAGCAACACACATCCAATATCAAGAGCTACAGGCAGTGCAGACAGTAGGGAGAGTTTAAAAAAGGCAAATACAGGTGAATGGACCTCGGGTAGACAGAAACACATGCCCCAGAATAGAGAGAAAACCCCACCCTGTGGGGCTGACCAGGGTGACCCTGGGAACTAAAAAATACCTAACCCCACCCAAGTCCCCTAGGGCAGACCCGGGTGGGGTTCGAGTGAGGAGGGGAGCAGATGTCGCCTCAGACCACCATCTGCTTACCTTAAGAATGAAGCTCAAGCTAAAGAAAAGCCGCACAGAGGCAACAAGAAGACAGCGCTATAATGTAGGCCTCCTGAGAGAAATTGGAGTTAGAGAAGAGTTTAAACTGGTGCTGTCCAACCGGTTTCAAGCGCTACAGGAGCTAGTAAACGAAGAGGCGGTCACCACAGAGCAGCAGTGGAAGGCAGTTAGAGAGGCGCTGAACTCAACCTGCAAAGACACTGTAGGGTTCAGGAAACACCATCACAAGGACTGGCTGTCGGCACAGACCTTGAACTAGATAGAAGTGAGGAAGCAGAAGAAAGCAGTTGTCAACAACAGTTGCACAAGAGCAGCCAAAGTAAGGGCACAGGAGGAATACTCGGAAGCCAACCGCGAGGTGAAGAGGAGTATCAGGGCAGACAAGAGGGCCTACACAGACAGCCTGGCAGCAGAGGCAGAAAAGGCAGCAAGCAGCGGCAGCATGAAACAGCTCTACGACATTACCAGAAGATTGTCGGGCAAGTATCGCCATACAGAAAGACCAGTAAAAGACAAAGAAGGCAGGCCTATTGCAGACAGAGCAGACCAACTTGACAGATGGGCCGAGTATTTTGAAGAGTTACTGAACAGACCTAGCCCACCCGACCCCCCAGACATCCAGCCGGCAGAGACCAACCTACCCATCAGCTGTGACATACCCAGCCGGGAAGAGATCAGAAGAGCAGTGGCATTTTTGAAGAACGGCAAAGCAGCAGGGCCAGATGGCATCCCAGTGGAGTCTCTGAAAGCAGACCTAGAGACAACAGTGGAGATGCTGTACCCACTGTTTGGAAAGATCTGGGAAGAGGAGGTGATGCCGGCTGACTGGAAGGAGGGGTACCTAATCAAGCTTCCAAGAAAGGCGATCTCAGCAAGTGTTCCAACTACAGAGGAATCACCTTGCTGTCAGTACCAGGAAAGGTCTTCAACAGGATCATCCTAGAGAGAATGAAGAGCTCCGTTGACCCCCAGCTGAGAGTCCAGCAAGCAGGATTCAGAAAGAACCGATCATGTACAGACCAGATCGCCACTCTCCGCATCATCGTGGAACAGTCTCTGGAGTGGAGCTCCCCGCTGTATGTCAACTTTGTGGATTACGAGAAAGCATTTGACAGCGAGGACCGAGAGACTCTGTGGAAACTCCTATGACACTACGGTGTACCCACAAAGCTCGTCCGCCTGATCAAGAGCAGCTACGATGGCATGACATGTCGCGTGATCCACGAAGGGCAGTTCACCAGGGAGCTCCAGGTCAGAACTGGTGTCAGGCAGAGGTGTCTGCTGTCTCCGTTCCTCTTCCTACTGGCCATAGACTGGGTCATGAAGATGACCACAGAGCACAGACGAAGTGGAATACAGTGGACACTGTGGACACAGCTTGACGACCTCGATTTTACAGACGACTTGGCATTACTGTCCCACACTCATCAACAAATGCAGGACAAGACCACGAGGCTTGCTGACATCTCGTCCCAAGTGGGCCTCACCATTCACAAACAGAAAACAAAGACAATGAGGATGAACGCAACCAGGGAAGAACCAGTCTTGCTTGCTGGCACCCCGTTGGAGAGGTGGAGGCCTTTACCTATCTCGGGAGCATCATAGACAAGAAAGGCGGCACTGATGCAGATGTCAGAGCACGAATCGGTAAAGCCAGAGCAGCCTTTCTCCAGTTGAAAAAAGTGTGGAGTTCCAAAGAGCTGTCACAACACACCAAAGTCCGGATTTTCAACTCCAATGTAAAAGCAGTTCTCCTATATGGAGCAGAGACTTGGAGATTGACAAAAACCACAGTCAACAGAGTACAGACCTTCATGAACAGTTGCCTTAGAAGAATTTTGAAAATCCACTGGCCAGAGAAGATCAGCAACATCAGACTCTGGGAGAGAACAGAGCAGATAACAGCAGAGAATGAAATTGGGCGAAGAAGATGGGGATGGATCGGTCACAGTCTGTGAATGCCAGCTTCCAGTATCACTAGGCAGGCATTGTCATGGAACCCCCAGGGAAAGAGGAAAAGAGGTAGGCCGAGAATCTCCTGGCGTCGAGACCTCCAAGCAGACATCAAGAGACTGGGAACCACCTGGAGTAGAATCGAAGGAGAAGCACAGGACATGAGTTGCTGGAGGTCTCTCGTCGACGGCATATACCCGGGTAGGGGTGACAGGCGTAAGTAAGTAAAGTAAGTATGGGACCTAAATAAAGCTAAGACCATTTAGCAACACACATCCAATATCAGGAGCTACAGGCGGCGCTGACAGTAGGAAGTTTTAAAAAGACAAATACAGGTGAATGAACCAAGGGTAGACAGAAACACATGCCCCAGAATAGAGGGAAAAACCCACCTTGTGGGGCTGACCAGGGTGACCCTGGGAACTAAAAAGTAGTTAACCCCACCCAAGTCCCCCAGGGCAGACCCGGGTGAGGGACAAGCGGGAGTCAAATGCATAAATGATTGATTGTACATTGCTTAACGTCCTGACAGGAACAAGGCTTTCTCAGACCGTGCCTGCACTGCTTGTGATTGACTGATTGATTGTACATTGCTTAACGTCCCGACAGCAACAAGGCTTTCTCAGGACGTGCCTGCACTGCTTGTGAAAAAAACCAAAAACTAAACAGAACACTGAATGTATGTCGCCAGCCGGTCAAATACGTTAAATAAACCTAACACATGGGGCCTAAATAAAGCTAAGACCATTTAGGAACACACATCCAATATCAAGAGCTACAGGCAGCGCAGACAGTAGGGAGAGCTGTAAAAAGGCAAATACAGGTGAATGGACCAAGGGTAGACAGAAACATATGCGCCAGAATAGAGAGAAAAACTTACCCTGTGGGGCTGACCAGGGTGACCCTGGGAACTGCACTGCTTGTGAGAAAAAAAAAAAAAACTAAACAGAATATTGAATGTATGTCGCCAGCCGGTCCAATACATTAAATAAACCTACGCCATGGGGCCTAAATAAAGTTAAGACCATTTAGCCACACACATCCAATACCAAGAGCTACAGGCAGCGCAGACATTTGGGAGAGTTTTAAAAAAGGCAAATACAGGTGAAGGGTAGACAGAAACACATGCCCCAGAATAGAAAGAAAACCCACCTTGTGGGGCTAACCAGGGTGACCGTGGGAACTAAAAAGTAGTCAACCCCACCCAAGTCCTCCAGGGCATACCCGGGTGGGGGGAACACATAAATGAATCTATCAGAAAGTATGGGTGGTGTATACTAGGATTGATTGTACATTGCTTAACGTCCCGACAGCAACAAGGCTTTCTCAGGACGTGCCTACACTGCTTGTGAAAAAATAAAAAATAAACAGAATATTGAATGTATGTCGCCAGCCGGTCAAATACGTTAAATAAACCTAACACATGGGGCCTAAATAAAGCTAAGACCATTTAGCAACACACATCCAATATCAAGAGCTACAGGCAGTGCAGACAGTAGGGAGAGTTTTAAAAAGGCAAATACAGGTGAATGGACAAAGGGTAGACAGAAACACATGCCCCAGAATAGAGAGAAAAACCCACCCTGTGGGGCTGACCAGGGTGACCCTGGGAACTAAAAAATACCTAACCCCACCCAAGTTCCCCAGGGCAGACCCGGGTGGGGGTGGTGTATACTAGGAGCACAAGCTCAAACAAAATCAAACATCTTAATAGGGAGTGGCAAATTTGAAGCACAAAAACAATTTCTTGCAATCCTAGAAGACTCGATCAACTCAGTAGTAGATCTCCCATCAAGCATACAATGCTATCAAGACATTCTCAGATATGCCAGATCAAAAGTTGACTTTGTAGTTGCATCGGGTTATATGTGTTGCCATCTGACCACTCCAAATGGGGACAATAAAAAAAATATAATAATGAAATAATTGTTGCAGGGCATGATCAAACATTAGGACTCAATCAATCTGTAAACTTGAGTCCAACAACCACACACCTACAGCCACAAAAACCATTAATAATGCCAGTAACGCTAGTAACACCAGTCACGCCATCGCCCATACAGTCAGTAACAGCCCCAAACCTGGTCCAAGCCCCGGCCCCAACACCAGCACCCGTACAGTCAGTAACACTATCCCTTGCAGCCCCGGTAAACACACATGAGTCAGAGAGAACTGCATTGGTAATAGGCCTTACTGGATTAGGGATATTACTTCTTTATCTGTTTCATTAAATAATCTGCTAATAACCCTCCTACTGTCACCAAAAAGATCCACACATGCTCTGCCATAAACCCGACTACCTTCCCTGCTGTACTGATCAGCCAACTGACAACACTTTATTATGCCAGGCTAAGCATCCATTGCTTTCACAGCCAATGTTTTAAGAAAGTCTGAAATGTGAGATAATTATTTTTTACCCATGTTTGTAAATCTTTTGGGTCTGATGGTGGAGCTGGAGGTGCCGGTGGAGCTGGACTGCTACCACCACCTGTTACAGCCAACACTACAGTACTGATAATAAACCCAAGAGCAGTAATTAAACTTGCAATTGTGACACCCTGCTCCCTGAAAAGTATTTTCAATCTCTCAGTCAAAATTGTGTCTTCGTGAAGTTTTTTTTGTTGGTGTGAATAGTTTATCTAATTCTGTTGACCTGTGTTTTCAGTTTTTCTTTTCCATCTTCAATTACTTCTAGCCGTGCTGATCTTTCTATCTGCAAATCGTTTAATCTGTGTTGTATTCTTTCTTTTATTTTTGTGTCATAATTCTCCTCATCTGCTTTATCTAATTTTTTTTTCCATTTCTATGTGATTATCAAGCTCACTGAGTTGGGTTACATTATTCAACAGCTCAACTCTGATTGTCTGCAGTGATTTATCCAAAGCCCATAATTTCCCGCATGGAAAAAGGAGAGTCATCTATTGTTTTCATAGCCTCACTTATTTGCCCTTTTGTAAATGAGGTTTCTTGTATTACCTTGTTTGCTATTTCTGGCAGGCTTCCACTTCTGTCATTTCAATTTCTTGTCCCTTCGGCAACCTTGTTTGCACGCCATGAAGAGCAGTAACAATTCAAGGTGGTACCGGAGGACCCCCCCAAAACCATGGTACTTTGCCAACCCGGTATTACCACCAACTTCGCCTTTAATTGTACTTAAAGCTCTAAACTTAGCAGGGTTGTTTTTATGGGTTACATTTATTTTACCTCTGTCTGTATTTACAAATAAGTGACCTTTATCATATTGAAACTGATTAGGATCTATAACATCTGGGCGGGCACCAACACTATCATAAAATGAGTTTACTTTCCTTTGTAAAAGTTACTGTTGCAAACTAGAAGTATTTCTTGTACCAGTCATATCTGTTGTATTATCATAGTCAAGCATGACATCCATTTCAAAATCATCATGGTCAAATCCTCCCACTGCCACCGTTTTTATTAAAAAAAAAATTTTTTTGCTTAATAAAATGTCATCGTCCTATAGATTGAAGTTAGACCCATACAGAAAACTACGTGAACCTCTAGGTGTTAAGGGCATTAGGCAATCAATTATCACAAACAATCCTAGCACCATAGATGAAAACCAAACTCTTCCCGTCAAGTTTAAGAACCTAGGTCCCAGTGACATTATTGTTCCTGGCACTGCACGCCTTCCTTTTAATATCGAACTTTCATCAGAGGATGACGCAAATAGAACACTAGTTGGCAACCTAGGTAGAGCAATTATTAAGTCTATTAAAGTTAAACTTGAAGTTCAGGAAGTGTTTAGTCTGGACGATGCTGATGTGTTCTACTGCTACAAAGATCTGTGGCTAACTCGAGAAGAGAGAGAAGACCGTATTTATCAAGGTATACATTCTGATAACAAGGCCAAACTCAGAATTGATGAAGCTGATAAATCAACAGCAACAGTCAAAGACGTTATTATGTCTGAAACATACGGCAATAGATTTTACATTCCACTTGAATTTGACATCCTAACAGCACATTTGCTTTATTATCAAGGAGCACTGAATGACCGTCTAAGCTTTGAACTAACCTTCAATGACTTCTCCAAAGTTATCAGATCATCTGATCTCAATGCAACATATAAGATCTCTAATATTTCCTTGGAATATGAAATTGTCACACACACTGAACTAGCCAGACTTATTAAAAATCAGTACTAGTCAAGACTGCCAATTTATTTTGACCGTGTTACAAGACACAGTTTAATGCATAAAGACAAAAGCAATCCTATGTCGAATATCAACCTAAATACGCCTGCTAGGTCACTAAAAGGTATTCTTATGTTGTTTGTTGAACCAGCGAGCCCATACAAAAGAGATTCAGAAAAATTCTACAATCCAAAAATTACACATTTACCCTGTACAATCGAAGGGCATCCTAACCAAGTGTTTGCTTCAGGTATGCTGCCTTACCAGCACTATGACGAGATCACAAAATATTTTGTGGGTGGAAGGCTTTGAGAAAAACCAGCAAACATGGCATGCAAAGATCTGCATCTGTATGACGTAAGAATTGGTCAATACCTCATGAATAAATATGCACTTTGGCTAGACCTACATAGTACAGACGATGACTACCTACATGGGTCGGGTCATACTGTCGAAAATGGTAGTGACGGAATTACAATCAAAATACAAAAAAAGAGACTGAAACTGCCGGAGCAATAAATATATATCTGTATCTAATTTATGATGCACAACTCAATATTCAAGAAAACAGACTAAGTGGTCAAGTGTATTAAAATTATATTGTGTTTGAAAATGAACTTGACGACACTCGACCCCCCATTGTTGTTTGTTTTGCGGGTCCACAGGCTGTGGAAAAACTGAATTTGTTCTTGGCCTCTTACAAACAAGATACATTTATCATTTCGAAAACATTGTCATATTTTGTCCTACAATCAAACACAAAAAAACTTATCACAAACGTTTATTTATTTGGACTGATCGCAATATTTACTTAGTCGACCCTGAGAAAAACTGAATGACTACCTGCAGTATTTTTACACGCAATTTGAAGGACAGCCAACTTTGTTTATTGTTGATGACTGCTCAGCAAAGAAGGACATTGTTAAGAAGAGAAACATATCAGCAGAACTGGCCTTCAGCGGCAGGCACGCAAATATCAATGTATGGATTCTTGCTCAAAAATATACTGCTGTACTGAAAGATTTTCGAGAGAAACTAAAGTTTATCTGTTTGTTTTACTGTAAGGATCGTGACAGCTTTGAAGACCTTCTCAGGGAGAACGATGTAATACCCGACAAACTTAAACGAGATGACGTGAAAAACAAACTGAAATCAACTAAGCATCTAAAGCTTATTTTAAAGACAGATCAGCCAACAGGGTATGGATTAATAAATTAATTTATACTTTTGTTTTTGGTCATAAAAATGACAGATGGACAAACCATTGATATCACAGAGAGCTTCAGAAATGTTGTGCACTTTTATGACTTAATAACATCTCCCAAACAGCCTGACATAAGCCTCTCAGCACCAGTGAAGATACACGTGGCATATAATGTGAGTTTGGAATTTGTTGATGAGCTTCCAGTTTTTGAGTGCATGACTGTTGATTTTAGGACACATACCTTAAAAGTTAATGATACCAACTGTGACTGGTTTGCAACACTTTGTTATAACATATCTAAACAACTATGTAAACGAATGTTTATATTAACTGTTACACTTAATAAAATAGTATTACACATACAGAGCAAGCAGTAATATTTTTCTATTTATTATTTTGTCTGTCAAATAAAAATGATGGACAACATGATCGATGTAACAGACTGCTTCTGTTATATTCAACACTTTGATCAGTTAAGAATAGATTTCAGGCAACCGGACATAACACCAATATCAACACCAGCAATGATATACATGTCATATCAAATGACTTTAGAAATATTTGAGGAGCCACCATTTGTAGAGTACATGCCTGTTCATCTTAAGACGCATACCTTTGAAGTTGATGATAACTGCCAGGGCTGGTTTGAGACAGTGTGTGAACAAATATTCAGGCATCTATGTGAACTGAATCTGTTTATTGTAGGTGTTACAGTCAATAAAGTGGTATTACACAAGATGTAATTTATTTATTTATTATTTTGTTAGGACAACTAATAATGATGGACAATGCTCTAAGCGCTCCAAGCCCTTCAAGCTTACAAAACGTGTTTCACACAACAAACTTGATTGATTGATTGTACATTGCTTAACATCCCGACAGCAACAAGGCTTTCTCAGGACGTGCCTGCACTGCTTGTGAAAAAAAACTAAACAGAAAATTGAATGTATGTCGCCAGCCGGTCAAATACATTAAATAAACCTACAACATGGGGCATAAATAAAGCTAAGACCATTTAGCAACACACATCCAATATCAAGAGCTACAGGCAGTGCAGACAGTAGGGAGAGTTTTAAAAAGGCAAATACAGGTGAATGGACAAAGGGTAGACAGAAACACATGCCCCAGAATAGAGAGAAAAACCCACCCTGTGGGGCTGACCAGGGTGACCCTGGGAACTAAAAAATACCTAACCCCACCCAAGTCCCCCAGGGCAGACCCGGGTGGGGGAACACAACAAACTTGCCTATGTCCAACATGTACAATGTCTATGAATCAACAGAAAACTCTTTTTCTGTAGTACAAGATAATCTTCTTGCTGTTAGTGTAAAGATTTAGGTTGTTGCCGAAATATAATTCCGCAGGGTAGACGGTGATTTGATAAAATCGTTTATCTCAACCAAACAACACACAGTTAATTCGAAAAGAGAACTGGGGCGGAGAAAGTGTTTAAAAACAAAATGTTGCCCGACTTCCTAGAACCAATCGATAGAGCAAAATTAAAAAAAGGGTCTGGTTGGCAAGAAGGTCATGTACATGAACTACAATTAAGGCAGTCAAGATATCATCCTATATTAGCAAAATCATGGTTGGAACTGCCAAAAGAGGTTGCAGACAAAAAAGCTGTCGTTAATATTCAGAACAAAGATAATCTCTGTTTCATGTGATGTGTGCTTGCCAACTGCATGTTATAAAAACAAAAGCTGAGCGTGTATCTAACTATACCAAATTTGTAAATGCACTCAACTTCAGTGGCATACAATTCCCTGTTAAGGTGAAAGATATAGACTTGTTTGAAGAACTAAATCCTGGCATATCTGTAAATGTATATGTATGGGACAATGACTCTCCTAACAAGTTAGAACCAATTAGAGTATCGCCGCTTGCCCCGACCTACAGTCAGTCAAAAGATAAGCATGTTGACATGTTTTTAATAAGCTCCGGCGATAACTTTCACTACACAATTATCAGGAGTATGTTGCGGCTAATTCATGATCATAAAACGCATCAGGCTCTGGATACCTAAGTATTGTTTGAATGTCATCAGGTGACCTATAGTGCTGGATATGTTTGTGTGCTTCTTTAATAGAGGAAAACCTTTGTAAACATCTCTTACAAAATTCCTGTTTGCCATTGTGTTTTGTTGTATAATAATAATAATAATTACGGTATTTATTTATCTTATAATAATTATAACTCTAAGCGCGCAGTCACAACTCGCGCAAGCATGCGCACACTTTTGACAATGACTCACGTACCACAAATACATTACGACAGTCAGCTTGGGGCGGGTGTGTGGTGATATTATAGTGCTATACCTGTTGGAAGAGGTGAGTTTTGAGGGCGGACTGGAAGGATTGATTTACATTGCTTAACGTCCCGACAGCAACAAGGCTTTCTCAGGACGTGCGGACTGGAAGGAGGAGAGTGTTTCTGAGGGAGAGAGAGTGAAAGAGTGTTCCAGGTTGATGGACCGTAGACGGAGAAGGATCGGGGGCCGAAAGTGCTGAGTTTGGTGTGAGTGAGTGAGCGAGTATAGATTGCTTTACGTCCCGCAAGCGACAAAGGCCTTCTCAGGACGTGCCTGCGCTAAATGAAGAAAAAAACTGCAAGAAGCGCAAACAGGAGGGAGAATTTCAAAAGAAAAATACAGATGAATGGACCAGAAAGACAGAAATACAAACCCCCAAAAGAGTAGAACCCACCTTGCAGGGGTTAGACAAGGTGACCCTAGGAACTAAAAAGGAGACAACCCCACCAAGGTCCCCTAGGGCAGACCCGGTGGGGGGAGTTTGGTGTGGGGCATGTGGAGGCGGAGAGGGTCGGAGGTGGAGCGAAGACAGCGGGAATGTTGCATGGAGTCATAAAATATTAATTTGTCTAAGTTAAAAGTCAAGTATTTCTCAGTTGTCTGTGCAATACAACTAATTTTTTTTTTTAAGACTCATCACAGCCTGCATGATAATGTGTGAATCATACCCTTTGAGATTGTGGAAAAAGATAGGCAGTTTGTATGCCTTGGGATCTATTTTTAGTTTTAAGTTACATGCACCATGTGCAGTACCTCTGTAACATTTGTCCTATGGGCTTGCTAGTCTGGCAGAAGGACTGACTGAGTTTCCAATAATAAGTAAATACTTTGAGCCAGAGTTAAGTAAAAAAGATGTCTACCCTTATGAGTACATTGATCACTGGGTTGTGTTTGAGGATTGATTGTATGATTGTACATTGCTTAACGTCCCGACAGCAACAAGGCTTTCTCAGGACGTGCCTGCACTGCTTGTGAAAAAAAAACTAAACAGAACATTGAATGTATGTCGCCAGCCGGTCCAATACATTAAATAAACCTAACACATGGGGCTAAATAAAGCTAAGACCATTTAGCAACACACATCCAATATCAAGAGCTACAGGCAGTGCAGACAGTAGGGAGAGTTTTAAAAAGGCAAATACAGGTGAATGGACCTCGGGTAGACAGAAACACATGCCCCAGAATAGAGAGAAAAACTCACCCTGTGGGGCTGACCAGGGTGACCCTGGGAACTAAAAAGTACCTAACCCCACCCAAGTCCCCCAGGGCAGACCCGGGTGGGGGGTTGTGTTTGAGGAAAGGAGACTGCCACCAAAAGAGGCATTTTATTCAACACTAAATGGTAAAGGTATTTCCGACTCTGAATACCAGCACGCTCTTGATGCAGGGGGAAACTAGGGTGTGAAACGATTGGTGATTACCATGATCAGTACTTGAAAGCTTACTGAAAGTTATCATGAAAAGGGTTTGTTGCACTACAGTCTTGACCTGGCTAGCTACACAACTAGTCCTGGCATGACATGGGGTGCATATTTAAAATCTAGTAAGATATATATAGACCTTTTGTCTGATTGTACGATGGTTGAAATGGTGGAACGCGGATTGAGAGGAGGCATTAGTATAGCCGCAAATAACTATGCCAAAGCCAACAACAAATATCTTGATGGCTATGGTGACCTTGGCTTAACACCTCAAAGTCAAGGTCATTCATTACGTACTTGAACGCTAATAATTTGTATGGATGGGCGATGTGCGAGTTATTGCCCTTGAAAAACTTTTGTGTGCATGATTTGTCACAATGTGATATAACATACTTAACACGGCTTTACAAGCCAGTGCTGGTGCTTAACACTTAGTTTGCTTCCAGCTGCCAGAGAGCCGAGGCGCGGCGAGGTCAAATTCCACACTCGCACGCTCATTCTATTTATATCGCACTTGCAACTGTGCAGTATAAAGCGTGCCGGTGCACTGCCGCTATCACGACTACCTACTGGTTTGTATTCATAACACATCTCTGCCTAAAGTGACTGTTGTGAAAGCAACATCGTTCAAAAGTTGAAATTATCACCTACACACTGATACCAAACATGACAATATTACGACCTACACATGTGTAGCAGGTTATTTTGAAAATAAAGAGAACGAGAATTTGTTGATGTACGAGAATGAGAATTTATTGTGAAATTGACAAAGTTCCCACAGCCATAACACGAAGACGTAACTTTTCACAACGAAACACACTTGCATGCATAAAGGTCAGCATGCCTGCAGTAAGTATCAATTACCGGATTTTGGTTCCATGGTGGGGGACGGAAGCAGTAGGGCGGTTAATGAGGTCACTGACAAGTCGCGTGTTTTGTCATTTCTCGCCCGCAGTCTCGGTACCTTGCAACTGTGCCGTACAAGGCGTGCCGGTGCACCGCCGCTATGACGACTGCCTACTAGTTTGTATTCATAACACATCTCTGCCTAAAGTGACTGTTGTGAAAGCAACATCATTCAAAAGTTCAAATTCTCACCTACACACTGATACCAAACATAACAATATTACGACTTACACTTGTGTAGCAGGTTATGGTGAAAATAAAGAGAACAAGAATTTGTTGATGTACGATGTCAGTGTTTGTTGTGAAATTGACAAAGTTCCCACAGCCATAACACAAAGACGTAACTTTTCCCAACGAAACACACTTGCATGCATAAGGGTCAGCATACCTACAGTACGTATCACTTACCGGATTTTGGTTCCATGGTGGGGGACGGAAGCAGGAGGGCGGTTAATGAGGTCACTGACAAGTCGCGTGTTCTGGCGTTTCTCGCCCGCAGTCTCGGTACTCCACAGACTGCTATTGCCATTCCGAAATCCGATCAGTCCGTCACAGGTCACAATATTCAACAGTGTTTTTAAACATTCCTTGAGGTTTAACACATTTTCTGACACACTAGACATAAGAACCGAATACTGAGTTTCTGTTCACAGATACACAAGACCGACCCCGTCTTTACGATAATCTTTCGCTTTGTCTCCTCGGACACAAGTGTTTCAGTCGAGTCATCCGTTTCATCCGACTATAGCAACTTCTACACATTGTTTTGGAGTGCATCAAGTCGTTGTCTTCCTGGATATTATTTCCATAACACTTGTGGATTAAGTGTTCATAATTGATACAAAGAAATGACTTTTTATCCGTGTATCTCTTTTGTGATCTCTCGCCATATATTCTGCACAATGCATTTACTCTCATTGCATGGAACACACCTGTGTGTACACAGACTGTACGCGTTTCATCAGACTCCATTATGAGCAAAAGTTAAATCAAAAGTACATGTACAAGGTTCACTGTTAGTGTTACACTATTTCCCGAGAAAGAAACGTGGCTATCTCCTCAATAGTATCCGTGTAACTAAGCCCTCACTTTCCCCGATTCGGCCGGGAGTGTACTAAGGCAGGCGCCTGGTACTTGTCTGTTGACACTTGTCAGTGACCTCATTAACCGCCCTCCTGCTTCCGTCCCCCACCATGGAACCAAAATCCGGTAATTGATACTTACTGCAGGCATGCTGACCCTTATGCATGCAAGTGTGTTTCGTTGGGAAAAGTTACGTCTTTGTGTTATGGCTGTGGGAACTTTGTCAATTTCACAATAAATTCTCGTTCTCGTACATCAACAAATTCTCGTTCTCTTTATTTTCACCATAACCTGCTGCACAAGTGTAAGTCGTAATGTTGTCATGTTTGGTATCGGTGTGTAGGTGAGAATTTCAACTTTTGAACGATGTTGCTTCCACAACAGTCACTTTAGGCAGAGATGTGTTATGAATACAAACCAGTAGGTAGTTGTTATAGCGGCAGAGCGCCGGACCGCCTTGTACTGCACAGTTGCAAGTGCGATATAAATAGAATGAGCGTGCGAGTGTGGAATTTGACCTCGCCGCACCTTGGCTCTCTGGCAGCTGGAAGCGAACTAAGTGTCAGCTATGGTAAAGGCGTGTTAACCAACTGTATTATGACTCATGATCGGAATGATGCAAAAGGTTGGATCTTTGAAGTTGACCTGGAATACCCACACCACCTACACGATTACCATAATGATTATCCATTAGCAGTTGAGAAAATGAGTTTGACGGGGGAAAAAGAAGACACTAAACTTGTGCCAAATTTAAATGACAAATTCAATTACATTTGTCACTATTGCCTACCGCAGTTTTACATCAGGCATGGGTTAGTATTAAAGAAAGTTTACAGAGGCATTAAATTTGATCAGTGTGCTTTTATGAAAGATTACATAATGAAGAACACAACCCTTCACGCAAGAGATGGCAACATTGCATTTGACAAAGACTTCTTTAAGCTTATGAACAATGCCTGTTTTGTTTTTCCACATCACTGCAAAGATGTGAGACTGGTCACAACTGAATCAGGGGCAATTAAACTTACAGGTAAGCCACAATACACAGGATATAAAGAGTTTCATCCGTCATTGTATGCAGGGACACTAAAAAAAAAAAAAGATTGTTAAACTGGACAGGCCAATATTCATTGGTATGGTAATTCTTGAGCTATCAAAATTATTAATGCTTGAATTCTACTATGATTACTTTAAACCGAAGTATCCTGATTGCCGCCTGTAATACACTGACACTATGATCATTGATGTGTCTACTGAAGACTTTTATGAAGACATGAAAACAGAGTTGCATATGTACAACACGTCTGTTTACCCTAAGGATCACCCACTGTACAGCACACAAAACAAGAAAGTGCCTGGAAAGTTTAAAGACGAACTGAATGGAATGCCTACAGTTGAATACGTTGGACTGAGATAAAAAATGTATTCCATACTGCACCAGAAAGTCAGTCAGTCAAAAGCGAAAGTTATAAAAAAAATAGCGATAAAAAATAAAGACATCCGACATGAATACTACAAGCAAGTATTAGATGGAGAACTAATGCCTGATTAGCCAAACAAGACACCAAGGTCAAATAGACATAAACTTGAAATGATCCAAACACATAAGAAGTCACTTGCAGTAGGCGACACAAAACGAGTGTTTTACAGTAAGGAATTGGCTTATGCACCTGGGCATTACAGGCTTAAGATATCTGAAGAAATAGCCGATGAACTGATTGATGAACTGATTAATGAAATGGTTAAAAATGAGTAACAGTGTCTGGGGGAATAATCTGTAATTATTCTCTGACAAATGCCCTCTGTGGGGCAGGCTCATATAGATAATAAATCGAACAGTTGCCAGGGACTATTTTTTTTATATTGTGGACAGATGTAGACCACATTGGATCAGTTACCCTGCATCTTATGTCATTTTCTGCCTTGCCAGGTTGATATAGATATCTTACCTGTTTTGTAAACAAACTTGTGTCGGGTGGTAGTGTTTTTAGCTCTGGTCCTGACGGTGGCGGCATTGTTTTTAATTTAATAGCATCAGCGGGTTTGGGGTGGCCCTTGTTATTCATTGCTTTTATCACAGATGGTAATCTCTTAACCCACTCAGTGTTACGTGCATCATGCATGAGTTCCTTAGAATACTGATAACTGAAGAGTCTCTCTGATAATTGTTTGTTAAAGTTCTCAACAATTGCTTGTGATCTGTGCACGCCCGGTATGCCTCGTCGCACTAGCATGCCATGCTTCACAAACAACTGATCCAGCGCCCTTGAATTAAGATCCATCATCGACTTGAATGAGTCTAGGGTATTTTAAAGGGCCTCGACAATATATCTTTGTTAACGCAGTGGCTACAATGGTAGCATTCTTGTCAGTTATGGGCTCGGCATCCTTGTACCTTGAAGCTATGTCGGCAACAGTTAGTGCATACTTGTATCGTTTCTTTCTTATTGTATCGTGTGGCAGAAATAAAAGATCCATTTGATGGGTGTCATTAGGCGTAGTGTTCACAAAATGATGTCTTGATATTATTTGGGAGCAGGAAGATAAATTTGCCAAATAGCTTGTTTTTGCAGCCATTGTCTTATTTGGTCACCACCCACAGCGGCATGTAATTTTTCTATTGCAGTTTTTTCCTTTCCAGTAGCCAATCGGGGAGTAATATATTTTTGACAGCTTAGCTCTGGCTTCGACATCCATCATTTTTTCTAACAATAAAAACTCCTGTAAAAAATACAAATGTCATTCCTACTAGAACAAAAAATATTTCCCCGTTTCTTTGTTCTGTGCTTGGTTGGTAGTAATCGCTAAGTCTTGGCTGTCGGGTAGACATGTCTTCGCCAGTAACAAGGAAATATTCTTTGATAGCATCATCAACATTTGAAAATGTATGCTGTGCGTGACCTTCCAGCCGGAGTTTTTCATTCATGAAATCAAGTTTCTCTATTCTTTCATTTTCGTAATCCTGCTGGGCTTGTTCCAGTTTTTCAGACGCCTCATTGTGACACCTCATCTCTTCTGCATACTCCTCCTTACTAACTTTTAAAAAGAGATAGTTTGATCCGCTAAATGCAATTGCGTTAACAACGACCACGCCAATCATAACAGCTAGTGTCACCATATTTTTTATTTACATAGATACATTTTCAAGAATAATTCCTTGCTTAACAAGAAAGTCTTTTGTGGCAATTGACACTGTGACAACTGCTATTAGCTTAGCACTGTCTTCAAAGTCTAATCTACCAAGGTCTGCTGATTGCATTTTGAGGAGACTTTTTCCTAACATGGTGTAAGCTATTACGCTTATTACGCAGAGTGATAAACAAGGCTCATCATGCTCTTTGTGTCACCCATTTTCTTAGGCTACAAAAATTAATATATTAATTTTATTCACTGCATAAGAAATGGGTCAAAATGTTTTGGCGCTGCTGGTAATGTGGCGACTTCTTGCTTTGTTTATGGAGTGCCTGATTTTTTGGACACTGTTTGAGTTTGTGGTCTGTATGTTTTCCGTAGCCTGTACCCTACTTAATCAAATCCAACAACAAATCCGCCAACTATATATTTTGTTATTTCAGGTTTAGACTGATGGATGGCAGGTTCAGCTGTTCTCACTTTAATATGGTGGTTGTGGTGGTGGGTGTGCCGGGGCCACGGACGGTCCTGGCGGTGGGGGTGGGTCAGTAATATGAGCCTTTTGTGCTAGCGCCTGAAGTTGCAATATTTTTTGGTCTGTTCCATTCAGCCAATTATTTTTCTGCCTCAATTCTTCCAGGGCTTTTTTGTTTAGTTATCATTTGAATCTGAGTTGAGACAGGACTCGGTTGTGGGGTCATCTGGTTCTCGTCCATTTTTTACTGTTTAAAAAATTAATTTTATCAAAATCAACATTATTTGCCATAACTAGAAGAGTTATTAAAGGCGCCAGGTAATTGCCAAACTTGTAATACATAAGGCATGCTAATTTGCCGATCAAAATTGAAAGTACTGGATTTGTATCCAAGTCGTTACATAAGCTGTCTTGATCGACAGGCAAGAATTGACTAACAGCCTTTGAATAAAGAGACATAAGAGATCGACGCAAATCATGAGTCATTAATGAACCAATGTGGTTATCATACTTAGCATGCATTTTATTTATCTCTTCTGTAAAAAGGGATTTAATATCTTATGTAAAACATTTTCCAAGATAAGCTTTTGATTTGCCTGAAACAACTACAGAGACAAGACGTACTTTTTTTTGAGCGTATGTCTTTGTTCTCTACCATGTTTATTTCGCCCAACAAAAGAAGTTCATCCTGATTCATTTTACAATGTAAATAAAAAAAGTGAAACAAAATTTGAGCACTTACCTCGTTGGGCTGTTTTGGCTTAGCTTAGCCTTGTCAGAAGAGTGCATTTAACTTTGACAGCCCATTTTGGATGAAAAATTTCCGTGGTCATCTACATTGCACCAAAACCACATGTCAAAATCCAAACGTGTTAGCTCTCAGGTGTATATGGTGTGTGGGTGTGTGCTGAGCTGACGGTGCATTCTAGAAAAAAAAACACATACACACATGACTCCCAGGCTAAGTTTAAAACTTATACTGTGCGTATGTGTTTTTTAACACATCACTGCCAACATCACTACCATCATAAAGAGTACGATGTGTCAAATTTGTTCGTATGTACAAAATCCTGAGAGCTTGGAAAAACCGCTTACAGTTTGGTTCTCTGTAAGCTGTTTAACACTGTGGAACTACTCCGTTATTTGCATTGCTTCTTCTCTTGGCTGTTGCATCCTCGATCTCATCTCATTGATAGATGTATTCAATCTTACAACTGAAGGGCTCATGTCTAATTGTGCTATTTGTGTATGGAGAGCATTAGCTTTATTTTCATTCCACTTTATAGCATTTTCTTTGAATACTATCTTTTTATCCAATCGTTGGAGATCATTGATTTTTTTTTCTTTTTTCCCAAAAAGTTTGCCTTGATTTTCCATCTCTTTTGCAAACGCCTCTTGTTTGCCTTCATCTTGGTATTTTACCAAAAAAGTCATTGACTCTGTCATCTCATTATCAATACCACTCATTTGAACTCTTAACTCCTGTGCTTTAACTTTCAGGAGTTCTAATTCTTGTTTGAGACAATTGCCTTTTCTGTCACAAATGCTAGCCCGTTTACGGAGAAAACCAGCTCGCAAAATAGCGTTTTCTCCAACGTGTTGTGTCATGGTTTGACAGTGCGTTTTAGAACGCTGCGATTCTGACTTCCGTTTTCTGTTGTCTGAGTTGAGTGGGCCTGATTCTTCCTCTGTGTTTTCTGCAGAGAGTGTAGTTCTTTCACTTGAGACTGCTTCTGTGTCTGTACCCAACATGCAGTCATTTACTGTGTCTCCTGAACCATCACCTCCCTCACTTATAGCACTGGAAGTGTTCAGATTTTCAATGAGCTGCACAGTGGATGACAATAATTCTGTTCCTGATACATCAACATTTTCAGATTTAACCCTCTTGTGCATGTCGACACCAGGACTGTTTGCAGGACCAGTGTCTGCATGCACAAGGGGGTTGATTGCATGTGTGGATGAATGCACAAAGGAGTGGGAAAATGTGTCTTCTGGTTTGTGACAGTCTGAGCAGCACTTGGTGCAGACATATCGGAGGGGTGAGTTGCAGTCAGCGCAGGTGACATCCAGGTGAGGTGCTGCATTGACATGTTCATACCTGCAACATAAGTCAGAAAATTCCATAAAACATATATATAATACATCTGTTTGTTTGTCCTTCACTTTACCATTTCTCTGCCATTTGACGCACACCATGTTTCTGAAATCTTCATTAACCCATTCAGCCCCGAGTCTCTACAGCAGGAGATTGATTGACCATGATAATTCAAAAGTAGTGCCAGATTAGCTTGGTGCCTGGCACTAATCTGGCACTACCCTAGAATTATCATGGTCAATCCATCTCCTGCAACTGGTACATAGTCATTATGCAACACCTGTAAAATTTGAGACATGGGACCTTAGGGCTAAAAGGGTTAATTCAAGCCAAAGAGCCCCAGCCGTCTCAGTAACATAGATTCAAAGTGGTGTCAACAAGAGGCGTAGATCCTCATGAACTCCCCGCAACTGCAGGGACTCATGAGGATCTATGTCTCTTACAATTGGATCATGCTCGCTTTTTCACTGACATTTCTCACAAGGTTGATGTTCCAGCATCAGCTAAACTTCTTGAGGACATTAGAGCACAATAGCAGATTGGCTTGAAAAGTTAAAACATGTACAGACACAAGCGATGTGAGTAGGTCAATGTTAAAACAGTTGTTTTCATTACTACAGGGCCTAACAGTTTGAATTTTGAACTACAAAACGGTGATTATTTATAAATACTCAAAATATCAAGTGTGGCTAACGACAATGTGGGGGGTGGGGGGGGGGGGGGGGAAGGCAGCCGCACATGCAACCGTCTCCCTCTTTCGAAGAACAATAACCAAAATAATCGCTTGCATGCCTTGGAAAACATTTAGCTGATATTGTTGTAAACGACAAACCACACCACACTGTATTCTCACAACCTCCTGAAACTGCAGAGGCTCAGGTAAATCTATGGTTTGTGACCAGCTCAGGAAATGATTAACTCCTTCACAGCCAGTGGATGCATATTTTGTTTCTGAAATTCTGTTAATTCAACGACCAAAAGGCAGAAACTTCTCAGGAACATGGATTGAAATTGGTCTAGGGCAAGAGACATAGATCCACATGAGCCCCCTGCGACTGCAGTGGGCTCATGAGGATCTACGTCTCTTGCAGATGGAGTCATGCTCGCTTTTTCCTCATCAGTGAAAAATTTTAAAACACTCAAGAGCGACTGCTAAAACACTTACACTTTGACCAAAAAGCTGGCGATGTCAGAGTCAGATGTCACGCCTTCTGTGACGCCGACAGCACACCAACGATCGTAGATTTCAGAACTGATCTCAAGGCTCCATTTCTTTCTTGGCCATCCGAACCTGTTGTTCAGTAGTGTTTTGTCAGAAGTCTGAGCGCATGGCACCGCTGTTTCAGGCACGTAAACTGAACTGTTTTCCAATTTCGCAGCTAACATGGTTTCTGACGGCACTGCTATTAAACTGGTCTCAGGTTTCACAGTTGAGCTGGTTTCAAAAGTGCACTCTTCTAACTTGATTGCATCCTGAAACAAACCAAAAAAAGTCAATCTGCTGTTATTAGCATAATCTGCACACCACAGGAAGATATTGATCGACCATGGGTGCCAAGCTATTCTAGCATCACCCTTGAACTATCATGGTCCATCTGTGTCCTAAAATAATAATAATAAGTACAGTATTTATAATGCGCTTATCTTATAATAATTATAACTCTAAGCGCACACTCACAACTCACGCACGCATGTGCATGCTAACAATGACTCACATACCACAAATACGTTACAACAGTCAGCTGGGGGTGGAGTGTGTGGTGGCGTTAGAGTGCTAGAACTGTTGAAAGAGGTGAGTTTTGAGGGTGGACTGGAAGGTGGAGGGAAAGGGTTTCTGATAGAGAGTGGGAGAGTGTTCCAGGTGGATGGACCGCAGACAGAGAAGGAGCAGGGGCTGAAAGTGCCGAGTTTGGTGCGGGGGATGTGGAGGCGGAGAGGGTCGGAGGCGGAGCAGAGAGAGCGAGAAGGAGTGTAGGGGTGAAATAAGTTGGAGAGATAGGCAGGAGCATAGTTGTTAAAGTTATTCTCCCCAGGTTTAATCATCTCAACACAGTCGCAAAACTGTCTGCAACAGATACTACTGACAGTATTATGTATGGGTCCTTTGTGTACTAACTTAGAGCTTTATGATGTAAACACAATGCCAAATGTCGAAATTCATCGTTTGGAGGGTGTGTTGTTTTTGTACCCGAGAGCGCAAATTATCGTCTGCATCACCGGCCTCGTTTTGAATTTGTGCATATTAACTAGCCTACGTCACAAGGCAGAACCCGATCAATCGATACTGCAGACGATGGAGGCGGTCATCGTTGTGGGTACACACGTGTCAGTGTAGAGATGTACTGATGTTCTCCGGCATCCCTTTGACATAGTTTTCCACGAGAATGAAAAATAAATTTTCCATGCTCGCTATGCTGTCAAAATCAATGCGGGTTCCGCTTGACCTGCTACCCTGAGTAACGGGCAATCGTGCTGTGGGCGTGGCTTCAAGTTCTTCGACTCGGGTCTCCGCGCCAAGCCGGCGACTGAGCCAGCGTCACGAAACAGAACAGTGGTATTTCACCCACTTATACCCATTTCTGCATTGCAGTTTCACATCACACACATCGAAGTCTACGTAACTGAAAGCAACTCTGGAAACGACAAATGCACCATTGCAGCAGAAACACTACCTCTGTGAATCGAGTGAATGAGAGCCCATACAGACAAAAACGTGTCACGACCATCAATGTCAGCAGCCGGTGCCGCAATTTTGACACACAGGCCGTAGTTGTCTGATCCTTGCAGCATAAAATCTGATGAACTAGCTTGTAACTTTATGATAAAACAGTTTAAAATCTTGAAAAATCAGTAAGAGATAAATTCTACTGAAGGTCATGAATTCTGAAAATCAGTCTCTAGCGCTCGTGGAACTATAGGAAGATCGACAAAGATCGTAGCCGGATTACTAACTGATTCACATAGCAAGAAAGCCACAAATTCCAGATGGGCGCTCAAGCCAAGCTCTATATTCCCTTGTCCGATGTCAATTCTACTTAGGGGTATCTTGCCTCTCTTTCTCTTTCTTCTCTTCAATTACGAGTCTGTCATTGTCGGCCGGCGCGAGTCGACTGATACTTTCTTTTTTTCTTCGCTGGTTCATCCGCCATCTTGTCTCTGATGGGTTACAATTATGCAGATGACCTAAGGTCGTACAGAATAGTAATGACGTCAGCTACCTGATCGTCTATCGGAAGCAAACTTTTCATCGGGTCCAGCCGCACGATTCCGGTGGCCTCTTTCGCTTTGAACGGACGAAAGAAAGCATTTGGTGGGACAATAGGGTGGTCACTGTCTAAGTGGGTATGTATACTGAAGCCCAGTAAAAGTTTTTTTGCAAACTGAAGCATTAAAAAAGGTCGGTTGTGCCCCTTTAAGGTATTTGTAGCAGAGAGACAGGATCTTGTATTGAATGCGTTAGGAGATGGGGAGCCAGTAAAGGACTTTGAGCAGGCGAGTGATGTGGTCGGATTTCTTTTTCCTGAGGACGAGGCGGGCAGCATTGTTCTGGACATGCTGGAGAGTGAAAGTGGTGGAGTGAGGGAGGCCGGAAAGGAGAGAGTTGCAATAGTCGATGCGAGATAAAATAAGAGACATCAAGGTTTTGTGGGAGCTTCAGTGGTGAGGTATTTTCTGATCTGACTCATTTAATGGAGGTGGAAAAGGCATGCCCGGGCCATGGCAGAGACAAAGCTGGTCATGGAAAGAGAGGAATCGAGGATAACGCTGAGGTTCTTGGCCGAGTCAGAGAGGGGGATGGGGGTGCTGTCGAGTTGAAGATGGAGAGAGGGAGGGAGCTGGGAAAGTTCGGGTGAGTGCCTACCAGCATGTAAACTGAACTGTTTTCCGATTTCGCAGCTAACATGGTTTCTGACGGCACTGCTATTAAACTGGTCTCAGGTTTCACAGTCAAGATGGTTTCAAAAGTGGACTCTTCCGACTTGATTGCATCCTGAAACAAAAAAAACAAACAAAACAATTTGCTGTTATTAGCATAATCTACACACCACAGCAAGATATTGATCGACCATGGGCGCCAAGCTATTCTAGCATCACCCTTGAACTATCATGGTCCATCTGTGTCCTAAAATAATAATAATAAGTACAGTATTTATAATGCACTTATCTTATAATAATTATAACTCTAAGCGCACACTCACAACTCACGCACGCATGTGCACGCTTTTAACAATGTCTCACATACCACAAATACGTTACGACAGTCAGCTGGGGGTGGGGTGTGTGGTGGCGTTAGAGTGCTAGAACTGTTGAAAGAGGTGAGTTTTGAGGGCGGGCTGGAAGGTGGAGGGAAAGGGTTTCTGATGGAGAGAGAGTGGGAGAGTGTTCCAAGTGGATGGACCGCAGACAGAGAAGGAGCGGGGGCCGAAAGTGCCGAGTTTGGTGCGGGGGATGTGGAGGCGGACAGGGTCGGAGGCGGAGCAGAGAGAGTGGGAAGGAGTGTAGGGGTGAAATAAGTTGGAGAGATAGGCAGGAGCATAGTTGTTAAGGTATTTGTAGCAGAGAGACAGGATCTTGTATTGAATGCGTTGGGAGATGGGGAGCCAGTAAAGGATTTTGAGCAGGGGAGTGATGTGGTCGGATTTCTTTTTTCTGAGGACGAGGCGGGCAGCATTGTTCTGGACATGCTGGAGAGTGAAAGTGGTGGAGTGAGGGAGGCCGGAAAGGAGAGAGTTGCAATAGTCGATGCGAGATAAAATGAGAGAGACAGCAAGGTTGGTGGCAGCTTCAGTGGTGAGGTATTTTCTGATCTGACTGATGCAAAGGAGGTGGAAATAGCATGCCCGGGCCATGGCAGAGACAAAGCTGGTCATGGAAAGAGAGGAATCGAGGATACCGCCGAGGTTTTTGGGCGAGTCAAAGAGGGGATGGGGGTGCTGTTGAGTTGAAGATGGAGAGAGGGAGGGAGCTGGGAAAAATTCGGGGGAGTGCCTACCAGCATGTAAACTGAACTGTTTTCCAATTTCGCAGCTAACATGGTTTCTGACGGCACTGCTATTAAACTGGTCTCAGGTTTCACAGTTGAGCTGGTTTCAAAAGTGGACTCTTCTGACTTGATTGCATCCTGAAACAAACCAAAAAAAGTCAATCTGCTGTTATTAGCAAAATCTACACACTACAGCAAGATATTGATCGACCATGAGTGCCAAGCTATTCTAGCATCACCCTTGAACTATCATGGTCCATCTGTGTCCTAAAATAATAAGTACAGTATTTATAATGCGCTTATCTTATAATAATTATAACTCTAAGCGCACACTCACAACTCACGCACACATGTGCACGCTTTTAACAATGACTCACATACCACAAATACGTTATGACAGTCAGCTGGCGTTTGAGTGCTAGAACTATTGAAAGAGGTGAGTTTTGAGGGCGGACTGGAAGGAGGAGGGAAAGGGTTTCTGACGGAGAGAGAGAGTGGGAGAGTGTTCCAGTTGGATGGACCACAGACAGAGAAGGAGCAAGGGCTGAAAGTGCTGAGTGTGGTGAGGGGGATGTGGAGGCTGAGAGGGTCGGAGGCGGAGCAGAGAGAGCGAGGAGTGTAGGGGTGAAATAAGTTGGAGAGATAGGCAGGAGCATAGTTGTTAAGGGATTTGTAGCAGAGAGACAGGATCTTGTATTGAATGCGTTGGGAGATGGGGAGCCAGTAAAGGACTTTGAGCAGGTGAGTGATGTGGTCGGATTTCTTCCGGGCAGCATTGTTCTGGACATGCTGGAGAGTTAAAGTGGTGGAGTGAGGGAGGCCGGAAAGGAGAGAGTTGCAATAGTCGATGCGAGATAAAATGAGAGAGACGGCAAGGTTGGTGGCAGCTTCAGTGGTGAGGTATTTTTCTGATCTGACTGATGCGACGGAGGTGGAAATAGCATGCCTGTGCCATGGCAGAGACAAAGCTGGTCATGGAAAGAGAGGAATCAAGGATAACGCCGAGGTTCTTGGCCGAGTCAGAGAGATTGATTGATTGTACATTGCTGAACGTCCCGACAGCAACAAGGCTTTCTCAGGATGTGCCTGCACTGCTTGTGAAAAAAAAAAAAAAGAATATTGAATGTATGTCGCCAGCCGGTCCATACGTTAAATAAACCTACGACTTGGGGCCTAAATAAAGCTAAGACCATTTAGCAACACACATCCAACATCAAGAGCTACAGGCAGCGCAGACAGTAGGGAGAGTTTTAAAAAGGCAAATACATGTGAATGGACCAAGGGTAGACAGAAACACATGCCCCAGAATAGAGGAGAAAACCCACCCTGTGGGGCTGACCAGGGTGACCCTGGGAACTAAAAAGTAGTTAACCCCACCCAAGTCCCCCAGGGCAGACCTGGGTGGGGGCCCGAGTCAGAGAGGGGGTTGGGGGTGCTGTCGAGTTGAAGATGGAAACAGGGAGGGAGCTGGGAAAGTTTCGGGCAAGTGCCTACCAGCATGTAAACTGAACTGTTTTCCAATTTCGCAGCTAACATGGTTTCTGACGGCACTGCTATTAAACTGGTCTCAGGTTTCACAGTCAAGATGGTTTCAAAAGTGGACTCTTCTGACTTGATTGCAACCTGAAACAAACCAAAAAGTCAATCTGCTGTTATTAGAATAATCTACACACCACAGCAAGATATTGATCGACCATGGGCGCCAAGCTATTCTAGCATCACCCTTGAACTATCATGGTCCATCTGTGTCCTAAAATAATAATAATTAGTACAGTATTTATAATGCGCTTATCTTATAATAATTATAACTCTAAGCGCACACTCACAACTCATGCACGCATGTGCCCGCTTTTAACAATGACTCACATACCACAAATACGTTATGACAGTCAGCTGGGGGTGGGGTGTGTGGTGGCGTTAGAGTGCTAGAACTGTTGAAAGAGGTGAGTTTTGAGGGCGGACTGGAAGGTGGAGGGAAAGGGTTTCTGATGGAGAGAGAGTGGGAGAGTGTTCCAGTTGGATGGACTGCAGACAGAGAAGGAGCAGGGCAGTTAGTCCTCAATGAACAAAGTGCATCCTAAAAATTAGGGAGGCAGGATGCCAGTTGTCAACGGTGATAGATAACACTTGCCCCCTCTTTCCGCCTCTCTCTAGAGCAAATGTAAACTGATACTTCATGCGTGGTCCTTATCTTCGCGGTGCAGCACAATTCAAAACCCCTTCCGTCTGTAAGAGGCATACATCATCATCAGCCCCCAAGGCTGCATTAAATATGAGTCTCTTGTTGGGCCATTGATGTTGATTCTGATACTACGTATGAGGATGCCGCTGTGGACTAGTTCTATGACTATATAGTCAGTTTTCTTTTACTTTCTCTCATGAAAACACATTCTTGTGTGATCACGAATTCTTGTGTGTTCATGAATTCACACAGAGTATGCCGAACAGATTCTTTGTGCATATAATGTGCGTGGGAATTAATTAAGATTTTCCTTTATTTCGACGAGCTTTGGATTGTTTGACACACGGCAAGGGCACAAAAATGTAGGTAAGGGCCGGTTTGGGTGGTCCGATTTTTATAAACATCGTATTTATTTATGTAAATAAGAATTGTTATTTTATTCAAAGTATGATTATCATGTTACTGTCTATGCATTTGTTGCAACAGATTTAGCTGGAACAAAAGATCCCGGCCAAGTCAATTTCTACATTAGGCATTACTATTTAAAACAGGGCCAGTGTTTAGTCACTGAGTTTAGTGCCGGGGGAGTTTCGTCACTGCCGATTTTCAGTGTGTATGATCTTAGCAGTTGACCAATAAGTAGAGGACCGGCATTCGATGTGAAAACCTGAAGTTACCATAACCAACCCTGGGTTCTTGTTTTTGTTTTTAAATCTGCAATCATGAGGACCTAACATTCCCTCTGTATTATTGCATCTTACCATTAAAGCCTTAACGTCTTTCATCCAGTCAAGAACATGTTGCAGGTTTCCTGACATGTTACTAAATGCCATTGAATGTGTGTCTAGGTTCATCTACGTTCACGAGCCATGGCTTCACCATACAACCTTCAAAGTCTTGGAAAGCTTCTGTTTTTCTTGGAAAGCTACCTTTTATAGAGGAAGACAGTCAAGTGTGGGTGGGTTTTGACCAGTTTATATTACTCTTAAAAAAGAGTTATTGCGCTTCAGACACTGTCACGTTAAGAAGTGATAATATCCTGCAGTCTCTAAAGGCCCAGAGTGCATTGCTTAACACTGAAGGATGAAAAATTATATCTTCAGTTCAGTGAGCTTTTAGCATACGTCTTCAAAAACAAAAACGCTTTGCGCATCTGTGCTCAGCTCGCAAAGGAGGTGGAATATTGTGTACTGAATTGTTCACCGCCGTCTGTGAACACGTGTGCTGCTGGAAGGACATTTGAAAAAAACAAACATCTGACTATTAATTCAATATCTGAACTTTATCAAAAAGTTTCAAGGGCTAACATTCATATAAAAGAGATTGATACATTCTTATTGAAATATTCACCAACCGCTGAGACTCATATGAAAACACTGTACAGCCAGTACAGAACAGATCATAACGAAACATCCTGGGAGAAAATCAAACTGTTCGCGTGGCATTTTCAGCTTGAATTTCCAGATTGTTCAGAGTTTGCATATGAAAGGCTTTTGGACAAGGAGATTTTTTTCTTGAGTAAGTGTGTTACATTGTGCGATAAACTAAAAGATCTGAATCAGCTGTGCGCTGAAACAGTTTCAGCAGAGAAAAACAGGCAAGCATTTGCATTTGGAAACCTACGGGAAGGCATCCAGCTTTATGCAAGATGTAATGTATTCATTGTCCTGACATTATTCAAAGGGACATTTTGAAAAACTTGCCCGATACAGATAAACCACTATCTGGTTTGTGAGAGAGATAAACCACAGCTATATTGCGGCAATTGTGGCATTACTCACTGTGGTAATGAAAAGGGAGTTCATGTTTTCATTGAATTTTCCAGAGAAGTAGTCAGTATAGACCCAACCTTCTTGAATGATGTTCTGCTGCTCATCAGAACAGAAGTTCAGCAGCGCCATTTGGACTTTTGCCATGAAATACAGTGACAGTGACCAAAAGTGGTACATTAAAAGCGTACGTGGACGATAACAGTCTGCGATTACAAGATGACATTTCTCTCCGGAAGCTTTGATCTAAAACCCTGTGTGATGAAGCTCTATGCTCGTGCATAGTGCTCATACATTAGGGTTAGTACGGTACGGTTTTTGTTAACGGTTTGTTTGTGCCGGTAGTCCGGGTGGCATGAGGCTCCACGTGAAATCTGTAAGACATGGTTAGCACGGAGTTTCGGTGAGTTCTGTTTAGTGAGTTCTAGGCAAAAGCTGTGTCTGTCAGAGCAGTAATATATTAGTACGGGGCTTATCGTCAGTTTGGACGGATGTGTTTGAGATACCTAGCCCGTATTCCAAGACTCTGAAGCCTAGAATTCAGGTATGTTTCTATATATGTAGTATTGATAGTTGCTTAGTTAAAGACAGTATGCGTTGCTAAGAGTAATTTGCTTGTATAGTGTTGGCCGGTTTGGTTCAGTTATGTTGGTTTAGAATTCAGTGAAGTAACCAGTGTTTTTGGTATACAGTTGTTTACCGCGATAGATAACTAAAGGAATGTGAGGTGTGTATGTCTAAGCCGCTATGAAGATAGTACGTGGTTGGTTAAGCATAGTCTTTTCCAGTATATAGAGTAGTGTATAGCAAGAGTGTTAGGCTGTAGTCTGTTTCAAGATAGTGACAGAGATATGGGAGTGTTACGGAAGTAGACAGTTTATGAAGCACGTGTGTGTGAATGAACGTGTGAGTTATTTGTGTCAGCCAGGTTACGTGACGTTTCTCATTGATCCAGTATGTTGTGTGTTTAGCAAGTGTTACGTTGGGACTTTTGTTGTCGTATTCAGAGTGCTTGTAAAGAGTGGAACGACGGACGCCGAGACGTCAGTCACAGGTGGGACCTAACGTGAGATCATCCCTCCAGCTCTTCACTCAGAGTGAGTCTGATCGGGACCAAGATACCCGGATCACAGCGAGAACTGCGCTACGGTGCGAGTACAAAGACGTCCATGTTACAGACAGGACGACAGGAAAGAGCATACAACGAACTTGCATGCCTAGACGTGAGAAGGACTAACGTAACCAGGCAATAACATCAAACAGGTTGGAGATTGAGAACTAACACCTAGCCTGGCGAGATATTGTGAATTGTGTGTGTATGATGTTCGGATGTTAGTAGAGAAGTCTGTATAGTTTGATAGTCTTTTAGTTTTAAGCGTTTCTTTTCTTTTATATTGTATAAAAGTCACTTTAGAAAGGGAGCCCGTGTGTTGAGTTTTACCGCATGAATGCGCCCGTCTGAGTCAGTGGCGGTGTATGCGTCTGTTGCGTGAGAGTCTGTGCGTACGACTGTGGGCAAGTCTGCGTGCGTTACACCCTGCATGTGCAGAGAGAGAGAGAAGTTCTTATGTTGGATGATCATCATCCAGCTGAAGAAAGTCTCTCGCAGTCTGCATATCGCCAAAATCATAATGGCTCTGGAGTCAGCACTGGTGACGAGTTGCCATGTGCAGCATGCAGTCATGCAGCCAGTGCAAATGACCCGCTGCATTGGAAAGAGCTAGACGTGGTCACAGAGTGGTTTCACAAGGTTTTTCTGGAAGTCCAGCTTTTCTTTGAATCATTTTTAAACAAGAGGTACATTTCGAAAGCCGTCGATGCAGATTCTTACATTATGAAGAGATTGAAACGTTTGTACCAAACATTTCACACACTGCTCGGAACACATGATTATACACTAAGCAGGCGTGCTGCCACAGGGACTCTGTACTGACTACCTTTCGTACAGCTACCACAGTGTTAGGACAGTCTTCGCGATCACTGGACAAGCCGGGTTGACAGTAAGCTTGTGTAAAGCCGAGCGTCGCCTGAAAAAGGAAGCATCATTCAACAACTGCTATTACAACAACTTCAAAAGACGCTTCAGAATGGAGTACTGTTCAGTGGGTGGACGTGTGCATCGGTAAGTTAGTCTTTGAGATTGTTTTCTCGTTGTCTGTCTGGACAAACTGGTGCGGCTAACCTTTCATTCTGACACAATCAGAGGAGAGTACAGGTCATCCCAGTTATGCACTTTGCCTGTTTCAGTGAAAGGTGTCCCAAAGGATATAGACATTGTGGAAACATGGCACGACCGTGAATGCGACGGGCATTGTACCAACTGTTCCAGTCACTTTGTCATATGGGGGCCACTTGTCCTAAATATTTTCAATAGTTGCTCTGAGAGATCCATTTTCTGTTTCTTCTGAGCCTCTGTCGAGAAATGGAGTATCCTTTGCAGAGCATGTTCGGAGGCCAGGGTCATCACAAAATATCCTTTGGAACTATTCAGAAATAAAGACGGGAAGTTACAAGTATTGTTTAAAATATTGTCAATTTTTTCCTTTGTGTAAACAAAGAGGCAAGGCTTGCAGGTCCCGCTTAACACTTGACAAAAATGACCTGTAATCCGAATTTACAAATTCTATCCTTTGGCACTACTCAGAATTAAAGATGGGAAGTTACAAATATTGTTCAAAATAAGGTCAATCTTTTCCTTTATGTAAACAAAGAGCAAGGCTTGCAGGTCCCGCTTAACACTTGACAAAATTGACCTGTAATCTGAATTTACAAATTTTCTCTTTCATTTTTGAACTGCCCAACCCACTTGTAGACAATGCTAGATGATACAAAAGTAGCCTATTAAACAACTTTCAAAATGGTTTTGATTTTGACAGGAATATCAGAGGGAAACCAACAGAATGAAAAGATGGCAACTATCGTCACTTTATGGGCAAAAAATATAATTGAAACTGATCCAGATGGTGATGCGTTTATCACAGTCCTCACAAAGAGCAGCAAAACTATATAGATCATTTGAACAGTACTCAAAGGCAGGCGAATTCTGGATAAAGTTTGATCCATTGTAATGAAAGCTCAATGAGCCGGCTCAAAAAGCGTAGAGTTGGACATTGTACACGATTCCCGACATTTTGCACGATATCATCGAGCAGCATGTGTGTCCACTGCATGATATAATTGAAATTCTTTTTCCCCACATTGATTTTGTTGACTTACTAAATCATGGGCTGAGTATCTGAAAGCGTGCCATGCATATCGTTGTCTTGTTCCAATTTGTGACGCACTAAAGCGTTTCATAGTCAGGCCGCAAATTACATGTAAGGTACACAAAATTCTTAACGCTTTATTTTGGACATGACTGAAACGTCAGTCGACTTGTTACTTTAGTTCTTATTTCCTTTCCCTGTGCGACTTCATAAAGCACTTGAGAACAGAACACGATGAATATTTCTATCTATCTATCCCGTAGTCTTGCCGACCGTTGGGGCACCACTGATGACTTGGCAACCAGCTCCCTCCATTCCCTGCAGCCTTGTCTGACTCCGACTGTTTCCTATTTTGCCGTTGAAGCAGACTGCGCTAGTGGCCTTGTTGTATAGGTTTTCTATTGCTTTGATCAGGTTGGCATTGATGTTGTACAGCTTCATGGTGGACCAAAGGGCTGCATGCCACACCCTGTCAAACACCTTCTTAAAATCCACAAAGACATGATAAAGGTCTTGCTGGTGCTGGAGGTACCTCTCACTTATAAACTCTCAGGTTGAAGATCTGCTCAGTTGTGCTGCGCCCTGGTCTGAAGCCTGCCTGTTCCTCAGCTATGATTTCCTCTGCCTGTGGCTTCAGCCTTTTCAGAAGGATCTTTAACATGACTTTGCTTGGGTGGCATATAAGACCGTCGTGCGATAATTCTGGCATTGCTTTAAGTTTTATTTTTTTCGGGAGAGTTATTATAAGTGATTGGTTCCATGGTGTGGGCCATTCCCCTGACTGCCAGATCTTATTGCAGATATTTAGTAAGGCGCTTATCATGTCTTCTCCCCCTTCTTGGACTAGTTCTGCAGGGATGTTGTCTGCTCCTGCTGCCTTCCCTTTTTTCAGCGACTTCACGGCAGCCTCTACTTCTTCTTGGAGGATGGGATAGTTGTCACTGTTGGTCACTGGTGGGGTGACAAGTATTCCTGGGTCCCCTGTAGCTCGGTGGTTGTACAAATCTGAGCAGTACTCTGTCCATCTCTTCAGAATGTCTTGGTCTTCCGTAAGACATTTCCTCTCGCTATCTTAAATGATAGAGGAGCGTCCCTGTTTTGCACTGGTCAGGTCTTTCACCAGCTGGTATGCTTTTTTGGTATTATTTTTGTTCAGTTTTTCTTCTGTATGTTTACACTGGTCTTCAATCCACCTCTCCTTTGCCTTTTTCATGTTTTTCTTAATATCCTGGTTAATTTCCCTGTATTGTTTAGCTCCTTCTACCTCTGACTTCTTTTTCTTTAATTCTCGACGCTTGTCACGCAGATCAAGGATGTCAGCTGTAAGCCAAGGTTTCTTTGCTTGTCTTTGTTTGCTAAGGATCTCACTAGTTGTTTGTGTTACAGCAGTGTTAAATGTGTTGATCAGTGTGTCCACATCCGTGTCTTCTGCACCTAGAAGTAGCAGTGGTGTGAATTTTCCTCCTATCTTTGCCTGGAAGGCTTCCGCTACCTCTGGGTCTTTTAGCTTCTCGAGGTCGAACTTGATTCTGGTGGGACCCTGCTTGTTGACTTTCTTCAGGCAGAGTCGGAAGGTCATCATCACTAAGTAATGGTCGCTTCTAATGTCTGCTCCTGGAAAACTTCTTGTCTTGGCAATGTTCACACTGGTTTGGAAGCGAATCTTCACCATGATGTAGTCAATTTGGTTATAATGCTGCTTTGTGTAGGCCAAACGTGTTCATCAGCTTCAGATCATTTGCACTGGCAAATTCCAGGAGCCCTAAGCCTCTGTCATTGGTCTCTGCATTGCAGTAGCATCCTCTCCTATTTTGGCATTCCAGCCTCTCTGCGCCACAAGAATGTTTTCAGTCTTGGGGGTCTGGTCCAGGACTTCTTGCAGTTGGTCATAGAAGTCTTCTATTTCCTCATCATCATAGCTTGTTGTTGGAGCGTAAACTTGTACAACGGTGATATTAAATGGGGTAAATATTTACTGACATAATTATATGCCTTTCCTCGTAAATTCCCAGTAACATACCATTGCGGACTACGAAAGATTGGTTTCTTGTGCAAGGAGACTTGTCCTTTAACTTTTTGATATTGTTTCGTTCCCAAAGAGGAAGTCCGACGATTATTTATTGCTGTCTTTTTAAACATTAAAGTCATGGATCTTCAGTTACTGGCATGCACCTTTACTTTCTTTTACAGATATTTTCACAATTTATGACACTGTAGGTACTCAGCGACAAATAAAATCACACATTTATTCTCTAGGCACATTTGTATACATAGCTACGGATCATTAGTGGTTTCTTTCATTATTTTTGTTTTATCAGAGGGAAAAGCCCAACCTTCTGTATTTCTGCTCTGTAAGTTATCAGTGATCACTGAGACTGCATAACTGGCACTGGCAGTGATCGCACATCACAACATATCTTGTCAGTGCAACTGATTGAATTAATGATGTTACAGTAAGAAATAATTAATCAAGTTCCGAAACTTTGTTTCAGCCATGACAGTTAAAACCAAGTGGTGTGGCACTCTTTCTCTTTTACAGCATGCAGCATGTTGCACTTCGGACATAGGTTTCGAAGATAGCGTTTGTTTTTGTGGGTTGCGTGTAGATACCCAAACCTTTGTTACTCTCTAGAAAATCACTATCTGGTAAAAAATAACCGTCGGCTGAAGTAAGGATTGTCAAGTTGCAAGAGTGAGTCTATGAAATCGGCAAGAGGTACAGATCTTCATAAGTCCTCGCCACAAAAGGCTATTTATAAAAATATATGCCTTTAGCTTGATTTTTGTGTGCTTGTAACCGACATCGTTCCTCAAACTGAGGAAGTGGACGCGGACTAAGTAACGACAGCAGTCTGTGCAAGAAACCAATCCACATCTGCAAGGGGCATACTCATTATCCCCTCTGTTTGAGTGCTCAAGAGAATCTATACCTCTTACTGGTGTCATTAACGCTGATGTTTCTCAAACTGAGTCTAACTGAAACAGGGCCTTGTTGGGCTCGGTGGCGGGCGGGGACCCCCGGGGGATGAATATCTATCATACTATAATATGGAAAATATCAAAAAACCAAAACTGGCACCAACGCAGCACATAGCCACTGACATTGACCTTGAAAATGATATCGACTCCGATTGTGAGGAAGCGACGCCTCAGGCGTCAGCCGTCTGGCCTCGCTTTCTCATTATCCACAGCAAAGTTAAAGAGAAGTCTGTTTCCAAGCTGCACCCTTTCCTGGTAGGGGAGACCCTCAGGAGCCGTGTTGGCAGGCCTGAGGCCCAGCGCCTCAGGTCTGGTGACTTGCTGGTAGAGTGCCGTACCCGGGCACACTCCAATGGGCTACTGAGGCTCTCCTCTATCGGAGACACTCCAGTGGAGGTCACTCCCCACAAAACGATGAATTCTTCTAGAGGAGTGATTAAAGATCAAGCATTGGCCGAACTGTCTGAAGATGAACTTGTACGGAACCTTAAGTCATAGGGGGTGACCTACGTCAGGCGCTTTGTTTCCAAACGAGGTGGTCGGGAGATCCGTCTCCCTACCATCATCCTGACGTTTGGCGCCCCCACCGCTCCTACTACCATCTGGGGATGTTACTACTCCCTAAAAGTGAAAAAGTATGTCCCTCTCCCCCTCCGGTGCTTTAAGTGCCAAAAGTATGGCCATGGGCAGAAGACATGCCGCCAGGCAGAGGCTCTATGCGCCCGCTGCACTAAGGCCGGACACTCTGCTGAGTCCTGCACATCCATCCCCCTGTGTGTGAATTGCCAGGGGGAGGCATATGGTTTCGGACAGGAAGTGCCCTCGGTGGATATCCGAGTGCAAGATTCAGCAGGTGCGTGTGGAGAAGGAGCTGTCCTTTGCGGACGCCAAAACTGGTTGACGGTCCTGGTGCAGCTGAGGCTGAGCCAAACTCAAATAACACCTCTGTGTATACTTTCAGTGCTGCGGTGGCAGGCAAGCGCCCCACCAGAGACTTCTCTTGTCAAACCCCAACTTCTTGGTTGGGAGCGGAGCCTCTGATCCTCTCGCCCCTGGAGAGTAACCCTCCTCCGGTGGTGGCGAGGAGCCAGGGAACGCAGAGGGCGGACGCTACTGGTCCGGTGGCACCGCCTTCTGCTGCCCCTAAGCCTCAGCCCCCTCCCAAACCTCCTAGTTTGTCAACGCCAAAGGTTTCTGGCTCTGGTCAGCCTTCTAAGGCTGCTAACTCTAGCGGCAGGACCGCTGCCCAGGACCAGAAGTCTAAGAAATCTATGGGACCGCCGTGCGCACGGGCCCAGAAGGCGAACACTGATGTCCCCCTTCAAAACAAATATGCTGCATTGAAGGAGCAGATGGAGGGAGTGGAAGTTGTCGTTGCCGATGCTGTGGCAGCTCCACCCCCTTCATCTCCTAAGAACCAGAGGAGGCCCGGGAGCCAGCCCCCCCCCCCCCTCTGTTTCTCCAACTCCTTCCAAGGCAAAGGAAAAAGGGGGGAAAAACTCCGCACCCCCAGATAAGACATAATCATGGACTCTCTGCTTCAGTGGAATTGTCATGGTTTTCAAGCTAACTTTGAGGAATTACGTCTTTTAGTCAAGTGCTATAACCCCTCAGTAATATCTCTTCAGGAGACTTACCTGAAGACTTCTGACCCTGTGTCCTTTAATGGTTTTAACGTTATACATAAAGGCTCTGATTCGGAGAGGCGCTCGGGTGGAGTGGCTCTTCTCATTAGTAGCCAAATTTTATGTAGCCCCGTTAGCATGACACCTGCCTTCAGGCTGTCGCAGCTCGGGTTACCTTGAAGAAGACCATAACCATATGCAGTATTTACCTACCACCATCCCTGCGGGTCTGCAGTAATGAATTTTTAAATTTAGTAGATCAACTGCCCCCTCCCTTTATTCTCATGGGGGATTTTAACGGTCACGCTCACCTTTGGGGTAGTGACCACTATGATGGCAGAGGTCAGATGTTAAATAAAAGATGTTTTTTCTCAACTTAACCTATGTGTCTTTAACGATGGCTCACCTACATACTCTAACTCAAGTTCAGGATGTAGTTCTGTTCTAGACCTCACTGTGTGTGATCCTTCTCTCATGCTGGACTTTGACTGGAAGGTTCACGACGACCTGTGTGGTAGTGACCACTTCCCAGTAGTCCTGTCATCGGTCAGCTGTGGGGAGGATCCACCGGTGGGGCGCTGGAATCTCAAGAAAGTTAACTGGCCTCTGTTCGTCTCCCTCTGTCAGTCTTGTATGTCAGCTGAAGAACCTATTTCTTCTTTTACTACTATTTTGTTGGATGTAGCGGGTGAAACCATCCCTAAAACTTCCGCATCAATCCCTTGAAAGCCGAGAGTACCATGGTTCAACGAAGAGTGCCACAAGGCCCAAATAGCGCGCAAATCTGCTCAGCGACGTGCTTTCTGTAATCCGTCGCAAGTGATTATTTTAATCTTTAAAAGACAGAGGGCGAAAGCTCGTTACATTTTTAAACATGAACGCCGTGCTTCCTGGAGACGCTTCGTCTCATCTTTAACTTCTCGGACTCCGTCCCAGAAAGTATGGAAGGCTGTTCGAAGAATTGCCACCACCACTGCCCATAATTCTTCAACAGAGCATTATTCACCTTTCTTCCAGAGAGAGGAGAAGCGAGAGTCTCGTATTTGTGATTTTAAGTCCAATAACTCAGAAGACTATAATGTCCCTTTTACATTATCAGAATTGCAGCAAGCCTTGCAGAAATGTAATGACTCTGCTGCTGGCCTAGATACCATCCACTATCTATTCCTAATGCATCAGCCTGAGAGGTCACTTCTTGTACTTCTCAAGGCCTTTAACCATATCTGGAGAACTGGCCATTTTCCGCCGTCTTGGCGCCAGGCTGTGGTTGTACCGATCCCCAAGCCGGGTAAGGATTCTTCTGATCCGGGCAACTACCGGCCTATTGCTTTGACATCATGTTTATGTAAAACTATGGAGCGCCTGGTCAATGCCCGCCTGGTGTGGCATCTTGAGTCACAGGGTCTCCTCACAGACCTCCAGTGCAGTTTCCGGCGCTTCCGTAGTACAACTGGCCATTTTCCGCCGTCTTGGCGCCAGGCTGTGGTTGTACCGATCCCCAAGCCGGGTAAGGATCCTTCCGATCCGGGCAACTACCGGCCTATCGCTTTGACATCATGTTTATGTAAAACTATGGAGCACCTGGTCAATGCCCGCCTGGTGTGGCATCTTGAGTCACAGGGTCTCCTCACAGACCTCCAGTGCGGTTTCCGGCACTTCCATAGTACAACTGACCATTTAGTCCGCTTTGAATCATTTATTCGAGATGCTTTTGTCAACAAGCAGCATGTCTATGCAATTTTCTTCGATCTTGAGAAGGCATATGACACTACCTGGAAGTATGGCATAATGTCTGACTTGTTGGACATGGGTTTTAAAGGGCACCTGCCCGTTTTTATTCACAATTTTTTGACTAACCGGTCGTTCCATATCCGTGTGGGCTCCACCCTCTCTGACTCCTTTGAACAGGAGATGGGGGTCCCGCAGGGCAGCATTCTATCTCCTGTTTTATTTAGTGTTAAAATTAATAACATTGTAAAAGCCGTCAAGGATGATTCTGAATGCTCTTTGTTTGTTGACGACTTTGCTTTGTGCGCACGTGGTCGAGGCCTTGCGTCCCTTGAGAGGCGCTTGCAGCTGTCCGTTGATCGCATCCAGGGGTGGGTGTCTCTCAATGGATTCAAGTTCTCGCCCTCCAAGACAGTCTGTGTGCATTTTACTAACCAGACAAAAAAATTTCCAGAACCTAGCCTGAGCATTGCTGGGGTGCCAATTAAGGTAGCGGAGGCAAAGTTTCTGGGGGTCATCTTTGACAAAAGACTTACCTTCCGCAACCATATTAATTATCTCAGAACCTCTTGTCAGAAGGCTCTCGACGTTCTTCATGTCGTTGGTCGTACTGACTGGGGTGCGGACCGTACTGTCTTACTTCGACTGTACCGGGCCCTTGTTCGGTCCAAACTGGATTACGGCTCTGTGATGTATGGCTCAGCTTCCAAGTCTGTGCTACAGCGTCTGAACACGATTCACCATCAGGGTCTGCGGATATGTCTTGGGGTCTTGGGATCCCTGCAACACATCACTCCACCTTGGCTCTTACCAGTTCCTGACATCTTGGGCAGTGGGCAGATGTTCACATCTGCATGGGACATAGATGACCCCATCCTCCACGAGTCCCCTGCTGCCTTGCAGGCCTGGCCGCTTGGCTGCGGAAAGGCTAAGGGAGGAAACCCCTGACATCAAAGCCCCCGTGTCTCCGGGGAAGGCTTTTGAGCCAGAGACTATGACAAGGACAGTCTGATATAAAACCTACGACCCGAGGACCTCGATGCCACCGTCCCAGCTTGCTAGGCCATGGCAAACGAACCAAGGGTTTAAAGGGTGGGGCCAGTACTGTGCACACTGCACTCCACCAAAAAGCTCCACCGCGCAGGCTTTAGGAAACGCCCACGGACTATGGCACTGAACTTTCCAAGTCCTGTAGCGATGGGCAAGGGGCAAAACGGCAGGTGAAAGATGTCACTGGAAGCCGCAGTCTCAAACCTGCATGCACGCGGTTCAGGATATTGGTCGCCTGATGTTGACCTGGGGATGACGTCACTCGGCACACCCTGAACGACCAAGCAGCCTTCTCTAGGGACAGCACTGCTTGCTCCACACGGAGAGGGGCCTAGAAAAGGTGGCCTAACCAAAGCTCATCCCCTTGTAACCCCAGTTGGCTAGCCGCGGTCAACGGGCATCTTCTCATGCGGTCAGAAAACAAGAAAAAACAATGGATCCACTCTCATGACGACCACGACCGGACTCAACGTAGCATGCTGGAACATCCGAACCATGCTCGACACAGCAGACAGCGGACACCCTGAACGTCGCTCCGCCCTCATTGCCCATGAATTGCGGAGGTTAAACATCGACATCGCCGCGCTCAGCAAAGTACGCCTCCCGGAGGAAGGCAGCCTCCAAGAACTTGGCGCTGGCTACACCCTCTACTGGTCAGGCAGGCCTGCATCAGAAAGACGGCTCTCAGTAGGTACTGGCAGCCAAAATTTGAGAATAAATGTAGTGCTTAAAAAGTATTACAGTATTGTAAAGCTCATCATTCTGAGCATAACAAAAAAAAAATTAATGTCCTAGCTTGTCTAGTTTCTGAAATATTCACGTTTAAAGTCTAACCTTTTTTACGATGTGTGCAATTGTTAATACAAACACGTTTTTGGAAGACTGTAGCACAAAACCAAATCAGCATATTCTTTTCATTTTCACACATGACAGACACAACTATCACAGAAATAAATTAGACAAGGTATAATGCCATAATCTCTTTTAATTAAGTTTCAGTAAGCTGTCAAAATGAGCAAAAAAGCCAATATGAAAGTGCGCAAATTGGCTATTTTGTCAATTTTGATAGTCTCCAGACTTAAACATAATTATCCAACATCAACTCTCTTATGACAAAAGTATTCTATAGTATGCACAGAGTAGCTCTATTTTTTTACAAGTGAAAATAATCACAAAACTAGATGTTATGAGCCCTCAAAGTTGTCAAAATGTTCAAAATGTCTTGCGACGGACCAAGTTGGCGTCTGCTAAATTTGAAATGGACATAACTTTTGAACCGTTAGAGATATCGCCTTGCAATTTGGACACAATATTCATTGTTATATACAGAATCAAATACACTATTGATACTTAAACAAAAATTAAGATTAAATGTTTTTCATTATATGCTATGTATTCCTAAACAAAGATGAAGACCTCAGGGCGACACCCAATAAAGATAAAATGAGTGTAACTTTAAAACCACTTTAAATATCACTGCAAAAATGTATCATAATGCTTAAATAGTAACAGGAAACAATTCCTATTACTTAGAATATGTATCACACTTCACGCATTTCTTGGGTTGTCTACAGTATTTTTTGTCAAGTTGATTACTGCAGCTAACGCCTCAACAGAAAATGTTACTGGCAGCCAAAGTTTCCCACAAATAAGGGCAGGGTGGATGTCACTGAAATGACTCCACAATACAGCAAATTGTACTGATTATGCCTTTTGACATCTTTCACATCATTAATGAAGATTTTTGAAAACCTGTTCTTCCAGTTTAGTCCGAAGCCTATTTGTTTTCTTCAGATGCCCTTGTTTCTTGTAGTAATCAAGTCGACGTCTGAGGTTCTCTTCTTGCTGCTTCGCTTCTGCTAGCCGCTTTGCCTTTTGGCTATCTTGGGTTTACAAGAGACTGCTGTAATGCCAGTTGCATTTTCTCTAAGGTCTGCTGCTGAAGTTTGAGTTGAGATAAACCAGCTGTCAGCTGGCCTTCTATAGTGTCAATCTTTGTCTTCAGTGCTTCATTCACAGCATGCAGTTCTTCCACTGTTCTTCTGGCAGAGGCCAGCTCCCTTCTCTTCGTCATTAACTGGACATTTAGGCTGTGAATTTTTGTGACTGGGGATGGAGCAGCTTTTTCCTGACTTGGCACTGGAATGTTGGCAGTGTTAACGAGTGCTCTGCCACTGCTATCAAGAAGAGAAGACATGGGCTGACACAAAAATATTTCCATGTCAGCCTTTGCAGTTTTATCTCTCTTTCTGTTTGCTGCCATGACCATTTTCTTCATTTCAGACACCCCCACACTCTGTGCAGAAAGATTATAACACCATGTGCACATATCTTGAAATGTTCTGTTTTCCTGCCTCCGGAAATCATCCAAATCAAGGAACAGTCCTGCTGAGAGAAACTGCACTGTAGAATCACTTGAAGTTGAAAGCTGACAGTCTGCTTCTAGAATCCTCCGTCGAGTCAGCCCACAATCTCTCAGATGGAACCCCACACCACTGGTGTCGAACTCTTCCTTGAGGAACTTCTCTTGCTTCTCACTCAGTCTTTAAAACTTTCCCATCTCGTTCTTACATGTGCAATCATGATTGTGACGAATCTTGTTAAAAGTCAAGTCTGGAAACAAGTGCTGCACAAAGGCCGCAGCTTCATAGTACGATTTCTCTCCATGTTCTCGCAGCAGGTAAATCTGCATGAGTAGGTTGTTTGTTGGTGTGACATCGTGAATGTTTGGCCTTCTATCCCTTCCCTCAGCCAGGAACACTTTCTTGAGATTATGGAACTGATCATCTCCTGGAAGTATAAAATAAATACCTTAAGTAAGACTGAATTTTTTCTTTTAGAGATAAGTGTGTGTGTGTGTGTGGGGGGGGGGGGGGGGGGAGAGAGAGAGAGAGGGTTGCTGATAATGCTAGTGCTAATCCGCTATTGCCAGGTGGCTTTGCCTTAAAATGCAAATCTACTAGTTAGAAAAGAACAGCAGACTATCAAATAATTAGTAGATCGTGATACAGATATACGCAAAGAGTACTTTACACGAACAACAGAGGCTGAAACATGTTAAAATTCCTAACGAGTTTCGTTTTCACAACCACCGGAAGCGATCTTATTCAAAAATTACCTCCCTTGCATAGACTAACTTCAAAGACCGACCCGAGAAAAATCGTTGATTACTCAATTGTTAACCACCATCTAACGCTAGAAAAAAATTGGCTTGTAGCAGAACGCTTATGTAAACTATCTCAATAGGATTGTAGTGGTTGTGAGCTGTTTTATATGACATATTTTACAGATTGGCGACCTGCCCGAACGTCAACAAAGAAACTCCTAGCTAGCTTGTAACCCGTCTTCTTTCCTGCAAATTGTATTGCTTAACGTAAAACAATAATCCATAATCTTTAGGCATATACTTCAGAATAAACATATTAACAAATTCAAAACAAGAAAGTTAATATTACTTACGCAATTTGACGCCAGTATCCTGGATAGATCACGGCAAAGTGAAAGCACTGGAGGCGGCCATTTTGACTTGTACGCAAGCTCGGTCTCGCGAACGCACGTGGTGAAAATCATGTGATTGTGACGTCGACAGAGCACGCATACATTAACCTAATAGCGCATTTGAACGAGTGCGTTTTTTTCTTTCATTTAAGCCCTAAAACTGGGTGTCTAAAATGTTTCCTTTGCGCAGAAAACATGAAAAAAACATCAAGTTTTTCATATTTGTATCAATATTTTCCATGATTGTTGATAAATCGACCGGGCCACGTGTAGAACTATTTCTTGACACAATTCCCTACATTTTGATACTAAAAATAGCCGTGTACTGTGTGTGTCGACCTCGGAATCGCTCGCTGAAAATCGGACCAGAAAAGCGCTATACACGATTGCACTGCTGCCATTGGGGTCACCGCGCGCGATAACAAAAAAGTGACCAATACGTTTGGCGATATTGCTCACTGTAGAAAACACTCACACGGACCAAAATAGGCTCATTTGAAAGAGGAAATATTAAACTGTACTTCAGCTTCAGTGATATATTAATTTCTTTCAACAGATTGTATGCAAATCTTCATTAAAATCAAGGCAAAACTGCTCTTTCTTCTGCTTGATGGCAGTAATTAGGGCGCGCTGCCACTACCTACTCTCAGGCGTGGGCTTCATGGTGAAGACCCCCATTGCGACTAAGTTGGAAAACCTACCAACGGGTCACTCCGACCGCATCATGTCCATGCGCCTCCCACTGAGACACCAGCAATACGTCACCCTTCTCAGTGTGTACTCCCCAACCCTCCTGGCAGAGCCTGCAGAAAAAGACAAGTTCTACTCTGACCTGCGCAGCCTCCTGCAGAGCACCCCTGCAGACGCCAAAGTCATCATCCTTGGCGACTTCAACGCCAGAGTGGGCCAGGACTCTGAAGCCTGGAAAGGAGTCCTCGGCAAGCATGGCATTGGGAACTGCAATGACAATGGTCGCCTACTGTTGGAGTTCTGTGCAGAGCAGCAACTTGTCATCACCAACACTACTTTCCAGCAAAAGGACAGTCGAAAGACCACCTGGATGCATCCTCGCTCCAAGCACTGGCACCTTATGGTAAGGTGTCAGTGCTCGCTTTACTTGATCTTTCTAGCGCGTTCGACACAATCGACCACACTACCCTGATTAATCGTCTCCAGCTTGTTTTCGGCATTGATGGCACTGCCCTGTCTTGGTTCCATTCTTACATTACTGAGCGATCACAGACTGTGTCTGTCGATGGGCATGTCTCTGCACCTGCCAGCCTCCGTTTTGGGGTCCCACAAGGCTCAGTATTAGGCCCAGTGCTTTTCCTACTGTATGTACAGCCTTTGTCCAGCATTATTGATGGACACTCTGTTTCACATCACGCATACAGTGATGATACACAGCTTTATAAGTCAGGTAGTGTGAGTCAGGTCAACGAAATCATCCAGGCTTTGCATTCTTGATGTGAGGCTGTGGATGTCAGAAAACAAGCTCAAACTGAATGAAGGAAAAACGGAAGCCATGCTCATTGCATCACCCAGAATGTCTTCTTTTACCGCTTTGCCTCAGCATATCATGATTGAGAACACGACCGTCAGCTTCTCTCAGTCAGTGAAGAACCTGGGTGTTGCAATTGAGCAGGACTTGTCTATGGATAAACAGGTGATAAACATTTGCAGGGCAGCCTATTTGGAGATGCGTCGTATTAGCTCTATTAGACAGTTCCTTACCTCAGAGGCTACAAAAACTCTGGTTTGTTCATTTGTTCTGTCTCGCATTGACTATGCCAACTCACTCGTATCTGGATGCCCGCAGTATCTATTTGATCGGCTCCAGAGAGTCCAAAATTCAGCCGCATGTCTGGTCATGAAAGCGAAAAGGTCAGACCATGTGTCCCCCATCCTGCACGCTCTCCACTGGTTGCCAGTGAAGGAGAGAGTCAAGCACAAAGTCTTGTCCATTTGTCATGTTTCTCTTTCTGGCACTGGACCCACTTATCTCTCAGAGCTCCTTCACTGTTATATCCCTTCGAGGCAATTGCGCAGTTTGTCTGACAATAAAATGCTTCGTATTCCTACAGTAAGGACTAAAGGATTTGGGCAGAGATCTTTTTCTTACCAGGGTCCATCAGCCTGGAATGATCTTCCTAAATCATTGAGACACAGTGAGTCTAGTGCCAGTTTTAAACACAGTCTTAAAACCCATCTTTTCCCACTTTGATTATCAGTGTTCATGTATTTAGTCATAATTCTGTTCTTTTGTGTAATTGTACATGTGGCTTTGTCACTTTTTGTGTAATATTTGTATGTTTTGTTCATATGTACGGCGCCTAGAGCATCTTACCATGTATTGGCGCCTTATAAATCTTCCTTATTATTATTATTATCGACTATGTCCTAGTGCGTCAGAGGGACCGCAGTGACGTCCTCCTCACCAGAGTGATGCCCAGCGCAGAATGCCACACTGACCACCGCCTTGTTCGCTGCAAACTCAGGCTCCGTCTCAAGCTGAAACCCAAGAAAGGGCCCCCCCCCCCCCCCCCCCAAGAAAAAGCTTGATGTTGCCAGCCTTCAGCGTGACGACAAGAAAGCTGCCCTTCAGGCCGATTTACAGCGCATGCTCAAAGACACAGTTGATCCAGCAGACTCCTCCCCTGAAACACTCTGGGAACAACTGAAAACTGCTATTGTAAAATCGTCTGTGGAAGTCTTGGGCTTTGCTAGAAAAAGGAACAAAGACTGGTTTGACGAAAACGACGTAGAGATCCAGGAACTCCTAGCAAAAAAAAGAGCCGCCCACCAGGCCCACCTAGCCCAGCCTTCCTGCCCTGTGAAGAAGTCTGCCTTCCGCCTCATCTGCAGCAGTCTCCAGCTCAAGCTTAGAGAGCTCCAGAACGAGTGGTGGTCCAGACTCGCACAGAGGACCCAGCTCTGCGCTGACAACGGTGACTACAGGGGCTTCTATGAAGCACTGAAAGCAGTGTATGGCCCTAGGCACCTGGTACAAAGTCCCCTGCGAAGCGCTGATGGACAGGCACTCCTCACAGATAATACCTCCATCTTGAACCGCTGGTCGGAATACTTTCAGGACCTCTTTGGTGCTGAGCGCACTGTTCAAGAAACAGTCATCCTCCAAATCCCACACCTTCCACTAAAGGTTGAATTGGACGAACCGCCCACCGCCGAAGAGACCCTCACAGCCATCCACCAGCTCAAGAGTGGCAAAGCAGCAGGCATTGACGGAATCCCGCCAGAGATCTGGAAACATGGAGGCCCAGCACTGCACAACAAGCTCCACGACCTCTTTCTCTGCTGCTGGGAAAAAGGAACACTACCAAAGGATCTCCGTGATGCAGTCATCATCACCCTGTACAAGAACAAAGGATTGATTGATTGATTGTACATTGCTTAACGTCCCGACAGCAACAAGGCTTTCTCAGGACGTGCCTGCACTGCTTGTGAAAAAATACAACCAACTAAACAGAACATTGAATGTATGTCGCCAGCCGGTCAAACACATTAAATAAACCTAACACATGGGGCCTAAATAAAGCTAAGACCATTTAGCAACACACATCCAATATCAAGAGCTACAGGCAGTGCAGACAGTAGGGAGAGTTTAAAAAAGGCAAATACAGGTGAATGGACCTCGGGTAGACAGAAACACATGCCCCAGAATAGAGAGAAAACCCCACCCTGTGGGGCTGACCAGGGTGACCCTGGGAACTAAAAAATACCTAACCCCACCCAAGTCCCCCAGGGCAGACCCGGGTGGGGTACAAGAACAAAGGAGAGAAGTCCGCCTGCTCTAATTATCGTGGAATTACCCTGCTGTCCATTGCCGGGAAAATTCTCGCAAGGTTGCTCCTGAATCGGCTGGTACCTGCCATTGCTGAAGACCACCTCCCAGAGGGCCAGTGTGGCTTCAGAGCCCACAGGAGTACCACCGACATGGTCTTTGTGCTGAGACAGCTTCAGGAGAAGTGCCGCGAGCAGAACAAAGGGCTGTACATAACATTTGTCGACCTAACAAAAGCGTTTGACACTGTGAGCAGGCAAGGTATGTGGCAGATCCTGGAGCGACTAGGCTGTCCCCCAAAGTTCCTCAACATGATTGTCCAGCTCCACGAGGACCAGCAAGGCCAGGTCAGACTAAACAGTGACCTCTCAGAACCATTCCCCATTTGCAACGGCGTGAAGCAAGGCTGCGTGCTGGCACCGACCCTCTTCACCATCTTCTTCAGCATGATGTTGAAGCAGGCCACAGTGGACCTCGACGATGACGACGCAGTGTACATCAGGTATCGTCTTGATGGCAGCCTGTTCAACCTCAGACGACTGCAGGCCCACACGAAAACCCTAGACCAACTGATTCGTGAGCTGCTCTTTGCTGATGACGCTGCCCTCGTTGCACACACAGAGAGAGCCTTGCAGCGCATTACGTCCTGCTTCGCAGATGCCGCCCAGCTCTTTGGACTTGAGGTCAGTCTGAAAAAGACAGAGGTCCTTCATCAGCCGGCACCCAAGGAAGAGCATCGCCCTCCCCACATCACCATCGGCGAGTCCGAACTGAAGTCTGTACACCAGTTTACCTACCTTGGCTGCATCATCACGTCAGACGCCAAGCTGGACAAGGAGCTGGACAACAGGCTGGCAAAAGCGAACAGTGCTTTCGGGCGACTATTCAAGCGGGTGTGGCACAATCAACAGCTGAAAAAAGGCACCAAGATCAGCGTGTACAGAGCTGTCGTCCTCACCACCCTGCTGTACGGTTCCGAGTCCTGGGCCCTCTACCACAGCCAACTACAACTCCTCGAATGCTTTCACCAGCGCTGCCTGCGTACCATCCTCAGCATTCACTGGGAGTGACTATGTCACCAACGTCGAGGTCCTTGAACAGGCGGAAACTGTGAGCATCGAGGCTTTGCTGCTGCGGTCACAGCTTCGCTGGGCGGGGCACGTCTCCAGGATGGAGGATCATCACCTACCCAAGATCACTCTGTTCGGCGAGCTCGCCACTGGACACCGAGACAGAGGGGCACCAAAGAAGAGATACAAAGACGGTCTCAAGAAGTCACTTAGTGCCTGCCAAATCGACCACCGCCAGTGGTCTTCGCTTGCTGCGGACCGTGACACCTGGCGCTCCACCATTCACAAGGCAGCCGTCTCCTTTGAGGACTCTCGCAGAGCTAACCTTAAGGACAAGCGGCTCAGAAGAAAAAACAGATTTGTCGTAACTCAGAACCCTGACCAGACCTTCCCCTGCAGCCACTGCGGTCGAACCTGCCTGTCCCGGATTGGCCTCCGCAGCCACGAAAATGCCTGCAGACGACGTGGGCAAGCCCTATAGAATCTTAGTTCGTGAAGTCAAGCCAAGATGCTGGACTTGACTGCCCACAAGAAGGATTGTACTCCACCAGCCATATACCAACAGAGCCTCAATGAACTCCTTTCAATTTTTCCTGGCTATTGTCGTATCTATATGGATGGATCAAAGTCTGAGGATGGGAGAGTGGCTGCGGCCGCAGTGTCCTCTCGCCATCCTAAACGCCTATTTAAGCACCGCCTCCCAGACCACTCATCTGTATTTAGTGCAGAACTGCAGGCGGTTCTGCTGGCACTCAAGCATGCTTATCGATCTAGAGAAAGGAACTTCCTGATTCTGTCTGACTCTCTTTCTGCCCTGCAGGCCCTTCAGGGCACGGGAAATGACCACCCACTGCTCGTGCAGATCAGAGAGCTCCACGCAGACTTGATGAAGGAATATAATGACATCCTTTTTATTTGGGTTCCAGGGCATGTGGGCATCGAAGGCAACAGGATCGCAGATTCTGCTGCCAACGATGCCCGCAACGACCCTGTCCCTGACACACACACTGTTTATAGTGATTTTAGACATGTGATTAGTGCGTACATAGCCTGTGAGTGGCAGTCCGAGTGGGACAAAAAGGAAGCTAACAAGCTGCATGAAGCTCTTCCTAAGTTGTCTGACGATCTACCTTATCGCTGTGGCAGCTGCCGTGAGGAGTGACTGTCCTGGCTCGGCTCCACATCGGGCACACGTATGTTACGCACTCATATTTACTAAAACACGAGGAGCGTCCATGGTGTTATGCCTGCGACGAGCAGTACTCTGTTTTGCACTTTTTGCTGTCTTGTGCTGATCTAATCGACACAAGGTATAAACATTTCACAGCAGACTCCATGAAGGTTTTGTTCTGGGAATGTGCCCCCGGACAAGATCTTCAGTTTTCTGAGAGAGTGCCATATTTTTAATAAGATTTGAGCGTTTATAGACTATGATGTTTCTATTATTTTGACCTTTTTGAGAGTCTGTCAATGTTTTTTTTAAAGACCTGTGCGACATTTTAGCCTGAAACATTTTAAAGGTATATTTACATCATGTCTTAAGACCTTTCTTTTAGTCTGGTTGACCAGATTTTTACCCTTCCCGCCGTGAGATGGCCTTGGTTGCCTGCTCGGCGTTAAACCCAAATAACTAACTAACTAACTGAAACAGGGCCGCCTTGACTGTGACCAGATGCCAGGCAAGCACCGCGGAAACATAAACAGTGCGAGTTAGCAGTCCGAGTTATCAAGATGTGTTGACAGGTTTCACAACTGAGCCGACTTCTAGACCACACCCACAAACGGCACGCGCGGCGATTGAGGTAGAACTGAGGGGCCGAAAGTGCTGAGTTTGGTGCGGGGGATGTGGAGGTGGAGAGGGTCGGAGGAGGAGCGGAGAGAGCGAGAAGGAGTGTAGGGGTGAAGTAAGTTGGAGAGATAGGCAGGAGCATAGTTGTTAAGGGATTTGTAGCAGAGAGACAAGATCTTGTATTGAATGCGATGGGAGATGGGGAGCCAGTAAAGGACTTTGAGCAGGGGAGTGATGTGGTCGGATTTCTCTTTTCTGAGGACGAGGCGGGCAGCATTGTTCTGAACATGCTGGAGAGTGAAAGTGATAGAGTGAGGTAGGCCAGAAAGGAGAGAGTTGCAATAGTCGATGCGAGATAAAATGAGAGAGATTAGTTAGTTAGTTATTTGGGTTTAACGCCGAGCAGGCAACCAAGGCCATCTCACGGCGGGAAGGGTAAAAATCTGGTCAGCCAGACGAAAAGAAAGGTCTTAAGACATGATGTAAATATACCTTAAAAATATGTCAGGCTAAAATGTCGCACAGGTCTTTAAAGAAAACGTCGGAAGACTCTCAAAAAGGTCAAAATAATAGAAACATCATAATCTATAACGCTCAAATCTTATTAAAAATATGGCACTCTCTCAGAAAACTGAAGATCTTGTCCGGGGGCACATCCCGGAACAAAACCTTCAAGGAGTCTGCTGTGAAATGTTTATACCTTGTGTCGATTAGATCAGCACAAGACAACAAAAAGTGTTGAACAGAGTACTGCTCGTCGCAGGCATAACACCATGGACGCTCCTCCTGTTTAAGTAAATAAGAGTGCGTAACATACGTGTGGCCGATGTGGAGCCGAGCCAGGACAGTCTCCTCACGGCGGCTGCCGCAGCGATAAGGTAGACCGTCGGACAACTTAGGAAGGGCTTCATGCAGCTTGTTAGCTTCCTCTTTGTCCCACTCGGACTGCCACTCACGGGCTATGTACGCACTAGCCACATGTCTAAAATCACTATAAACAGTCTGTGTGTCAGGGACAGGGTCATTGCGGGCATCGTTGGCAGCAGAATCTGCGATCCTGTTGCCCTCGATGCCCACATGCCCTGGCACCCAAATAAAAATGATATCATAATATTCCTTCATCAAGTCCGCGTGGAGCTCTCTGATCTGCACCAGCAGTGGGTGGTCATTTCCCGTGCCCTGAAGGGCCTGCAGGGCAGAAAGAGAGTCAGACAGAATCAGGAAGTTCCTTTCTCTAGATCGATAAGCATGCCTGAGTGCCAGCAGAACCGCCTGCAGTTCCGCACTAAATACAGATGAGTGGTCTGGGAGGCGGTGCTTAAATGGGCGTCTAGGATGGCGAGAGGACACTGCGGCCGCAGCCACTCTCCCATCCTCAGACTTTGACCCATCGGTATAGATGCGACAATAGCCAGGAAAAATTGAAAGCAGTTCATTGAGGCTCTGTTGGTATATGGCTGGGGGAGTCGAGTCTTTCTTGTGGGCAGTCAAGTCCAGCAAGATGTCAGGAACTGGTAAGAGCCAAGGTGGAGTGATGTGTTGCAGGGATTCCGAAACTCTGTCCAGGTCCAATCCGGCCGCCTGCAGATGAGGTCGGACACGGAAAGAAAGTGGACGGACAGCTCCCGGATGGGTATCGTAAATCTCTGCAAACGATGGTTTAAAAACACAATCATAGGCAGGATTGTCTGGATGGGCCTTCAGTTTCAGAACGTAGCTGAGCATGAGGCGGATGCGGCGGAGCTTGAGAGAAGGCTCCCCTGCCTCGGCATACAGACTAGGAACTGGAGACGTCCTGAAGGCCCCAAGACATATCCGCAGACCCTGATGGTGAATTGTGTTCAGACGCTGTAGCACAGACTTGGAAGCTGAGCCATACACCACAGAGCCGTAATCCAGTTTGGACCGAACAAGGGCCCGGTACAGACGAAGTAAGACAGTACGGTCCGCACCCCAGTCAGTACGACCGACGACACGAAGAATGTCGAGAGCCTTCTGACAAGAGGTTCTAAGGTAATTAATATGGTTGCGGAAGGTAAGTCTTTTGTCAAAAATGACCCCCAGAAACTTTGCCTCCTCGGCCACCTTAATTGGCACTCCAGCAATGCTCAGGCTAGGTTCTGGAAAAAAATTTCGTCTGGTTAGTAAAATGCACACAAACAGTCTTGGAGGGCGAGAACTTGAATCCATTGAGAGACACCCACCGCTGGATGCGATCAACGCACAGCTGCAAGCGCCTCTCAAGGGACGCAAGTCCTCGACCACTGTGCGCACAAAGCAAAGTCGTCAACAAACAAAGAGCATTCAGAATCATCCTTGACGGCCTTTACAATGTTATTAATTTTAATACTAAATAAAACAGGAGATAGAATGCTGCCCTGTGGGACACCCATCTCCTGTTCAAAGGAGTCGGAGAGGGTGGAGCCCACACGGACATGGAACGACCGGTTAGTCAAAAAATTGTGAATAAAAACGGGCAGGTGCCCTTTAAAACCCATGTCCAACAAGTCAGACATTATGCCATACTTCCAGGTAGTGTCATACGCCTTCTCAAGATCGAAGAAAATTGCATAGACATGCTGCTTGTTGACAAAAGAATCTCGAATAAATGATTCAAAGCGGACTAAATGGTCAGTTGTACTACGGAAGCGCCGGAAACCGCACTGGAGGTCTGTGAGGAGACCCTGTGACTCAAGATGCCACACCAGGCGGGCGTTGACCAGGCGCTCCATAGTTTTACATAAACATGATGTCAAAGCGATAGGCCGGTAGTTGCCCGGGTCGGAAGGATCCTTACCCGGCTTGGGGATCGGTACAACCACAGCCTGGCGCCAAGACGGCGGAAAATGACCAGTTCTCCAGATATGGTTAAAGGCCTTGAGAAGTACAAGGAGTGACCTCTCAGGCAGATGCGTTAGGAATTGATAGTGGACGGTATCTAGGCCAGCAGCAGAGTCATTACATTTCTGCAAAGCTTGCTGCAATTCTGATAATGTAAACGGGACATTATAGTCTTCTGAGTTATCGGACTTAAAATCACAAATACGAGACTCTCGCTTCTCCTTCTCTCTCTGGAAGAAAGGTGAATAATGCTCCGTTGAAGAATTATGGGCAATGGTGGAGGCAAGCAAATTGGCCACAGCTTTTTTATCTGTAACCAAACTGGCACCATCTCTAAGATGGCCAACAGAAGCCGAGCCACCTCTGCCCCTAATTCTCCGAACAGCCTTCCATACTTTCTGGGACGGAGTCCGAGAAGTTAAAGATGAGACGAAGCGTCTCCAGGAAGCACGGCGTTCACGTTTAAAAATGTAACGGGCTTTCGCCCTCTGTCTTTTAAAGGTTAAAATATTTACTTGCGACGGATTACGGAAAGCACGTCGCTGAGCAGATTTGCGCGCTATTTGGGCCTTGCGGCACTCTTCGTTGAACCATGGTACTCTCGGCTTTCGAGGGACTGATGCGGAAGTTTTAGGGATGGTTTCACCCGCTACGTCCAACAAAATAGTAGTAAAAGAAGAAATAGGTTCTTCAGATGACATGACCACCTCCTCTGTAATACGAGACTGACAGAGGGAGGCGAACAGAGGCCAGTTAGCTTTCTTAAGATTCCAGCGCCCCACCGGCGGATCCTCCCCACAGCTGACCGATGACAGGACTACTGGGAAGTGGTCACTACCACACAGGTCATCGTGAACCTTCCAGTCAAAGTCCAGCATGAGAGAAGGATCACACACAGTGAGGTCTAGAACAGAACTAGATCCTGAACCTGGGTTAGAGTATGTAGGTGAACCATCGTTAAAGACACATAGGTTAAGTTGAGAAAAAACATCTTCTAACATCTGACCTCTGCCATCATAGTGGTCACTACCCCAAAGGTGAGCGTGACCGTTAAAATCCCCCATGAGAATAAAGGGAGGGGGCAGTTGATCAACTAAATTAAAAAAATCATTACTACAGACCCGCAGGGATGGTGGCAGGTAAATACTGCATATGGTTATGGTCTTCTTCAAGGTAACCCGAGCTGCGACAGCCTGAAGACAGGTGTCGATGCTAACGGGGCTACATAAAATTTGGCTACTAATGAGAAGAGCCACTCCACCCGAGCGCCTCTCCGAATCAGAGCCTTTATGTATAGCGTTAAAACCATTAAAGGACACAGGGTCAGAAGTCTTCAGGTAAGTCTCCTGAAGAGATATTACTGAGGGGTTATAGCACTTGACTAAAAGACGTAATTCCTCAAAGTTAGCTTGAAAACCACGACAATTCCACTGAAGCAGAGAGTCCATGATTATGTCTTATCTGGGGGTGCGGAGTTTTTTCCCCCCTTTTTCCTTTGCCTTGGAAGGAGTCGGAGAAACAGAGGGGGGCCGGCTCCCGGGCCTCCTCTGGTTCTTAGGAGATGAAGGGGGTGGAGCTGCCGCAGCATCGGCAACTTCCACTCCCTCCATCTGCTCCTCCAATGCAGCATATTTGTTTTGAAGGGGGACATCAGTGTTCCCCTTCTGGGCCCGTGCGCACGGCGGTCCCATAGATTTCTTTGACTTCTGGTCCTGGGCAGCGTTCCTGCCGCTAGAGTTAGCGGCCTTAGAAGGCTGACCAGAGCCAGAAACCTTTGGTGTTGACAAACTAGCAGGTTTGGGTGGGGGCTGAGGCTTAGGGGCAGCAGAAGGCGGTGCCACCGGACCGGTAGCGTCCGCCCTCTGCGTTCCCTGGCTCCTCGTCACCACCGGAGGAGGGTTACTCTCCAGGGGTGAGAGGATCCGAGGCTCCGCCCCCAACCAAGAAGTTGGGGTTTGACAAGAGAAGTCTTTGGTGGGGCGCTTGCCTGCCACCGCAGCACTGAAAGTATACACAAAGTTGTTATTTGAGTTTGGCGCCGCCTCAGCTGCACCAGGACCGTCAACCAGTTTTTTTGCGTCCGCAAAGGACAGCCCCTTCTCCACACGCACCTGCTGAATCCTGCACTCGGAGATCCAACGAGGGCACTTCTTGTCCGAAGCCATATGCGCCCCCTGGCAATTCACACACAGGGGGATGGCTGTGCAGGACTCAGCAGAGTGTCCGGGCTTAGTGCAACGGGCGCATAGAGCCTCTGCCTGGCGGCATGTCTTCTGCCCATGGCCATACTTTTGGCACTTAAAGCACCGAAGGGGGAGAGGGACGTACTTTTTCACTTTTAGGGAGTAGTAACCTCCCCAGATGGTAGTAGGAGCTGTGGGGGTGCCAAACGTCAGGATGATGGTAGGGAGACGGATCTCCCTACCACCTCGTTTGGAAATGAAGCGCCTGACGTAGGTCACCCCCTGTGACTTAAGGTTCCGTACAAGTTCATCTTCAGACAGTTCGGCCAATGCTTGATCTTTAATCACTCCTCTAGAGGAATTCATTGTTTTGTGGGGAGTGACCTCCACTGGAGTGTCTCCGATGGAGGAGAGCCTCAGTAGCCCATTGGAGTGTGCCCGGGTACGGCACTCTACCAACAAGTCACCAGACCTGAGGCGCTGGGCCTCAGGCCTGCCAACACGGCTCCTGAGGGTCTCCCCTACCAGGAAAGGGTGCAGCTTTGAAACAGGCTTCTCTTTAACTTTGCTGTGGATAATGAGAAAGCGAGGCCAGGCGGCCGACGCCTGAGGTGTCGCTTCCTCACAGTCAGAGTCACTATCGTTCTCAATGACAATGTCGGCGGCTATGTGCCGCTTTGGTGCTAGTTTTGGTTTTTTTGATATTTTCCATATTATAGTATGATAGATATTCATCCCCCGGGGGTCCCCGCCCGCCACCGAGCCCAACAAGGGAAAGTGCAATTGTCGGCGGGTCTCCAGCCGACGCACAATGGAGACTGCCCGAAAGATATACTCAAGGGGGTAAGCCCGATTGAACCGTTTGAGCCACCGCCTTCTATCACACTGTTGAATACAGGGGAATACTGGCGTAAAGCACCTAATCAGCATCAGAGGCTATAGCATGGTGCTCCGTATAACAACCCGCATGTCAACAGGGGGATAGGGCTCGACGTGACAAGAGCCGATTGACTAGGCCGGTACGACTAGCCTCCCGTTTAGGCAGAAGTCAAGGCCAAAGTGGAGTGTTTCAGCCACCAGGATCCTCTTCTCCCCCGACACGGGTCTCCAAGCACGGCAAACACTTGGGATCCAAAGGACCAAAAGCTCACGCGTATTTTTAAGGACCAATCCAACATGGTAAGACCTGGGTAAGCACAGCTCCTTAAAAACCGGACCAGTGAAAAAGACTGAACAACATATCTGCTGACATCAAGTCCTAATCCTGGACAAAGATGGCACCCGTCTGCTAGCCCACTCAGTCAGGGACCGAGTGGACTACCCACCCACGCCACGTGGAGGCTGGTGCCGGGTAGGCTAAAATGAGAGAGACAGCAAGGTTGGTGGCAGCTTCAGTGGTGAGGTATTTTCTGATCTGACTGATGCAACAGAGGTGGAAATAGCATGCCCGGGCCATGGCAGAGACAAAGCTGGTCATGGAAAGAGAGGAATCGAGGATAACGCCGAGGTTCTTGGCCGAGTCAGAGAGGGGTATGGGGGTGCTGTCGAGTTGAAGATATTGAGAGGGAGGGAGCTGGGAAAGTTTTGGGTGAGTGCCTACCAGCACAGCTTCCATGTGGTCATCATTCAGTTTGTTTCTTTGCTTTCATCCAGTTTTTCACGTCTTCGTAGCAGTCAGCCGTGCGAGTCAGGAGTGACTGATGTTGTCGGGTTTGTCTTTGTCTAGTAGTTGTGAGTTGTCAGCGTAGAGGTGGTGGTGTTTGTGATGAGACTGGATGATGTTGGACAGAGGAGAGGTGTAGAGTGTGAAAAGGACCGGACCCAGGATGGACCCATGTGGAACTCCGCAGGAGAGCCTGACTGGGTGAGAAGAGACGCCGCCGATGATGACGGTCTGCTATCTGTCAGAGAGGTAGGAGAAAAACCAGGAGTGAGCAGTCAGTGATGCCAAAGGAGTGGTAAAGGCGGTGGAGGAGGATAGAGCGATCTATAGTGTCGAAGGCGGCAGAGAGATCGAGTAGCGTAAGAAGGGAGATGTTGCCCCAGTCAGTTGAGAGGAAAAATCGTTCAGGATATTTAGAAGGGCTGTTTCAGTGCTGTGATTTTTGCGATAGGCAAACAGGAGGGGACTGAGGAGATTGTTGATGGCGAGGTGGAGGTTGAGCTGGTTGAGAATGACCTTCTCAAGTAGCTTGGACAAAAAAAGAGATTGTACATTGATTGTACATTGCTTAACGTCCTGACAGCAACAAGGCTTTCTCAGGGCGTGCCTGCACTGCGCATGAAAAAAAAAAACACAACAGAATATTGAATGTATGTCGCCAGCCGGTCCAATACGTTAAATAAATCTATGAAATGGGGCCTACGTAAAGCCAAGAACATTTAGTAACACACATCCAATATCAAGAGCTACATGCAGCGCAGACAGTAGGGAGAGTTTAAAAAAGGAAAATACAGGTGAATGGACCAAGGGTAGACAGAAACACATGCCCCAGAATAGAGGGGAAAACCCACCCTGTGGGACTTCCAAGGGTGACCCTGGGAACTAAAAAGTAGTTAACCCCACCCAAGTCCCCCAGGGCAGACCCTGGTGGGAGGACAAAGAAGAGAGATTGGAGACTTGGGCGATAGTTTTTGAGTTCATTTGGGTCGAGGTTGTGTTTTTTGAGGAGAGGACGAACGATGGCAGACTTGAAGATATCAGGGATGAAGCCATTTTCTAGAGATGTGTTAATGATATCAGTAATAAAGGGCAAACATTTTGGAAGGCCATCACGGTAGAGAGAAGCCAGGAGAGGGTTTAGTTCACAGGTTTTGAAAGGCATAGACTTTATGGTCTTGAGAACTTTATCCTGAGAGACAGGACGGAAAAACGAGAGGGGAGTGCCAGTGAAGGGGGGGGGGGGGGTCGGGGGGTCGGGAGGGCAAGGCGGAGAAGGTAAAGTATCGAGTGTGTTGCACAAAGTTTTGATTTTTTTCAGAAACGTAGGTGGAAAAGGTGGATGGGAGTTCTTCTTTGCTGTGTGTGTTGGGGAGAGGAGAGTCTTTAGAAGTGCTTAGGAGTGTATTCATAGTAGCGTAGAGGGTTTTGGAAGAAGTGGATTTCAGGATTTTGTTTTGAAGGTGTTTGCATTTGGCATCGGCGATCATTCTGCAGACTTCGGATCTGATGGTTTGGTCTGTCTGTGGACGGTGAGATCAGAAGAGCGCCAACGGTGTTCCACTTGTCGGCGCTCATGCTTGGCCTCAACTATCTCGTCAGTGAGCCAAGGGGAGGGGAGTCGGTCAGGCATGGAGCAGGTGGTGACAGGGGCATGGGTGTCGAGGAGTTTTCAGAGGGAGGAATCGCAGTGGGATGCAAGATCAGGAGATGGGGGGGGGGGGGGGGGGGGGGTCCAAGAGAAGGTCGACAGCTTCATCGAAGAAGCTCTCTTGGTTGACAGATTTTAGTTTGAATGAGAGACAAGGAGTTTGGGTTTGTATGGGGGAGGTAGGTTGAGGGAGACGAGAATAGCGATGTGGTCAGAGGGGAGCACAGAGGAGATGTCGGAGTCGAGAAAGAGTTGATCAGAGGTGCGGGTGATGAACCAGTCGAGGATGTAGCTGAGAAGGTGGGTGGGTTTAGTGATGTGTTGTGTAAGATTGTGGTTTGAAAGTGACGTGCAAAGGCGTTTTGTTTCAGGGTGGTCAGGTTTGTCAAAGTGGAAGTTGAAATCGCCAAGAAGGATGTGTTTTCCGGGTCGTTTGCTGTAATGGTCGAGGAGGAGGTCAAACTCCGTGAGGAACATAGAGTTGGTGAGTTTGTTTTGAGAACTTTGAGGGGGGCGATAGATACATGAGAAGATGAGAGACTGGCCAGGGAATGTTGCTACGGACTCGACAGATTTAAAAGAGGGATGAGCGAATGGGAGAGACTGAGAGAAGTTAGTTATTTGGGTATAACGCCAAGCAGGCAACTAAGGCCGAGACTGAGAGAAGGAGAGGTGAGCAGATGAGCAGAAAGACAGTCCCTGTAGATGATGGCAATGCCACCCCCTCTGGAAGCACGCAGGAAGGAGGCCAGGCAGTAGCCACTCGGAGTGCCGCTAGCGATGTACTGCAATGCAGCAATTCAGGACAACAGCAAAATGTGGGGATTTCGGCCCTAGGGTCCAATGAGTTAAAAACCTGTGAAACCAGACCTAGGCCCCTGTGGTGTTCAGAAGCAAATGTCCCGCTGAGCATCACTTAAAGGTGAATGGTCTGTTGGAAGTGTATCAGTCCGCCTATAGGAAAGGTCACAGTGTGGAGACAGCGGTGCTGAGTGTTCTAAATGACTTGCTTTGTAAAGCAGATGAGAGACTTGACTCCCTTGTGGCCCTGTTGGATCTCAGCGCTGCTTTCGATATACTGGACCATTCCATTCTACATAGGAGGCTTGAAATCACCTTTGGCCTGAGTGAAACTTTTCTCTCTTGGTTTTAATCTTACGTTGCTTATCGGTACCAGTTTGTAGGGGTAAAAGACAGTGTCTCTAGACCTTCCATTCTGGAGTTTGGAGTGCCTCAGGCTCTGTCATAGGCCCTGTATTGTTTACATTGTATTGGCAACCGCTGTCAGATGTTATTTCCAGCCATCAGTGTTCTTATCATAAGTATGCCGATGACACTGAAATCTCACAGAGTAGTCCACCTGGGGAATTTCAGTCTGTTGAAACTGGCATCAAGTCTTGTGTTGATGAGGTCACGGCATGGATGGACAGTAACAAACTTATGTTAAACCCAGAAAAAACAGAGTTACTGCCCGTTGGGTCAGCATCCAGGCTTTAACAAATTCACACCGAGTCTTTGCGCATAGATGACACTGATATTCAATTTCAGTCTTCGGTCATATATCTCGGTGTCAAGCTCGATAAGACTTTGAGTATGCAGGATCAATTAGGTGAAATCTGTCGTGGTGCTTTCATCGCCTCTGTCTGACAGTCTTTCTGAATCTGCCACTGCAAAGTTAGTGATTGCTTTAGTCATGAGCCGTCTTGACTACTGCAATTCTCTGCTTTTTGGTCTTCCATCCATTTCAGCGAGTTCAAAATAATGCCGCAAGGCTTGTGAAGCGCATGCGAAAACAAGACCACGTAACACCTATACTAAAAGACATTCACTGGCTTCCAATCCAATCCCGCATAAAGTTTAAGATAGCGACCCTTGCATACAGCCACTTTGATAGCAGTCTTCCGTCATACCTTTCCTCCAGTCTAATTACTTACCAGCCCTCTTGCTCATTGCGTTCATTGGGAGAGAAACTTATCAAAGTTCCATCTGAAATCTGCCGGTGAACGCTCTTTCAGATGTACTCTGCTCTTTCATTTGGAATTCCTTACCGACTGAGCTGAGAAATGTGAACACCCTTACGCAGTTCAAAGCAAAGTTAAAATCTTACTTTTTCTTGCAGACTTTCGTGTAATCTCTACGATATTTCTGTACACACACCCTGCAGACTCTGTGTGTGTGTGTGTGTGTGTGTGTGTGTGTGTGTGTGTGTGTGTGTGTGTGTGTGTGTGTGTGTGTGTGTGTGTGTGTGTGCACAAAAGACCTAAAATGGGTGACTGTCTTTACCATCCTTATGGAAAATGAGTGTGTGTAAAATTCTGGGTGCCCAAGTCAGACACACATTTTTTCTGAGGGTTGTTTCTGCATTGTCTTGCGGTAAAGATTCATTAAAAAAAAATTAAAAATCAGTTTTTCTCATTTTGGCGTTATTATATTATCACATGCACTTTTGTGCTTAAAAGACACGCCTCTAGTGTGTTTGAACTTGTCCCAGCAGTGTGTTTGCACAAAACCCCTAAAATGAATTTTTCAATTAAAATGTATTTTTTTGAAAAATACTTACCGATGGTATTACACTTAGGAAATGGCTCTTAGCTAGCCTAATTTTAGCCAAATTTTGGTTGTGTCCGTATAAGGGGGGTGTTGGCAGGAGTGGGGCGCCATAGACCATGCCAAACCCGAATAGCCTCCCCTTACTCACATCCGGTACAAGGTTACCCAGCATACCCCAGTTTAGTTCTTAGCGAACTGCGGCAAGCAGGGCCGGAGGGAGGGACCTTCGAGTAATACCATCGGTAAGTATTTTTCAAAAAAATACATTTTAATTGAAAAATTCATTTGTTTTCTCAAAACACATTACCGATGGTATTACACTTAGGAAGAATCCCAAAGAGGAGGTGGGTGCCGCTATAGCGCCCCTACTGCCAACAACATTGCCCACAAACTCGCCCTCCTGCAGCACACTCCCGATAATTTTAGCTAAGATACCTGCGGCGCCTAGGGCACCGGGAGGGAGTGTTGCGCTGCTGCGGTGTCTCCCACCAGCGAGAGGATCTGTCGCTGGGAGGAGAGGCCCCTCAGGTAGAAGCGGGCGAAAGTGGACTCCGCTCGCCATCTCATAGCCGCCCCAAGTCTTTGACTGCACCGGTGCTGTCACAGCGGGACTTGCGGCCATGGCTCTGACCTCGTGCGCCTCGATGTTCAACATGTGGCATCAACAGGTCAACGTCCTGGAAGGCCGGGTGGATAAATCCCCGGAACCAGGAGGAGCAGGTCTGGGCTGAGATATCACGTGTACCTGAGGACAGAGGGAGAAAACAGGTGTGTGCGTCCCCTGCGCCAGCTTGGTCCGGCGCAGGTACACACGTAAGACTCTCACCGGTGCCTATTGTCTGGTCAACTGAGTGGAATCTGACACTCGTACGGGCGGACAGTCATCGACTGTAGGGCAGCCAAGGCGACCACGACTTGGCCCTGAAGGCTGGTACCGTTAGTAGTTGCACGGCGCCTTCCGGCCGTAACAGCCAGCCATCTGTGTGTGTGTGACAACAGCGCGTACGGATACTGACCCTGGAAGAGGTAAGGCCGTCACCGGGTTTTGAAGTCTGTTCTCCCGGGTGGCGTCCAAACACGCGCAGGGCGAAACACCGTCGCCGTCATGTAGGCCGCGTCTCGTCCAGGCAGATGTTTCAGGTAGCTGTAGCATGAACCGGTCGACTGGCACTGCCAGCCACCCGGGTGTGTGGACAGCGTGCATAGTACTGAGCCTGGAGGTTGAGTCAAGGACTGCCCTGAAGCTCTCCTCCTTGAAACATCCGTCAGGCGCGTCATGTGCCAGGTTCCAACGGACGAGGTTGAGATCCCGTAAGCCCCCAAGGTAGAGCTTGGTCCCTGCGCAGCACAGCTGGGCATTCCAAAACGAAGGGAGCCTCTGAAAGTGAGGTTTTGCAGCTACACGGGTCTGATGAGCGAATCGCCTGTAGGAGTCGGCGATCGTGGTTAGATAGCCCTGAACGGTGAAAGGGGGGCCGTCCTTAGGAGATGAAAAACCCTGAGGACGCACCCTGCCAGCTGGGGCTTCGTCAAGTTCGGAAGGAAGAAGGCTGTCGTCATTCCCGTCACACAGCGCTCGTCATCTACCCTCGCAACTCGACTGGTCGAGGGTCTGCGGGTTGTCTCGGTAGCACCCATGGCCGCCGTAGGAGGCCTCTGTGGAAGAGGGCTTGCCGCCCAATCTCCGGGTGCGCCCTACATCCACCAACCTGCACCACAAGTAATGGCGGACAACCAAGCGTATAACTCGGCATTCAATCTCACTGGCGAGCAGTGAAGTTGGAAGATCTGGCCACAGCGACGCCTCCCCGCGCGGCAGGCCTCCCGCGCACTAGCCTCTCCCAATTACGCCCTCCTTCTCCAAGCAGAAGAGGTGTCAGGTTGAACGGTGATCCCCTAGCAAGTCATCCGTCCTAAGAGAGCTGAAGAAGGTACTGAGAGTCACTCCTACACTGCCCTGCTCCCGTCTACTGGGAGTCCCACTCGAACAGGACGACCACGCACTCCATCCTCGACGGAATCCCCGCGAAGAAAACACGTAGAACCTGTCCCATAGCGTAGGCCCTCTAGTCGACAGCGAAGTGGGCATGATCCCAGCCTACCGCCCGGCTTGCCAACTGGTTACGACTTCGAAAACTCGAGTTGTCCCAGGTCCTGGAGACGCACCGCTGCTCTCAGGTCTTTGTCTGGCATCTGCCAAGATGACGAGGCACTTGTGTAGAGTCGAAGGACGAAGATCGTGCCCCAATCCACCGTCTAGTGTAAGAGCTGCGTTGACCATACTGCCACAGGCCCGAGCGCAACGACCTCTCAGGAACTAATTCCAGCCAAATTGTCCCGTCTAACTCTCGGTACTTGCGCCCCCGGCCGCAGGATCCACAGCGCCGAATGTGTAACTTCACAAAGGCACTACCGAGGGCAAGTCCATCCGCTCCGGTCCGGCGCCGCAGCCTGCCGGAACTCCAAGTCGCCTCCACCCAGGGAAGCGAACGCTTCCGCTAAGTCCCGAAGCTGTCGTCTAAGGAGGCGAGAAGAGTGCATGGTCACCGCTGACTACGGCCAGGCCCAAGCAAAGAGTAGCACCCCGTCGTGAGAATGATGCGACTAGCTGCAACTCATCTCAGCCGGAGCTAAATCTGAACTGTGTGCATACCCCCGATGAAGACGGCGCCCGCCGTGAAGTCTGTCGGACCAGTCCTCCACCCGCGCTGACCTCTATCCCTCGCTCGCCTGGAGTATGCTGCCACTGACGTTCACAGTACTGTGCCGTTGGCGTCACAACGTTGCCTCCGTCTCTCGGATGTAAGTCACCCAATCCGGTGCAGCCGACGAACCACGCCTCCGCGGAAGAGGGGTCCCTGCCAATCCCGTCTGACGGTCCACAGTGTTCTAAGAAGACTGCTACATCCGGCGGTGTAAGCAGCGTGAATCAGCTGAGCAACAGTCCTTGAAAGCCGCCTTGTCGGTCTGCCCAGGGGGCCAAGAAGTTCTCCACTGCGCGGTGCCCTGCATGGCCGACTCTCCCACTCGGTCGCGCGTAATCGTTTAGGACGGCCGCAGCAACCGTCGGCAGCGGAAGAAAGTAGTATCAAGCTGAAGCCGCCAGCGCCTCCCCCGGCGCCCTGAAGTGGAGACAGAAGCCGACCAGGAGGGGAAGGGACTTGAAATGCTTGGACACGATGAGGGGACCTGCTTCGTCCCAGGCCCGAGTAGACTCTCCTGTAATCCCCGCAGTAGACGGCGATCGCAAGCCCTCTCGGAACTGCGAGCGTAGCGACGTAGAGAAGCTATCCTTGTCCAGCCACAGCGAAGACGTCCTCTGGCATCCAGCGGGAACCGTCTGTCCCGCACGCAGGAGAAGGGAAGTCCAACCCCTCCGAATTCCGGGGAACTCCGGCCGGCGGCGATCCAACGAAGGCGGACCCCACACTTGGAAGGAACAACGTAGTCTCAGGGGGCCGCTCCCCCGAACGGTGGCGATAATTCGGAGCGCCTGTCTTTCCTTTGCGTAGCGCGCCAAGGAACTGGGACGGCGTCTCCTGTTCCTCTCGTACCCCTGGTTTCTGTGAGGTGAGCACCTGCTTCCGAAGGGGAACTGAAGATCGTGAGCGAATGCCGGAACCCGGATCCCATCGTAAGGTCGTCTCTTCTGCACTGCATCTAGAGCGGCTCTCGTCTGCATGGTCGGGGCGAGGCGTGGCCCAACATCACTGAACCGGGATCTTGTAGTGCGAAGTGTAGCGGTCCTGTAGCCCTTGCGGTCGCCACAAGCCATAGAAAGCCGGAGCATAGCCCGGGCGAGGGCGCCCAACCTAATAATAACAAAAAATAAATTAATCAATGCTTAATGCATGAGTACTATTTGATTGTAATTGCCCTTAAGGGATAATCAAGTTATTAAATTAAATTAAAATATGAGAGACAGAAAACCCCTCTGTTTTCTCGTCTCCATTTCCGAACTAAAGTAATCGGTTTAGAGGTTCCAGGAATCTAACCTTCTAAGGATAAGAGGTGATGCGTCCCAGCGGCCTGGCGAACCGCTGAGCCGCTGGGATTTTAACCCCTGTGTCGCACCACGATAAACGTACATACTCATACGTGTTCGCTACCGCACCAACATGCTCTCACAGACACTAGTCACTGTCCTGAGAAGCCGAGCAGTTGCTTCTGCATGTCCTGTTTATGAACTGTCGTCTGGCCCGGGACTGGAAGCGTCGTAGGTTCGGTAGCCGACGCCAGCCCTCCGCAGTCAGCGACTACAAGCTTACTGGGCCGGGATGCCTAGGTCACTGTCGTTGACATGGGTCCCACCTTGTTGCTCTATCCACCTGTTGCTTGTCCACTCTGGCCTGCGGAAGGACAGTGGAGCGGGCAACTCTCGAGGCCGGGTCCCGTGAGAGTACGGGTACAGGGCCGGCGGAAGAATCATTGGTTTAGCCATTCAAGTAGAGGTTGTCAGTTACCTCTCCTGCTGACAAGAGCCCAGAACAAGGTATCTTGTGCTTTACTGGTCCGGGACAAAGTCACTGAAACTGACTTGGGTCCCACCTTATTACTCTTGGGCGTCTCTGTCCGGCGATCTCTGATAGACGTCATACTCTCTCTGTGGGACAGCAAGTCACTGCTTCTGACTTGGGTCCCCTTTGTTCTGTCAGGCGAGCTCTGAAAGACGCCGAACGCTCTCTGAGTGACAACTTGCCGACCTGTTTACCCCCTGGGTGCAGTCAGTGTATTGAACTGACTAATTGTGTACTCTGGACTCACATGTCATGATGTGTATTTATGCACAAGCCAGTGAGTTGTCAGTTTCTCCAAAATGTGTATTTTGTGTATAAACGTGTACATGTATGTGTACCCCAAAGCAAAATTGTGTACTTCAATACGCCGAATGTGTATGGTAAACAGGTCTGAACAACCCAGCCACTAAGGAAGCAACCCAATTCAGTAATATTTTAGGTAAATACCCCTTGTCAATAGACAAACAACAGAGAATCAGCCACTACTTATCTCTTTTGTAGAAGGGATGTGGCAACCAAGCCACTGCTTCCGTGTCCACGCTCCCCGATAGGCGTCGCACGCTCTCTGTGGGACAGCAAGGCCACTGCTTGTGCCTTGGGTCCCACCTTGTAACTGTCAGGCGTCCCTGCCCGGTATCTGATAGGCGTGGAACGCTCTCTGTGGGGCAACAAGCCACTGCTCTGACTTGGGTCCCACCTTGTCACTGCCAGGTGTCACTGCCCGGCGGTCTGATAGGCGTGGTACGCTCTCTGTGGGACAACGAAGTCTCTGCTTCTGACTTGGGTCCCACCTTGTTAGCTCGGACATCAGTGCCCGGCGATCTATGATAGACGTCGTACGCTCTGTGTGGGACAACGAAGTCCCCGCTTCTGACTTGGGTTCCACCTTGTTAATCTCGGACATCAGTGCCCGGCGATCTCTGATAGGCGTCGTACGCTCTCTGTGGGACAACGAAGTCCCTGCTTGTGACTTGGGTCCCACCTTGTTAATCTCGGACATCAATGCCCGGCGATCTCTGATAGGCGTCGTACGCTCTCTGCGGGACATCGAAGTCCCTGTCGTACGCTCTCTGTGGGACAACGAAGTCCCTGCTTCCGACTTGGGTCCCACCTTGTTAATCTCGGACATCAATGCCCGGCGCTCTCTGATAGGCGTCGTACGCTCTCTGCGGGACAACGAAGTCCCTGTCGTACGCTCTCTGTGGGACAACGAAGTCCCTGCTTCTGACTTGGGTCCCTCCTCGTTTATCTTGGGCCTCTCTATCGGACGACCTCTGATAGAGTTGGACGCAAACGGCGGTAAAGCCCCCCAGCTTTAACCATCTCTCTTCCAGTCATGTGGCGGACACATCACCAGTGCGGGTTGACTCGCATCCTGCTCAGGGAAGGCCCTCCGCATGCTCGTCCGAGGGGCCCTGAAAGGCGCCACACATCGTGCAGATACACACCTAGTTACTGCAACAAGAGGGTACAAGATGAAAGAGCGAGCGTGGCCTCTAAGGTCACGCAATAACAACGCGCGCGCGCTGGAGAATCGGACATAATTGAATATGTAGTCGAATCAAACGAGTGTACAGCGCGTGCCGACGCTCGGCGCTCCTTCCCACCCAAGAGCGCCGGTCGAGGGCATTCACCGAGATATTACCTGGCCATGGCGGAAAAAGGAGCAAACCCACGTATCACCATATCGTAACAGCACGCCGCAAGGCACGACCGGGTAGGAACGCAGGCCGAAGCAGCGTCCGGAAGCCGCAAGTCACAGTCCCCATGGAACAACCCGTCGGCCCGTAGAACCCACAGGTTGCCGAGGCATCACAGGCGTGAGCACTACCAACCCCAGTCACGCCACAATCTCCACCGTTCAAGTTCCAAGAACTAACAGTCAAGAACCAAGCGGAGCTCGAACAGACACAACCTACTTCTGCCAGCTAAGAACTAAAACTGGGGTATGCTGGGTAACCTTGTACCGGATGTGAGTAAGGGGAGGCTATTCGGGTTTGGCATGGTCTATGGCGCCCCACTCCTGCCAACACCCCCTTATACGGACACAACCAAAATTTGGCTAAAATTAGGCTAGCTAAGAGCCATTTCCTAAGTGTAATACCATCGGTAATGTGTTTTGAGAAAACAAATGGGCATGTGTGTGACATCATCCTTCTCAGCTATATATAACTTAATAGCTGATATGGGTCGACTGCATCGGTGAGCCGAAGTGAAACGGAGAGATACGAAAGGTGGGGGGTGGGGTGGGGTGGGGTGGGGGGAGGGGGGGGGGTGGTAGTTGTAGTTGTTTGAGGGAGTAAATTGTTTATGTTGCTACAAAATGAGGTTTGTTATTTGATTGTACATTGCTTAACGTCCCGACAGCAACAACACTTTCTCAGGACGTGCCGGCACTGCTTGTGAAAAAAAACTAAACAGAATATTGAATGTATGTCACCAGCCGGTCCAATACGTTAAATAAACCTACGACATTGGGCCTAAATAAAGCCAAGACCATCTAGCAACACACATCCAATATCAAGAGCTACAGGCAGCGCAGACAGTAGGGAGGGTTTTAGAAAGGCAAATATAGTTGAATGGACCAAGGGTAGACAGAAACACATGCCCCAGAATAGAAGGGAAACCCACCCTGTGGGGCTGACCAGGGTGACCCTGGGAACTAAAAAGTAGTTAACCCCACCCAAGTCCCCCAGGGCAGACCTGGGTGGGGGAGGTTTGTTATTTGAGGGTGTGGTTGTTTTGTTAAAAAAGTGTTGAGTTGTGTTGTGCGAGAGCCATGTATTCGTTCGCCAGCGACTAAACCGTTACTATGTATTCGTGCGCCGGTTGCTATGAAGTGAAGTGATTGTATGAGTGCGCAGTGTGAGAGAGGACGTATAGACTTTGGGTGAGGCTGCTGTTGTCTTGTGTCCTGCCCGACCTTTTGGTTCAACCTGTTGCTTTGTTTGTGGGTTTGTTGGTGTTATGCTTTCGTTTCGACTGCAACTCCTGTCAGATTGTATGCACAAATTGATTGAATGCAAATGACGTCACACAGTCAGTCTCATTAGGTGCGTCGTCTGCTGCAGTCGGTCATTTAGTGCAGTATGAAGAGTGCAGGCTTGGATGGACCATTTTCCGATGTAATGCTAGGTCAGAGAAAAAAAAAAACAACAACAAAAAAACCCAGTGGTGCCAAAGGGTGTAATAGTAAAGTATTGTTTGTGTGAATGCTGCCCGTTTGAGGGAAGGACTGGAAAGTTGAGTGCTGAGCAAAGAGAGAAGGCGACAATGGGAAAAATATCCAGCACTATTACGTTGGAATAGATGCATAACAGTTATGACGCCTGTAAATAAAAACACTTTTAACATTAACAAAAGTTGAGTTTAAAGAGGTATTAAAACAGTTTTAATAAAAACTGTTGCCCGACACGCTTCTAAAAACAACAATTTCTTTGTTTTAAACCTTGTACCGTGCCATAAATGCTGCGATTGCTTCTCAGTCTTAGCTGTCCTATAGTGTGGAATGTGGGACTTGGCCAACTGAATCCATCTGGTGCACTCCAAATGTGTATTTGTGAGTGGTTCGACGTGCAACTCGGTTTGCACCTCTGAAATGACCTACTGATTCCACTGATAATGAAAATCTTTCATTCATAAGAGAGCATTCAACAGATCTATAAAACCCAAAGTGATGACCCCCCCGCCCACCCTCCACCCCACAACCCCACCCAAACAATCATAATAAAATCAAACAGAGGTATGTTTAGTGAGTTATTTTGTTCACTGCGTGTTGTGTCATTGTGCTTGACAATTTTAATGCAGGAAAAAAAAAAAAGAAAAAAAAGAAATACACATTAAATTGAAAAAAGAATGATAACAATCAAATAAATGTGGAAAAGAAGCATCAAATATTCCGTGAACTTTACCTTATTACAGACGCCTAATTTTATTAAAATAGTCCATGCTAAAATTGATTGTTGATTGATTGTACATTGCTTAACGTCCCGACAGCAACAAACTTTCTCAGGACGTGCCTCCACTGCTTGTGAAAAAAACTAAACAGAATATTGAATGTAAGTCGCCAGCCGGTCCAATACGTTAAATAAACCTACGACATGGGGCCTAAATAAAGCTAAGACCATTTAGCAACACGCATCCAAAATCAAGAGCTACAGGCAGCGCAGACAGTAGGGAGAGTTTTAAAAAGGCAAATACAGGTGAATAGACCAAAGGTAGACAGAAACATGTGCCCCAAAATAGAGGAGAAAACCCATCCTGTGGGGCTGACCAGGGTGACCCTGGGAACTAAAAAGTAGTTAACCCCACCCAAGTCCCCCAGGGCAGACCTGGGTTGGGGTCCATGCTAAAATGAATGATTGAAGAGGACACCCATTTTCAGTGTAATGCCAGTTTTTGTTTGAGAGGCACCCACTTTATTGGTAGAAACCCATTTTTTCTCCATCCAGTGGCTCTGTTTCTAGAAAATGTCTATTTTATTTTAAGTTGTAGAGCTTAGTTATAAGGTGAGTTCTAAACATTCGCATCAACTCCAGAGCCCTAGAATAAATAGAAATATGGGAACCCATTTTCACATAAAATGGTAGGTAACCCACTCTGAGGCTTTTGTCTCCATGTGTGTGTGTTGTTTTCGCCTGCACATTGAGTTATATTATAAATATATATAAGAATGCAGAATATAAATACCATGTATTATTATTATTATCTCCTTATTCACTGCCCCCCCCACTCTCACCCACCCCCCAAAAAAAAAGAATTTTCACAATTTTAAAGCATTCTGAAGGCCTCTTCTGGGACTTAAAGGCATAATCTGCAAGTACGTGTACATGTACAGTCAACACGAGCATCTCAAATAAAATTGTTACCACCCACAGCGCAAAGTGAATGTGACTGTAATGAACGCCTTTAGTGCAGGTTCGGTCGGACGATGGTGTGACGTCATTAGCAGTTGGACCGAATGTACACGTGCGAATAATGTAGAGATAAGCAATGTTCACGAGCGGGAATGTACAGATAAACCATGTTCACGTGTGGTAATGTAGGTGAGCGATGTTCACGTGTCACGTGTGGGAGTGACAGTGTGGCATCGGGAATAATTGCAAGTTAGAGATGCTACACCAGTCGAGCCGAGCGGTCGTTTTGGCTAGGGCTCTGAGGAAGAATTCTAGCTAGAGAATTCGATAGCTGTATATTGAATACAGGTATTTATTCTTTTATTACCGGTATTTATAATGACCTGTAACGCTATTCAGATGAAAAAGAAAGTATTGTTTTATGAATTATTATTAGAGTGCAGAAGAGCCATGTTTGAAGGAAATGCGATAGCTCGTGTCAATACTTGTTTAGTCATGTAATTATGTGATATAGTTTATAACTAGGATGTCATGTTGTATTCATTCATATGTGAAGATGTGGAACTGAAATAGCAATAGAATTCAGTATATATTTAGTGAGCTGTGATTGTAATATTTGGCTCATAGTCCATTGTGTGTGGGTACGTAAGATGTGTGTACAGTGTCAAAGTGGCTATAGGAATTGTGTGCACTGTGTTAAAGTGGCTATAGGAATTGTCATAAGAATTATGACAATAGTGATTGTAGTATGGTGGCATAAAGCATACATTTTTCAGAGGAAATGATCTAGAGCGCTCTGAAGAATAATAATGTGTCGAAGACACATTCAGACTTTTGGGTATAAGAGCGAACATTTATGAGTGTATAAATGTTGTGTACAGCGGGACCGGTACGGAGCGGGCACCCCTGGTGTAGGGCCAGAGATAGTAAATGAGACAGTTGATGCCCACCCATTCCATAATCAACTAATTATTGTAATCAACTAGCCATTTAGACTAACGCACTCCACCAAACACAACCAATACCTTTATTACCTAGTCATTTTAGTTTCATTTCAGAAATCAACCAAGCAACGATTTTTCATCATCTGCCAACCCACGATCATTAAGGTAGATACCCCACTCCCAACCTAAATAATTAATGCTGTCATTGACTTCTTTAAACAAAGGCTAATTATTCAATCGGCATTTACAGTTTTTACCTTTGTCAATGTAAACGACTCATTTACGATCAGCTGTTTTCGGGAAATGACTACTTGCGCCATTGTGGGAATTCCCGTTAGGCATAATTGCCACAACCCCCCACATAGAAGTAAGTGACGTCAATGTTGCTATTAGCAACTGACCTCACGTGCCTAGCTCGTGACTCTTAACACATGACTGTTAAATTGCCGAGTGTCGAGTACAACCGGGTTCAGTGTTGCGTTCTACTTTAAACACGACTGTGAGTGAAAAACCGCGGTTTTAGTTTCTTGGTGGTACCGTACGCGAAAGCATGCCAGTCTCTATGTAATAGGACAGTTATTCTCGTCAAGTTGTTTAATTTGTCTAGGCAGTGTCACGTTTACAGGCCGATGTCGACCTCTATCGAATATAGATGTGCTGTCACACACCGGGACCGCTAACGGTGCAGTAAAGACACGACCAGGTATGTGTTGAGGTGCCGCAAAACAGAGCCACTTGCTATCTTTTCCGTCTCGTAAACAACTAAGAAATTAGAGGTAGAACACAGAGTTAAATGACTCTTAATACAAAGTATTTAATATTCTGTTTACCCCCCAACCCCCACCTAAATAATTAATGCTGCAATTGACTTCTTTAAACAAAGGCTGATTAAAATCTCAACAGTGACAGCCTTACCCTCTTAAATGTAATCCCTTACTGCGCACACACAACACAACTTACACAACTGTTACCTATAAACACACAAGGCTAGTCAGGCCACCTGACCCCTTGGAATGTCTGTGTCATTGCTCTCAGTCAGGTCTTTTTACAGAGTAGGTTGCACCTTCCAATACAGTTAAACCTGTCTTTGTTTAGACAGGCACACTCAAATACACGCGACATACGTGACATACGCAGCACACGCGGCACACGCGGCACATTTACCATACTCAAAACACATGACACACGCAGCACACGCGGCACATACGCGGCACATTTACCATACTCAAAATACATGACACACGCGGCACATACACGACACATACGCGGCCTACTCACCATACTCAAAATACATAACATACGCAGCGCACGCGGCACATACGCGGCACTCGCGGCACACTCACCATACTCAAAATACATAACATACGCGGCACACGCGGCACACGCGGCACATACGCGGCACACGCGGCGCACGCGGCACACACGCGGCACACGCGGCGCACGCGGCACACACGCGGCACACTCACCATACTCAAAATACATGACATACGCGGCACACACATGTCATAGACAAATCAGTCAAAGCAAACAAAATAATTTTTACTTCAATTAACTCACTTTATTCTATTTTGGTTCGTCACAGGCAAGAAAGTTGGTCACAGGCAAGAAAGTTGGTCACAGTCAAGAAAGTTGGTCACAGGCGAAATATTTTGTCACAGTAGTTTAGGTTTGACCTAGAAAAACATTCTTGTCACACTGGTTCCGGTGTGACAAGAATGAAGCCAGCAGCAGTTATGTCCCTTGCCAAAATCTGCTATGTCATTTTGTTACCTAGTCTGGAATGTGCCATGTCATTTTCATCACATCCACGCATGACACGTAGTGTATTCTTAGTCATTAGTCATTTCCACCACGGCACCCATGACATGTAGTGTATTTTTAGTCATTCTCGTCATGTAGAATGTTCTACCCTGCAATACCCTAGGTATAAATAAGACACGCAGGTAATAGATAATTATATAATGACTAGCAACTCAAACAGAGCTATGGAAATGGAGATTGATAGAAAGCGTACATCTACTCAAGCGTTTTTAGATACGATGGCAGAGGAAGAGACTATCTCGAAAAAACGTCTTCGATTAGACCTAGCTAGGGCAAAAAATAAAAAGGAAACGTTTGACCAGAACATTCGAAAAACACAGGAAAGAATTAAACTCATGGTTGAAAAGCTGCGTGAGCTAGAAACAGCCAGTAATGCTACCGTTGAAGACATCAAGAGAATAAAAAGCCTTCTACAAGAGGAAAGTGATTAAATGTAACAGTGTGTTTGTCTGTTAGGGCTCTTCGTTGTTTTGGCATACCTCGCGAGGGGGAGCCATAAATACCTTCTAGGTATTCTGATGAGACCTAACAGGTTGAAATGGCTCACAGGTTAGTACTCTATTTTTCATAGTTTGAGATCTTTCTTTCTCATATGGTGTGAAATCTGTGACACTAACCTTTGAAAGCTCTGACATTTCCAAATCAACTCCAGCGTTATCCAGGGCCTTTTGAAAGCATTTGTGTACCCAGGTAAGGGAACTGTGTAATTTAGTGTAACACATGACCGCTTTTGAATACCAGGAAGGTGTTCGCTTTCAATAGGCGTGTAGTGAAATAAACACCATTACAAGTAGGGACAGGAATATCAGAGATAGGCAGAAGGGGACTTCACCCCCCAAGTAGGGACAGGAATATCAGAGATAGGCGGAACGGGACTTCACCCCCGCGCTGGGAAAAAAAGTAAATTACAAGTACATGATAAGTAACAAGTAACCTATAAGTTACTTTCAACTGACACATAACTTATAGGTTACCTTATCATGTACTTGCAAGTTAGTTGTCACAAATTCTTATAAGTGACTTAAAATAAGAACTTATAAGAACCTAAACATAAGAACTTGTAAGTTCTTAACCCAAGTCACAACTTACTTGGACAGAATTTCCAAGTTACAAGGACAACAAGAAAACTTTTTTTTCTCAGTAGTACTCTGGTGGTGGGGCTGATGGCGTCAAATGAGCAGGCATAAAAGGCATGACATCTCTTTGTGAAGAGTATTTCAGAATTAATGAATGATTACCAAAACTGATCTTTACTTGCCTAACAGTCCGTAAACTTTTTTCATAGTTTCTTCTACGCCTATTTTCTTTCCTTCCTCTAAAAAAGATTGCTTTAGCTCTTCAACATTCGCGGGTTGACTACGCATCTTATTCTGTATTTCAGACTTCTGTTGCTTGTAATTTGCTAAATCATCCTGGACTCTTTTAAATTCGTTATCGTCAATTTCATTATCTTCCAAAGATTTACTAATAATAAGTTTCATACTCGTCAGCTTAGCTGCTGCGAGCGTACTTAATGCTTCATGCTTCTGCAACTTAGTATAAAATTTTTTGTTAAGGGCTTCCATACCAAAGCATGCCAGGCTTGTGGCAAGGCCAACAGCTTCAACAGCAATTCCTACGACACTTCCCACCCCCGTTGCAAACAGAGTTATACCTCCTACAGATAATCCGGCCGAAACCACCCCCATGGCCATTGATGTGTTGTGTACAGAATTGAAAACTGTATTGTAACGGCGTTTACACCTCGAGTATTTTGCTTGTTCTTCTTCCAAATACTTCAACGCTTCTGTAATATTCATTAAACGGAATGAATCTGCCTTTAATGTTTTATCACGCTCAATAGGCTCAAGCTGCTCAGGTGGTATTTGTGGATACAAGTTCACCATTTTTTATGACAAATATTTTTTTAATCAGCAATTACATTTTGCAACTCTTCAAAAGTATACAATTTGCTGGCATAATAAAATGCAACAAGATCAATGTGTTCAAGGTTTATGTAAGTTAGACGAACAAAAGTTGTTTTGTCGACCACCACCTTGACAGCTGGAACACTGCTCGAAACATTAATAACATCATTATTTTTTGTAATAGCAATAAAGACCTTTGATGATTCTGTTACTGTTTCATTCCATGTAAGTTTAATTCCTTGTGCAATTTGAGCCTCTTTAGCAGAAGCAACAGATTTCATGATAATTTCAAATACTATTGTCACTTCTCTAGCCACGACTAAGCTTGCTGGCATAAACACAACAGAAGTATCTGATCTACCCTTTCTAGTTGTAAGAAGATATCTCCGTCTCTCATAATTTTCAACTTTCAGATTTTCTCTGCTATTGTTGTCTAGGGCAAAACTTGGAACAAGGCTTACAATAAGCGGCCCAGAATTAACAACCTTCCTAAACACTAAGGCGCCTTCATCATCAGTGTATACATAAGGACTAATAAATTCAATCTTTATGTCCCAGTCAATTGTGGGTGGTGGAACAGGCACAGGTGAAACCACCCACTTACTACCTACATGTATTAAGTTGTAGGGCACATTATTTACAGGTGGAGTAGGTACAGTAACATCACGCAGCTGACCAAGTTTAGGAATCTGTTTTTCACCGTCTTTCATGTCGACAATTACTTTCCTCTTGTACATGCCATTTGAATCAAGTTCAAAACCATATATTTCTCCAATTTCCCCTTCCTTTTCAAAATCCTGTACGTCTGCCAAATCTTTCAACTCTGTTACTGGACACGCAACTGGTATGATTCTAGGCTTTGGACCAAGACCACTCATTTTTATGAACAAAAATAAAATTATTTAATTTCCAACACTACACTAAAATCATGCATAAGAACTGGTTTGTCATCCTGATTAGTTACAGATATACTCAGTGACTCAAAGAAACTAGAACCTAATTTCTTAAACTGCAAATTAGGAAATCTAACAACTACACTTTCACAATACGGAGCAGTTCCAGTAGGTAAGCATCTCAACAAAGTTGAAGGCTTTCCATTGTGAACATTCTCAGATGTGTTTAGTTCTTTCAAATAAACATTTAGCACTGTGTGTACTGACAAATGAACAGGATATCTGCCAGTTATTCTTGGTTTTTTTGGTGATAGTAGACGTTCGACTGATTGTGACCAATCTTCATCTAGATGTGTTATTTTTTTACCTAAAAATCCAAGTAATAATAAAAGACTAATTGATAAAGAAAACTGACCACTTTTTGGAAATTCAATTGTAACAAGTAAATTAGCTGGGTTTAAAGTTGCTTTAATTTTAAATTCATTTTGAAGCCATTCAGCTAAAGTACAAAAGTCATAATACCCAGCTCGTAAAGTATCACCCTTCTCAATACCATCAAGAGTTCCACTTACAGAATAATTTTCATCATCCGTTACATTAAACCACTTTACTGTATAAAACATTTCATGGATAGCCACAGCCTTGTTACCATCTCGATTATCGATTCCATTAGTTAGCCACACTGGTTTGCTCGTGTCAAGATTTGTTAAGGTTATAAACATTTTTATTATCACATAAAAAAAAAGCACAATGGAATTTAAATCACAAACAATTGCCATTGTAAACGCGTTTCAATTTAACGTGGATGCCAAGTATAATGTTGCACCAACTTATGACCAGAAAATAATTCAACTAAATCAGCTTGATATAGCTTTGTCTGAAGGAGATTTATTTCAAGTGAAAGTGCCAAATCCTTATGAGCATTACCTAAACCCTCCAATTACAGATGACTCTACTGCAAGAAAGTGGTCTTCAAGCCCACTACAGATGTTTCAAAACCAACTTAACTTTGCTATACTATGCTCAACTACAGGCTGTGGCGTTTCTTTTACAGACCATTTGAATCACCCAAACAAACTGATTAAGTCTGTCTATCGTTTCCACATGTATTACCAGCTTAGAAGAATACTGTCAGAACTGCATACCCCACTGCCCACTGAATCCAGTTTTAATCAGTTTAACAATCCCATGGATTTGAAAGCATTTGAACGGATCTGTAATGAATTTAACATCAGTACAAAGTATTTTTTTACACAAAAACTTGATGATCACAAAGGCATGGGAACATTGTATTATGCTATGAGTCACAGACAATACCCTCAAGATTATTACCCTGGTTACACTTCATTCTCATCAAAATCTGAAGTGTGGTTAGGCTCAATTGAACAGAAACAGTCTAATGCCTGGACCACATTTATTTTAGATAAATCTGACGGGTTTACTCAAGCAGGAGTCGAACGCATAAATGAGTCTATCAGAACATATGTGTGGTGTATTCTAGGAGCACAAGCTCAAACAAAATCAAACATTTTGAATGGAAGTGGAAAGTTTGATTCACAAAAACAGTTTCTCGCTAATCTTGAAGATTCAGTAAATTCATCAGTTGATCTCCCATCTAGCATACAACGTTACCAAGACGTTCTCAGATATGCTAGATCAAAAGTTGACTTTGTAGTTGGCATTGGGTTATACATGCTACCATCTGACCTTCAATTACAAATGGGTACAATAACAAATTATAATAATGAAATCATTGTCGCTGGTCGTGATCAGAAATTAGGACTCAACCAATCAGTAAACACACATTTACAGTCAATAATAATGCCAGCACCAGTAACATCACCACCCGTACAGGCAGCCCTGGTAACACCAGTAATGTCAATAACAGCCCCAGCCCCGGCACCCACACCTGTACTGGCACCATCACCATCACCAGCACCAGCACCGTCATCAAACACACATGAGTCAGAGAGAACTGCATTGGTAATAGGTCTCACTGGATTAGGGGTATTACTTCTTTACCTGTTTCATTAAATAACCCACCATTAACCCTCCTACTGTAACCAGAAAGATCCACACATGCTCTGCCATAAACCCCACTGCCTTCGCTGTAGTAGTAATCAACCAACTGACAACAGTGCCTATAATGCCAGGCAAAGCGTCCATTGCTTTCACAGCCAATTTCTTAAGCAAGTCTGATATGTGAGACAGTTGTTTCTTTACCCACGACTGTAAGTCTTTTGGATCTGTGGGGACTGGGGTTGGTGGTGCTGGAGGTGGAGAACCACCCCCGGAGACAGCCAACACAACTGTACTGATAATAAACCCCAGAGCTGTAATTAAACTGGCAATTGTGATACCCTGTTCTCTGAAAAGTGTTTTAAGTCTCTCAGCCAGAGTAGTGTCTTCGTGAAGTATTTTCTGAATAGTTTCTCTAATCCTGTTGACCTGTGTTTTCAGTTTTTCCCTCCCGATACTAATCGCTTCTAACCTTCCTGATCTTTCTATCTGCAAATCATTTAATCTGTGTTGAATTCTCTCTTTCATTTCTGTGTCAAGATTTCCATTGTCTGCGGTAGCCAGTTTCTCTTTTTCTCGTTCTATGTGTTTATCAAGCTCTCCCAGTTTGGCAACATTGTTTACCATCTCACCTCTTATCGTCTGCAGTGATTTATCCAATCCCATAATCTCCCTCACTGACAAAGGTGGATCATCTATTGTTTTCATAGCATCATTTAATTGTCCTTCAGTAAATGAAGTTTCTTGTATCACTGTGTTTGCTATTTCTGGTAGGCTTGTTACTGGTGCCATTTCAATTTGTTGCCCTGTTGGCAACTTTGTTTGCGTGTCGTGAAGAACACTAACCAGTCTTGGCATGACAGGAGACCCTCCAATTCCAAGATACCTTGCCAACCCAGAGTTACCACCGACTTCACCTTTAATTGTACTTAAAGCCCTAAACTTAGAAGGATTATTTTTATGTGTTAGATTTATTTTCCCTCTGTCTGTATTTACAAATAAGTGTCCTTTATCATATTCAAACTGATTAGGATCTATTACATCTGGGTGGACACCAACACTGTCATAAAATGAGTTTACTTTGTCTTTTAATAGTTCGTGATACATACTAGAACTAGTTACCATTCCAGTCATATCTGTGATACTGGTATCATAGTCATTCATGTCATCCATTTCAAAATCTTCATGATTAAATCCTCCCGCTGCCATTGTTTTATTAATTTATTATTTTTTATTGTGCATAATAAAAATGACACAGTCTTACGGATCAAAGTTAGACCCATACAGAAAACTACGTGAGCCCCTGGGTGTTAAGGGCATTCGACAAACAATAGTCATCACAAACAATCCAAGTACCATAGACCAGAACCAAACACTTACAGTCAAGTTTCCAAACCTAGGACCCAGTGACGTTATTGTTCCTGGCACTGCACGCCTTGCTTTTAATATTGAACTATCATCAGACGCAGACGTGAACAGAACACTAGTTAACAATCTTGGCAGAGCAATTGTTAGAACTATTAAAGTAAAACTTGAAGGACAGGAAGTGTTTAGTCTTGATGACTCAGATGTATTCTACTGTTACAAAGATCTTTGGCTTACAAGAGAAGAACGAGAAGATCGTATTTACCAAGGCATACAGTCTGATAATGTTGGGAAACTTCGAATCGACGCCGGAGATAAAGTAACTAATACAGCCATGGATGTTATAATGGCCGAAACATATGGTTGATTGTAATTGATTGTACATTGCTTAACGTCCCGACAGCAACAAGACTTTCTCAGGACGTGCCTGCACTGCTTGTGAAAAAAAATAAACAGAACATTGAATGTGTGTCGCCAGCCGATCAAATACATTAAATAAACCTAACACATGGGGCCTAAATAAAGCTAAGACCATTTAGCAACACACATCCAATATCAAGAGCTACAGGCAGTGCAGACAGTAGGGAGAGTTTTAAAAAGGCACATACGGGTGAATGGACAAAGGGTAGACAGAAACACATGCCCCAGAATAGAGAGAAAAACCCACCCTGTGGGGCTGACCAGGGTGACCCTGGGAACTAAAAAATACCTAACCCCACCCAAGTCCCCCAGGGCAGACCCGGGTGGGGCCCGAAACATATGGATCCAGATTCTACATTCCACTTGAGTTTGAAATCCTAACAGCTCATCTGCCTTATTATCAAGGAGCACTGAATGACCGTCTGAGTTTTGAACTAACCTTCAATGACTACTCCAAAGTTATTAAATCATCTGATCTTAGTGCAACATATAAGATCTCTAACATTTCCTTGGAATATGAAATTGTTACACACACTGAACTAGCCAGACTCATACAAAATCAGTACCAGTCAAGACTTCCAATTTATTATGACAGGGTGATTAGACATAGTTTAATACCCAAAGACAAAAGCGACCCAATGTGGAACATAAACTTAAACACACCAGCTAGGTCACTGAAAGGTATTCTTATGTTGTTTGTTGAACCAGCAGATCCATATAAACGGGATTCAGAAAAATTCTACAATCCTAAGATTACACATTTGTCCTGTACAATCGAAGGCCGTCCTAATCAAGTGTACGCGTCTGGAATGTTACCTTATCAACACTACGATGAGATCACAAAGTATTTTGCAGGAGGAAGGATTAGAGATAAACCTGCAAACATTGCGTGTAAAGATCTACATCTGTATGACGTTAGGATTGGTCAATACCTGACAAACAAGTATGCACTGTGGCTAGACCTGCGTAGTACAGATGATGACTATCTTCATGGGTCAGGACGAACTGTTGAGAATGGTAGTGATGGAATAACAATTCAGATACAAAAGAAGGTTGAAACTGCTGCAGCCATAAATATATATTTGTACCTGATATATGATGCACAACTCAATATTGCAGAAAGCAGACTGAGTGGACACATATATTAAAATTATATTGTGTATTAAAATGAACCTAATGACCCTTGACCCACACTGTGGCTTATTTTGTGGTGCCACAGGCTGTGGAAAAACTGAATTTGTTCTTAATCTGTTACAAACAAGATACATCCATCATTTCAAAAAAATTGTTATATTTTGTCCTACTATAAAACACAACAAAGCTTATCAGAACCGTTTATTCATTTGGACTGACAGCAACATTTATTTAGTTGATCCTGAGAAAAAACTGAATGACTACCTACATTATTTTTACAAACAATTTGAAGGACAGCCAACGTTGTTTATTGTTGATGACTGTTCTGCAGAGAAAGACATTGTCAAGAAGAGAAACACACTGGCAGAACTTGCCTTTAGTGGCAGACATGCAAACATAAGTGTATGGATTCTCACTCAAAAATATAATGCTGTACTAAAAGATTTTCGAGAACAGTTAAAGTTTATCTGTTTGTTTTACTGTAAGGATCGTGACAGCTTTGAAGACTGTCTCAGAGAAAACGATGTCATTCCAAATAAGCAAGAACGGGATGATGTAAAAAATAAACTGAAATCAACTAAGCATCTAAAGCTCATTTTAAAGACAGATCAACCTACAGGGTATGGGTTAGTGAATTAATTTATCTTTTGGGTTTGTCTTTAAAAAATGACGGACAGACAAGAGGATCAAAATTGGCCTATTGGTAAATTCATAGATATTACATCGAGTTTCAGGGGTTTTATGCATATTAGTGACTTAAAAACACAAGTTAGACACCCTTTTTCAAAACTTCCAACACCAATGAAAATATATATGACATATAGTTTTTATCTTGGATATTCTAATAATTTTCCATGTTATAATAATAGGACAAAAGATTTTTTAGTTTATGATGCTAAATCTGACTGGTTTAAGATTATGTGTTTATTCATATACAATCAAATAAAAAAAGAAAATAAAAATGTTAAATTTATTACTGTTAATAAAACAATATTACACATGCAAAAGATTGAACATGATACAACAGAAGACATATCTATGAAGTGGCTTATTAGTTGGTAATTAATTTTGTCTATTATATAGGTTTTAGTCAATAAAGTGCCATTTTCATTATATAATTTTCTATTTATTTTTTTGTCGGACAAATAAAAAAGATGGACAACCGTCAAAGATTAAGAAACGTGTTTCACACAACTGACTTACCTATATATAATATTTTTAATGTCTATGAATCAATAGAAAGATCTTTTTTAGTCATACAAAATAACCTTCTTTCTGATAATGTAAAGATTCAGATTGTTGCAAAAATAGAATTTACCAGAGATGTTGGTGAAGTTATTGTAACGTATATCTCGACAAGGCAGCACATAGTTCATTCGAGAAGAGAATTTGAAAGAGTGTTTAGAGAGAGATTGTTACCAGACTTTCATGAAGCAATTGACAGAGCAGAAATGCAAGGGTCTGGCTGGCATGAAGGCCTTGTACATGAACTACAACTGAAGCAGTCAAGATATCATCCTATACTAGGTAGATCTTGGATACCACTACCAATAGAGGTTGCAAACAAAAAGGCTGTAGTCAATATTCAAAACAATGATAATTTATGTTTTATGTGGTGTGTGCTTGCTAAACTTCATTTTGTAAGAGCAAAACCTGATCGTGTATCTAACTATACCAAATTTGTAAATGAACTCAACTTCAGTGGCATTGAGTTCCCTGTTAAAATAGAGGATATAGACTTGTTTGAAAACCTAAATCCTGGTATATCTGTGAATGTGTTTGTGTGGGAAAATGAATCTGAGAATAAGTTACAGCCAATTAGAGTATCTCCAATTGCCCCAACCTATGGGCAGTCAGAAGATAGACATGTTGACATGTTGCTAATAAGATCTGGTGATAACTTTCACTACACAATTATCAGAAGTATGTCAAGACTAATTCATCATACAACAAAACATGACGGTAAACAGGAATTTTGTAAAAAATGTTTACAGAGGTTTTCCTCTATTAAAGTAGCACACAAACATGTGCAGCACTGCAGGTCGGCTGATGACATTCAAACAATACTGAGGTATCGAGATCCTGGTAGTCAAGTGTATTTTAAGAACTATGGGAATCAGCAAAAGCTGCCGTTTGTAGTGTATGCAGATTTTGAATCACTCGTTGTTCCATATGAGGGTCCTGTTCCAGAGTCATTACCAAAGACTATAAAATTGAGTGACCAAGTGGTGTGTTCTTTTGGATACATTCTTGTTAGGTCAGACGGTCTTCATTCAGAACCTGTTATCTACAGGGGTGAAAATGCAGCTTGTCTGTTTTTAACAGAAATGAGACATTTGTATAGTCAGGTAGTACAATATCTCACAACATGTCAGATGCCTTTGGTGATGACAGAAGAAGACAAACTGAAATTTGATACAGCTGAGATGTGTTGGATTTGTGAACAACCCCTCCAGGGTGATAAAGTTCGTGACCACGATCACATAACTGGACGTTACAGAGGCGCTGCACATAACAATTGTAACTTGTTATTAAAAACAGATCCTAAGAAATATAAGTTAGCAATCTTTTTTCACAATCTGAAGGGATATGATTCACACATCATCATGCAGGCTGTTGATGAGTCTTACAGAAAAATTAGTTGCATTGCCCAGACAACTGAGAAGTACTTGACTTTTAGATTGGACAAATTAGCATTTTATGACTCCATGCAACATTTGTCTTTAGGTCTTGCTAGTCTGGCAGAAGGACTGAGTGAGTATCCAATAACAAGTAAATATTTTGAGCCGGACTTGATTAAAAAAGGTGTTTATCCATATGAGTACATCAGTGACTGGGTAGTTTTTGAGGAAAGGAGACTGCCTCCAAAAGAGAAATTTTATTCTACACTAACTGGTAAAGGTATTTCTGACTCTGGATACCAGCATGCACTTGATGCGTGGGAAAAACTAGGGTGTCAGACAATTGGTGATTACCACGATCAGTACTTAAAGGCTGATGTCTGTTTGCTAGCAGACGTATTTGAAAGTTACCGTGAAAAGGGTTTGTTACACTACAAGCTTGACCCTGCCTGTTACATAACTAGTCCTGGCATGACGTGTGATGCATTTTTGAAATCCAGTAAGATATTTATAGACCTGTTGTATGATCGTACGATGGGTGAAATGGTGGAACGTGGATTGAGGGGTGGCATTAGTATTGCAGCAAATAATTATGCCAAGGCAAATAATAAATATCTTGACGACTTTGACCCCTCAATGTCAAGGTCATTTATTACGTACTTGGATGCTAATAATTTGTACGGATTTGCAATGTGTGAATTGTTGCCATTAAAAAATTTTGTTTGTATGATTTGTCACAGTATGGCATAAAAAAATTAACAAAATATATTATGGCTCGAGGTCAAAATGATGAAAAGGGTTGGATCTTTGAAGTAGACCTGGAGTACCCACATCATCTACATGATTACCACAATGATTATCCGTTGGCTGTTGAGAAAATGAGTATGACAGGGAAAAAAGAAGACACTAAACTTGTGCCTAATTTGAATGATAAATTCAATTACGTGTGTCACTATCGCTTGTTACAGTTTTACATCAGACATGGGTTAGTACTAAAGAAAGTTCACAGAGGTATTCAATTTGATCAGAGTGCTTTCATGAAAGATTACATAATGAAGAACACAACCCTTCGTGCCAGAGACGGCAACACTGCATTTGACAAAGACTTCTTTAAGCTTATGAACAATGCCTGTTTTGGCAAGACAATGGATTGATTGATTGTACATTGCTTAACGTCCCGACAGCAACAAGGCTTTCTCAGGACGTGCCTGCACTGCTTGTGAAAAAAAAAAAAACTAAACAGAACATTGAATGTATGTCGCCAGCCGGTCAAATACATTAAATAAACCTAACACATGGGGCCTAAATAAAGCTAAGACCATTTAGCAACACACATCCAATATCAAGAGCTACAGGCAGTGCAGACAGTAGGGAGAGTTTTAAAAAGGCAAATACAGGTGAATGGACCTCGGGTAGACAGAAACACATGCCCCAGAATAGAGAGAAAAACGCACCCTGTGGGGCTGACCAGGGTGACCCTGGGAACTAAAAAGTACCTAACCCCACCCAAGTCCCCCAGGGCAGACCCGGGTGGGGGGCAAGACAATGGAAAATCCTCATCACCGCAAAGATGTGAGACTGGTCACAACTGAATCGGGTGCAATTAAACTTACAAGTAAGCCTCAGTACACAGGGTATAAAGAATTTCATTCATCATTGTATGCAGTGTCACTCAAAAAAAAGATTGTTAAACTGGACAAGCCAGTATTTATAGGTATGGCTATTCTGGAGTTGTCAAAATTATTAATGCTTGAATTTTATTATGATTACTTCAAACCAAAGTATCCTGACTGCCGTCTGTTATACACTGACACTGACTCTATGATCATTGATGTGTGTACTGAAGACTTTTATGAAGACATGAAAACAGAGTTACACATGTATGACACGTCTGACTATCCTAAAGACCACCCACTGTTTAGCACACAAAACAAGAAAGTGCCTGGAAAGTTTAAGGATGAACTAAATGGTGTGCCAATAGTTGAGTATGTTGGACTGAGATCCAAAATGTATTCTATACTGCACCAGAAGGGAAGTCAGTCGAAAGCCAAAGGAATAAAAAAAACAGCAATAAAAAATAAAGACATACGTCATGAACATTACAAGCAAGTGTTAGATGGTGCATTAATGCCTGATTATCCAAACAAGACACTAAGATCAAACAAACATAATATTGAAATGATTCAAACATATAAAAAGTCTCTAGCAGTTGGGGATACAAAAAGAGTGTTTCACACTAAGGAAAAAGCTTATGCACCAGGTCATTACAGGCTCAAGTTATCTGAAGAAATAGCTGATAATCTGCTTGATAAACTAATTGATGAATTGAAATTGTTAAAAATGAGTAACGGTGTCTGGGGGAATAATCTGTAATTCTTCTCTGACAAATGCCCTCTTTGGTGCAGGCTCATACAGATAATATATTGTTGCATTAGCTGAAGGAACTATTTTTTTTATATTATGAACAGATGTTGACCAAATTGGATCAGTTGCCCTACGTCTAACGTCATTCTCAGCTTCACCGGGTTGATACAAATATCTCACCTGTTTTGTAAACAAGCTAGTGTCTGGAGGTGATGTTGTTTTTATTTCTGACGGTATTGTTTTCAATTTAATAGAATCAACAGGTTTAGGGTGACCATCATTATTCATTGCTTTTATCACAGAAGGTAATCTTTTAACCCACTCAGTGTTACGTGCGTCATGCATGAGTTCCTTAGAATACTGATAGCTAAAAAGTCTCTCCGATAATTGCTTGTTAAAGTTTTCAACAATTGCCTGTGATCTATGCAAGCCCGGTATGCCTCGCCGCACTAGCACTCCATGCTTTGCAAATAACTGATTAACAGCGCCTTTAAATTCACTCCCATCATCAACCTGCACAAGCCTAGGGTATTTTAAAGGACCTCGACTATATATTTTTGATAATGCAGTGGCCACTGTTACAGCTTTTTTGTCAGTTATGGGTTCTGCATCCTTATACCTTGAAGATATGTCAACAACAGTTAATGCATACTTGTATCGTTTCTTTCGTATTGTGTCATGCGGAAGAAACAGGAGGTCCATTTGGTGTGTGTCATTAGGGATAGTGTTTTCAAAATGAGGCCTTGTTATTTTTCTTGGAGCAGGAAGATATATTTGCCAAATTGCCTGTTTTTTAAGCCACTGTTTTATTTGGTTGACATCTCCACCCACAGCAGCATGTAATTTTTTTACTGCAGTATTCCCTTTCCAGTAGCCAATTGGAGAGTAATATATTTTTGATAGTTTAGCGTCTGCCATTTTTTCTAGCAATATAAACTCCTGTAAAATATACTAATGTCATTCCTACTAAAACAAATATTATTTCTCCATTTCTTTGTTCTAGGCTTGGTTGGTAATAGTCGCTAAGTTTTGGTTGAGGAATAGATATGTCTTCACCAGTTACAAGATAGTATTCTTTGATCGCGTCATCAACATTTGAAAATGTATGCTGTGCATGACCCTCAAGTTTTAGTTTTTCATTAATAAAATCCAGTTTTTCTATTCTTTGCTTCTCATAATCTTGTTGAGCTTGAGCTAGTTTTTCAGATGCCTCATTGTGGCGCTTCATTTCTTCTGCTGATTCTTCTTTACTCACTTTTGAAAAGAAATAGTTTGATCCACTAAAAGCCAATGCGTTAATAACTGCACCGCCAATCATAACAGCTATAGTTGCCATATTTTTATTTACATAGAAATATTTTCTGGAATAATTCCTTGCTTAACTAGAAAATCTTTTGTTGCAATCGATGCTGTTATAACAACTACTAGCTTAGCACTGTCTTCAAAGTCTAATTTACTAAGGTCTGCTGATTTCATTTTGAGAAGACTTTTTCCAAGCATAGAATATGCTACTGCTAGTCCACTTATTACAGCGGAGTGATAGACAAGGTTCATTAAGTTCTTTGTGTCGCTCATTTTCTTATACTACAAAAATTAAAATAATAAATTTATTTACTGCATGTCAAATGGGTCCAAAGGTTTTGAAACTGCTGGTAATGTGGAGACTTCTTCTTTTGTTTTTGGAGTGTTTGATTTTTTGGTCACTGTTCGAGTGTTTGGTTTGTATTTTTTATATAATTGGTAACCTACGTAACCAAATCCGACAACAAATCCAGCAACTATATATTTTGTTGTTTGAGGTTTGGGGTCAGACTTAGTTGTTTGTCTCTCACTTTGATGCGGGTGTGTCAGTCCCGATGGTCCTGACGGTGTTAATGGTTCTAACAGTCCTGATGGTGGGTCAGTTATATGAGCCTTTTCTGTTTGCGCTCGAAGCTGTAATTTTTTCTGCCTATTCCATTCAACTAATCGTTTTCCTGCATCAACCCTGCCTTGACTTTTAACCTTAGTCACAGTTTGAACCTGCGTCAAAACTGGACTGGGGTTCGGTTGTGGAGTCGTCTGGGTTTCGTCCATTTTCTTCTGCAGTAAAATTTATTTTCGAAAAATCAATATGACTCCCAGTAACAAGAAGGGTTACAACAGGTGGAAGGTAATTTCCGAACTTGTAAAACATGACACATGCTAATTTGCCAATTGAACTTGAAACAATAGGATTGCTTTCAAGGTCGTGTGATAGACTGTCACTATCCACAGGTAGAAAGTGACTCACTGCTTTTGTGTATAGGCATACTAGAGATCGACTTAAATCACGTGTCATTAGTGAAGCGATGTGGTTTTCATATTTTGAATGAAGCTTGATTAGTTCGTCAGCCGTAAGAGATTCAATATCCTCTGTCATGTATTGTTTCCCGAGATAAGTCTTTGACTTGCCTGAGACAATTACAGACAAAAGACGCTGTTTTTTCGAGTCTAAGTCTTTGTTTTCTACAGCATTGATATCGTTTAGAAGAAATAATTCGTCTTGATTCATTTTATAATGTAATATAATATTTTTGTTTTAAAAAGTCAATGACAGCATTAATAATTTAGGTTGGGTGGGGGATCTGCCTTAATACTCGCGGGTTGGTAGCTGATCAAAAAACGTAGCTTGAATGATTTCTGGAGTGGAACTAAAATGGCTAGGCGATTAAGACATTGGTGGTAAGTGCTGGAGTTCGTTTGTCTAAATACGGAGAGGATCAAATAAATTGATCGATTATTGATTAGGTGGGTTTCAACTGTCTACTTATCTATCTCTGGGCCGATGAAGTTGTCCTGAGAGCATCACGTACGTGACTGGACGCGGACATCATCAAGCCTTCATCTCTCCTTCGTCCTACCATCACTGGTGCTACGAGCAGCAACGGTAGCGAAGTAAGCCACAGATTCGTGCTACAGGACCACATGCAGTGTTCCGTCAGTGTAGCTATTGTCGCCTAGCGCCGTTAATTTCACGCCTAGGAATGTTCTAAATCTGTGAGTAGTCATTGAATAGTAATATTCAGTTCGGGAATCTCCGTCAAGTCGTCAATGTGATATTGACTGTGTCGACACTAGTATAAAGAGGAGTCGAGTGACGTCTCTCGAGAGAGACAACGACCTCTACGGTAGCGAGTGAATGTGTGAGCGCTGAAGTTGTGAATAACCTATATGCCACTTGTTACTGTTAGTCATTTGTGCAGATTGGTTTATATGATGTGAATTGTGTGGTTTAATGTATGTTATGAGTGTATGAGAAATAGTTAAAGAGGGCAAAGAGAAATAACTGTGTGGCCTTTGTCCTTCGTTTGTAAGCGCGTGTGTGGTGGATGAAAGAGTCTAGTAAACAGAGATAGAACACCCACCTTTATACAGATTGGCAGAAAGCCCACGCACACACTCATTCCATAAACATTTATATATGTAACAATTTAGTTCGGTAGTAACCCTAAAAACACCGTCGTTACAGTGACACCATACAAATAGCGAAGCCAGATCTTCTTTACCAAGATTCTTTTATTCATGTGGTTGGAGGAATGATCAAACAGCACCAGGCGTCATCCCAAGGTGGGTGACCCCGGTGGCTACCCCACAAAGTGGCCGCCTCCCCTTCGTTCCCGAGAAGTTAAAACTACCCTGTATTTATACTAATGAAATATATACTAGCTCACGTGGATAGATAATCAAACCCAGGTTAATCTTTTTGTGTGTGCTGAACACACGTAAAATGATTGAATCATGACCTGAATAATCGTACAAGTGACATATTAAAGGTTAACAAAGTGTGGTTACAACTGAACCTGTTATAATAATGGGGTCTGTCTAAAGTGACCATCCTAGAACCATCAAAATATGGTCGCCCTAGTGAGATGGTCTCCTCAAACAGGTGATCGCTTACTACAAGGCAGGAGGTCATTGTGTTACATGAAACAGTTTTCCTTCTTTTATTACTCGGACAATATATACTGCTTTTCCTCTGAAAATAGCCTTGTCTGATGAGAATTACCATACCTGTCTACTTTTCTTGCACTTAAAAGTACTATCGGTAACTTTCAGTAATTACGTGTACAATCATAACATTAACAAACCCCAATGACTTTCCAAACATTGAGAGGCATAATGACTACAGTTGTGGGTGCTGGTTCAGTCATGATCATTTGATAGTAGTTCCAGGTCAGCTGACACACCACCTAACCAAGTTAACCCTCTTAACTCTGCGGCAGCATTTCCAAACGTTTGTTTAACGACTATGTACCAGTTGAAGGAGATGGATTGATCATGATAATTCAAGGGTAGTGCCGGATGAGCTTGGTGCCTGAAGGCTCCAAGCTCATCTGGCATTACACTTGAATTATCATAATCAATTCATCTCCTGCTGCAGGGTCCCAGGGATAAATGGGTTAACCTGGCACTACCCATGAACTGACACAGCTGAGACAAAGGGTACCAAAGAAAGTGTCCAAACTCACGAACCACTACCACAAATTTTGGTACGCAAAAAAAAGTACATGTAAGTCAATATTAAATATAGACTTACATGTAATTTTTTTTGCGTACCAAAATTTTGTGAAAAGCAAGGTTTTCGTTGTATAACAATGAAAATCTTGCTTTTCAGAAAAATGCGCTTTATTGTCTTTCACCAAATCTGGGCAGATCTGCTCACTCACCTCCTCCGAGGTCATAGCGCACATCAGGCCAGATTCAGACAAAATGGCTGCAGCTTTGTTGTCAATTTCAGAAGGGTAATCGTGTGGACCGGTGGCCAAGGACATCTCAAAAGAAACACCAACAAGATCGTGTTGCCAATCATGCAAAACAGTCTGGGATGCTTTAATTGCCTCTGAATCAAGTTTCTGGTCCCCTTCCTCCTGTTAAATAAAATTGAGGAAAAGTTTGTAAAAAAAAAAAAAAAGACAAATTAATTGTATCACAATACAGGTCAGGACTAGTTTACCGTGGAGCCACAAGACCAGATCATTACATTCATAACTGCGTTATTTTAGTGCTGAATTTACAGAGAAAAAAAAAACACTTTGTGAGCAGCAGCTAGATCCTCGGGCCGACATCAGCCTTAGCTGGCCAGCACACAGCTAAGGCTGATGTTGGCACGAGGCCCTTTAGCTCTTCAGACATCGTTGTGGGAGCCATAGACCTGAGCATGGTACATCAGATACCGCAGTATAAATACTACAACACCTGATACTGATGCTGACCCATGCTGTGTGCGGGCCAACTAACGCTGATATCGACTTAAACCTTTGGCTGTCAGTAGCGTTTTTTGGAGGAGGAATATTCGCAACAAAAAATGCTACCGACAGCCAAAGGTTTACAGTTCTTCTATAGGCAATACACTTGGGGAGTCCAAGAACTGGCAAAAATCAAACGTTACTTTGTGATACTGAGTCATATGACCTACACATCATAATTAGTCTGATTTAACAGCTGTGCATAGAAATTACCAAGAAAGAAACACGCTTTAAAAGGACAATCGCAACACAATTCCCTAACACTTTAGACATACAGTCAAGATGATAATTAGTTACTAATCTATCTCAGGTGAGATGTTACACGTCTCGCTTTTGATAGATAACTGCCATAATCTTTATAACGTTGAAGGTGGGCGCTCCACGGGTCCTACTAAAACCCGGAATAACCCGGAATAACCCGGAATAACCTGTCCTAAGCTAAAATAACCATATTTATAACTATTATTGCGTACCTAAACACAAAATAATCATGTGTTAGAAGTTTGGTTTACATTAAAGTTGATTTAGTTGTACTAGTAAGCCGTTTTCCACAACCGTTGACGCGTCGATTACTTCCCTTGCTACACGATCGCGCTGTCCGAAACCAGTCGAAATAACCTCTCCTAAGCCCAAATTACCACATAAACACATATTATTGAGTACTTAAAGTAGTAATATTCATATATTTGAGGTTGTAGGTGCCGTAAAAGTTGTTTATTTAGCGTTAGAAAGCTTCGAAGGACTTGTTCTTTGAGCCTCTTGTTCTATGCCTATCTTCGCCCTACGCGCATTCGCCCACACCGTTCGTCCCAATCACATTTCGTCCCATGACGTTTCATCCCCGATGCTGTTTAATGGAAGACATTACGCTATGAGCGGACCATGATAATCAGTTGACATTCAAAGAGAACATAACTGGAGCGTTTCTGAGCTCGAATATAAACATCTAGACCGAAAGAGTTGACTGCCAGTGCTTGTAATTTAGAAGAAACCACCAAGTGAGTAGGAAAAAGTACTGTCAAGGGGGGAATTGTGCATGATAGACCAATGATCATAAATCTACTTTAGTCCAAGCACCAAAAAAAAAAAAAGGAAAGAGGGGGTGCGCTAAGTAAGTGACTGGAAGCAATGCATATGGAAGCCAGAGAAAGATAATAGGAGACCTGTAAGACAATGAATTGAATAAAGCTGCATCAGTCATTAAATTACGCCATTTTTAATATTACATTTTTTTTTTACCCCATTACACCCCCATTATTTCTGAATCAACCCTTTGATTTTTAAAAGTGACGAGCATCTCTGATGCGGCCTTATTGATCTGATTATCTTACGGGTCTCCTATTATCTTTCTCTTTAACTATTGTCTCTGTGAACACCTAATGACCCAATAATTAACTAATTAAGGTGGTTAACGTCCACACTGACGTTTCTCTCAAATCAAACTATATTCTGTCAGTGCACTCTGTAATAAATTAATGACATTTTACACACCCCCACCTAATTTAATAATTAGAGAATTACTCTTCTTTGTCTCACAATACTGTCAGATTTGATTTCTCAGGAAAGCAATTTTCTCAGTCAGATACATTTCTCAAAAACCGGCTATGTTTACTACTCTTGCACCGCGCTCATACACGTCACACATGAAAAGATCTTTAGAAACGTGTAGTGCAGGCAAGTTCACAGGGGGACCACTCAGTGCAAACTCTATTGAATTGGCTCTGTGTAAGCACGGCTCTGAACATAACAAAAGCCAAACATACACGCACACACACAGACATGTCAGTTGTAGACCAAGATAATTCAAGGGCAGTGCCAGATTGTCATACAAGTTATATACACAGACATACATACACACACACAGACACACTTTCTAAACAAACTCACCATATATGATACCTGACGCAAACAACAACAACAAAAACAAAAAAAAACATGTCACTGCAATACCGCCTGTGACTCAGTATGAGGTGATAATAACTCTTATTTAATTTCACGCTATGGTGTGTTACGCTGGGACATCTTCAAGAGCCCCCCTTTTTACAGCGTTTCAGTTAGCTGTAGTTCTGGGTTTTCTCTTTATGAGTAGTCTGTAAGGTTTGACAACAAGCATTGGCCATAAGCCATGGCATGGCCTACCCAATACTCCCACACTCCTTATGACTACCTGAGAATTGGGTCTCGTTAACGTGAATTGTGCCAAGTGAGGACTATTGTCTGCTAAATGGGCCTGCCGTCGGCTTACTAATGTTTGGTCTAAGCCTTTGTGTTGTTACCGTGGAACTGTAGGTAACATGAATGATGCATTTTCACATTAACATTTATGTCCCATTAGCCACCTCACACAGAGAGAGACTGATTTTAAAGTCAGTACATAGATGTGTTGTAAAGTGATACCTGTGCTGTTTAAGTCTGTGTATATTTAACATAGAAAAATTGTCATTTTGTTTAACCTGCAGTGAGTCACGAACACCTGCCTGTTTGCACCGAAATCAGTCTCGTCATAATTTCTGAGGAAAAGTCGTGCCTATGCACGCAAGGCGTTCATGTGTGGCAATAACATGGTGACAACATCATTTTGAAAGGGTGAAAAGTTATGCTAGCTGGCTGGAAAATGTAAACTGTTTGAGAAAAACCTGCTCTGTCTGTGTGTCGCCATGCCGGGATGTTACGGGTGTACGTGTATAGCAAGGTAGGCTTAATGTTTTTGTTTATAGTATGTTAATATGCATGTTCGTGCGTGTGTCTGTTCGTCTGTTTGTGTGCATGTGTTAGTATGTGTACAATGTGGTGTACTGCTCAGAAATTTAACACACAGTCTGGATTTTAGTGAATGATGTAGTCAACAGGAAGGCTTTTTGTCATACAAGACATATATACTCGAGAAAGGATATTAGTCGTGTTCACACATGACTGAACCGTCTGCACTGAGAATTCTAAAGGTGTGAAAAGAATTTATGTATATGCGAGTATAGTGTGTACACAGTGATAACCAGGCTCAAACATGTTTGTCTTTTCATTGCGTCAGCTTTTTCAGACATTTCATCAGCCTAATTTTATTGGCTCAAAGAATTTGGCTAATCTATGCTTTCTCATATATAACCCAGTGTGTTACCAAACATGACACAACCATTTGGAGAGAATGCAATATTGCAAGCTGGTATTCTTCGTAAGCGACTTACCGTTTGTAAGAAAAGGGACAGTTTTCTGAAAAATGGATTACAACTCCTGGAAAATAAAGTACAAGAGTTTAAAAAAGATTTAACTGATATGGAAAATGAGATGGCAGCATCTACAGCTTTTTTGGTAAAGTACAAAGATGAACCAAATGAGGTGGCGTTTGCAAAAGAGCTGGTATTTCACGGCAAACTTGAAAACAAAATAGGGAAAATTAAAGTTCATATCAGTGGATTGGATCAAAAGATACGACATCAAAAGAGTTCTATAGAGAGGAATGAAAAAAAAGTTAAAGCTCTCAATAAAGAAATGACACAAATTGAATTGAGCCCCCCAGTTCAAAATGTGGTTGCATCTATGAATGAAATGAGAACAAAGCTACAACAACAAAATCAACCAACGGATACAAAGTAGTTCTACATTGTTAAATCACTTACGAAGAACAAAAAATGTAAACGGTTTCAATGCTCTCGGACTTTGTGCTTACCATCAATTTTGACACATCATAAGACATACTATTTAGTGTGGTGTGTTGGAAATTCACTTTCACATGGTATGCATTCACAACGCAGCCCGGGAGTGCCACGTTCAAGTGTCTTTCCTAGGGATGTACCAACAGCTCGCACATTCACACACACACGAAACTACATCCGAGAGCAATACATCTGTTTGGCTTTGACATGTGGTCTTTGGTACAAAGTAGGTGGCCTCGAAAATTTTTCATCCACAATGGGCTGTCAAAGGATAATGTCCTTTCTGATGAGACTAATTAAGTCGAAACAGCCACTCTTTACAAAGGTAAGTGTTTCATTTTTATTTCACTTGTCTGTAACTGTGTATCCGGGCTTTTGAAAACTTATCTCAGGCCACGTGTGGTGCGGCACAGGCCGCATATGGTATTGTAACCTCTGTATGTTATGTCTAATGTTTTACTTGGCTCTTATTGGTCAGGGTGGTGATTTATAATTTACTGCAAAGTCAATAATCGCCAATACTATGTCAGGTATGTTTGCTGCAACGGACAGGGTTACTGTACATGACACCACAATTGAAATCTGTGAAGCATATTAATAAGCCCCCTGAGAGAGATAATAGCCCTTATAGTACAGGCAAATCTTGTCTGGGGTAAACTCAAAAACTATTGACTACATTGCTGAGTGGTGTAAACGTATGAAGTTACTGTTAATTTACTTTCTAGAAAAACATGATTTTGCTTGATAACAAATTTTAATATATTTAATTATAGTTTCAAAAATTAATATTTTTTATTATAAAATGAATCAAGACGAATTACTTCTTCTAAACGATATCAACGCTGTAGAAAACAAAGACTTAGACTCGAAAAAACAGCGTCTTTTGTCTGTTGTTGTTTCGGGGAAGTCAAAGGCTTATCTCGGAAAACAATACATGACAGAAGATATTGAATCTCTAACCTCTGACGAACTATGTAAACTTCATTCTAAATATGAAAACCATATTGCTTCACTAATGACTCGTGATTTAAGCCGGTCTCTTGTATGCCTATACACAAAAGCAGTGAGTCACTTTCTACCTGTGGATAGTGACAGTCTATCACACGACCTTGAAAGCAATCCTATTGTTTCAAGTTCAATTGGTAAATTAGCATGCGTCATGTTTTACAAGTTTGGAAATTACCTTGCACCTGTTGTAACCCTTCTTGTTACCGGGAGTCATATTGATTTTTTGAAAATAAATTTTACTGCAGAAGAAAATGGACGAAACCCAGACGACTCTACAGCAGAACCCCGACCCTGTTTTGACACAGGTTCCAACGGTGACTAAGGCTAAAAGTCCAGGCAGGGTTGAGGCTGGAAAAAGATTAGCCGAATATAACAGGCAAAAAAAATTACAGCTTCAAGCACAAACAGAAAAGGCTCATGTAACTGACCCGCCGTCATCACTGTCCGCACCGTCAGGACCAGTGTCAGGACCAACACCGACAGGACAGTCACTACTATCACACTCACAACAAAGTGAGAGACAAACAACTAAGTCTAACCCTGACCCCGAACCTCAAACAACAAAATATATAGTTGCTGGATTTGTTGTCAGATTTGGTTACGTAGGTTATCAATTATACAAAAAATGCAAACCACAGACTCGTACAGTGACCAAAAAATTAAACACTCCATCATCAAAAACAGAAGTCTCCACATTACCAGTAATACCCAAAGTCGTTGACCCATTTTTATATGGCGTAAATAAAAATATTATTTTAATTTTTATTGCCTAAGAAATGAGCGACACAAAGAACTTAATGAACCTTGTATATCACTCTGCCGTAATCAGCGGACTAGCAGTAGCTTATTCTATGCTGGGAAAAAGTCTACTCAAAATGAAATCATCAGATTTGAGTAGATTAGATTTCGAAGACAGTGCAAAGCTAATTGCTGTTGTAACAGCGTCAATTGCTACGAAAGACTTTCTTGTCAAGCAGGGAATTATTCCCGAAAATGTTTCTATGTAAATAAAAATAATATGGCGACGATAGCTGTTATTGTGGGAGGTGCAGTTGTTAATGCTCTGGCATTCAGTGGCTCTAATTATCTCTTTTCAAAAATGGGTAGAGAGGAATCAGCAGAGGAAATGAAAAGACATAATGAGGCGTCTGAGAAACTCGCTCAAGCGCAGCAGGATTATGAAAAAAATAGAATTGAAAAACTTGATTTCATCAATGAAAAACTCAGGCTTGAAGGTCACGCACAACATACATTTTCTAATGTCGATGACGCAATCAGGGAATATTTTTTAGTCACTGGTAATGACATGTCTATCCCAAAACCGAAACTAAGTGACTATTACAAACCGAGTACAGAACAAAGAAACGGGGAGATAATTTTTGTTCTAGTGGGAATGACATTTATATTTTTTACTGGTCTTTATATTGCTAGAAAAAATGAACGTAGAAAATAAACTATCGAAATATATTACTCTCCAATTGGATATTGGAAAGGAGCAACCCTATTCAGAAATTACATGCCGCTGTGGGCGGAGATATAACACTCAATCAAGTCAAACAATGGTTACAGAGACAAGCAATTTGGCAAATATATTTACCTGCTCCAAGAAAAATAACAAGACCTCATTTTGAAAACACAACACCAAATGACACGCATCAAATGGACCTCCTGTTTCTACCACATGATACAATAAGAAAGAAACGATACAAGTATGCATTAACTGTTGTAGACATTGCTTCAAGGTACAAAGACGCGGAACCCATATCTGACAAAACTGCTACCACAGTTGCTACAGCATTAACAAAAATATATAGCCGAGGCCCTTTAAGATACCCCAGACTTGTTCAAGTTGATGACGGATCAGAATTCAAAGATGCTGTTAATCAGTTATTTGCAAAGCATGGTGTACTGGTCAGACGAGGCATTCCAGGTGTGCACAGATCGCAGGCAATTGTAGAGAACTTTAACAAACAGTTATCAGAAAGACTTTTCAGTTACCAGTATTCTAAGGAACTCATGCATGACACACGTAACACTGAGTGGGTAAAGAGATTACCACATGTGATAAAAGCAATGAATAATGAAGGACAAGGATTGCGCCCAAAGCCTGCTGATGCTATTAAATTGAAAACAATTACAGAGCCAAAAACAATGTCAGCCCCACCTCCAGACACAAGTTTATTTACTAAACAGGTAAGATATTTATATCAACCTGGAGAATCAGAAAATGACGTCAGACGCAGAGTGACCGACCCCATCTGGTCAACGTCTGTACACAATATAAAAAAAATAATTCCCGGTCCTGACGCAACAATATATTACCTGTACGACCCTGCCCCACAAAGGGCATTTGTCAGAGAAGAATTACAAATTATTCCCCCAGACACCGTTACTCATTTCAGTAACTAACTCATCGATTAGTTCATCAATCAGTTCATCAACTATTTCTTCAGATAACTTGAGCCTGTAATGACCTGGCGCATAAGCTTTTCCCTTACTATGAAACACACGTTTCGTGTCCCCAACTGCAAGTGACTTCTTATGTGTTTGGATCATTTCAAGATTGTGTTTGTTTGACCTCAATGACTTGTTTGGATAATCAGGCATTAATGCACCATCTAACACTTGCTTATAATGTTCATGACGTATGTCTTTATTTTTAATCGCTGTTTTTTTTTTAAATTCCTTTGGCTTTTGACTGACCTACCTTTTGGTGCAGTATAGAATACATTTTTGATCTCAGTCCAATGTACTCAACTATAGGCACACCATTAAGTTCATCCTTAAACTTACCAGGCACTTTTTTGTTTTGTGTGCTAAACAGTGGATGATCTTTAGGATAGTCAGACGTGTCGTACATGTGTAACTCTGTTTTCATGTCTTCATAAAAGTCTTCAGTACACACATCAATGATCATAGAGTCAGTGTCAGTGTATAGCAGATGACACTCAGGATATCTTGGTTTGAAGTAATCATAATAAAATTCAAGCATCAGCAATTTTGATAACTCAAGAATTGCCATACCAATGAATACTGGCTTGTCCAGTTTAACAATCTTTTTTTTGAGTGACACTGCATACAATGATGAATGAAACTCTTTGTACTCTGTGTACTGTGGCTTACCTGTAAGTTTAATTGCACCCAATTCAGTTGTGACCAGTCTCACATCTTTGCGGTGATGAGGATTTTCCATCGTCTTTCCAAAACAGGCATTGTTCATAAGCTTAAAGAAGTCTTTGTCAAATGCAGTGTTGCCATCTCTTGCACGCAATGTTGTGTTTTTAATTATGTAATCTTTCATGAAAGCACTCTGATCAAATTGAATTCCTCTGTGAACTTTCTTTAGTACTAACCCGTGTCTGATGTAAAACTGCAACAAGCGGTAGTGGCAAACGTAATTGAATTTGTCATTCAGATTTGGTACAAGTTTAGTGTCTTCTTTTTTCCCTGTCATACTCATTTTCTCAACAGCCAACAGATAATCATTATGGTAATCATGTAGATGGTGTGGGTACTCCAGGTCTACTTCAAAGATCCAACCCTTCGCGTCGTTTCCGTCAAGATTCATAATATTGTTTGTTAACCCTGACTCTGTTACATCATACTGTGACAAATCATGCAGACAAAAGTTTTTCAAGGGCAATAATTCACACATCGCGTATCCGTAAAGGTTATTAGCGTCAAGGTATGTAATGAATGACCTTGACCCTGAGGGGTCAAAACCCTGGTCAAGGTCATCAAGATATTTGTTGTTGGCTCTGGCATAATTGTTCGCTGCAATACTAATCCCACCCCTCAATCCATGTTCCACCATTTCACCCATCGTATGATCCGACAACAGGTCTATAAATATCTTGCTGGATTTCAAAAATGCATCCCATGTCATGCCAGGACTAGTTATGTAACAGGCTGGGTCAAGACTGTAATGTAACAAACCTTTCTCACGGTAACTTTCAAATACGTCTGCTAGTAAGCAAACGTCAGCTTTCAAGTACTGGTCATGGTAGTCACCAATCGTCTGACACCCTAATTTATCCCACGCATCAAGAGCATGCTGGTATTCAGAGTCAGAAATACCTTTACCATTAAGTGTGGAATAAAATTTCTCTTTTGGCGGCAGTCTCCTTTCCTCAAACACAACCCACTCACTGATGTACTCGTATGGATACACACCTTTCTTGATTAAGTCTGGTTCAAAATATTTACTCGTTATTGGATACTCAGTCAGTCCTTCTGCCAAACTAGCCAACCCTAAAGACAAATGTTGCATAGAGTCATACAATGCTAATTTATCTAATCTAAAAGTCAAGTATTTCTCAGTTGTCTGCGCTATACAATTAATGTTTTTGTGAGACTCGTCCACAGCCAGCATGATAATGTGTGAATCATATCCTTTGAGATTGTGAAAAAAGATTGGTAACTTATATGTCTTAGGATCTGTTTTTAATAACAAGTTACAATTGTTATGTGCAGCACCTCTGTAACGCCCAGTTATGTGATCATGGTTACGAACTTTATCACCTCCTAAAGGTTGTTCACAAATCCAACACGTCACAGTTGTATCAAATTTCAGTTTGTCTTCTTCTGTTATCACCAAAGGCATCTGACATGTTGTGAGATACTGTACTACCTGACTATACAGATGTCTCATTTCTGTTAAAAACAGACATGCTGCATTTTCCCCCCTGTAGATAACAGGTTCTGAAGGCTGTCCGTCTGACCTAACAATAATGTATCCAAAAGAACACACCACTTGGTCACTTAGTTTTATAGTCTTTGGTAATGATTCTGGAACAGGACCTTCATACGGAACTACCAGTGATTCAAAATCAGCATACACTACAAACGGCAGCTTTTGTTGATTCCCATAGTTCTTAAAACATACTTGACTACCAGGATCTGGGTACTTAAGTACAGTTTGAATGTCATCAGCTGATCTACAATGCAGTACATGTTTGTGCGCTACGTTTATGGAGGAAAACCTTTGTAAACATTTCTTACACACTTCCTGTTTGCCATTGTGTTTTGTTGTATGTCCGTGAATTAGACGTGACATATTTCTGATAATTGTGTAGTGGAAGTTATCATTATCATCGGCAGGGCCAATTAGCAACATGTCAACATGCTTATCTTCTGACTGTCCATAGGTTGGAGCAAGTGGTGATACTCTAATGGGTTGTAACTTGTCAACAGACTCATTATCTCACACATATACATTTACAGATATCCCAGGATTTAGTTGTTCAAACAAGTCTATGTCTTCTATTTGAACAGGGAACTCAATGCCACTGAAGTTGAGTTCATTTACAAATTTGGTGTAGTTAGATACACGTTCAGGTTTTGACTTTATAAAGTGTAGTTTAGCAAGCACACACCACATGAAACAATGGTGGTCATTGTTCTGTATATTAATGACAGCCTTTTTGTTTGCAACCTCTGTTGGCAGTGGTATCCACGATTTACCTAGTATAGGCACCTTGACTGTTTTAGTTGTAGTTCATGCACATGACCTTCGTGCCAACCAGACCCCTTCATTTTTGCACTGTCAATTGCTTGGAGGAAGTCAGGTAAAAGTCTGTCTCTAAACACGTTCTCCAATTCTCTTCTTGTGTTAACTGTGTGTTGTCTTGTAGAGATATATGATACAATCACTTCACCGTCTACTCTAGTAAATTCTATTTTAGCAACAATCTGAATCTTCACACTGCCTGAAAGAAGATTATCTTGTATGACAGAAAAAGATCTTTCTATCGATTCATAGACATTATTAGTATTAGATATAGGCAAGTCTGTTGTGTGAAACACATTATGTAGGCTTGATGTGCCTGATGGGTTTTGAGCATTGTCCGTCATTTTTATTTGTCAGACAAAATAATAAATGAAAAAATATTACCTCTGGCTCACCTTGTGTAATACCACTTTATTGACTGTAACACTGTTAATATAAACATTTAGTTTGCGCAGTTGTTTAAATATGCTATAACAAATTCGCCGCTCGGTGGCTGGTCCACACCGGGGCCATCAATGACCTCCGCACTTCAACCCTGGAGGAGTCAGCCAGCCAGACCGCCGCCACCACCTACAAGGATGAAGAAAGCCAGGCGGCGCCCGACCAGACATCTGTAGGGACGGCAGTGGCCCCGGAAACGGCAACTAAAATGACAGGGACCAGCATCACCACCACCAAACATCAAGAGTGCAATACCACCGCACCGACCAGAGAAGAAAAGGGCACCACCACCGATCAAGCTCCACAACAGCCGCCACAGCCAACCACTAGCCAGTCAACCAGCACGCAACCACACCGGCGACGGCGCAACCGGCCTCCAAAACGGGCCCGACAACAACGCCCACCACTCCTCCCCACGCCGCCACCCCACATGCGGTTACCACCGCAGTACCGTCACCCACCCCGTCCACGACAGCGCGCCACACCTCGACCAAGAATCGACTGGCCGCCGCCACCACCACCCTACCTCCCCAGACCCATCTACAACCGGCCACGGTTCCCCCGGCCACCCCCACCACCACCGCCACCACTCCTACAACATCTTCTGGAGTGGTTGGCCTCCCACCGCCAGCCTGGCGATAGGCGACGGTCCCCCGGCCTACCACCTGCCTCCTGCACCACCAACCACCCGGCCCCGGCAGTAACATCAGCCAGCTGAGCGACGGAGCGGCAGACAGTCAGCGAGACAACTCCCCCCCCCCCCAACCCCCCCGGCCCCCCCCCCCCCCCCCCCCCCCGGACGAAATCAACGAGAGTTGGAAGTCCTTGTCCCTTTCAAGTCAAGCAAGCAAGCTCTGGCGTTTGGGTCGCCAGTGAGGGGGAGGGGGGGTGGGGGGGGGGGTTACAAACAAGATACATCCATCATTTTGAAAACATTGTAATATTCTGTCCTACAATCAAACACAATAAAGCTTATCATAACCGTTTATTCATTTGGCATGACGACAACATTTACTTAGTCGACCCTGAGAAAAAACTGAATGACTACCTACAATATTTTTACAAGCAATTTGAAGGATAGCCAACTTTGTTTATTGTTGATGACTGCTCAGCAGAGAAAGACATTGTCAAGAAGAGAAACACTTTAGCAGAACTTGCCTTTAGTGGCAGACATGCAAACATCAGTGTATGGATTCTCACTCAAAAATATAATGCTGTACTGAAAGATTTTCGAGAACAGTTAAAGTTTATCTGTTTGTTTTACTGTAAGGATCGTGACAGCTTTGAAGACTGTCATCATCCCCAATAAACATGAACGGGATGATGTAAAAAATAAACTGAAATCAACTAAACATCTAAAGATCATTTTAAAGACAGATCAGCCCACAGGGTATGGGTTAGTAAATTAATTTATACATTTGTTTGTCCAATAAAGAATGACAGACGGACAAATCATACAAGTGATTGATATCTCACACTGCTTCAAAAATGTTGTGCACTTTACTGATTTAATAACATCACCCAAACAGACTTACATAAGCCTTTCAGCACCATCGGAAATATATGCTACATATAGTGTGACTTTGGATTATGTTGATGAGCTTCCAGATGTGGAGTGCATGACAGTTGATTTAAAGACACCTACTTTTAAAGTTGATGATACCAACTATGGTTGGTTTGGGGAAGTTTGTTATAGCATATTTAAACAACTGCGCAAACTAAATGTTTATATTAACAGTGTTACAGTCAATAAAGTGGTATTACACAAGGTGAGCCAGAGGTAATATTTTTTCATTTATTATTTTGTCTGACAAATAAAAATGACGGACAATGCTCAAAACCAGAGGTAATATTTTTTCATTTATTATTTTGTCTGACAAATAAAAATGACGGACAATGCTCAAAACCCATCAGGCACATCAAGCCTACATAATGTGTTTCACACAACAGACTTGCCTATATCTAATACTAATAATGTCTATGAATCGATAGAAAGATCTTTTTCTGTCATACAAGATAATCTTCTTTCAGGCAGTGTGAAGATTCAGATTGTTGCTAAAATAGAATTTACTAGAGTAGACGGTGAAGTGATTGTATCATATATCTCTACAAGACAACACACAGTTAACACAAGAAGAGAATTGGAGAACGTGTTTAGAGACAGACTTTTACCTGACTTCCTCCAAGCAATTGACAGTGCAAAAATGAAGGGGTCTGGTTGGCACGAAGGTCATGTGCATGAACTACAACTAAAACAGTCAAGGTGCCTATACTAGGTAAATCGTGGATACCACTGCCAACAGAGGTTGCAAACAAAAAGGCTGTCATTAATATACAGAACAATGACCACCATTGTTTCATGTGGTGTGTGCTTGCTAAACTACACTTTATAAAGTCAAAACCTGAACGTGTATCTAACTACACCAAATTTGTAAATGAACTCAACTTCAGTGGCATTGAGTTCCCTGTTCAAATAGAAGACATAGACTTGTTTGAACAACTAAATCCTGGGATATCTGTAAATGTATATGTGTGAGATAATGAGTCTGTTGACAAGTTACAACCCATTAGAGTATCACCACTTGCTCCAACCTATGGACAGTCAGAAGATAAGCATGTTGACATGTTGCTAATTGGCCCTGCCGATGATAATGATAACTTCCACTACACAATTATCAGAAATATGTCACGTCTAATTCACGGACATACAACAAAACACAATGGCAAACAGGAAGTGTGTAAGAAATGTTTACAAAGGTTTTCCTCCATAAACGTAGCGCACAAACATGTACTGCATTGTAGATCAGCTGATGACATTCAAACTGTACTTAAGTACCCAGATCCTGGTAGTCAAGTATGTTTTAAGAACTATGGGAATCAACAAAAGCTGCCGTTTGTAGTGTATGCTGATTTTGAATCACTGGTAGTTCCGTATGAAGGTCCTGTTCCAGAATCATTACCAAAGACTATAAAACTAAGTGACCAAGTGGTGTGTTCTTTTGGATACATTATTGTTAGGTCAGACGGACAGCCTTCAGAACCTGTTATCTACAGGGGGGAAAATGCAGCATGTCTGTTTTTAACAGAAATGAGACATCTGTATAGTCAGGTAGTACAGTATCTCACAACATGTCAGATGCCTTTGGTGATGACAGAAGAAGACAAACTGAAATTTGATACAACTGTGACGTGTTGGATTTGTGAACAACCTTTAGGAGGTGATAAAGTTCGTAACCATGATCACATAACTGGGCGTTACAGAGGTGCTGCACATAACAATTGTAACTTGTTATTAAAAACAGATCCTAAGACATATAAGTTACCAATCTTTTTTCACAATCTCAAAGGATATGATTCACACATTATCATGCTGGCTGTGGATGAGTCTCACAAAAACATTAATTGTATAGCGCAGACAACTGAGAAATACTTGACTTTTAGATTAGATAAATTAGCATTGTATGACTCTATGCAACATTTGTCTTTAGGGTTGGCTAGTTTGGCAGAAGGACTGACTGAGTATCCAATAACGAGTAAATATTTTGAACCAGACTTAATCAAGAAAGGTGTGTATCCATACGAGTACATCAGTGAGTGGGTTGTGTTTGAGGAAAGGAGACTGCCGCCAAAAGAGAAATTTTATTCCACACTTAATGGTAAAGGTATTTCTGACTCTGAATACCAGCATGCTCTTGATGCGTGGGATAAATTAGGGTGTCAGACGATTGGTGACTACCATGACCAGTACTTGAAAGCTGACGTTTGCTTACTAGCAGACGTATTTGAAAGTTACCGTGAGAAAGGTTTGTTACATTACAGTCTTGACCCAGCCTGTTACATAACTAGTCCTGGCATGACATGGGATGCATTTTTGAAATCCAGCAAGATATTTATAGACCTGTTGTCGGATCATACGATGGGTGAAATGGTGGAACATGGATTGAGGGGTGGGATTAGTATTGCAGCGAACAATTATGCCAGAGCCAACAACAAATATCTTGATGACCTTGACCAGGGTTTTGACCCCTCAGGGTCAAGGTCATTCATTACATACCTTGACGCTAATAACCTTTACGGATACGCGATGTGTGAATTATTGCCCTTGAAAAACTTTTGTCTGCATGATTTGTCACAGTATGATGTAACAGAGTCAGGGTTAACAAACAATATTATGAATCTTGACGGAAACGACGCGAAGGGTTGGATCTTTGAAGTAGACCTGGAGTACCCACACCATCTACATGATTACCATAATGATTATCTGTTGGCTGTTGAGAAAATGAGTATGACAGGGAAAAAAGAAGACACTAAACTTGTACCAAATCTGAATGACAAATTCAATTACGTTTGCCACTACCGCTTGTTGCAGTTTTACATCAGACACGGGTTAGTACTAAAGAAAGTTCACAGAGGAATTCAATTTGATCAGAGTGCTTTCATGAAAGATTACATAATTAAAAACACAACATTGCGTGCAAGAGATGGCAACACTGCATTTGACAAAGACTTCTTTAAGCTTATGAACAATGCCTGTTTTGGAAAGACGATGGAAAATCCTCATCACCGCAAAGATGTGAGACTGGTCACAACTGAATTGGGTGCAATTAAACTTACAGGTAAGCCACAGTACACAGAGTACAAAGAGTTTCATTCATCATTGTATGCAGTGTCACTCAAAAAAAAGATTGTTAAACTGGACAAGCCAGTATTCATTGGTATGGCAATTCTTGAGTTATCAAAATTGCTGATGCTTGAATTTTATTATGATTACTTCAAACCAAGATATCCTGAGTGTCATCTGCTATACACTGACACTGACTCTATGATCATTGATGTGTGTACTGAAGACTTTTATGAAGACATGAAAACAGAGTTACACATGTACGACACGTCTGACTATCCTAAAGATCATCCACTGTTTAGCACACAAAACAAAAAAGTGCCTGGTAAGTTTAAGGATGAACTTAATGGTGTGCCTATAGTTGAGTACATTGGACTGAGATCAAAAATGTATTCTATACTGCACCAAAAGGTAGGTCAGTCAAAAGCCAAAGGAATTTAAAAAAAAAAACAGCGATTAAAAATAAAGACATACGTCATGAACATTATAAGCAAGTGTTAGATGGTGCATTAATGCCTGATTATCCAAACAAGTCATTGAGGTCAAACAAACACAATCTTGAAATGATCCAAACACATAAGAAGTCACTTGCAGTTGGGGACACGAAACGTGTGTTTCATAGTAAGGGAAAAGCTTATGCGCCAGGTCATTACAGGCTCAAGTTATCTGAAGAAATAGTTGATGAACTGATTGATGAACTAATCGATGAGTTAGTTACTGAAATGAGTAACGGTGTCTGGGGGAATAATTTGTAATTCTTCTCTGACAAATGCCCTTTGTGGGGCAGGGTCGTACAGGTAATATATTGTTGCGTCAGGACCGGGAATTATTTTTTTTATATTGTGTACAGACGTTGACCAGATGGGGTCGGTCACTCTGCGTCTGACGTCATTTTCTGATTCTCCAGGTTGATATAAATATCTTACCTGTTTAGTAAATAAACTTGTGTCTGGAGGTGGGGCTGACATTGTTTTTGGCTCTGTAATTGTTTTCAATTTAATAGCATCAGCAGGCTTTGGGCGCAATCCTTGTCCTTCATTATTCATTGCTTTTATCACATGTGGTAATCTCTTTACCCACTCAGTGTTACGTGTGTCATGCATGAGTTCCTTAGAATACTGGTAACTGAAAAGTCTTTCTGATAACTGTTTGTTAAAGTTCTCTACAATTGCCTGCGATCTGTGCACACCTGGAATGCCTCGTCTGACCAGTACACCATGCTTTGCAAATAACTGATTAACAGCATCTTTGAATTCTGATCCGTCATCAACTTGAACAAGTCTGGGGTATCTTAAAGGGCCTCGGCTATATATTTTTGTTAATGCTGTAGCAACTGTGGTAGCAGTTTTGTCAGATATGGGTTCCGCGTCTTTGTACCTTGAAGCAATGTCTACAACAGTTAATGCATACTTGTATCGTTTCTTTCTTATTGTATCATGTGGTAGAAACAGGAGGTCCATTTGATGCGTGTCATTTGGTGTTGTGTTTTCAAAATGAGGTCTTGTTATTTTTCTTGGAGCAGGTAAATATATTTGCCAAATTGCTTGTCTCTGTAACCATTGTTTGACTTGATTGAGTGTTATATCTCCGCCCACAGCGGCATGTAATTTCTGAATAGGGTTGCTCCTTTCCAATATCCAATTGGAGAGTAATATATTTCGATAGTTTATTTTCTACGTTCATTTTTTCTAGCAATATAAAGACCAGTAAAAAATATAAATGTCATTCCCACTAGAACAAAAATTATCTCCCCGTTTCTTTGTTCTGTACTCGGTTTGTAATAGTCACTTAGTTTCGGTTTTGGGATAGACATGTCATTACCAGTGACTAAAAAATATTCCCTGATTGCGTCATCGACATTAGAAAATGTATGTTGTGCGTGACCTTCAAGCCTGAGTTTTTCATTGATGAAATCAAGTTTTTCAATTCTATTTTTTTCATAATCCTGCTGCGCTTGAGCGAGTTTCTCAGACGCCTCATTATGTCTTTTCATTTCCTCTGCTGATTCCTCTCTACCCATTTTTGAAAAGAGATAATTAGAGCCACTGAATGCCAGAGCATTAACAACTGCACCTCCCACAATAACAGCTATCGTCGCCATATTATTTTTATTTACATAGAAACATTTTCGGGAATAATTCCCTGCTTGACAAGAAAGTCTTTCGTAGCAATTGACGCTGTTACAACAGCAATTAGCTTTGCACTGTCTTCGAAATCTAATCTACTCAAATCTGATGATTTCATTTTGAGTAGACTTTTTCCCAGCATAGAATAAGCTACTGCTAGTCCGCTGATTACGGCAGAGTGATATACAAGGTTCATTAAGTTCTTTGTGTCGCTCATTTCTTAGGCAATAAAAATTAAAATAATATTTTTATTTACGCCATATAAAAATGGGTCAACGACTTTGGGTATTACTGGTAATGTGGAGACTTCTGTTTTTGATGATGGAGTGTTTAATTTTTTGGTCACTGTACGAGTCTGTGGTTTGCATTTTTTGTATAATTGATAACCTACGTAACCAAATCTGACAACAAATCCAGCAACTATATATTTTGTTGTTTGAGGTTCGGGGTCAGGGTTAGACTTAGTTGTTTGTCTCTCACTTTGTTGTGAGTGTGATAGTAGTGACTGTCCTGTCGGTGTTGGTCCTGACACTGGTCCTGACGGTGCGGACAGTGATGACGGCGGGTCAGTTACATGAGCCTTTTCTGTTTGTGCTTGAAGCTGTAATTTTTTTTGCCTGTTATATTCGGCTAATCTTTTTCCAGCCTCAACCCTGCCTGGACTTTTAGCCTTAGTCACCGTTGGAACCTGTGTCAAAACAGGGTCGGGGTTCTGCTGTAGAGTCGTCTGGGTTTCGTCCATTTTCTTCTGCAGTAAAATTTATTTTCAAAAAATCAATATGACTCCCGGTAACAAGAAGGGTTACAACAGGTGCAAGGTAATTTCCAAACTTGTAAAACATGACGCATGCTAATTTACCAATTGAACTTGAAACAATAGGATTGCTTTCAAGGTCGTGTGATAGACTGTCACTATCCACAGGTAGAAAGTGACTCACTGCTTTTGTGTATAGGCATACAAGAGACCGGCTTAAATCACGAGTCATTAGTGAAGCAATATGGTTTTCATATTTAGAATGAAGTTTACATAGTTCGTCAGAGGTTAGAGATTCAATATCTTCTGTCATGTATTGTTTTCCGAGATAAGCCTTTGACTTCCCCGAAACAACAACAGACAAAAGACGCTGTTTTTTCGAGTCTAAGTCTTTGTTTTCTACAGCGTTGATATCGTTTAGAAGAAGTAATTCGTCTTGATTCATTTTATAATAAAAAATATTAATTTTTGAAACTATAATTAAATATATTAAAATTTGTTATCAAGCAAAATCATGTTTTTCTAGAAAGTAAATTAACAGTAACTTCATACGTTTACACCACTCAGCAATGTAGTCAATAGTTTTTGAGTTTACCCCAGACAAGATTTGCCTGTACTATAAGGGCTATTATCTCTCTCAGGGGGCTTATTAATATGCTTCACAGATTTCAATTGTGGTGTCATGTACAGTAACCCTGTCCGTTGCAGCAAACATACCTGACATAGTATTGGCGATTATTGACTTTGCAGTAAATTATAAATCACCACCCTGACCAATAAGAGCCAAGTAAAACATTAGACATAACATACAGAGGTTACAATACCATATGCGGCCTGTGCCGCACCACACGTGGCCTGAGATAAGTTTTCAAAAGCCCGGATACACAGTTACAGACAAGTGAAATAAAAATGAAACACTTACCTTTGTAAAGAGTGGCTGTTTCGACTTAATTAGTCTCATCAGAAAGGACATTATCCTTTGACAGCCCATTGTGGATGAAAAATTTTCGAGGCCACCTACTTTGTACCAAAGACCACATGTCAAAGCCAAACAGATGTATTGCTCTCGGATGTAGTTTCGTGTGTGTGTGAATGTGCGAGCTGTTGGTACATCCCTAGGAAAGACACTTGAACGTGGCACTCCCGGGCTGCGTTGTGAATGCATACCATGTGAAAGTGAATTTCCAACACACCACACTAAATAGTATGTCTTATGATGTGTCAAAATTGATGGTAAGCACAAAGTCCGAGAGCATTGAAACCGTTTACATTTTTTGTTCTTCGTAAGTGATTTAACAATGTAGAACTACTTTGTATCCGTTGGTTGATTTTGTTGTTGTAGCTTTGTTCTCATTTCATTCATAGATGCAACCACATTTTGAACTGGGGGGCTCAATTCAATTTGTGTCATTTCTTTATTGAGAGCTTTAACTTTTTTTTCATTCCTCTCTATAGAACTCTTTTGATGTCGTATCTTTTGATCCAATCCACTGATATGAACTTTAATTTTCCCTATTTTGTTTTCAAGTTTGCCGTGAAATACCAGCTCTTTTGCAAACGCCACCTCATTTGGTTCATCTTTGTACTTTACCAAAAAAGCTGTAGATGCTGCCATCTCATTTTCCATATCAGTTAAATCTTTTTTAAACTCTTGTACTTTATTTTCCAGGAGTTGTAATCCATTTTTCAGAAAACTGTCCCTTTTCTTACAAACGGTAAGTCGCTTACGAAGAATACCAGCTTGCAATATTGCATTCTCTCCAAATGGTTGTGTCATGTTTGGTAACACACTGGGTTATATATGAGAAAGCATAGATTAGCCAAATTCTTTGAGCCAATAAAATTAGGCTGATGAAATGTCTGAAAAAGCTGACGCAATGAAAAGACAAACATGTTTGAGCCTGGTTATCACTGTGTACACACTATACTCGCATATACATAAATTCTTTTCACACCTTTAGAATTCTCAGTGCAGACGGTTCAGTCATGTGTGAACACGACTAATATCCTTTCTCGAGTATATATGTCTTGTATGACAAAAAGCCTTCCTGTTGACTACATCATTCACTAAAATCCAGACTGTGTGTTAAATTTCTGAGCAGTACACCACATTGTACACATACTAACACATGCACACAAACAGACGAACAGACACACGCACGAACATGCATATTAACATACTATAAACAAAAACATTAAGCCTACCTTGCTATACACGTACACCCGTAACATCCCGGCATGGCGACACACAGACAGAGCAGGTTTTTCTCAAACAGTTTACATTTTCCAGCCAGCTAGCATAACTTTTCACCCTTTCAAAATGATGTTGTCACCATGTTATTGCCACACATGAACGCCTTGCGTGCATAGGCACGACTTTTCCTCAGAAATTATGACGAGACTGATTTCGGTGCAAACAGGCAGGTGTTCGTGACTCACTGCAGGTTAAACAAAATGACAATTTTTCTATGTTAAATATACACAGACTTAAACAGCACAGGTATCACTTTACAACACATCTATGTACTGACTTTAAAATCAGTCTCTCTCTGTGTGAGGTGGCTAATGGGACATAAATGTTAATGTGAAAATGCATCATTCATGTTACCTACAGTTCCACGGTAACAACACAAAGGCTTAGACCAAACATTAGTAAGCCGACGGCAGGCCCATTTAGCAGACAATAGTCCTCACTTGGCACAATTCACGTTAACGAGACCCAATTCTCAGGTAGTCATAAGGAGTGTGGGAGTATTGGGTAGGCCATGCCATGGCTTATGGCCAATGCTTGTTGTCAAACCTTACAGACTACTCATAAAGAGAAAACCCAGAACTACAGCTAACTGAAACGCTGTAAAAAGGGGGGCTCTTGAAGATGTCCCAGCGTAACACACCATAGCGTGAAATTAAATAAGAGTTATTATCACCTCATACTGAGTCACAGGCGGTATTGCAGTGACATGTTTTTTTTTGTTTTTGTTGTTGTTGTTTGCGTCAGGTATCATATATGGTGAGTTTGTTTAGAAAGTGTGTCTGTGTGTGTGTATGTATGTCTGTGTATATAACTTGTATGACAATCTGGCACTGCCCTTGAATTATCTTGGTCTACAACTGACATGTCTGTGTGTGTGCGTGTATGTTTGGCTTTTGTTATGTTCAGAGCCGTGCTTACACAGAGCCAATTCAATAGAGTTTGCACTGAGTGGTCCCCCTGTGAACTTGCCTGCACTACACGTTTCTAAAGATCTTTTCATGTGTGACGTGTATGAGCGCGGTGCAAGAGTAGTAAACATAGCCGGTTTTTGAGAAATGTATCTGACTGAGAAAATTGCTTTCCTGAGAAATCAAATCTGACAGTATTGTGAGACAAAGAAGAGTAATTCTCTAATTATTAAATTAGGTGGGGGTGTGTAAAATGTCATTAATTTATTACAGAGTGCACTGACAGAATATAGTTTGATTTGAGAGAAACGTCAGTGTGGACGTTAACCACCTTAATTAGTTAATTATTGGGTCATTAGGTGTTCACAGAGACAATAGTTAAAGAGAAAGATAATAGGAGACCCGTAAGATAATCAGATCAATAAGGCCGCATCAGAGATGCTCGTCACTTTTAAAAATCAAAGGGTTGATTCAGAAATAATGGGGGTGTAATGGGGTAAAAAAAAAATGTAATATTAAAAATGGCGTAATTTAATGACTGATGCAGCTTTATTCAATTCATTGTCTTACAGGTCTCCTATTATCTTTCTCTGGCTTCCATATGCATTGCTTCCAGTCACTTACTTAGCGCACCCCCTCTTTCCTTTTTTTTTTTTGGTGCTTGGACTAAAGTAGATTTATGATCATTGGTCTATCATGCACAATTCCCCCCTTGACAGTACTTTTTCCTACTCACTTGGTGGTTTCTTCTAAATTACAAGCACTGGCAGTCAACTCTTTCGGTCTAGATGTTTATATTCGAGCTCAGAAACGCTCCAGTTATGTTCTCTTTGAATGTCAACTGATTATCATGGTCCGCTCATAGCGTAATGTCTTCCATTAAACAGCATCGGGGATGAAACGTCATGGGACGAAATGTGATTGGGACGAACGGTGTGGGCGAATGCGCGTAGGGCGAAGATAGGCATAGAACAAGAGGCTCAAAGAACAAGTCCTTCGAAGCTTTCTAACGCTAAATAAACAACTTTTACGGCACCTACAACCTCAAATATATGAATATTACTACTTTAAGTACTCAATAATATGTGTTTATGTGGTAATTTGGGCTTAGGAGAGGTTATTTCGACTGGTTTCGGACAGCGCGATCGTGTAGCAAGGGAAGTAATCGACGCGTCAACGGTTGTGGAAAACGGCTTACTAGTACAACTAAATCAACTTTAATGTAAACCAAACTTCTAACACATGATTATTTTGTGTTTAGGTACGCAATAATAGTTATAAATATGGTTATTTTAGCTTAGGACAGGTTATTCCGGGTTATTCCGGGTTATTCCGGGTTTTAGTAGGACCCGCGCTCCACGAAAGAAGAGAAATAACGATACGATGCGAATACCTTTATTGTCCCAAGATGGGAAATTTGTTTGCAGCGTCATTTTTAAAACAGACGTAAAAACAAATGTAAACATAAACAAATAAATACATTTGACTGAATAGAACACACCGACCTATTACAGCTAGTATGCACGACATGGACCATATGTGTTGACACGGCGATTTTGAGGAAATTATTTCTTGCACTTCAGTATAATTTAGAAATCCCAGCGGATGCTAAATCTAATTTTAAAAAGATTATCAGATTGGATAGAAGAAAAAACAAAGCTAAACGTACATAAAAGTCTCAATCCCGCAAATCTGGACACATTTCACTGCCACGTACGCAGATGGGAAGCCATTTGTACACAAATCTAATGCAAAACCTGACAAAATTTAGTTTCGTATTTTATCCCCACAGCAACCCAGAGTATGAACTCATTGAGTTTAAGTTTTATGTATAGAAATGTCTTGACACACAATAGAACGTATACATAGCCGCAGAGTTGATTACACGCGTTCTACTGTTAAGAAACGAAAACAATTGTCACTACGTGTCGTAAAAGCGAAAGTAACAATTAAAACATCCACATGTAACAAGCCTGCAGTCAGTGGTGCCTGGAGGACTCCCGTTTTAACTGTAAGAAAGATATTTACACAGTGTAAATTACAAAGGACAGAGTACAGACGGGCAGAAAATATGATTACAATAATTATTACCTATGCCAAATACCTGTTATCTATCTAAGCAAACTCGTCATTTGAATGACATTCTTAACCCCGTTGTGCATGCAGCCCCCAATATTGTTTACAGTACAGGTGGATGCATGCACAGTGGGGTTTAATTTATTAGCATATATATACTTTGCATTTCTTACTTATAATCACATGAAAGGCAAAGGTTGTTACGAATAGACTTACAGTATACACCTCACTGATGTGCTAAACTCGACACCCGTTACGGGCTCAAGTCAGTCTTCCATTACGTCAGCCTGGCTCCCTGATCACAAGGTTTCAGTCATCTCTACTGTCACCAGTTTAACCTGGCTGGCATTCATTGATTTACTCGTTTACTCGTAGCATTTCTAAAGATTCTGTTTTGCATGGCTGAGTACGTGTGACGCGGAGATTTCAGTATTGATTTTTGGCGCTGATCTGCTTCCCCCCCCCCCCCCCCCCCCAGAAGGTTTAGATTCTTATGACCCTGCCACAGGGCCAGATCCTCAAGAGCTCCTGGTCCCGTTTTCACATGGTTTTAGTCAATTGTACTGTTAGGTCTCTCATTGTAAGTTAGACTGGCGAGGCTTGACAATTAACTTTTGCCACGCTCCACAGCTGAGCCTGTCAGACTGTGTAAAGAAACTCGACCCCTGCCTGTACTGAAGTTTTATTTTTGGTTCCAAAATGACAATTATGCACAGCTCAACAAGGCTATTCAAGCAAACCTTTTAAGCCAAGAGCAATATGCACACGTACCCTTTAATATGGGAAAGTACAAAATCGGAAAGATGACCCCGAGGTATGCGTAAGCACCCTTTCATATTCTATTATCGAAAATGTGACCCCAACACATGCAAATAGGTTTTTAACAGTGAATTGGATAAAGGACAACACATGACGCATTTAGAAATTAGCAGACAAGTCTTATTAATCTACCTCACAGAGAGAGAGAGACCTGATTTTAAAGACCGTATACCTATGCTAAAAAGTTGTTACCCACCCTGTTTTAAGTCAGTGGTACAGTCAACAAGACATGCGAGGTGAAAGAGTTGTGTGGCTGGTTTATAAAAAATTGATCCCCAGAAACCAACTTGTGGCAATATACAGGCTCCCAGTAACACACTTACAAAACAGCCAGATAAAATACTATTTTTTTTCAGTAAACAGTATGGTGGTGCTAATCAGATGCCTGTGTTTTATTCACAGACGACAAGGCGCAAAGTGCTAATGCACGTGTCAATCAATACAGACAATAAGGAGTTGAAAGGCGGTCTGTGGCGCAGTGGTTAAGGCGCCTGCCACCAATGCCAAAGGTGCAAGGTTCGAAAACGGGTTCCGGCGTCGGACTTTTCTCCTCTGGTAAGTGTCACCGTTAATTCGGGCGGACCGTCAGGGGTTCTTTCTCTGGGTACTCCGGTTCTTCCACCCCCACCCAACCCCCCACCCCGAACACTTTGGTACCGGTTTCAGGCCACTTTACAAATTTCAAATACAAGCGATCAAAAATCTCTGTAACTTCAGTAGCTGAACTGGCCCTTCGTCTGTCTTGTACTGTGTTTGTCTTAAATGGCGTAAATCCATGTTTGTTACGTGAGTGTGCGTGTTGGGTTTCAGTTCACGGCGCTTTGAGTCGATTCGCCCAAAATTGAGAAAAAGCGCCTTTATAATAACGGTATTATTATTATTATTATTATTATTATTACTATTATTTTATTATTATGAAAGCTTGCAGGTACACCTGAGAGCTAACACGTTTGGATTTTGGCATGTGGTTTGGTGCAGTGTAGATGACCACAAAATAATTTCATCCAAAATGGGCTGTCAAGAGTTAAATGCACTCTTCTGACGAGACAATGCTAAGCCGAAACAGCCCTAAACGCAAAGGTAAGTGGAATTTTGTTTTACTTTTAATTTTTTATTATAAAATGAACCAGGACAAACTTCTTTTGTTGAGCGAAATCAACTCGTTAGAGAATACAGTCATAAGCTCGAAATGAGAACGTTTACTTTCAGTAATTGTTTCTGGGAAATCAAAAGCTTATCTCAGAAAATGTTATTCCACAGATGACATTGAATCTCTTATCGGAGAAGAAATTATTAAATTGCATGCAAAATATTAAAATCACATTGATTTACTAATGACTCGTGATCTGAGTCGGTCTCTCGTGTCTCTTTATACAAAGGCTGTTAGTCACTTTTTCCCAGTTGATACTGAAAGTCTAAGTAGCGATCTCAAAGGCAACCCTATTGTTTCAAGTTCAATAGGCAAATTAGCCAGTGTTATGTATTACAAGTTTGGCAATTACCTTGCACCTGTGGTAGCTTTGCTTGTTACTGGGAGTCATTGATTTTTCAAAAATAAATTTTATAGCAGAAGAAAATGAACCAAATGGTCCAAACGGACGACACCCTGACGACCCCACAACCGAGCCCCGACCCTGCCCCGACGCAGGTTCAAACTGTGACTAAGGCTAAAAGCCCCGGCAGAATTGAGGCAGGAAAAAGATTAGCCGAATATAATAGACAAAAAAACAAAAAAAAAAACAGCTTCAGGCCTTAGCACAAAAGGATCATGTAACTGGCCCACCGTCAACAGCCCCGACCCCAACAACCGTGCCACTACCAACACCTTCACCCCCGCCACACCCTCAACAAAGTGAGAGATTATCAACTGAACCTGCCATCCATCAGTCGAAACCCGAAATAACAAAATATATAGTTGGCAGATTTGTTGTTGGATTTGGTTACGTAGGTTACCAAAAAAAAAATACAAACCACACACTCAAACAGTGTCAAAAAAATTAGACACTCCAAAAACAAAGCAAGAAGTTTCCACATTACCAACAACACCCAAACCTTTTGATCCATTTCTTATGCAGTGAATAAATTTATTATTTTTTTTATTTTGTGGCATAAGAAAAGATGAGTGACACAAAGAACATAATAAACCTTGTCTATCACTCTGCGTAATAAGTGTGTTATGATTGTGGTTGTGTTGTTCTGTGAGAGCATGCATGTGTTAATCGTAGGAAACGATCCGATATTTATTTGAGCTATCATGGTTACGTATCACGTACCTTTTAAGTGAGTTTCTCTACCGTTCGTGCATGATAGCGGATTTGGTTTTGTTATGATACGCTAAGATTAGTCCGGAAGTTTCTAGCGAAGTCGCAAGGAGAAGAGCGGTTGATTTTGGAATGCGTAGTTTCGCTGAGAATAGATAGTACGTTCGTACGGGGTCGCGCTCTGTCTAGTGACCTCGTGCGTGTGACGTCAAAATGTAAGCAACATTTTAGTAGAGATGCTCCATTTTTAGTTATAGTTGTTTTGGTGCGCGTGAAGTGAACAGCCGGTCATTGTGTATTTATGAAAGGTCGTGAACAGTTGGCCATACTATTGTGTGACGTCATTACACACTAGGATTTGGGGCTGAAATGAGCAGAGAGATAGATAAACTGACAGTTGATGCCTACCTATCCAATAATCGATCATTTTATTTGATCCTCTCAGTAATTATACAAGCCCACGCCAGCCAATACAACCAATGCCTTTATTACCTAGCCGTACTAGTTCCATTCCGGAAAATCATTCAAGCAACGATTTTTTGATCAGCTGCCAACCTGTGATTATTAAGGCAGATACCCCACCACACCTAAATAATAAATGTTGTCATTGACTTCTTTAAACAAAATTATTATATTACATTATAAAATGAATCAAGACGAATTGCTACTTTTAAACGATATCTGTGCTGTAGAGAACAAAGATTTAGACTCTAAAAAACGCCTTCTCTCTGTTGTTGTTTGTGGAAAATCAAAATCTTTTCTTGGTAAACAATACATGACAGAAGAAATAGAATCTCTCACCGCAGACGAGCTAATCAAACTACATTCAAAATATGAAAATCACATTAGTTCGCTAATGACACGTGATTTGAGTTGATCTCTTGTCTGCCTATACACAAAAGCTGTGGGTCACTTTCTACCTGTTGATAGTGACAGCCTTTCACATGATCTAGAAAGCAACCCCATAGTTTCAAGTTCAACAGGCAAATTAGCATGCCTTATGTTTTACAAGTTTGGGAATTACCTTGCACCTGTGGTAACCTTACTTGTTACTAGTAGTCATATTGATTTTTCTAAAATAAATTTTAAATTAGAAGAAAATGGACGAGACCCAGATGACTCCACAGCCGAGTCCTGTCATGACACAAGTTCAAACGGTGACTAAGGTTAAAAGTCCAGGTCGAATAGAGGCTGGGAAAAGATTAGCTGAATATAACAGACAAAAAAAATTACAGCTTTAAGCATTAACAGAAAAGACTCAAGTAACTGACACACCATCAACAGCACCGGTGTCACTACCATTAGAACCAACACCCTCACACCCCCAACAAAGTGAGAGACAAACAACCGAGTCTAAACCTGAAACAACAAAATATATAGTTGCTGGATTTGTTTTCGGATTTGGTTACGTAGGTTACCAATTATACAAAAAATACAAACCAAACACTCGTACAGTGTCCAAAAAATCAAACACTCCAAAAACAAAAAAAGAAGTCTCCACATGACCAGCAACACCCAAAGCCGTGGACCCATTTTACATGCAGTAAATAAATTTATTATTTTAATTTTTGTGGAATAAGAAAATGAGCGACACAAAGAACATAATGAACCTCGTCTATCACTCTGCAGTAATAAGCAGACTAACCGTTGCTTATTCTATGCTGGGGAAAAATCTTCTCAAAATGAAATCAGCAGACATTGGTAGATTAGACTTCGAAGACAGTGCTAAGCTAGTTGCAGTTGTAACAGCGTCAATTGCTACAAAAGACTTTCTCGTCAAGCAAGGAATTATTCCAGAAAATGTTTCTAAGTAAATAAAAAATATGGCGACACTAGCTGTTACTGTTGGTGGTGCTGTTGTTAACGCATTGGCATTCAGTGGATCAAACTATCTTTTTTCAAAAATGGGTAGAGAGGAATCTGCAGAAGAATTAAAGCGTCACAACCAGGCATCAGAAAAATTAGCACAGGCAGAACAGGCATACGAAAAGCAAAGAATTGAAAAACATGATTTCATCAATGAAAAACTTAGACTAGAGGGTCACGCACAACATACATTTTCTAATGTCAATGATGCAATCAGGGAATATTTTCTTGTCACGGGTGAAGACATGACCATTCCAAAATCAAAACTAAGTGATTACTATCAACCCAGTCCACAACAAAGAAACGGAGAAATAATCTTTGTTCTAGTGGGAATGACATTTGTTTATTTTACTGGAGTTTTTATTGCTAGAAAAAATGACAGCCGAAAATAAACTATCAAAAATATATTACTCCCCAATTGGTTACTGGAAAGGAAACACTGCAATAGAAAAATTACATGCTGCTGTGGGCAATGATGTATCACTCAATCAAGTCAAACAATGGCTGCAAAAACAGGCAATATGGCAAATATATCTCCCTGCGCCAAGAAAAATATCTAGACCCCATTTTGAAAACACTACCCCTAATGACACGCATCAAATGGACCTTCTGTTTCTACCCCATGACATAATAAGAAAAAAACGATACAAATATGCATTAACTGTTGTTGACATTGCTTCAAGGTACAAGGACGCCGAACCCATAACTGACAAAAACGCCTCAACAGTAGCCACTGCATTATCAAAAATATATAGCCGAGGCCCTTTAAGATACCCCAGGCTTGTGCAGGTCGATGACGGATCTGAATTTAAAGGTGCCGTTAATCAATTATTTGCAAAGCATGGAGTGCTAGTGAGGCGAGGTATACCAGGTGTGCACAGATCACAGGCAATTGTTGAGAACTTTAACAAACAATTATCGGAGAGACTTTTCAGCTATCAGTATTCTAAGGAACTCATGCATGACACACGTAACACGGAGTGGGTTAAGAGATTACCGTCTGTGATAAAAGCAATGAATAATGAGGGCCAGCTTAAACCTGTTGATGCTATTAAATTAAAAACAATACCGTCAGGGTCAAAAATAAAAACAAAAGCGCCAGACACAAGCTTGTTTACAAAACAGGTGAGATATTTGTATCAACCTGGTGAGGCCGAGAATGATGTCAGACGTAGGGCAACTGATCCAATATGGTCTACGTCTGTCCACAATATATAAAAAAAATAGTTCCTGGCGCTAATACATCGATTTATTATCTGTATGAGCCTGCGCCTCAGAGGGCATTTGTCAGAGAAGAATTACAAATTATTCCTCCAGACACTGTTACGCATTTTTAATCATTTCATCAACTAATTCATTGATTAGTTCATCAACCAGTTCATTGGCTATTTCTTCAGATAACTTAAGCGCATAATGCCCAGGTGCATAGGCCTTTTCCTTGGTGTGAAACACACGTTTTGTGTCCCCTACAGCAAGTGACTTTTTATGTGTTTGGATCATTTCAATATTATGTCTATTTGACCTCAGTGTCTTGTTTGGATAATTAGGCATTAGTTCTCCATCTAATACTTGCTTGTAATGTTCATGACGAATGTCTTTATTTTTTATCGCTGTGTTTTTGATACCTTTGGCTTTTGACTGACTACCTTTCTGGTGCAGTATAGAATACATTTTTTATCTCAGTCCAACGTACTCAACTATAGGCGCTCCATTTAGTTCGTCTTTAAATTTCCCAGGCACTTTTTTGTTTTGTGCGCTGTACAATGGATGGTCTTTAGGGTAATCAGACGTGTCATACATATGTAGTTCTGTTTTCATGTCTTCATAAAAGTCTTCAGTAGGCACGTCTATGATCATAGAGTCAGTGTCAGTGTTTAGCAGACGACACTCAGGATACTTTGGTTTGAAGTAATCATAATAAAATTCAAGCATCAACAGTTTTGATAACTCAAGAATTGCCATACCAATAAATACTGGCTTGTCCAGTTTAACAATCTTTTTTTTGAGTGTCACTGCATACAATGATGGATGAAACTCTTTATACCCTGTGTACTGTGGCTTGCCTGTATGTTTAATTGCACCCGATTCAGTTGTGACAAGTCTCACATCTTTGCGGTGATGAGGATTTTCCATCGTCTTTCCAAAACAGGCATTGTTCATAAGCTTAAAGAAGTCCTTGTCAAATGCAGTGTTGCCATCTCTTGCACGCAATGTTGTGTTTTTCATTATGTAATCTTTCATGAAAGCACTTTGGTCAAATTGAATACCTCTGTGAACTTTCTTTAGTACTAACCCATGTCTGATGTAAAACTGTAACAAGCGATAGTGGCAAACAAAATTGAATTTGTCATTCAAATTTGGCACAAGTTTAGTGTCTTCTTTTTTCCCCCGTCATACTCATTTTCTCAACTGCTAATGGATAATCATTGTGGTAATCATGTAGATGGTGTGGGTACTCCAGGTCAACTTCAAAGATCCAACCCTTTTTGTGATCCCGATCATAAATCATAATTTCGTTTGTTAATTTTGTTATATCGAGGGTTGACTGCCGAAACGTAGTATATCACTTTTTTGGAGATTTTGACTTTTTGGTATCATCAGACTCAGGAAACGATGCTCTTTTGTCTGATCTATTTCTTTTTTTAAAAATTTCATTAGTTTTAAAAATATTGATTAGAACCGAAAACATGTTCAGGCAAACAGAGAGAATCAATCACCGCCGAAACATAGTTGCTGAAGATACGGCTATACGGTCTTATTATCTCACGAATCTTTGCAGAAAAAGTGACTGCCGAAACCAAGTATCTGGAGTTAAGCTGTGTTTGCTGTCAGCTTGTTTCAAAATACGACCTGCAATATATCTGTTAATTCCAACGCCCGCCCCCGCTGAAATCTGGTATATGTTAGCTGCTGCCTTACCGCTGTCAACACTGTTGATAACACCGACATGAAACCGGCGCCCGCATCTCATGGCACTGGAGTACCGTTATCATGATGTCAGTTTATTAGGATACTAACGAGCTACAAATCCTTTTTGTTCCACATCCTACCAAGAGTGTGGGATGTTTTATCCGAAAGACCCCAGGTTTCATAATACTCTTCGCAAGTGCAGCATTCCCGGGCAGTGGAGTATTTTGGATCGGACAGTCAGTGGCCTCACAGTGTTCTTGCAGGTAACATAATTTCTGTCATCTATACTATTTTTGGAGTGCAGTATTCAGTACAAATGTAATCGTCACCATGGACTGTTAAATTTGGGTCGATTACTGGTAAAATACTCATTGCAATTTATTATTGATTATCATTAAATTATTTTAGAGGCAGGTTAGTGTAAAATGATAATTAATGTAGTCTTTTTTAAGTTCCCCCCACCCTCAGCCTGGCAAAATGCTATTAAATGTCATTTACTACTGTATCTTATCCATAGTCATGTACAAATTGCACATCTTCACAGAATGAACAGCCAACCAAAGAATGATGCTGAAGGCAATGTGTACCTAAATCTGGCTACTAAATGCCACTGTCAATATTCTGAGCAACTTCGAGTGAGTATGGTCAGTTTTGTGGCTCACAGTGTACTGAGACTTGTCGAACAGATATAAGTTACGGGTTCTTGTTTACAATTTACTGTTATCAGCGATTCCCTTTAGTTTGTCTTGAACTCTATCTGTATCACTATCATTATGTGAAGCCTAGCTACTGAATTGATGTGCGCGTGTGTACCGTTATGTGGCCCCCCCCCCCACCCCCCTCAACCCCAACACGCACACACACACACACACACTCACACACACACACACACACACACACACACACACACACACACACACACACACAAACACACACACACATCAGTGCACGCACGCACACACACACACACACACACACCCCCCCCCCCCCCCCCCCCCCCCCGAACATAAAGACTGATGATAACTGATTTATTTTAAATATGACTTGTCAACAGTCCAGAGTCATCCAAGAAAATTGCAACTGGTGCCTGTCTGACGATGAGCCCCTTCAAGCCTCCAAGCAACCCTTCAAGCAGCCAGGGCAAGAGGATGCAAGTTGGTGTCATTCAAACCTGGAGCCTTTATCAGCGAAAATCAAGAGCAAACGTCTGGACATAACCTACTTGACCACTAAAGAAAATGAGAGTTACAATGACAACATCATCAAGCATCCCACTTACAGTCCAGTCACTGAATTACCTCAAGCTGATGTAGTGCCGACGTCTTCCAACGAGGATTAAAGTGACGAAAATACGTCTTTACTTTCACTGACGAAAACGCAAACACACATTATCCAAAAGCAGCAATATAGAGCTGGCCAAGGCAATGAGCAAGCAGGAGATGAAGCGACACCAGAGAGAACAAGAAGTGCACAGAAGTCGGCTTCAGAATCTGCTATCAGCCAACGGATTGTAATAATAATAATAATAATACCGGTTATTATATAGGCGCTTTTCCCCAATTCTGCGAATCGACTCAAAGCGCCGCGAACTGAACCCAAAACGCACGCTCACGTGACACACACGCATTCACTCTGAAGACAGACACAGGACATTCACGTGGTGCGAAGGGTCAGCTCGGCTACTGAGGTTTCGGAAATTTTGATCGCTTGTATTTGAAATTTATAAAGTGGCCTGAAACCGGTACCAAAGTGGAGGGGGTGGAAGAACCGGAGTACCCGGAGAAAGAACCCCCGACGGTCCGCCCGAATTAACGGTGTCACTTACTAGAGGAGAAAAATCCAACGCCGAAACCCGGTATCGAACCTCGCACCTTTAGCATTGGTGGCAGGCGTCTTAACCACTGCGCCACGGACCGCCCCGGGTCATTGTACTCAGTAGAAGTAGCTGCAGACGGAAACTGTTTCTTCGAGGCAGTTTCCATGCACCTGAATATCACGGTGCTTGATCTGAGGACACAGATATTCAATTACCTTGAGGACAAATTTGCGACCTACTTTATTTTGCTTTCTGACAACAAATGAAGATGATGAAAATGAAAGGTACCTAAAATACTTTTGGAACATGGAACAGCTGCGGGCCCCAGGAATCTGGAGCAACGACGCAGTTGATCTGCTGCTGAAGGCGCTTGCTGACTGCACAAAGAGGCCGGTTATAATATACTCAAATAACTTGCTTCATTAGGAAACAATTCTTTACCCAGACACACAAGCCGGTGACACTGGTGTTGATCAATCACCGATCATTCTGTCACTACTTGAGACTGAAGCCCAACACTATGATGCTGTATTTCCTTTCCCACCTGCGACACGTTAAAGTGGGACACAAGGAGACTCAGACAAGCAAGGCAGCAGAGACACAGTGCCAGAAACTAGCAAGACACAAGAAGACACAATGTATGAGACCAGTGGCAGAAACGACACGCCAAATAGTCTAGTCATTGAACAGATGTCTCCACCAAACACACCACAAACTCCTAGATCACGACATACTTCTTCATTATCGCCTTTGCACAGCACCCCCAAACCACAAACACCAAGGAAACGAGGCAAGTTTAAGACACCACCCCCCCCCCCCCCCCCCCGCCCCTCCCCCCCCCCAAAAAAAAAAAATGCTGTTTATGAAGAAATTTGCCATGCCAGATACCTGGAAGAAAAATTCAAGAAAGGCTTTGCGGGTGCAGGGAAAGGAGTATGTATCCGAAACGGGAAAATAGTACCTGCAAAGAAAATAAACCAATAGACTGCTCCAATTGCCGTTTTAAATGCAGCAGGGATTATGAATCAGAACGGCAAGCACTGTTTGAGGCATTTTACAGCTTGGGCGTCTGTGAAAAGCAAAAGTCCTTTATCTGTTCAAATGTAGAGGAAAAAACACAAAAACACTGCAAGGAAAAGACAACAAACCCCTATCCCCCAAAACTGAGCCTGAGCAGAGTTTTTTTTTTTAACGTAGACGGGGAAAAAAAGCGGGTTTGCAAAAAGTTTTTTCTTTCAACACTGTCTGTCTCAGAAAGTTCTAGACCACGCCATGTGAAACAGCCAACTTCATGTACTACTGTGACACACAGCTTGCGTTGTGAAAATCGTCCTATAAACAAAACATTTGTCAGTGCATCAAAGACTTTACTACAATTAAATATACGCTAATCGTCTTTGTGGAAATTGTGAGGTTCATACTCGTGAACAATTTGACAGCATTACCAGTGTGTGCCGAAAGCTGTCTTATTGTGATGGCGCGAAAATGGCCAACAACATGATGAAGTGTTATTTTCTCTATTGGAATAATATTTTTGTAAATGGAGCAGTCAGTCATTAACGCCGGATTTAAAGGTACAGCTGTAAAATAGTTTGCTATCCTCTCTGTCTGTCGCTCTGTCTGTCTCTCCGGAATAGCTATGCAAACGTTTTACTAAATCTGACCTGGGTTATTCCACATATAGAAGAAATTTTATGATGCCACGTCCCAGAATTGACATATTTAAAACTAGCCATGCATTTTCCGGTGGCTCATTATGGAACACCTTGCCATCGAGCATAACGCACTGCAGGTCACTCTCTTTGTGTATAGAAATCCTCTTTATTAAGTCCAGCATAAACTCTTCAGAGTTGTTTTTTTTCCCTCATGATCCACTAATCCTCAACATGTTATCTATCCACCATGCTTTTACTGTAAACTATTCTATTGCCGTGCATTATAATATATATGCAAGCCAGTCAACATGATTGTACGAGAGTGTGTGTGAAAAGACACTTTATATCTCGATGCACTGTTTGACTATTTTGTGTAGAGTAAAAACGTCAAGTCCGAAAAATGGCCCATATGCTAATTATTTTATCCGTTGGCGAATAAAGTTTCATTTCATCTCTCTCTCTCTCTCTCTCTCTCTCTCTCTCTCTCTCTCTCTCTCTCTCTCTCTCTCTCTCACATACATTTGATTATGTTTTGTTAATGTATTGTGAGAGTTGCATGGTTGCCACATAACGTGATTTTCCACAATAATTGTCTTCAACGTACTGGCAGTATAGCGACTCTACCAATTAAAAATAAGTCAAATCAGTGTGCTATGAGTACGTATAATGTGTCTACATAACTGCTTTTCTAATGCATTATCACCAAATACTTCAAATAGTAAAACAGAATTCGCGAATGACAGGCTGGAGAATTACCTGTGGAATTGTGTTAGTTTAAAATAAATCATTTCTAGACACGCTTTCTGTCTACTTTGTTCACGGCAGATGCCAAGTAGAACAATCTACATGAATCTGGCTGCCCGCTTCCCCTCTGAAACCTTTGGTTTTCTAACACAGTGAGGGAGCCATGTGAAGATACGTGGTTTCGGCAGTCAACACTTTACAGGATTTGTCAGCAAAAGGTTGTCGTATGTTGAGATACAGTGTTTCGGCAGTCAACACTTTGCAGGCTCTGTCAGCAAAAGGTTGTCGTATGTTGAAATACGGTGTTTCGGCAGTCAACACTTTGCAGGCTCTGTCAGCGAAAGGTTCTCGTATGTTGAGATACGGTGTTTCTGCTGCCATTATTTATCGCCTTTCCGATTGCCAGACATATAGTATCTTCACTCGTGTTACGGTTTCTTTAATAATTCAAACCAGAATTTAGATATAGCCATAATACCATGGATATGCATAATAAAATAGGCTGCCCAATAACATTGTAAAATTTTGAGGGGCATCTTAAATTCTTGCATTGTACAGAAAGGTTCAAAGTAGGTCCAAAATTTCAAAAGCGTCTCCTGCAAAACTAGGAAAAAGCAAGATACTGCTTTTCGTCAGTCAACCCTCGATATCACACTGTGACAAATCATGTAGACGAAAGTTTTTCAAGGGCAATAACTCACACATTGCAAATCCATAAAGGTTATTAGCGTCCAAGTACGTAATGAATGACCTTGGCCTTGAGGGGTCAAAGTCATCAAGATATTTGTTGTTGGCTTTGGCATAGTTGTTTGCGGCTATACTAATACCTCCCCTCAAACCACGTTCCACCATTTCACCCATCGTACGATCAGACAACAGGTCTATAAATATCTTGCTGGATTTCAAAAATGCATCCCATGTCATGCCAGGACTAGTTATGTAGCAAGCTGGGTCAAGACTGTAGTGTAACAAACCCTTTTTACGATAACTTTCAAATACGTCTGCTAGCAAACAAACATCAGCTTTCAAGTACTGGTCATGGTAGTCACCAATCGTTTCACACCCTAGTTTACCCCATGCATCGAGGGCATGCTTGTAATCAGAGTCAGAAATTCCTTTACCATTTAGTGTAGAATAAAATGCCTCTTTGGAGGTAGTCTCCTTTCCTCAAACACAACCCAGTTATCAATGTACTCATAGGGATAGACTCCTTTCTTGATTAATTCTGGTTCAAGATATTTACTTGTTATTGGATACTCAGTCAGTCCTTCTGCCAGACTAGCAAGCCCTAAAGACAAATGTTGCATAGAGTCATAAATGCTAATTTGTCTAACCTAAAAGTCAAGTATTTTTCAGTTGTCTGGGCAATACAACTAATTTTTTTGTAAGACTCGTCCACAGCCTGCATGATAATATGTGAATCATACCCCTTGAGATTGTGGAAAAAGATAGGCAGTTTGTATGCCTTGGGATCTATTTTTAGTTTTAAGTTTGCAATCACAATGTGCAGCACCTCTGTAACGTCCAGTTATGTGGTCATGGTCGCGAACTTTATCACCATCAAGGGCTTGTTCACAAATCCAACACATCACTGCTGCATCAAAATTTAGTTTGTCTTCTTCTGTCATCAACAAAGGCATCTGACACTTTTCCAAATACTGTACTACCTGACTATACAGTTGTCTCATTTCTGTTAAAAACTCTGCATTTTCGCCTCTGTAGATAACAGGTTCTTCATGCTGACCGTCTGACCTAACAAGAATGTATCCGAAAGAACACACCACTTGGTCACTCAATTTTATTGTCTTTGGTAATGATTCTGGAACAGGACCATCATATGGTACAACCAGTGATTCAAAATCAGCATACACTACAAACGGCAGCTTTTGCTGATTTCCATAGTTCTTAAAATATACTTTGCTACCAGGATCTGGATACCTCAGTATTGTTTGAATGTCATCAGCTGACCTGCAGTGCTGGACATGTTTGTGTGCTACTTTATTGAGGAAAACCTCTGTAAACATTTTTTTTTTTACAAAATTCCTGTTTACCATCATATTTTGTTGTACTATGATGAATTAGTCTTGACATACTTCTGATAATTGTGTAGTGAAAGTTATCACCAGAGCCAGAGCTTATTAGTAACATGTCAACATGCTTATCTTCTGACTGTCTGTAGGTTGGGGCAATTGGTGATACTCTAATTGGTTGTAACTTGTTTTCAGACTCATTATCCCATACATACACATTTACAGATATACCAGGATTAAGTTTTTCAAACAAATCTATGTCCTCCACCTTAACAGGAAAATCTATGCCACTGAAGTTAAGTTCATTTACAAATTTGGTATAGTTAGATACACGCTCAGGTTTTGTTTTTACAAAGTGTAGTTTAGCAAGCACACACCACATAAAACAGAAATTATCATTGTTCTGAATATTGACTACAGCCTTTTTGTTTGCAACCTCAGTTGGCAGTGGCAACCATGATTTGCCTAAAATAGGATGATACCTAGACTGCTTTAGTTGCAGTTCATGTACACTACCTTCATGCCAACCAGACCCCTGCATTTTTGCTCTGTCGATTGCTTCAAGGAAGTCAGGCAACAGTCTTTCTCTAAACACTTTTTCCAATTCTCTTCTCGAATTAACTGTGTGTTGTCTTGTTGAGATATACGATACAATCACTTCACCATCTACCCTGGTAAATTCTATTTTAGCAACAATCTGAATCTTTACACTACCAGAAAGAAGATTATTTTGTATGACAGAAAAAGACCTTTCTATCGATTCATAGACACTGTAAGTGTTGGATATAGGCAAGTCTGTTGTGTGAAACACGTTTCTTAAGCCGGACGAGCTTTGGGCATTGTCCGTCATTTTTATTTGTCCGACAAAATAATAAATAGAAAACATTACACAAGGTGTGATACCACTTTATTGACTGTAACACCTACAATAAACAGATTCAGTTTGCATAGTTGTCTGAATATTTGTTCACACACTGTCTCAAACAACTGATCATCAACTTCAAAGGCATGTGTCTTAAGATCGACAGGCATGTACTCTACAAATGGTAACTCCTCAAATATTTCTAAAGTCATTTGATATGACACATAAATCATCGCAGGTGTTGATATTGGTGTTATGTCCGGTTGTTTGAAATCTGTTCTTAACTGATCAAAGTGTTGGATATACCTGAAGAACTCTGTTACATCGATCATGTTGTCCGTCATTTATATTTGACCGACAAAATATTAAATAAATAATATTTCTGCTGTCTGCTCATGCCACGTGTGTAATATCACTTTATTTACTGTAACACAGTTAATATAACCATTTAGCTTACGTAGTTGTTTAAATATGTTATAACAAAGTATTGCAAACCAGTCACAGCTGGCATCATTAACTTTAAAGGTATGTGTCCTAAAATCAACTGTCATGTACTCCACAACTGGATGCTAATCATCAAAAAAGTCCAAAGTCACATTATATGACATATATATCACCGATGGCACTGAGAGGCTTATGTCAGGCTGTTTGGTAGATGTTATTAAGGAATCTAATTGATCAATGTCTTTGAAGCTCTCTGTGATATTAAACGCTTGCACGATTTGTCCGACCATCATTTTTTATGGACAAAATAAAAGGCTAAATTAATTCACTAATCCATACCCTGTGGGCTGATCTGTCTTTAAAATAAGCTTTAGATGCTTAGTTGATTTCAGTTTATTTTTTATGCCATCTCGTTCATGTTTATTTGGGATGACATCGTTTTCTCTGAGACAGTCTTCAAAGCTGTCACGATCCTTACAGTAAAACAAACAGATAAACTTTAACTGCTCACGAAAATCTTTTAGTACAGCATTATATTTTTGAGTGAGAATCCATACACTGACATTTGCATGTCTGCCACTGAAGGCAAGTTCTGCTAATGTGTTTCTCTTCTTAACAATATCCTTCTCTGCAGAACAGTCATCAACAATAAACAAAGTTGGCTGTCCTTCAAATTGTTTGTAAAAATACAGCAGGTAGTCGTTCAGTTTTTTCTCAGGGTCGACTAAATAAATGTTGTGATCAGACCAAATGAATAAACGGTTGTGATAAGCTCTGTTGTGTTTTATAGTAGGACAAAATATCACAATGTTTTTGAAATGATAGATGTATCTTGTTTGTAAGAGATTAAGAACAAATTCAGTTTTTCCACAGCCTGTGGCACCGCAAAACAAACCACAGTGTGGATCGAGTGTCATCAAGTTCATTTTAAAACACAATATAATTTTAATACAAGTGTCCACTTAGTCTGCTTTCTGCAATATTGAGTTGGGCGTCATAAATCAGATACAAATATATATTTATTGCACCAGAGGTTTCAGTCTTTTTTTGTATTTGGATTGTAATTCCGTCACTACCGTTTTCAACAGTACGACCTGACCCATGTAGGTAGTCGTCGTCTGTACTACGCAGGTCTAGCCACAGTGCATACTTGTCTGTGAGGTATTGAGCAATTCTTACGTCATACGGATGCAGATCTTTAGATGCCATGTTTGCTGGTTTTTCTCTAAGCCTTCCACCTGCAAAATATTTTGTGATCTCGTCATAGTGCTGGTAAGGTAGCATACCCGAAGCATACACTTGATTAGGACGACCTTCGATAGTACAAGACAAATGAGTAATCTTTGGATTGTAAAATGTTTCTGAATCCTTTTGGTATGGACTCGCCGGTTTAACAAACAACATAAGAATGCCTTTCAGTGACCTAGCAGGTGTGTTCAAGTTGATGTTCCACATTGGGTCGCTTTTGTCTTTATGAATCAAACTGTGTCTTATCACACGATCATAATAAATCGGCAGTCTTGACTGGTACTGATTTTGAATTAGAGTAGCTAAATGAGCATGTGTGACAATTTCATATTCCAAAGAGATGTTAGAGATCTTGTATGTTGCGTCTGTGTCAGTTGATTTAATAACTTTGGAGTAGTCATTAAAGATTAGTTCAAAACTCAGATGGTCATTCAGTGCTCCTTGATAATAAGGCAAATGTGCTGTTAGGATTTCAAATTCAAGTGGAATGCAAAGTCTATTTCCATATGTTTCTGCCACAATAACGTCCTTTGCTTCTGTTGTTGATTTATCTGGTGCATTGATTCTGAGTTTGGCAACATTATCAGACTGTATGCCTTGGTAAATACGGTCTTCTCGTTCTTCACTTGTGAGCCACAGATCTTTGTAACAGTAGAATACATCAGCATCGTCAAGACTAAACACTTCCTGGCCTTCAAGTTTAACTTTAATAGTCTTAATAATTGCTCTGCCAAGGTTGATAACTAGTGTTCTTTCGTCATCTGTGTCTGATGAAAGTTCAATATTAAAAGCAAGGCGAGCAGTACCAGGAACAATAACGTTACTGGGACCTAGTTTAGGAAACTTGACAGTAAGGGTTTGGTTTTGATCTATGGTGCTAGGATTGTTTGTGACAACAATTGATTGTCTAATGCCCTTAACACCAAAAGGCTTACGTAGTTTTCTGTATGGGTCTAACTTTGATCCGTAGGACGATGTCATTTTATTATGCAAAAATCAAAAAAATTAAATTAATAAAAACAATGGCAGCGGGAGGATTTGGTCATGAAGATTTTGAAATGGATGACATGAATGACTATGAACAGATATGACTGGAATGGTAAATACTTCTAGTATGTATCGCAAACTGTTAAAAGACAAAGTAAACTCATTTTATGATAGTGTTGGTGACCGCCCAGAAGTTTTGGATCCTAATCAGTTTGAACTTGATAACAAGGGCCATTTATATTTAAATACAGACAGAGGAAAAGTACAATTGACTTATATAAAAAATTCCGCTAAGTTTAAAGCTTTAAGTTCAATTAAAACTAGTGTTGGTGGTGAGGCAGCACTGCAGCGTTACCTTGGTGTTGGTAGTAAAAAGTTGCCACCTAGACTTGCTAGTACCCTTCATGACGTACAAACAAGATTGCCAACTGGACAAGAAATTGAAATGACTGAAGTAACAAGAGTTCCAGAATTAGCAAACACAGTAATACAAGAAACTTCATTTACAGAAGGGCAAATAAATGAGGCAATAAATACAATGGGTGATTCTCCTTTGACAATGCGGAAAATTATGGGGTTGGATAAATCACTGCAGTCAATCAGAGGTGAGCTGGTGAATAATGTAGCCAAACTAGGTGAGCTTGATAAACACATAGAAAGAGAAAAGGAAAAACTAGTTAAAGCTGATGATGAGAATTATGACACAGAAATGAAAGAAAGAATACAACACAGATTAAATGATTTGCAAATAGAAAGATCAGCGCGACTAGAAGTGATTGAAATAGGAAAAGAAAAACTGAAAACACAGGTCAACAGGGTTAGAGAAACTATTCAGAAAATACTTCACGAAGACACAACTTTGGCTGAGAGATTGAAAACACTTTTCAGAGCAGCAGGGTATCACTATTGCAAGTTTAATTACTGCTCTTGGATTTATTATTAGTACTGTAGTGTTAACTGTAACAGGTGGTGGTAGCAGTCCAGCTCCACCTGCCCCTCCAGCTCCTCCAGTTCCATCAGACCCAAAAGATTTACAGGCATGGGTAAAAAAACAGTTGTCTCATATATCAGACTTGCTTAAAAAATTGGCAGTAAAAGCAATGGATGCTTTGCCTGGCATAATAGGAAGTGTTGTCAGTTGGCTGATCAGTACAGCAGCAAAGGTAGTAGGGTTTATGGCGGAGCATGTGTGGTTTTTTTTTTGGTGACAGTAGGAGGGTTAACAGTGGGTTATTTAATGAAACAGGTAAAGAAGTAATATCCCTAATCCAGTAAGGCCTATTACCAATGCAGTTCTCTCTGACTCATGTGTGTTTACTGGGGTTACTGGCTGTACTGGTGCTGGTACCGGTGCAGGTGTCGGTGCCGATGCTGGGGCTGTTACTGACATTACTGGCGTTACTGTCTGTACAGGTGATGATGATGTTACTGGCGTTATTAATGGTTTTAATGGTTGTAGGTGAGTGGTTGTTGGGCTCAAGTTTACAGATTGATTGAGGCCTAATTTCTGATCACTCCCTGCAACAATTATTTCGTTATTATAATTTGTTATTGTACCCATTTGGAGTTGAAGGTCAGATGGTAACATGTATAGGCCGATGCCAACTACAAAGTCAACTTTCGATCTGGCACATCTGATTGATTGATTGTACATTGCTTAACGTCCCGACAGCAACAAGGCTTTCTCAGGACGTGCCTGCACTGCTTGTGAAAAAATAAAAAAGAAACAGAACATTGAATGTATGTCGCCAGCCGGTCAAATACGTTAAATAAACCTAACACATGGGCCTAAATAAAGCTAAGACCATTTAGCAACACACATCCAATATCAAGAGCTACAGGCAGTGCAGACAGTAGGGAGAGTTTTAAAAAGGCAAATACAGGTGAATGGACAAAGGGTAGACAGAAACACATGCCCCAGAATAGAGAGAAAAACCCACCCTGTGGGGCTGACCAGGGTGACCCTGGGAACTAAAAAATACCTAACCCCACCCAAGTCCCCCAGGGCAGACCCGGGTGGGGATCTGGCACATCTGAGAACGTCTTGGTAGTGTTGTATGCTTGAAGGGAGATCAACAACTGAGTTAATTGAATCTGCAAGGTTTGCAAGAAACTGTTTTTGTGCTTCAAATTTACCAATCCCGTTTAAAATATTTGACTTTGTTTGAGCTTGTGCTCCTAGTATACACCACACAAATGTTCTGATAGACTCATTAATGCGTTCGACTCCTGCTTGAGTAAACCCGTCACTCTTATCTAAGACAAATGTGGTCCAGGCATTAGACTGTTTCTGTTCAATTGAGCCTAACCACACTTCAGATTTTGATGAGAATGATGATGATGAAACTTTATTACATAACGGTAGAAGTTTTGACAGATACAAATACGTCATTTTTCAAACTTGCCGTTTCTAACGTTCTACAACATGAAATATAATGAAGACAAACAAAAAATATTTAACGCAAATAAAAAAAATAAGTAAATAAGTACAGACACACGCAGTACAGAAAATAATACTACTAAGGTAGCAATAAACAAATACAAAAAAGGAAGAATGAAGAGTAGGGAGGCCAGTAATCTTGAGGGTATTGTCTGTGACTCATAGCATAATACAATGTACCCATGCCTTTGTGATCATCAAGTTTTTGTGTAAAAAAATACTTTGTACCAATGTTAAATTCATTACAGATGCGTTCAAATGCTTTCAAATCCATGGGATTGTTAAACGGGTTAAAACTGGATTCAGTAGGCAGTGGGGTATGGAGTTCTGACAGTATTCGTCTAAGCTGGTAATACGTGTGGAAACGATAGACAGACTTAATCAGTTTGTTTGGGTGATTCAAATGGTCTGTAAAAGAAACCCCACAGCCAGTAGTTGAGCATAGTATAGCAAAGTTAAGTTGGTTTTGAAACATCTGTAGTGGGCTTGAAGACCACTTTCTTGCAGTTGCATCATCTGTTATTGGAGCGTTTAGGTAATGATCATATGGATTTGGCACTTTCACTTGAAATAAATCTCCTTCAGACAAAGCTATAGCGAGCTCTTTTAGCTGAATTATTTTCTGGTCATAAGTTGGCGCGACATTGTACTTGGCATCTACGTTAAATTGAAATGCATTAACAGTGGTAATTGTTGGTGATTTAAATTCCATTATACTTTTTTATGTGATAATAAAAAAATGTTTATAACCTTATGAAATATTGACACAAGCAAACCAGTGTGGTTAACTAATGGAATTGATAATCGAGATGGTAGCAAGGCTGTAGCTATCCACGAAATGTTCTACACTGTAAAGTGGTTTAATGTAACAGATGATACAAGTTTTCATATAAGTTATAGCACCCCCGGTAATAGTGGCTTGGGCACTAAAACCCACTTTATACCATCTGGGTATTATGACTTTTGTACTTTAGCTGAATGGTTTCAAAGTAAATTAAAAATTAAAGCAACTTTAAATCCGGCTAACTTACGTGTTACATTAGAATTTCCTGTAGGTAGTCAGCCTATAATTTCAAGTGAACTTGCATATTTACTTGGTTTTATAGGCAGACATATAACTTCTAAGGATGAGAATTGGGCATTGGGTTTTGGAACTGCTAATATTGAGGGTTGGTTACCTACGAAAGTTGGAGATAAAATAACTGGAAGATACCCTGTTCATTTGTCAGTACACACATTGCTAAATGTTTATTTAAAGGAACTGAACACGACTGAAAATGTACACATTGGAAAGCCTTCAACTTTGTTAAGATGCTTGCCGACTGGAACTGCCCCATATTGTGAAAGTGTGGTTGCTAGATTTCCTAATTTGCAGTTTAAAAAATTAGGTTCCAGTTTCTTTGAATCTCTGTGTTTATCTGTAACTAATCAGGATGGTAAACCAGTTCAGATGCATGATTTTACTGTTGTGTTGGAAGTGAAATAAATTTTATTTTTGTTTTATAAAAATGAGCGGTCTTGGTCCAAAGCCGAGAATTATTCCAGTTGCATGTCCGTCAATAGAGTTAAAAGATTTGGCTGACGTGCAAGATTTTGATAAAGAAGGTGAGATAGGAGAGGTGTATGGCCTTGAACTTGTTTCCGTTGGATTGTACAAACGAAAGGCAATTGAAGATGTAAAAGATGGTGCTGAGAGACAGTTTCCTAAACTTGGCCAACTTCGTGATGTTACTGTACCTACACCTGTAAATAATGTGCTCTACAGCTTAAAATATGTTGGTAATAAGTGGGTAATTATTCTACCCCTGTTCTGCTTGCACCTATCCACATTGTATGGGACGTAAAGTTTGTATTTATCAGTCCTTATGTTTATTTTACTGATGAAGGAGCCTTAGTATTTAGAAAAGTTGTTAACTCTGAGCCAATGCTTGTAAGTCTTGTGCCAAGCTATTTCGCAGAAACCAATAGCAGAGAAAAACTAAAACTGCAAGAGTATGGAAAACGAAGATATCTTCTTACAAATAGAAGGGGTAGGACAGATACTACTATTGTGTTCGTACCAGCAAACTTTTCCATAGCTAGAGAAGCGACAATAGTTTTTGAAATTCTCATGAGATCTGTAGATACTGCGAAAGAAGCAGATACAGCACAGGGAATCAAACTTACGTGGGATAGCACAGTAACAGAGTCAATAAAGGTTGTTATTGCTATTAGAAAAATCAACACAGATTTTGGCGTTTTGAGTAGTGTCCCTGCTGTTAAGGTAGTGATTGATAAAACAATTTTTGTTCTTCTAAGTTTCATAAACCTAGAACACATAGATCTTGTTTCGTTTTATTACGCTAGCAAATTGTATACCTTTGAAGAGTTGCAAAATGAATTAGAAGATTAAATATAAAAAATATTTGCCATAAAAAATGCCACCACTGTATCCACAAATACCACCTGAACAGCTTGAGCCTAATGTGCGTGATGAAAGATTACAGGCAGACTCGTTCCGATTAATGAATATAACAGAAGCGTTGAAGTATTTGGAAGGAGAACAGGCAAAATACTCCAGGTGTAAAAGACGATATAAAACGGTTTTCAATTCTGTACACAACACATCAATGGCTGTGGGTGTGGTTTCAGCTGGATTATCTGTCACTGGTTTAGCTCTGTTTGCCACTGGAGTTGGAAGTGTCATAGGAATTGCTATTGAAGGAGTTGGTGCTGCCGCAGGTGTGGCATGCTTTGGTTTGGAAGCCATTAACAAAAGATTTCATTCAAAGTTGCAGAAGCATGAAGCATTGAGTACGCTCGCTGGAGCTAAGCTGAGCAGTATGAAACTTATTATCAGTAAGGCTTTAGATGATAATAAAATTGATGATCACGAATTTAAAAGAGTGCAGGATGATTTGGCCAATTACAAACAACAGAAGTCTGAAATTCAAAATGAGATGCGAAGTCAACCCATGAATGTTGAAGAACTAAAGGCATCTTTTTTAGAGGAAGGAAAAAAAAAATAGGGGTAGAAGAAACTATGAAAAAAGTTCAAGGACTTTTAAGCAAGTGAAGATCAGTTTTGGTAATCCATTAATTTTGTCATACTCTTCGCAAAGAGATGTCATACCTTTCACACCTGCCCATTTGACACCATCAGCTCCACCACCAGACTTATTGAGAAAAAAAGTTTTTTATTGTCCTTGTAACTTGGGAAATCTGTCCAAGTATCATGTTGACTTGAGTCAAGAACTTACAAAATCTTATGTTAAGACACTTATAAGAACTTGTGACAACTAACTTTAAAATTACTTACAAAGTTACTTGCAGGTTTATAAATTACCTTATTAAGTACTTGTAATTTACTTAGAAAAATCTAGAAAGTAACAGACAATAACTTGATAATTTTACCCATGACTTGAGGACCAGAAAAAAAAAACATATTTAGGCTCAGTAACAACATGGGAGAGAATTTGCCATGTTCAGTATCAGCATAAGAAATAATTTCAGATTATTTCCCTTTGTTCAGTGTCAGCAAGGGAAGGAATCACCCCCTGTTCAGTAACAAATTTCAGATTACTTCCCTTTGTTGAGTATAAGTTAATAAAAGGGAAGTAATTTGTGAAAATTTTGTAAAGACAAAGAAGTTACTTCCCTTGCTTTAATAAATTATGTTTTAATTTTTGACTGAAATATACATTTTTTTTTCATAAAAATAAATGACAAGATGTGCCAATAATTATGGTAGATAATAGTACAAAGATGTTACTATTTGTTTTTGTTAAAAAGTGTGTGATTTATTATTATTTTTTCAACCCAAATATACATTTTGGGGTATTACTTTTTTACTTTTGCTTCACCTGCTTAAAATTGTTAGGAGAATGTCTGACTATATATATATGAAAATGTTTCTATTCATTGTGGGTCCGTGAGTGGTCCAGTGGTCTGGCAAACAAACAAGGGAGTTATTTGTGCACATAAACCCGGGTTGTAACTCCCTTGCCTGTTCCAAATGGGGATTTGCCTTAATAATTGCGGGTTGGCAGCTGATCAAAAATAGTTGCTTGAATGATTTCTGGGGTGGAACTAGTACGGCTAGGTAATAGAGGCATTGGTTGTATTGGCTGGCGTGGGTTTGTCTAATTACCGAGAGGATCAAATAAATTAATCGATATCGATTACGAAATGGGTGAGCGTCAACTGTCAGTTTATCTATCTCTGAGCAGTCAAATTTTTGTAGACTATTGTAGTATTCTTGAAAGTTTTTTTTAATTAATATTTTTTATTTCTGGTTACGTAGATTATTTTGATCGGTTCCGTTGTGTGAATTCATTAGATTTTTCTGGAAAGTTGTTTTACTATAAAAGATGGTGCTAGAAAGCATGTGTGTACATTATCATACATTGTCATGCATTGTCAGTTGTAGGGACACACAGTTTATCATAGATACATGGCCCACATAGGGTGTACATTGTGAGAGACGCAGCGTAAGGGTGGTGTACGTTGTGTGAGGAACTTTGTGTCGCCAGTGTTGACATTTGCAGAAGAGATATTGTATCAGTGTTAGTGCATTTGGGAATGCATTGTTTGGAGATCGCATCGCTGAATTAAAATATTGTTGGAACTGTTACTCCAGTGTAGCCTACATCCTTAAGCCACGTGTGATGGGTTGCAGCTGAACGAAGTTTATTTAAAAGAACCTTACGTGCGTGCGTCTGGTGTGTTTATCATACTATGACTACGACTCAACACGTAACATATTGGCACCTCCGACGGGACTTCTTCAGTTGGCTCAGTGGAAAGGGTAGCAGGAGAAAACAGCCAGCAGTGAAACGCAGAGATGGCGACATCGCAAATGGAGACATTCCTGAAAATTGGAAAGGAATGTGGACTCGAAGGAGCTGAACTCCTCGAGTTTGTAAAGGAGAGAGAGAGAGAGAAGGAGAGACTGGAGAAAAAAGAAAAGAAATTGGAGAGTGAAGAAAGAGCTAAAGAACGTGAAATCAGGAAACTCGAAATCCAAGCAGAAGAAGTAGAGAAACAGCGAAGAGAGGCAGAGAAACAACGAGAAGAGAAGAGAGAAGACCCAGAGAAACAGCGAGAAGAGGCAGTGAAACAGCGAGAAGAGGCGGAGAGGCAGCAACAACATGAAATTCATCTAAAGCAGATGGAGATAGAGGCACAAAGCCAAAGGGCTACTGAAGCAACAACCTTAGCCAGTAGAGAGCAAACAGCCCGTGCGCCAAAACTTCCACCTTTTGTTGAAAATTCATATGCTTACCTGGAGCGATTTGAGTGCTTTGCAAGCAGCAATAACTGGAGACAAGAGACTTGGGCTATCAAGCTGAGTGCACTTCTAACTGGCAAATCGCTTGAATTTTACACCCACTTTCCAAGAGAAGAAGCCGAAGATTATACGCAGTTGAGAGCCGCCCTGCTGAGACAGTATGACTTCACTGAAGAGGGTTACAGGCGACGATTTCGGAACTGCAAGCCTGAAGAAGGAGAATCACCCAGCCTATTCATTGAGAGAATCAGGAGCTACCTGGAGAAATGGATAGAGCTGGCTGGTTTAAACAAAGAGTACCAGGACCTGCATGACCCCGACCCTGTCCCCTCATCTCTTCTACTTGAATGTTGCAGAGAGATTGTGCCAGCTGTCACAGAAATTGTAAACCAGTCTCTTAGAACGAGTGCTGTCCCAGCATGTTTCAAAACTGGAATTGTAAAACCTCTTTTAAAGCAGCCCACTCTAGACCCAAATGATCTGAAAAATTACAGACCTGTATCTAACCTCACATTTCTTTCAAAATTACTAGAGAAAATAGTTTTGTCGCAGTTATTCGACCATATCCCTCGCGCTGGGACCATACGGCGTTGAGGCGCGTCCCCTGGGTGGTGGATAGGGGGTCCCTCGTGAGAGGGGTGCACCGAATGAAATAAGGTGCCGTGAACCAACATGGTCTAAGGGAAGGTGACCCCGACAGAAAACCCCTGGTCCTCCTAGTAAGGGGGTTGGGCGTGGGGGTAGCTTCCCCACCCTGCAAAAAAGGAAATAGCTACAAAAACGCTGACGAAAAGACGAACAGTAATTCCTTTCCTGGAGGAGGAAGGTTCTTCTACTAGAAGACTTATGACGTCCTGTGGTGAAAGCCGGAAGTCTTCGGAAGCCACAGGACCGAGCCGCCTCTCTCTATCCAGGGATACAACCATGGGCACATGGAACGTCAAGACCATGTACCAGAGCGGCAAGGCCGCCCAGATAGCAGCGGAAATGCAAAAGTACAACCTTTCCCTGCTAGGCATCAGTGAAGCCAGATGGACGCAGTCTGGCCAGAAAAGGCTGTTAAGTGGGGAGATGATTCTGTATTCAGGTCATGAAGAGGAGAATGCCCCCCATACAGAAGGAGTAGCACTCATGCTGTCACCAGTGGCACAGAGAGCGCTGGTGGGCTGGGAACCTCTTGGGCCAAGAATTATAACAGCAGCCTTTAGAACCAAGAAAAAGCTCAAGCTGAACGTCATCCAGTGTTATGCGCCCACCAATGACAGTGACGAGGAAGAGAAACAAGAGTTCTACGACCGACTCCAGAGTGCCGTGGACAAATGTGCGGAGCGAGACATCACCATCGTCATGGGCGATTTTAATGCCAAAATAGGGGAGGACAACACCGGATACGAAGAGGTGATGGGGAGACAGGGACTAGGCTCGGAGATGAGTGAGAACGGGGAGAGGTTTGTAGACTTTTGTGCTCTAAACCGACTTGTCATTGGAGGCAGCATCTTCCCACACAGAAGAATACACAAAGCAACTTGGGTCTCACCTGACCATACAACAGAGAACCAAATAGACCATATCTGCATTAGCAAGAAATTTAGAAGATCCCTTCAAGATGTTCGAGTGAGGAGGGGAGCAGATGTCGCCTCAGACCACCATCTGCTTACCTTAAGAATGAAGCTCAAGCTAAAGAAAAGCCGCACAGAGACAACAAGAAGACAGCGCTATAATGTAGGCCTCCTGAGAGAAACTGGAGTTAGAGAAGAGTTCAAACTGGTGCTGTCCAACCGGTTTCAAGCGCTACAGGAGCTAGTAAATGAAGAGGAGGCGGTCACCACAGAGCAGCAGTGGAAGGCAGTTAGAGAGGCGCTGAACTCAACCTGCAAAGACACTGTAGGGTTCAGGAAACACCACCACAAGGACTGGCTGTCGGCACAGACCTTGAAGAAGATAGAAGCGAGGAAGCAGAAGAAAGCAGCGGTCAACAACAGTCGCACGAGAGCAGCCAAAGTAAGGGCACAGGGGGAATACGCGGAAGCCAACCGCGAGGTGAAGAGGAGTATCAGGGCAGACAAGAGGGCCTACACAGACAGCCTGGCAGCAGAGGCAGAAAAGGCAGCAGGCAGCGGCAACATGAAACAGCTCTACAACATTACCAGAAGATTGTCGGGTAAGTATGGCCATACAGAAAGACCAGTAAAAGACAAAGAAGGCAAGCCTATTGCAGACAGAGCAGACCAACTTGACAGATGGGCCGAGTATTTTGAAGAGTTGCTGAACAGACCTAGCCCACCCGACCCCCCTGACATCCAGCCGGCAGAGACCGACCTACCCATCAGCTGTGACAGACCCAGCCGGGAAGAAATCAGAAAAGCAGTGGCATTTTTGAAGAATGGCAAAGCAGCAGGGCCAGATGGCATCCCAGCGGAGTCTCTGAAAGCAGACCTAGAGACAACAGTTGAGATGCTGTACCCACTGTTTGGAAAGATCTGGGAAGAGGAGGTGATGCCAGCTGACTGGAAGGAGGGGTACCTAATCAAGCTTCCCAAGAAAGGCGACCTCAGCAAGTGTTCCAACTACAGAGGAATCACCTTGCTGTCAGTACCAGGAAAGGTCTTCAACAGGATCATCCTAGAGAGAATGAAGAGCTCCGTTGACCCCCAGCTGAGAGACCAGCAAGCAGGATTCAGGAAGAACCGATCATGTACAGACCAGATCGCCACTCTCCGCATCATCATGGAACAGTCTCTGGAGTGGAGCTCCCCGCTGTACGTCAACTTTGTGGATTATGAGAAAGCATTTGACAGCGTGGACCGAGAGACTCTGTGGAAACTCCTACGACACTACGGTGTACCCACAAAGCTCGTCCGCCTGATCAAGAGCAGCTATGATGGCATGACATGTCGCGTGATCCACGAAGGGCAGTTCACCAGAGAGCTCCAGGTCAGAACTGGTGTCAGGCAGGGGTGTCTGCTGTCTCCGTTCCTCTTCCTACTGGCCATAGACTGGGTCATGAAGATGACCACAGAGCACAGACAAAGTGGAATACAGTGGACACTGTGGACACAGCTTGACGACCTCGATTTTGCAGACGACTTGGCATTACTGTCCCACACTCATCAACAAATGCAGGACAAGACCACGAGGCTTGCTGACATCTCGTCCCAAGTGGGCCTCACCATTCACAAACAGAAAACAAAGACAATGAGGCTGAACGCAACCAGGGAAGAACCAGTCTTGCTTGCTGGCACCCCGTTGGAGGAGGTGGAGTCCGTCACCTATCTCGGGAGCATCATAGACAAAAAAGGCGGCACTGATGCAGATGTCAGAGCACGAATCGGTAAAGCCAGAGCAGCCTTTCTCCAGTTGAAAAAAGTGTGGAGTTCCAGAGAGCTGTCACAACACACCAAAGTCCGGATTTTCAACTCCAATGTAAAAGCAGTTCTCCTATATGGAGCAGAGACATGGAGATTGACAAAAACCACAGTCAGCAGAGTACAGACCTTCATGAACAGTTGCCTTAGAAGAATTTTGAAAATCCACTGGCCAGAGAAGATCAGCAACGTCAGACTCTGGGAGAGAACAGAGCAGATAACAGCAGAGAATGAAATTGGGCGAAGAAGATGGGGATGGATCGGTCACAGTCTGAGAAAGCCTGCTTCCAGTATCACTAGGCAGGCATTGTCATGGAACCCCCAGGGAAAGAGGAAAAGAGGTAGGCCGAGAAACTCCTGGCGTCGAGACCTCCAAGCAGACATCAAGAGACTGGGAACCACCTGGAGTAGAATCGAAGGAGAAGCACAGGACAGGAGTTGCTGGAGGTCTCTCGTCGACGGCCTATACCCGGGTAGGGGTGACAGGCGTAAGTAAGTAAGTAATTCGACCATATCAAAAGCAATGACCTCTGGCATGTTTTTCAATCAGCCTACCGCCCCAGACACAGCACGGAGTCAGCTTTGCTTGGTGTCGTGAACGACCCGCTCACCGCCAGTGATGAAGATAATGTTTCTGTTCTGGCCCTTCTTGATTTGAGCGCTGCTTTTGATACGATAGATCACCAGATTCTCATTCAACATTTAGACTCTGTTTTTGGCATCAAGAGTACCACTTTACACTTTTTTTAAAGTCTTATCTCTTTGGAAGAAAGCAAGTAGTGCCTGTGTTGGGAGTAGAGTCCGATCCCACTGAGCTTGTGTACGGTGTTCCCCAATGCTCTGTTTTGGGGCTGATTCTTTTCACATTGTAGACCCAGCCTTTATCTAGTGTCATCAAATGTCACTCTGCTTCTCACCATTTTTATGCTGATGGCACAGAGCTGTATGCCGTGCTAACGCAAACATGTTAGTCAGATGTTCCAGTCTTTAGAGTCCTGTGTCACAGACGTTCAGAATTGGGACCACACAGAACAAATTGCAAATGAATAGTGGCAAAACTGAGGCCTTAAGATTTTCTTGTTCAACCTCACTGATCTCCCAGACTCAATCAGGGTTGGTCAGAACAGTATCCCCTTTTCCGAGTCGGCCCGTAATCTTGGTGTTATCTTTGACAATAGGCTGACCATGAGAGAGCATGTCAACAAGGTTTGCCAATGTTCCTTCTTTGAATTGAGAAAGATCAGTTCAATTCGACACCTTCTCACTACCGAAGCAACTAAAATGTTTGTTACTTCCCTTGTTCTTTCACGCATTGATTTTTGTAATTCCCTTTTGGCTGGTGTTCCTCAGAATCTTCTTGATAAACTTCAAAGAGTTATGAACTGCTCTGCCCGACTAATTTACTGAGCACCGAAATGTGAGCACATAACACCCTTACTTGTTGACCTGCACTGGTTGCCTGTATCTCAAAGAATTGTGTACAAGGTCTCTGTCATTTGATACAATGCTATTACCGGTTCTGTTGCATGCTCAGGGTGCAAAAAAATTTTTTAAAAATAAATAAAAGAAATAAAAATAAATAAATACAAACAACACACGCAACTTCTGGTGCACAGTAGTCCCAGAATTAAAAGTCAAACAGTTGGGTTTTGAGGTGCCTCCTGAAGGTGCCAATGCAGTCAATGATTGTGGTAGTCCATTCCACAGCCTAGGTCCGCAGTGTGAAAATGCCCGGAAACCAAGTTGCTTCTTTGTGTGGCTTTCAACACTTGGGGTGCAGAGTTTGGACCGGACAGCAGAACTGAGCTGCCTCGGAGGGTTATGGCGTGGGACTATTTCCCGGAGGTACTCTGGTGAGTCTGGGTCATTTATAGACTTGTGGCACAAAAGTGAGAATCTTGTGATCAATTCTTTGCTTGACTGGAAACCATGGCTTTCAACACTTGGGGTGCAGAGTTTGGACCGGACAGCAGAACGGAGCTGCCTCGGAGGGTTATGGCGTGGGACTATTTCCCGGAGGTACTCTGGTGAGTCTGGGTCATTTATAGACTTGTGGCACAAAAGTGAGAAGCTTGTGATCAATTCTTTGCTTGACTGGAAACCAGTGCAACTGCTTAAGGACTGGTGTGATATGCTCCCTTCTTTTGGTTCTTGTGACAATTCTGGCGGCTGTGTTCGGAACCAGTTGAAGACGTCTGAGTTGTTGCTGTTTGGTCTACTTAGTGCAAAATCTCTTATTTCGGATTTGGGGGAGCTGGTTGGCTTTTAGAGTCTGAAATAGCTCAGGCGGTTAAGCGTTGGAGCAGGAGAGCGAAGGGAATCGCCGGGTCGTGGGTTCAAATCCCCATCGCGGCCCCGTTAGCTGGACTCGCAATCCAGGGGAAAAGACGGATTTGTTCAGTAGCATGTCCATTGAAAGGTCCTGGTAAATCAAAGTGACACAGTTGGAGTGCGCCTGAGTTGATCAGTGTTCAGGTCGTACTCCATAGGCAATAGATTTCCCCATAACCCGCCTGTCAGGGCCGTCCATTATCACTTCGGTGCTGTGGACGTTAAACCCGGAATTAATCAATCAATCAGTGGTTGGCTTAGTGATAGAACGTTCAACTCTTGTCCAAAAGGTTGTGGGTTTAAACTCAGCTGGGATAAAAATTTGTACAGGCCTCTTTTTTGGTGCCCTGTCTTTGAAATCACCTTCATGGTGGACAACAGACATTATACCCCACGGCTGTGCAGAACCACACTTTTAGTTAGGAGAGGACCGGGGGCCACTGAGTGCAAGATAAGCCATCTGTGGCACGGCCGGGCGTAGGGGCAATTAGTCATTAGCGCGCGCCTCTTCAGGCAGAGTGACAGAGCCGTTCATGGTCCTAGAAAGGAGTGCTCTTACAATACCCTACACTATGTCTACGTGCCGACAGCAGCATACCGGCGCACTGCAGCGGAAACGCTGGCCAGTGTTAGTAACTGAACATTCATCACAAAATGCGTTTTTGTCTCAAGAATGTCATTATAACATGAGTGTAAATTTGTAGCTGATAAAATTTGCTTTCTTTTCATACTAAACATGCCCATGCTGCTTACTACCAGCACACCTTGAAGAGCAGTTACATTTCATATTTGCAATACAATCAACATGCACTGACAAAATAAAGCGTTAACTTTGAAGCTCAATCTGTTGTGCATGTCCCTTTTCTGTGGGATGAAAAGTTGATGTATCTACGCAGCATTCTAGCCTCTACTGTTATCACTTACTAGATTTCCGGGGCCATTTCTGCTAGAGCAACAATAGCGTCAGAAAGCACTCCACTGCTGAGAAGCCGGTAAGCTGGTAATCCGTTAGGTCCATCAAGATGATCAACACAAACATGCTGACGCCAGCCTTACTTTATGCCTTACTTTAGGGTTTACACAATAAATCATAACCACTAACACAAGTAACAGGTCTTAAGCACACCACACTGGTTCCTTTACATTAACACTAACACAAATAACTTCTCTGAAGCACATCACACTGGGCCTTTATATGAACACGAATACAACTGTAATGGGTCCGAAGCGTATCACACTTGTCACACTGGTTCCTTAATTAACAGTTACAGTTGGATACTACTAAACAGTATCACAGAGAATACTGAAGGCTATAAGCAGAGCATCATAGCACCGGGATTACACTATACACAACAGTATTCCATAGAGAATGAATGTTCAGACCTGCATGCACAGTACTGTGCGAGGCACGGATAACTTATTATTCAGTCACACACAAACACAGTACCTGTCTTTATCCTCGGATTGCACTCTTAAAAAAAGCGTCCCCTGAATAATACCACCAACACAGGAACCAGCAGGAATTTGTGCACAAGTGTGTTAAACGGTTTTATGTAGAAAACTGGTGAAGAGGAGATAGAGAACATTAAACACAGGCATTACACACCAGTCGTGAGTAGTCCGTTACATAGAATAGAGAAGGAATTTTTGCTGCGAGCCAGTGACCTAGATAACCTGCTCGCTGGGGGGAGAGGCTACCGCACACCACAGCAGCAGGCTGCGGGCCGAACTAAAGAGTGAGAAATCAGCCTTTCTGTACAGCCGTGACCCTAACAATGAACATTTTATTTTGAATGTTGCGGTAAGTAGATCTTGGGTTTACTTACCACAAAATCCATTATTTGGGCTTTGTGGTAAGTAGATCTTCATTCTACCAAGAGTAAAAATTTCTGTTTGGGGTTTTGTGGTAAGTAATTGATTGATTGTACATTGCTTAACGTCCCGACAGCAACAAGGCTTTCTCAGGACGTGCCTGCACTGCTTGTGAAAAAAAATAAACAGAACATTGAATGTACGTCACCAGCCGGTCAAATACATTAAATAAACCTAACACATGGGGCCTAAATAAAGCTAAGACCATTTAGCAACACACATCCAATATCAAGAGCTACAGGCAGTGCAGACAGTAGGGAGAGTTTTAAAAAGGCAAATACAGGTGAATGGACAAAGGGTAGACAGAAACACATGCCCCAGAATAGAGAGAAAAACCCACCCTGTGGGGCTGACCAGGGTGACCCTGGGAACTAAAAAATACCTAACCCCACCCAAGTCCCCCAGGGCAGACCCGGGTGGGGATTGTGGTAAGTAGATGTTTGTCTATTTACCACAAATTCCAGTATTTTGGGCTTTGTGGTAAGTGGATATTCATCAACCTACTAACCACAAAAATTCTTAATTAAGGTTTAAATAGATGTTTGGTTAACCTACTGCAAAATCCCTTATTTGGGATTTTGTGGTAAGTATAGAGATACAAGATAGTACTTTACTTGGACCAATTTTTTTTTGTCTTCATCTTTTCACGTTTTTTGATAACAAAACACTCGTGTGACGTCACCTTTCATTTTTCCCGGATTCTAACTATTGTCTCTGACAAAACCTAATCACACATTGTTAAAAAAAAAAAAATGATGACCATTACCAGTCGAGAATAGTACATTTCTGAGACCCATTGTCTTAAGTTGACCTTAATTAATTACTAATTACGGTCATTAACGTACACACGGCCGTTTCTCTCAAATCAAACCAAAACCTGATAGTGCAATCTATAATAGACTAATGACTTTTTACACACTCCAAATAATTACTCACCATTGTTTTCAATACTGCCAGAGACGATTTCCGAAAAACTCACATGCTCTGTCCCGCACATAACATTTCAGTTCACGCATGACAAGACTCAATGACGTACGTACATACTAACATAAACACGCATATACTGACTTGAATACATGAATGCAAACAAGTACACGACTTTTTGAATCAGCCCATGCGTGGACAAAAGCCTTTTTCAAGCATAATGGCTTGTTATGATGTGGGTAGGGGACAGCCCTGGGGGGCACGCTTGTTATTTCTTTTCATAACATCTACAAAGATCTAAGTGCATTCACGTACACGGCGCTTTGAATCAACCCATACGTGGACAAACCCCACCCGGGTCTGCCCTGGGGGACTTGGGTGGGGTTAGGTATTTTTTAGTTCCCAGGGTCACCCTGGTCAGCCCCACAGGGTGGGTTTTTCTCTCTATTCTGGGGCATGTGTTTCTGTCTACCCGAGGTCCATTCACCTGTATTTGCCTTTTTTAAACTCTCCCTACTGTCTGCACTGCCTGTAGCTCTTGATATTGGATGTGTGTTGCTAAATGGTCTTAGCTTTATTTAACCCCATGTGTTAGGTTTATTTAACGTATTTGACCGGCTGGTGACATACATTCAATGTTCTGTTTATTTTTTTTTTCACAAGCAGTGCAGGCACGTCCTGAGAAAGCCTTGTTGCTGTCGGGACGTTAAGCAATGTACAATCAATCAATCAACCATACGTGGACAAAAGCCTCGGCGTTTCTATGTACGCGCGCCGTCTGTTGCTACTGACTTATCTGTGCTTGAAAAGAACACACGATCGGAGTGCACTTAGAAAAAGCAATTACCTGCTTACATAGATCGATTTAATATAACCAACACTCTGATCAAGTAGGGACCAAGTGAACTTTTAAACACACACACACACACACACACACACACACACACAGACACACTATCACTCAAACAACACAGACACGCATACACAACTTACCGGTATGACAGAGCTGACGTCATACATCTCAACCGGCTAATGGTCCAATGAATAAATTATAACAAAAACAACCGGTCATTTTGAACACTAACTGGCAAGAATAAGACCGATCCGGCAATACCTGATCCTAAAATCGATCTTGGTCTTTCCAAAATGCTATGAATAACTAAATGAATAACAAGCCTGACGAGTCTTATGCTACCCGACCAGACTTGTTGAGCAAGTTTTGTGAGCTCGGTTTTGTACACTATTGATTTTCAGTTGCCAGTGGGGTGACTGCACACGACACCGCAATCTATTCATATGACATTTTAAGCCCCACTGCCAAGTGAGTGCCAACCGTCACTTGATAATAAACAACATATGTTTTGTCTTGAGCAAAACAGGTTTTGTTAGTGGCAGGTAAACTTTATGCTTTCATGACTGTTATAGCCTGGAACTGGTTCAAACTAGAATAGCTTTATTGTCAGTCTTACGAATATAACCCAGCCCACAGCAACGCGCCACCAAACATGAATATGGATTTTGGTGAAAATGCAATGAGGCATCATGCTACTCTCGGTAAGCAGTTTAGTGCTTGTGAAATGAAAAATGTTCAGTATGTGCGAAAATTGGAACTACAGACAGAGAAAATACAGAAGTTGAAAAATAATTATACAGAACATATGAATAATGAAACAAAATTTGTGGATTTGCTTCTAAAGTATGAACATAATAATGAGGTGTTTCCAAATGTGCAAAAACGGTATGCTGCATTTGCAGAAAAAAAAAGAAAAATTTATAAGAGATGTTGTCCGAGAAGAGGACAAGGTGAAATCTATTGAAAAGGATATGCAGATGAATACAAATACAGCAGCAGCAATTTTTGCTCAAATGGAAATATTAGAAAATAGCACCTCAGTCAAAGAAATGCGTACATCTATGGCACAGAGAAAAAAAGAAATAGAGATGCAACCACAAGTGGTATCAATGGATACAACGGAGTAGTTTCACAGTGCTAGGCTGCTTACTGAGAACCGAAATGTAATAGATTAACATTGCTCTCGGGTTTTTTATACATACCATCAATTTTGACACACCACAAGACATACTATTTAGTGTGGTGTGTTGGAAAATCATTTTCACATGATATGCGTTTACCACGCAGCCCGGGAGTGTCATGTTCGAGTGTTTTTCCTAGGGATGTACCACAGCTCAGCACACAGTCACACACAAACCACATCCGAGAGCAACCTGTTTGGCTTTGACATATGGTCTTTGGTACATATAGGTGGCCATGAAAATTTTTCATCAACAATTGAGCTGTCAAAGGTTTATGACCTTTCTGATGAGACTAATTAAGTCGAAACAGCTCCCCCGCCCTGGCTCAAAGGTAAGTGTTCCATTTTTATTTTACTTGTCTGTAACTGCGTATCCAGGCTTTTGAAAACTTATCTCGGGCTATATGTGGTGCGGCACAGGCCGTGTATGATAACTAGTATGTTACATCTGATGTTTTATTTGGCCCTCACTTGGTCAGGGTGTGATTTATAATTTACTGCAAAGCCAATAATCACCAATACTGTGTCAGGTATGTTTGCTTAAAAAAACAGGGTTATTGAACATGACACCACAATTGAAATATGTTAAGCATGATATTAATAAGCCCACTGAGAGACACAATATAGGTCTGGGGTAAACTCAAAAACTATTGGCTACATTTTGCTGATTGGTGCAAACGTATAAAATTACTATTAATGTACTTCCTAGAAAACATGATTTTGCTTGATAACAATTTTTGTTTTGTTTTTGTTTTTAATTTTTAAAATAACAATATAAATGAACCCTGATGAAATCCTTCTATTGAATGATATCAATGCTGTAGAGAACAAAGACTTAGACTCCAAAAAACAGCGGCTTTTGTCTGTGATTGTCTCGGGCAAATCAAAGGCTTATCTGGGTAGACAATACATGACAGAGGATATTGAATCTCTTACGGCTGACGAACTAATCAAGCTTCATTCAAAATATGAGAACCACATCGCTTCACTAATGACTCGTGATTTGAGTCGATCTCTAGTATGTCTATACACAAAAGCAGTGAGTCACTTTCTACCTGTGGATAGTGACAGTCTATCACATGACCTTGAAAGTAATCCTATTGTTTCAAGTACAATTGGCAAATTAGCATGTGTCATGTTTTACAAGTTTGGAAATTACCTTGCTCCTGTCGTAACCCTTCTTGTTACCGGGAGTCATATTGATTTTTCAAAAATAAATTTTCTAGAGAAAGAAAAAGAAGGATCAAATGGACGACAACAAGATGACTACACAACAGAACCCGGACCCTGTTTTGACACAGGTTCAAACTGTGACTAAGACTAAAAGCCCAGGTCGAATAGAGGCTGGTAAAAGATTAGCCGAATATAACAGACAAAAAAAATTACAGCTTCAAACGCAAACAGAAAAGGCTCATGTGACTGACCAGGCGTCAACACCTTCAGGACCGTCAGGACCAGTGTCACTAGCGTCACTACCATCACACCCTCATCAAAGTGAGAGACAAACAACTAAGTCTGACCCTGACCCCGAACCTCAAACAACAAAATATATAGTTGCCGAATTTGTTGTCGGATTTGGTTACGTAGGTTATCAATTATACAAAAAATACAAACCACAGACTCGTACAATGACCAAAAAATCAGACACTCCAAAAACAAAACCAGAAGTCGCCACATTACCAGTAACAACCAAAGCCGTTGACCCATTTTATATGCAGTAAATAAAAATATTATTTTAATTTTTCTTGCCTAAGAAATGAACGACTCAAAAAATTTAATGAACCTTGTGTATCACTCTGCCGTAATCAGTGGATTAGCAGTAGCTTATTCTATGCTGGGAAAAAGTCTACTCAAAATGAAATCAGCAGACTTGAGTAGATTAGATTTCGAAGACAGTGCTAAGCTAATTGTAGTTGTCACAGCGTCGATTGCGACAAAAGATTTTCTTGTCAAGCAAGGAATTATTCCCGAAAATGTTTCTATGTAAATAAAAATATTATGGCGACGATAGCTATTATGATAGGAGGTGCTATGGTTAATGCTCTGGCATTTAGTGGCTCTAATTATCTCTTTTCAAAAATGGGTAGAGAAGAATCTGCTCTGGAGATGAGATGACACAATGAGGCGTCAGAAAAATTAGCACAAGCCCAGCAGGAATATGAAAAGAATAGAATTGAGAAACTTGATTTCATCAATGAAAAATTGAGGCTTGAAGGTCACGCACAACATACGTTTTCAAATACAGACGAAGCAATCAGGGAATATTTTCTTGTCACGGGTGAAGACATGTCTATCCCAAAACCAAAACTAAGTGACTATTACAAACCGAGTACAGAACAGAGAAATGGGGAGATAATCTTTGTTCTAGTGGGAATGACATTAGTTTATTTTACAGGAGTTTTCATTGCTAGAAAAAATGGCAGCCGAAAATAAACTATCAAAAATATATTACTCTCCATCAGGCTATTGGAAAGGACAAACAGCTATTGAAAAATTACATGCCGCTGTGGGCGGAGATATAACACTCAATCAGGTCAAGCAATGGTTACAGAGACAGGCAATTTGGCAGATATATTTACCTGCTCCAAGAAAAATAACGAGACCTCATTTTGAGAACACTACCCCAAATGACACACATCAAATGGACCTCCTGTTTTTACCACATGACACAATAAGAAAGAAACGATACAAGTATGCACTGACTGTTGTAGACATTGCTTCAAGGTATAGGGGAGCTGGGTGGCTCGGTGGTAAAAGTGTTTGCCTCCAGACCAAAAGGTCCCGGGTTCGAATCCAGCTTGGGTCAAAATTTGCTCAGACCCTTTTTCGTTGCCCCGTCTTTGAAATCACCCTCGTGGTGGACAAAAGACGTTAAGCCCTAAACATTTAACATTTTTTTGCTTCAAGGTATAAAGACGCTGAACCCATATCTGACAAAACAGCCAGTACAGTTGCTACTGCTTTATCAAAGATATATAGTCGAGGCCCTTTAAGATACCCCAGACTAGTGCAAGTTGATGATGGATCAGAATTCAAAGGTGCAGTTAATCAGTTATTTGCTAAGCATGGTGTACTGGTTAGACGAGGCATTCCAGGCGTACACAGATCACAGGCAATTGTTGAAAACTTTAACAAACAGTTATCAGAAAGACTTTTCAGTTACCAGTATTCTAAGGAACTCATGCATGACACCCGGAACACTGAGTGGGTTAAGAGATTACCACATGTGATAAAAGCAATGAACAATGAAGGCCATCCTAAGCCTGCTGATGCTATTAAATTGAAAACAATTACAGAGCCAAAAACAGGACCAACCCCAGTACCAGACACAAGTTTATTTACTAAACAGGTAAGATATCTATATCAACCAGGTGAAGCTGAAAATGACATAAAGCGCAGGGCGACAGACCCTATCTGGTCAACATCCGTTCATAATATAAAAAAAAATAATTCCCGGCGCAGACGCAACAATATATTACCTGTTCGACCCTGCACCCCAGAGGGCATTTGTCAGAGAAGAATTACAGATTATTCCCCCAGACACCGTTACTCATTTCAGTAACTAACTCATCAATTAATTCATCAACCAGTTCGTCACAAATGTCTTCAGATAACTTGAGCCTGTAATGGCCTGGTGCATAAGCCTTTTCCTTACTGTGAAACACACGTTTCGTGTCTCCAACTGCAAGTGACTTCTTATGTGTTTGAATCATTTCAAGATTATGTTTATTTGATCTCAGTGACTTGTTTGGATAATCACCCCACCCGGGTCTGCCCTGGGGGACTTGGGTGGGGTTAGGTATTTTTTAGTTCCCAGGGTCACCCTGGTCAGCCCCACAGGGTGGGTTTTTCTCTCTATTCTGGGGCATGTGTTTCTGTCTACCCTTTGTCCATTCACCTGTATTTGCCTTTTTAAAACTCTCCCTACTGTCTGCACTGCCTGTAGCTCTTGATATTGGATGTGTGTTGCTAAATGGTCTTCGCTTTATTTAGGCCCCATTTGTTAGGTTTATTTAACGTATTTGACCGGCTGGCGACACACATTCAATGTTCTGTTAAGTTGTTTTTTTTCACAAGCAGTGCAGGCACGTCCTGAGAAAGCCTTGTTGCTGTCGGGACGTTAAGCAATGTACAATCAATCAGTCATTGTTTGGATAATCAGGCATCAATGCACCATCTAACACTTGCTTGTAATGTTCATGACGTATGTCTTTATTTTTTATTGCTGTTTTTTTTAATTCCTTTGGCTTTGGACTGACTACCCTTTTGATGCAGTATAGAATACATTTTGGATCTCAGTCCAACGTACTCAACTATTGGCACACCATTTAGTTCATCCTTAAACTTACCAAGCACTTTCTTGTTTTGTGTGCTGAACAGCGGGTGGTCTTTAGGGTAATCAGACGTGTCATACATGTGTAACTCTGTTTTCATGTCTTCATAAAAGTCTTCAGTACACACGTCAATGATCATAGAGTCAGTGTCAGTGTATAACAGACGGCAGTCAGGATACTTTGGTTTGAAGTAATCATAATAAAATTCAAGCATCAACAGTTTTGACAACTCAAGAATTGCCATACCAATGAATACTGGCTTGTCCAGTTTAACAATCTTTTTTTTGAGTGACACTGCATACAATGATGAATGAAACTCTTTATACCCTGTGTACTGAGGCTTACCTGTAAGTTTAATTGCACCCAATTCAGTTGTGACCAGTCTCACATCTTTTCTGTGATGAGGATTTTCCATTGTCTTGCCAAAACAGGCATTGTTCATAAGCTTAAAGAAGTCTTTGTCAAATGCAGTGTTGCCGTCTCTGGCACGGAGGGTTGTGTTCTTCATTATGTAATCTTTCATGAAAGCACTTTGATCAAATTGAATTCCTCTGTGAACTTTCTTTAGTACTAACCCGTGTCTGATGTAAAACTGTAACAAGCGATAGTGACAAACGTAATTGAATTTGTCATTCAAATTTGGTACAAGTTTAGTGTCTTCTTTTTTCCCTGTCAAACTCATTTTCTCAACAGCCAACGGATAATCATTGTGGTAATCGTGTAGATGGTGTGGGTACTCTAGATCTACTTCAAAGATCCAACCCTTTGTGTCGTTTCGGTCAAGATTCATAATATTGTTTGTTAACCCTGACTCTGTTACATCATACTATGACAAATCATGCAGACAAAAGTTTTTCAAGGGCAATAATTCACACATTGCCCAGCCATACAAATTGTTAGCGTCTACATAGGTAATGAATGACCTTGACCTTGAGGGGTCAAAACCCTGGTCAAGGTCATCAAGATATTTGTTGTTGGCTCTGGCATAATTGTTCGCTGCAATACTAATCCCTCCTCTCAATCCACGTTCCACCATTTCACCCATCGTACGATCAGACAACAGGTCTATAGATATCTTACTGGATTTTAAAAATGCATCCCATGTCATGCCAGGACTAGTTATGTAACAAGCAGGGTCAAGACTGTAGTGGAACAACCCCTTTTCACGGTAACTTTCAAATACGTCTGCTAGCAAGCAAACATCAGCTTTCAAGTACTGATCGTGGTAGTCACCAATTGTCTGACATCCTAATTTACCCCACGCATCAAGAGCGTGTTGGTATTCAGAGTCAGAAATACCTTTACCAGTTAGTGTGGAATAAAATTTCTCTTTTGGTGGCAGTCTTGTTTCCTCAAACACAACCCAGTGATCAATGTACTCATATGGATAGACACCTTTCTTAATCAAGTCTGGTTCAAAATATTTACTCGTTATTGGATACTCAGTCAGTCCTTCTGCCAGACTAGCCAACTCTAAAGACAAATGTTGCATGGAGTCATAAAATGCTAATTTGTCTAACCTAAAAGTCAAGTATCATGTACAGACCAGATCGCCACTCTCCGCATCATCGTGGAACAGTCTCTGGAGTGGAGCTCCCCGCTGTACGTCAACTTTGTGGATTATGAGAAAGCATTTGACAGCGTGGACCGAGAGACTCTGTGGAAACTCCTACGACACTACGGTGTACCCACAAAGCTCGTCCGCCTGATCAAGAGCAGCTATGATGGCATGACATGTCGCGTGATCCACGAAGGGCAGTTCACCAGAGAGCTCCAGGTCAGAACTGGTGTCAGGCAGGGGTGTCTGCTGTCTCCGTTCCTCTTCCTACTGGCCATAGACTGGGTCATGAAGATGACCACAGAGCACAGACGAAGTGGAATACAGTGGACACTGTGGACACAGCTTGACGACCTCGATTTTGCAGACGACTTGGCATTACTGTCCCACACTCATCAACAAATGCAGGACAAGACCACGAGGCTTGCTGACATCTCGTCCCAAGTGGGCCTCACCATTCACAAACAGAAAACAAAGACAATGAGGCTGAACGCAACCAGGGAAGAACCAGTCTTGCTTGCTGGCACCCCGTTGGAGGAGGTGGAGTCCTTCACCTATCTCGGGAGCATCATAGACAAAAAAGGCGGCACTGATGCAGATGTCAGAGCACGAATCGGTAAAGCCAGAGCAGCCTTTCTCCAGTTGAAAAAAGTGTGGAGTTCCAGAGAGCTGTCACAACACACCAAAGTCCGGATTTTCAACTCCAATGTAAAAGCAGTTCTCCTATATGGAGCAGAGACATGGAGATTGACAAAAACCACAGTCAACAGAGTACAGACCTTCATGAACAGTTGCCTTAGAAGAATTTTGAAAATCCACTGGCCAGAGAAGATCAGCAACATCAGACTCTGGGAGAGAACAGAGCAGATAACAGCAGAGAATGAAATTGGGCGAAGAAGATGGGGATGGATCGGTCACAGTCTGAGAAAGCCAGCTTCCAGTATCACTAGGCAGGCATTGTCATGGAACCCCCAGGGAAAGAGGAAAAGAGGTAGGCCGAGAAACTCCTGGCGTCGAGACCTCCAAGCAGACATCAAGAGACTGGGAACCACCTGGAGTAGAATCGAAGGAGAAGCACAGGACAGGAGTTGCTGGAGGTCTCTCGTCGACGGCCTATACCCGGGTAGGGGTGACAGGCGTAAGTAAGTAAGTAAAAGTCAAGTACTTTTCAGTTGTCTGTGCAATACAACTTATGTTTTTGTAAGACTCGTCTACAGCCTGCATGATGATGTGTGAATCATATCCCTTCAGATTGTGAAAAAAGATTGGTAACTTGTATGTCTTAGGATCTGTTTTTAATAACAAGTTACAATTGTTATGTGCAGCACCTCTGTAACGCCCAGTTATGTGGTCGTGGTCACGAACTTTATCACCCCCTAAAGGCTGTTCACAAATCCAACATGTCTCAGCTGTATCAAATTTTAGTTTGTCTTCTTCTGTCATCACCAAAGGCATCTGGCATGTTGTGAGATACTGTACTACCTGACTATACAGATGTCTCATTTCTGTTAAAAACAGACATGCTGCATTTTCACCCCTGTAGATAACAGGCTCTGTATGCACACCATCTGACCTAACAAGAATGTATCCAAAAGAACACACCACTTGGTCACTCAACTTTATAGTCTTTGGTAATGACTCTGGAACAGGACCTTCATACGGAACAACCAGTGATTCGAAATCTGCGTACACTACAAACGGCAGCTTTTGTTGATTCCCATAGTTCTTAAAATACACTTGACTACCAGGATCTGGATACTTAAGTACAGTCTGTATGTCATCAGCTGACCTACAATGTAGTACATGTTTATGTGCCACTGCAATAGAAGAGAATCTTTGTAAACATCTTTTACACACTTCCTGTTTCCTACCATATTTTGATACATGATTATGAATTAGACGTGACATACTCCTGATAATTGTGTAGTGAAAGTTATTGTCATCACCGATAAGCAACATGTCAACATGCTTATCTTCTGACTGACCATATGTTGGAGCCAGAGGTGATACTCTAATTGGCTGTAACTTATCAACAGACTCATTATCCCACACATACACATTTACAGATATACCAGGATTTAGTTTTTCAAATAAGTCTATGTCCTCTATTTTAACAGGGAACTCAATGCCCCTAAAGTTGAGTTCGTTTACAAATTTGGTGTAGTTTGATACACGTTCTGGTTTTGTCTTTATAAAGTGTAGTTTAGCAAGCACACACCACATGAAACAATAGTTGTCATTGTTCTGTATGTTAACTACTGCCTTTTTGTTTGCAACCTCTGTTGGCAGTGGCAACCATGATTTACCTAATAATACCTTGACTGCTTTAGTTTTAGTTCATGTACATGTCCTTCGTGCCAACCAGACCCCTTCATTTTTGCACTGTCAATTGCCTGGAGGAAGTCAGGTAATAGTCTGTCTCTAAACACGTTCTCTAATTCTCTTCTTGTGTTAACTGTGTGTTGTCTTGTTGATATATACGATACAATCACTTCACCGTCTACTCTAGTAAATTCTATTTTAGCAACAATCTGAATCTTTACACTGCCTGTAAGAAGATTTTGTTGTATTACAGAAAAAGAGTTTTCTATTGATTCATAAACATTATTAGTATTGGATATGGGTAAGTTTGTTGTGTGAAACACGTTTCTTAAACCAGGTGAGCCAGGGTTTGATGGGCCAAGGTTTTGTGAATTGTCCGTCATTTTTATTTGTCCGACAAAATAATAAAATAAAAAATATTACCGCTGACTCTGCTTGCTCACCTTGTGTAATACCACTTTATTAACTGTAACACTGTCAATATAAACATTTAGTTTGCGCAGTTGCTTAAATATGCTATAACAAACTTCCCCTAACCAGCCATAGTCGGTATCATTAACTTTAAAAGTAGGTGTCTTTAAATCAACTGTCATGTGCTCCACATCTGGATGCTCATCGACATAATCCAAAGTCACACTATATGTAGCATATATTTCTGATGGTGCTGAAAGGCTTATGTAAGTCTGTTTGGGTGATATTAAGTCAGTAAAGTGCATAACATCTTTGAAAAGGTGTGTAAGATCAAGCACCTGTATGATTTGTCCGTCTGTCATTTTTATTGGACAAACAAATGTATAAATTAATTTACATCAATTTACTAACCCATACCCTGTGGGCTGATCTGTCTTTAAAATGAGCTTTAGATGCTTAGTTGATTTCAGTTTATTTTTCACATCATCTCGTTCATGCTTATTTGGTATCACATCATTTTCTCTGAGACAGTCTTCAAAGCTGTCACGGTCTTTACAGTAAAACAAACAGATAAACTTTAACTGCTCTCGAAAATCTTTCAGAACAGCATTATATTTTTGAGTGAGAATCCATACACTAACGTTTGCGTGTCTGCCACTGAAAGCAAGTTCTGCTAGAGTGTTTCTCTTCTTGACAATGTCTTTCTCTGCAGAACAGTCATCAACAATAAACAAGGTTGGCTGTCCTTCAAATTGCTTGTAAAAATATTGTAGGTAGTCATTCAGTTTCTTTTCAGGGTCGACTAAGTATATGTTGCTGTCAGTCCAAATGAATAAACGGTTGTGATAAGCTTTGTTGTGTTTTATTGTTGGACAAAATATTACAATGTTTTCAAAGTGGTGTATGTATCTTGTTTGTAAGAGGTTAAGTACAAATTCAGTTTTACCACACCCTGTGGCACCACAAAACAATCCACAGTGTGGGTCAAGGGTCATCAAGCTCCGGTTCATTTTAATACACAATATAATTTTAATATATGTGTCCACTCAGTCTACTTTCTGCAATATTGAGTTGTGCGTCATATATCAGGTACAAATATATGTTTATGGCTGCAGCAGTTTCAACCTTCTTTTGTATCTGAATTGTTATTCCATCACTACCGTTCTCGACAGTACGTCCTGACCCATGAAGGTAATCGTCATCTGTACTACGAAGGTCTAGCCACAGTGCATACTTGTTTGTAAGGTATTGTCCGATCCTAACGTCATACAGATGTAGATCTTTGCACGCAATGTTTGCTGGTTTATCTCTAATCCTTCCACCCGCAAAATACTTTGTGATCTCATCATAGTGCTGGTATGGTAACATTCCTGAAGCGTACACTTGATTAGGGCGGCCTTCGATTGTGCAGGACAAATGTGTAATCTTAGGATTGTAGAATTTTTCTGAATCCCTTTTGTATGGACTCACAGGTTCAACAAACAACATAAGAATACCTTTCAGTGACCTGGCAGGCGTGTTCAAGTTTATGTTCCACATTGGGTCACTCTTGTCTTTGGGTATTAAACTATGTCTAATCACACGGTCATAATAAATTGGAAGTCTTGACTGGTATTAATTTTGAATGAGTCTGGCTAGTTCAATATGTGTGACAATTTCATATTCCAAGGAAATGTTAGAGATCTTATATGTTGCATCTGTGGCAGATGATTTTATAACTTTGGAGTAGTCATTGAAAGTTAGTTCAAAGCTCAGACGGTCATTCAGTGCCCCTTGATAATAAGGCAAATGAGCTGTGAGGATTTCAAACTCAAGTGGTATGTAAAACCTGGTTCCATATGTTTCTGCTATAATAACGTCCTGGGCTGCTGACGTTGATTTATCTCCAGCATTGATTCGAAGTTTACAAACATTATCTGGCTGTATGCCTTGGTAAATACGGTCCTCTCGTTCTTCTCTTGTGAGCCAAAGGTCTTTGTAACAGTAGAACACATCTGAGTCGTCAAGACTAAACACTTCCTGTCCTTCAAGTTTTACTTTAATAGTTCTAACAATTGCTCTGCCAAGATTGTCAACTAGAGTTCTGTTTACATCTGCCTGATGATAGTTCAATATTAAATGCTAGGCGTGCAGTGCCAGGAACAATAACGTCACTGTGACCTAGGTTTGGAAACTTGACTGTAAGTGTTTGGTTCTGGTCTATGGTACTTGGATTGTTTGTGATGACGATTGATTGTCTTATGCCCTTAACACCCAGAGGCTCACGTAGTTTTCTGTATGGGTCTAACTTTGATCCGTAAGACTGTGTCATTTTTATTATGCACAATAAAAAATAATAAATTAATAAAACAATGGCAGCGGGAGGATTTAATCATGAAGATTTTGAAATGGATGACACGTATGATTTTGATAATACAACAGATATGACAGATATGACTGGTACAAGAAATATTTACAGTTTACGTCACGAACTTTTAGAAACCAAAGTGAACTCATTTTATGATCATGTTGGTGGCCGCCCAGACAACGTAGATCCTAATCAGTTTGAACTTGATGGCAAGGGTCATTTATATTTAAACACTGTTGACAAAGGAAAAGTACTATTGACTAACAAAAAAGACCCTAGTAGGTTTAGGGCTTTAAGTACAATCAAAAATGAAGGTGGTGTTGGTGCCTTGCGTCAACTGGGTATTGGTGGGTCTCCTGTCCCCCCAAGACTGGCTAGTGTTCTTCACGACACGCAAACAAAGTTGCCAACAGGGCAACAAATTGAAATGGCACCTGTAACAAGCCTACCAGAAATAGCAAACACAGTGATACAAGAAACTTCATTTACTGAAGGTCAAATAAATGACGCTTTGAAAACAATAGATGATCCACCTTTGTCAATGAGAGAGATTATAGGGTTGGATAAATCATTGCAGACAATAAGAGGTGAGATGGTTAATAATCTTGCCAAACTGGGAGAGCTTGATAAACACATAGAACGTGAAAAAGAGAAACTGGCTACCGCAGACACAGAAATGAAAGAAAGAATCCAACACAGATTAAATGATTTGCAGATAGAAAGATCAGGACGGTTAGAAACAATTAGTATTGGAAGACAAAAACTGAAATCACAGGTCAACAGAATTAGAGAAACTATTCAAAAAATACTTCACGAAGACACTACTCTGGCTGAGAGACTAAAAACACTTTTCAGAGAACAGGGTATCACAATTGCTAGTTTAATTACAGCTCTTGGGTTTATTATAAGTACTGTAGTGTTAGCTGTCTCCGGTGCTGGTGGACCCGGTGGTAGTCCAACACCTCCAGCAACGGCACCTCCAGCACCACCAACAGACCCAAAAGATTTACAGTCATGGGTAAAAAAACAGTTGTCTCACATATCAGACTTGCTTAAGAAATTGGCTGTGAAAGCAGTAGACGCGTTGCCCGGTATAATAGGCACTGTTGTCAGTTGGTTGATTAGTACAGCGGCAAAGGCAGTAGGGTTTATGGCAGAGCATGTGTGGATCTTTCTGGTTACAGTAGGAGGGTTGATGGTGGGCTATTTAATGAAACAGATAAAGAAGTAATACCCCTAATCCTGTTAGACCTATTACCAATGCAGTTTTCTCTGACTCATGTGTGTCAGGGGTTGGTGTAGGGGTTACCGCTTGTATGAGTGCCGGTGTTGGGGCCAGGGCCGGGGTCGGGGCCGGGTGTGTTACCGTCTGTAATGATTTTAATGACTGTACGTGTGTGGTTGTGGCCCCCAAGTTTACAGATTGATTGAGACCGAGTTTTTGACCAACACCTGCAACAATGATTTCATTATTATAATTTGTTATTGTCCCCATTTGGAGTTGAAGATCAGATGGTAACATGTATAATTGATTGTATGATTGATTGTACATTGCTTAACGTCCCGACAGCAACAAGGCTTTCTCAGGACGTGCCTGCACTGCTTGTGAAAAAAAAAACTAAACAGAACATTGAATGTATGTCGCCAGCCGGTCAAATACATTAAATAAACCTAACACATGGGGCCTAAATAAAGCTAAGACCATTTAGCAACACACGTCCAATATCAAGAGCTACAGGCAGCGCAGACAGTAGGGAGAGTTTTAAAAAGGCAAATACAGGTGAATGGACAAAGGGTAGACAGAAACACATGCCCCAGAATAAAGAGAAAAACCCACCCTGTGGGGCTGACCAGGGTGACCCTGGGAACTAAAAAATACCTAACCCCACCCAAGTCCCCCAGGGCAGACCCGGGTGGGGTGGTAACATGTATAACCCGATGCCAACTACAAAGTCAACTTTTGATCTGGCATATCTGAGTACGTCTTGGTAGCGTTGTATGCTAGATGGGAGATCAACTGTTGAGTTGATTGAATTTTCAAGATTTGCAAGAAACTGTTTTTGTGCTTCAAATTTACCACTTCCATTCAAAATGTTTGATTTTGTTAGTGATTGTGCTCCTAGTAAACACCAGACATATGTTCTGATTGACTCATTTACGCGCTCAACTCCTGCTTGAGTAAACCCGTCAGATTTATCTAAGACAAATGTGGTCCAGGCGTTAGACTGCTTTTGCTCTATTGATCCTATCCAAACTTGTGATTTTGATGAGAATGAAGTGTAACCAGGGTAATAATCTTGAGGGTATTGTCTGTGACTCATAGCATAATACAATGTGCCCATGCCGTGGTGATCATCAAGTTTTTGTGTGAAGTCATACTTAGTGCTTATGTTAAATTCATTACAAATGCGTTCAAACGCTTTCATATCCATGGGGTTGTTATACCTGTTGAAACTGGATTCAGTGGGCAGTGGTGTATGAAGTTCTGACAGAATACGTCTAAGCTGGTAATAAACATGGAAATGATACACAGATCTAATCAGTTTGTTTGAGTGATTCAAGTGGTCTGTAAATGAAACACCACAGCCTGTAGTTGAGCATAGTATGGCAAAGTTGAGTTGGTTTTGAAACATCTGTAGTGGACTTGAAGACCACTTTCTTGCAGTAGAGTCATCTGTTATTGGAGGGTTTAGGTAATGGTCAAACGGATTCGGTACTTTGACTTGAAATAGATCTTGTTCAGACACAGCTATGTCTAGTTGATTTAGTTGAATTATTTTCTGTTCATAAGTAGGTGCAACATTATATTTGGCATCCACATTAAATTGAAATGCGTTTGTTGTGGTAATGGTTGGTGATTTAAATTCCATCCTTTTTTATATGAGATAATAAAAATGTTTATTACCTTAACAAATCTTGACACAAGCAAACCAGTGTGGTTAACTAATGGGATTGATAATCGAGATGGTAGCAAGGCTGTAGCTATCCATGAAATGTTCTACACAGTAAAATGGTTTAATGTAACAGATGATGGTGAATATTCTGTACATGGAATGATAGGTACTACAAGTTGGGGCGCTAATCATTTACAGCCTGGGTATTATGACTTTTGTACTATAGCTGAATTTTTACAAGATATGTATAAAATTAAAGCAACTTTAAATCCGGCTAACTTGTTTGTTACATTGGAATTTCCAAAAGATAGTCAGCTTATATTAACAGACAAACTTTTAATACTACTGGGTCTTTTAACTGAATCTGATCTTGGTATTGTAGCTGTTAGTGGTGATGATGATTGGACTTATGAAGCAGGATTAAAATTTAAGCCCAAAAAAGGCAAAATAACTGGAAGATATCCTGTTCATTTGTCAGTACACACAGTACTAAATGTTTATTTGAAAGAACTAAACACAACTGAAAATGTTCACAATGGAAAGCCCTCAACTTTGTTGAGATGCTTACCTACTGGAACTGCTCCGTATTGTGAAAGTGTAGTTGTTAGATTTCCTAATTTGCAGTTTAAGAAATTAGGTTCTAGTTTCTTTGAGTCACTGAGTATATCTGTAACTAATCAGGATGACAAACCAGTTCTTATGCATGATTTTAGTGTAGTGTTAGAAGTTAAATAATTTTATTTTTGTTTATAAAAATGAGTGGTCTTGGTCCAAAGCGAACAATCATACCAGTTGCGTGTCCGGTTACAGAGTTGAAAGATTTGGCAGACGTCCAGGATTTTGAGAAGGAAGGGGATGTTGGAGAAATATATGGTTTTGAACTTGATTCAAATGGCATGTACAAGAGGAAAGTAATTGTTGACATGAAAGACGGTGAAAAACAGATTCCTAAACTTGGTCAGCTTCGTGATGTTACTGTACCTACTCCACCTGTAAATAATGCGCCTTACAACTTAATACATGTAGGTAGTAAGTGGGTGGTTTCACCTGTGCCTGTTCCACCACCCACAATTGACTGGGACATAAAGTTGGAATTTATTAGTCCTTATGTATACACTGATGATGAAGGTGCCTTAGTGTTTAGGAAGGTTGTTAATTCTGGGCCGCTTATTGTAAGCCTTGTTCCAAGCTTTGCTTCAGACGACAATAGCAGAGAAAAACTGAAAGTTGAAAATTATGAGAGACGGAGATATCTTCTTACACACAGGATGATGCGAAGGTCGTGTTTGCACCAATAAACTTTCCCATCGCAAGAGAAGCGACAATAGTATTTGAAATTATCATGAGATCAGTAACTACTGCTAAAGAGGCTCAAATTGCACAAGGAATTAAACTTACATGGAATGACACAGTATCAGAATCAACAAAGGTCTTTATTGCTATTACAAAAAATAATGATGTTATTAATGTTTCGAGCAGTGTTCCAGCTGTCAAGGTGGTGGTAGACAAAGCAACTTTTGTTCGTCTAACTTACATAAACCTTGAACACATTGATCTTGTTGCATTTTATTATGCCAGCAAATTGTATACTTTTGACGAGTTGCAAAATGTAATTGATGATTAAATAAAAAATATTTGTCAATAAAAAAAATGGTAAACTTCTATCCGCAACTACCAACGCTTGAGACTGTGTCATCATTTGTGCCTGATCCGCATATGCCAATTGCATCAGATAAAACATTACAGGCAGACGCATTCAGATTAAATAATATTACAGAAGCTTTGAAATATTTGGAAGGAGAAGAAGCGAAATATTCACGGTGCAAAAGACGGTATAAGACCGTTTTCAATTCTGTACAAAACACATCTATGGCTATTGGTGCAGTTTCAGTTTCATGTTCTGTAGGGGGTATAGTTTTGTTCGCCACGGGAATTGGAAGTTTGGCTGGAATAGCAGTTGAGGGTGTTAGCGTTGCTACATGTCTGGCTTGCTTTGGTTTGGAGGCCTTGAACAAGAGGTTTCACACAAAATTACAGAAACATGAAGCATTGAGTACGCTTGCTGGTGCAAAGCTGAGCAGTATGAAACTTATTATCAGTAAGGCATTGAATGATAATTTTATTGATGACGAAGAATTTAAGCGGGTCCAGGATGATTTAAATAATTACAAGAAACAAAAGTCTGAAATACAAAATAAGATGCGTAGTCAATCTCCTGTGAATGTTGAAGAGCTAAAAGCCAGTTTTTTAGAAATGGGGAAACAGATCGGTGTTCAGGAAACCACAGAAAAACTACACAATCTTTTAAACAAATAAAAATCAGATTTGGTAATCAATCAATATTTTTGTCATATGCTTCGCAGAGAGATGACACGTCATTTACACCACTTGTGCCTGATTGTTTAACCCCATCTGCACCACCGCCAGAGTACTACTGACAAAAAAAAGTTTTTTTATTGTCCTTGTATCTTGACAAATCTGACCGAGTAAGTTGTGACTTAAGTCAAGTTGTTGTAAGAACTTAGGGTAAGTACTTGTAAGAACTTATGGTAAGTAATTAATAAGTTCTTATGATAAGTAATTAATAAGTTCTTATGATAAGTAACTTAAAGGTTACCTCTGCAGGTTCTTAAAAGTTAGTTATAACTTGCTAGTAACGTATAAAGTTTTACTTGAAAAAATCGTGTTTCTCAGAAATCGACTCTGACAGGGGAGTGTGTAAAAAGTCATTAGTCTATTATAGATTGCACTATCAGGTTTTGGTTTGATTTGAGAGAAACGGCCGTGTGTACGTTAATGACCGTAATTAGTAATTAATTAAGGTCAACTTAAGACAATGGGTCTCAGAAATGTACTATTCTCGACTGGTAATGGTCATCATTTTTTTAACAATGTGTGATTAGGTTTTGTCAGAGACAATAGTTAGAATCCGGGAAAAATGAAAGGTGACGTCACACGAGTGTTTTGTTATCAAAAAACGTGAAAAGATGACGACAAAAAAAAATTGGTCCAAGTAAAGTACTATCTTGTATCTCTAGTATATGTTGGCCCTTAACCTAACCATTACATCCTGAGGCTGATTTTTTAACATTTGCTTATTGTCCTATGAAGGCTATGTTACAGATTAGGATATAATTTATATCAACCATTTCAGTTCAAGAGTGGTGCCAGAATAACTTGGCACCTCAGGCGCCAAGCTATCCTGGCACCACCCTTGAACTATCACAGTCAAACTTATTTCAAGCAACAGCGTACCTGGATGAAACAGGTTAATGTATGTAGTATAAAATTGATTACATGTGTTACAACACACCTCCAAGGTCCCATTGGCCACCACATTTTTTGCGTGCAAATTACTTTGCATGTGTAAGTTGTAACAAACTTCAGACATAATAACAATAAGATTAAGGTTCACTGGCACATTTTGTTATCCCATTTAACCCTTCAAATGTTGGAGGTGTCGCCTAATGACTATGTACCAGTTGTATGCGACGGATCGACCATGATAATTCACGGGTAGTTTGAGATGAGCTTGGTGCCTGATGGCGCTAAGCTCATCTGGAACTATCTGTGAATTATCATGGTCTGCTGTAGTGTGTCAGTGCTAATTCTGAAGTTTGCTGCCATTAGTAGAGTCAAACCTATTTAAAGCGACCGCCCATGGGACTATCACAAAATGATCATCTTACGCAGGTTGTCTCTTTACACAGGGTCGTGCGAGTCACAGAAAGAAAATCATGAGAACAACAATGGTCGCTTAGATGGTGACCTTATGCAGGTGGTTGCTTTGGCAAGTTTGACTATACATGCCCTAATCACTTCAAATTTAAAAAATTTCAATGTATTTTTTCCCCAGGCGCAGAGAACTGTACCTAAAGAAAAAGGCGAAGCAAATAAATTGGATAAACCCACACATCTCAGCCATGGTTCATCATCCAGCGGATGACTCCACCCGACCTTTGACCTCAACTGCGGGTGGCCGTCAACCATATGACCCTACCCCTTCTGCTTCTATGATAGTGATAAAAGCCGGAGCAGTTGTGAAGGAGGAACAACCAGACTGATCCACCTTAACTTTTTGACCTCTGAGACAGTGCAGATGGAGATTGCTCGACCGTGACAGTTCAAGGGTGGTGCCAGCATAGCTTGGCGCTTAAAGCACCAAGCGATACTGGCACCATGCTTGTACTATCATGGTTGCTGTGTCTTCTGATCATTTCTTAACTATATTGACCTCTTGCGACAGCACAGCAGGAGAATGTTCAACCATGATAGTTCAAGGGTGATGCCAGAATAGCTTGGCGCTTTAAGTCTCCAAACTATTCTGACACCACCCTTGCACTATCTTGGTTGATCTGTTAATGGCGTTGTTTTCTCTTTCTTGCATTTTTCAAGAAAAATGTATTTTTCTCTAAAATGTATTTTTTTCGAAAAATACTTACCGATGGCATTACTATGTGGAACACCCCTTAACTTATCCAATTTCAGCCTAAGCACCCTTGTGTGTGCCCATACGACAAGGGGCGTAACTCCAAGTTGTATCCAAGTGACCAGATAGTCTCCCCCCCCCCCCCTCTTTCATCCGGTCACGTGAGCCGTGTATTCCCGCCAGTTGTACACTTAGCGTAGAGGCGGCAAGCGGGGTAGGCGGGAGGGCCCTCCAAGTAATGCCATCGGTAAGTATTTTTTTGAAAAAATACATTTTAGAGAAAAATACATTTGTTTCCTCAAAATACATTACCGATGGCATTACTATGTGGAAGAATAACGAAAAGGGGGAGGGTGCCACCCAACCCCGTAACGGCAGTAAGCTTAGCTTCGAGGGGCAACCTCCCGACAATTTCAGCTAAGAGTACGTAAGGCTCCATTGGCACTCGGAGGGAGGGTTGCACTGCCGAGAGGTCTCCGCCAGGGCCAGATTGTCTCGTTGCCTGGAGAGGTCTCGGAGATAGAAGCGAACGAAGGTGGTCTCTGTTCGCCACCTGACAGCTGCGATGAAGTCTCTAACTGCGCAGATGCGGTCGAACGCGATGTTGGCTGCGACCGCTCTGACGTACTGAGCCCGTGTCCGCATCTCTTGCACACTGTGGGGAGAGATCCTTAACAGCGGAGTGGAAGGTCCATCGCAACCCGGACAATATCGTCTGTGCGGAATTCTCAGCTTGGCGAGGGGCCAAGGGCAGGAAGAGGCGGGAGTGGCCTCTCCTGAAGGGCTTCACTATGCGCAGATATAATTGAAGCTCGGACCGGGTCCTGCAGCCATGATGTCTGGGACCGGCCAAAGCCTGTAAAGGGCGAAGACAATGCCCGGGGCGCCGCCGCAGGGGAGTCTATTCCTGGCCCAGAAGGAAGGATTGAGCGGAAGGAGCACCGATCCGTCGGCCCTGAGCTGCATGCAGGCTGGGTCCGCCTACAGGGCATGCAGCTTTCTCACTCTGGCCGCTGTGGCACGGGCTAAGATGAAGCAGGCCTTCCTAGTCACGTCCGCGAAACATGTCCGCCACCATCGAGATAACCACGGATGGAGACCGGGCCCAGGTCTGCGCATAAGCAGTCACAAGAAGAACTCGGCCAGCTGAGGAGCTAGCGCAAGAGTAATTGCCTCCCGAGTGCTCTCTCGGCCACCCCTTGCGGAGGACCATGCAAGAACTGAAAAAGGTCTCTTGGCCCCTCTTTGCGCAGGTCCATGCGAGACGGGGTGGACTCTCCTATGAGAGGGCTAACGGGACTGAGTCCAGAGTCCGGTGGAAAGCAGGACCCACAATTTCCGAGGGCGGACGACGGCGTGGAGATAGGAGGTCAGAACCAGGGGAAGAGGTGCTGGGACTTGCAGCCAACCTGTAAGACCCTCAACTTTCCTACGTCCACCCGGAGGGTGGATGGTCTGTTGGCTGCCGCGGTCACCTCCCCTGCTGCATCCGCGAAACCTTGCACTGTGAGGGCTTGCCGCACAACCACCAGGTATGGCGCAGAAGTGTCCCCGGGCAAGGGTGGAAGAGACTCTGCCTGGGCTGCTTTAGCATTGTACAAGGCGTGAGAAGCCTGAGAGGAGGGTCGGTGGCGAGGCTCGAGATCTGTCGTACCAGACGTGTTCCAACTGAACGGTGCTTGAGGAGTACGTTGGGCACTAACACCAAGGGAGGATGAGCATAGGCCACGAGGCCCTCCCAGGAGACTGACAGCGCGTTCACTGCCTGGAGGGGAAGACAACAGCGGGAGCTGCCTGGTCCAACTGGCGGCAAACAGGTCGATCATGGAGCCAATGAGCCGAGACCATTCGAGGGAAGTCCGGCCGGAGAGACCACTCGGTGTGGGGGAGCTGTCCTCGACGTGAGAGAAAATCTGCGAGAACATTAGGCGCCCAGGAGTGTCATGTTTGGAGCACACTCCCGCGATCCCTGCCCCACAGGAAGCACTGGTGAGTAGCATGCAGAGAGTTGGAGGCCGAGTGCCACCTTGCTTCCGAATATAGATCCCCACCGTCACAATGTCGGGCAGAGGCAGGATTCCCTGGCCGCAGAGCCGCGGTTCCCGGTGGATGCGCGCCAACCACACCGCCATCAACTCCAGATCGATGAGATGCTGGTCACAAAGGTCCAACGACCACCGGACCAAAGCGGCGCTAAATTCTGGCAGAAATTGAGCCCCCAGCCGTCGAGACTCGCATCCGTGCGAATGGAGAACTAAGCGGAGGGGAGGAGAGCAGGACTCCTTCGTCAACCAAGAGCGATCTGTCCACCGGGGCAGGTGCGGCCGGATCAGCAGCGAGACTGGGATCGAGTTGCGAGATCTCCCGAGGACGGACGCCCATGGAGCAGCACAAGCAGCTGTAGCGGTCGAGCGTAAGCTTGCCAAGGTAAGAGATCCGCCGCTGTGCCGATAAGACCCTCGAGCTGGAGCCAGGGCCTGCCGGGACCGCGTCCGGTAGGGAGACTTGCCGTGCCAGATCGCCAGCTTCTGGATCGAGTCTCCAGTAGAGGTACCCTGTTGAGATCGGTCAGAAACTCCACATCCCAGTGGACACAGCGGCGAGACGGCACCAGATCCGACTTTCCCTCGATGAGGAAGAGCCTGCATCAGTGAAGAAGCGCTAGTCGAGTGTCCCTGTTCGCCTCTAGCGTGGCCGCGCCCTAGGTCCTGAGGCGCAGGCCGTCGAGATAGGAGTAGGGATCGAGGACTCCTGCCTGGCTGTGGCGACTACGGCGTCCACAATCAACGTACGACCCAAGGGCTGAGGTTGAGACTGAAGGGTAGTGCCCGAACCGAACAATCCCACATAGGTGAATCATAGGTAACGCCGAGAGGCCAGGTGTCAGGAAACATGCAGATATGCTTCGGAGGACGAGACTACGTGCATAGTCCAATGCTGTACCGAAGCTCGAAAGGCCAAATCGTTCCATGCCAGGAGGGGCGACAACAAGTAGAAGTTGCTCAGGGCCGAGAGGTTGATGACCGGTTGCCACTTGCCATGGGGCTTCGTCACCACAAAGAGCTGACCGTAGAACGCCGGGGGGTCCTGTCCAGCTACTCAACCATGGCGGCCTACTGGGTCAGCGGGGCGATCTCCCTGCAAAAGAGTCTGCCTAGCACTGGTCGATTGGTGAGCGTGTCCAGATTGGAGAGCGACCCGCGGGCCGGGGATCTGCAATGAGACCTGAAGTTCTGCGGAGAACGTGTCGAGAAACCCCTGGTCTTCCAGCAGCAGGGCACGCCACTCATCGTTGTGCCTTGCTAGCCTCACGCCGACTGGAGATGCTTAGGGAATGACGGGGCGAAGTCGGGGCAGTCACTGTCCTGGCCCAGGAATGCCCAGGAACCGAGGACAGGAGGGGGCGGGCAAGTCGGGAGAAGCACTGTCCTGGCCCAGGAAAGCCCAGGAGCCAAGGCCTGGAGAGGGCGGCATGCCCAGTGGGGGCCTGACGTCTGGGTCTGGAAGGTATACTGGTAACCGACCAGGAGGGTCTGAAGCTCTGCAGGGCGCAACTGCTGTCCTTGCGGGAAGCTGGCACTGAGAGGAATCTGCACTGAGAGCGTTCGGCCACAGGTCCTTGGTGGAGTCCTGAACCTCTTGCCAGGTGGAACCAAAGAGGAGGGGCCCCCCCCTAGGGGAGCACGGCGCAGCTGTGTGTCGAAGGTCGAGGGGATGCCCGACCAACTCTTCAGCAAGGCGTCCCGTCTCATCAGGTCGCAATTCGCCAAGGACATGGTCACGAAGTGGTGCACAGCGCGATTAGCTGGCCAGGTCCAGAAATCCCGCACAAACCAGGGAGTAGCGAATGAGACTTGCCATGTTTCAAGCCTTGGGGGGAAGAACCGAGGCAGTGACCTTGCCTCCAGCTTGTAACTGCGCCGCCGGGTCCACCACTGGGAGAGGGCAGGCGAAGGCTTGAGAGTGTCCCGCATACCAGGCTTGCCGAAACTGATATCGATGCTAGAAGGCCAACGCGTGTCCGAGAAGAAACCCCGATCGCGCAACTTGCCTTGGGATAGATGCTCAATAAGGCGACCGCCAGAACTCTAATCCCGGAGGCTGAGGGAGAGTCTTGAACGCTTCACCTGCAGTGGGGCGTCGACTGAGGCCGCGGCCTTCCTCTTGAGCGGTGGCGAAGGTGTGCATCCCTCCAAGGGAAGAAGAGATCGTCCGTGCCGCTTCATCTAGAGCTCGAGAAGTCTCAGCCGAGCCGGACGGCTCTCCTGGTCCTGGCGTGTCACATGCGGAAGCACTACGGGGGCGAGAGTCCAGAGGGAACATGGTGAAAGCCGAGTCCTCTGGGTACAAATTGAGGATGTCTTCATCCAACTCCGCGGGCGACACCGAAACCACGTCTCGATGAGGAGAAGCACTGTCTGCGGGAGACCAGTAGGGTCTGTACGGGGAGCGCTCAGTGAGTCCGCGCGACGAGTGATAGTCGGGCGCGTCCACTGCCCAAGGAAGGCGAGCGTCGCGCGCCCGCCGCCGAGGTCCATGCGAGACGGGGTGGACTCTCCCGGCCATCACCATGAGAGGGCTAACGGGACAATCCAGAATCCGGCGGGAAGCGGGACCCACAATCTCTGAGGTCGCACGACGTCGCGGAGATCTGGGTGGCGCGGGGGCTAAAGGAGCTTTAATGCTACGCACTGACCTGTTTCCAAAGGCGTGGTAGAATCCTTAGCCACCGGGTGGCGTCGCTGATAGAACTCCCAAAGCTGCGACCACTTCCGCTTCTTCCACGTAGCGCCCTGAGCGCAAGTAAGGGCCGAGGAGCAGCCGGAACAAGGAAGACACAGTGTATGAGAGTCTGTCGGCCACTGGAATCCCTTCCACCTCCTGCAGGTGCTGAGCTGAGTGCTGTAACACAAAGCAGAAGCCATGAAGCAACTGCGTGGGGCACACAACGAAGGGACCCGTGAACAGTACTCCGAAACTGGACGAGGGCTAATCCCAAACTCAACGGAAAATTCGACAAATTCCCACGGAATATGCCGACAGTGCCGTAAACAGTCCGTTTACTCGTAGGCATAACCCGAGGCCTTACCTCGCCATCTTCTAGCCACTAGCGAAGCTTGCCATGTAGTATAGTATTAGAAAATCTAACAAAGAGGCTGGAGCCGGTGAACCGTTCACGGTGAAGCTAAGGGTACAACTGGCGGGAATACACAGCTCACGTGACCGGATGGAGAGAGGGGAGACTACCCGGTCACTTGGATACAACTCTGAGTTACGCCCCTTGTCGTATGGGTACACACAAGGGTGCTTAGGCTGAAATTGGGTAATTTAAGGGGTATACTCCACATAGTAATGCCATCGGTAATGTATTTTGAGGAAACAAAGAATATTGTGAAATATTTGGTGATTTCATTTTAAAAACACCTTCAGAGTGTATCACACTGTTGGTTGGTTAGTTAGGGTTTAACGTCCACGGCACCGAAGTGAAAACTGGACGGCCCTGACGGGCGGGTTATGGGAGACAGGGAAATCTATTACCTATGGAGTACAACCTGCACACTGATCAACTCAGGCGCACTCCAACTGTGCCACTTTGATTTACCAGGACCTTTCAACGGACATGCTATTGAACAAGCCCATCTTTTTCCCCTGGATTGCGAGTTCAGGTACCGGGGCGGGACGGGGATTCGAACCCACAACCTGGCGATTTCCTTCGCTCTCCTGCTCCGACGCTTAACCGCCTGAGCTATTTCGGACTCTAGAACTACGCAGCTTGGTTGTTTAGCATGTTTTTTTTGTTGTTGCTATTTTTGTCCTACAAATGTGGTATGTAAGGAGCTAAAAGGGATATCATAATGTGTCATATATTGGAAAAAAAGAAAGTTGGTTCACTGTTGTTGATGCTGTGGTCATTGCTAAGGCTTGAGCCAATGAGAGTGTAATCCAGACCAAAAAGGTGACTGCCAAGTGTGTAAATTGCAAAGAAGTACCCAATGGAGAAAGAAATACACGGCTGTGCAGAACCACACTTTTAGTTTAGGAGGACCGGGGTTCACTGAGTGCAAGATAAGCCATCTGTTGCAAGGCATTTGATCATTAGCGCGCGCCACTTCAGGCAAACCTCGCGCTGGGACCATACGGCGTTGAGGCGCGTCCCCTGGGTGGTGGATAGGGGGTCCCTCGTGAGAGGGGTGCACCGAATGAAATAAGGTGCCGTGAACCAACATGGTCTAAGGGAAGGTGACCCCGACAGAAAACCCCTGGTCCTCCTAGTAAGGGGGTTGGGCGTGGGGGTAGCTTCCCCACCCTGCAAAAAAGGAAATAGCTACAAAAACGCCGACGAAAAGACTAACAGTAATTCCTTTCCTGGAGGAGGAAGGTTCTTCTACTAGAAGACTTATGACGTCCTGTGGTGAAAGCCGGAAGTCTTCGGAAGCCACAGGACCGAGCCGCCTCTCTCTATCCAGGGATACAACCATGGGCACATGGAACGTCAAGACCATGTACCAGAGCGGCAAGGCCACCCAGATAGCAGCGGAAATGCAAACGTACAACCTTTCCCTGCTAGGCATCAGTGAAGCCAGATGGACGCAGTCTGGCCAGAAAAGGCTGTTAAGTGGGGAGATGGTTCTGTATTCAGGTCATGAAGAGGAGAATGCCCCCCATACAGAAGGAGTAGCACTCATGCTGTCACCAGTGGCACAGAGAGTTCTGATGGGCTGGGAACCTCTTGGGCCAAGAATTATAACAGCAGCCTTTAGAACCAAGAAAAAGCTCAAGCTGAACGTCATCCAGTGTTATGCACCCACCAATGACAGTGACGAGGAAGAGAAACAAGAGTTCTACGACCGACTCCAGAGTGCCGTGGACAAATGTGCGGAGCGAGACATCACCATCGTCATGGGCGATTTTAATGCCAAAATAGGGGAGGACAACACCGGATACGAAGAGGTGATGGGGAGACAGGGACTAGGCTCGGAGATGAGTGAGAACGGGGAGAGGTTTGTAGACTTTTGTGCTCTAAACCGACTTGTCATTGGAGGCAGCATCTTCCCACACAGAAGAATACACAAAGCAACTTGGGTCTCACCTGACCATACAACAGAGAACCAAATAGACCATATCTGCATTAGCAAGAAATTTAGAAGATCCCTTCAAGATGTTCGAGTGAAGAGGGGAGCAGATGTCGCCTCAGACCACCATCTGCTTACCTTAAGAATGAAGCTCAAGCTAAAGAAAAGCCGCACAGAGACAACAAGAAGACAGCGCTATAATGTAGGCCTCCTGAGAGAAACTGGAGTTAGAGAAGAGTTCAAACTGGTGCTGTCCAACCGGTTTCAAGCGCTACAGGAGCTAGTAAATGAAGAGGAGGCGGTCACCACAGAGCAGCAGTGGAAGGCAGTTAGAGAGGCGCTGAACTCAACCTGCAAAGACACTGTAGGGTTCAGGAAACACCATCACAAGGACTGGCTGTCGGCACAGACCTTGAAGAAGATAGAAGCGAGGAAGCAGAAGAAAGCAGCGGTCAACAACAGTCGCACGAGAGCAGCCAAAGTAAGGGCACAGGGGGAATACTTGGAAGCCAACCGCGAGGTGAAGAGGAGTATCAAGGCAGACAAGAGGGCCTACACAGACAGCCTGGCAGCAGAGGCAGAAAAGGCAGCAGGCAGCGGCAACATGAAACAGCTCTACGACATTACCAGAAGATTGTCGGGTAAGTATGGCCATACAGAAAGACCAGTAAAAGACAAAGAAGGCAAGCCTATTGCAGACAGAGCAGACCAACTCGACAGATGGGCCGAGTATTTTGAAGAGTTACTGAACAGACCTAGCCCACCCGACCCCCCCGACATCCAGCCGGCAGAGACCGACCTACCCATCAGCTGTGACAGACCCAGCCGGGAAGAGATCAGAAAAGCAGTGGCATTTTTGAAGAATGGCAAAGCAGCAGGGCCAGATGGCATCCCAGCGGAGTCTCTGAAAGCAGACCTAGAGACAACAGTTGAGATGCTGTACCCACTGTTTGGAAAGATCTGGGAAGAGGAGGTGATGCCAGCTGACTGGAAGGAGGGGTACCTAATCAAGCTTCCCAAGAAAGGCGACCTCAGCAAATGTTCCAACTACAGAGGAATCACCTTGCTGTCAGTACCAGGAAAGGTCTTCAACAGGATCATCCTAGAGAGAATGAAGAGCTCCGTTGACCCCCAGCTGAGAGACCAGCAAGCAGGATTCAGGAAGAACCGATCATGTACAGACCAGATCGCCACTCTCCGCATCATCGTGGAACAGTCTCTGGAGTGGAGCTCCCCGCTGTACGTCAACTTTGTGGATTATGAGAAAGCATTTGACAGCGTGGACCGAGAGACTCTGTGGAAACTCCTACGACACTACGGTGTACCCACAAAGCTCGTCCGCCTGATCAAGAGCAGCTATGATGGCATGACATGTCACGTGATCCACGAAGGGCAGTTCACCAGGGAGCTCCAGGTCAGAACTGGTGTCAGGCAGGGGTGTCTGCTGTCTCCGTTCCTCTTCCTACTGGCCATAGACTGGGTCATGAAGATGACCACAGAGCACAGACGAAGTGGAATACAGTGGACACTGTGGACACAGCTTGACGACCTCGATTTTGCGGACGACTTGGCATTACTGTCCCACACTCATCAACAATTGCAGGACAAGACCACGAGGCTTGCTGACATCTCGTCCCAAGTGGGCCTCACCATCCACAAACAGAAAACAAAGACAATGAGGCTGAACGCAACCAGGGAAGATCCAGTCTTGCTTGCTGGCACCCCGTTGGAGGAGGTGGAGTCCTTCACCTATCTCGGGAGCATCATAGACAAAAAAGGCGGCACTGATGCAGATGTCAGAGCACGAATTGGTAAAGCCAGAGCAGCCTTTCTCCAGTTGAAAAAAGTGTGGAGTTCCAGAGAGCTGTCACAACACACCAAAGTCCGGATTTTCAACTCCAATGTAAAAGCAGTTCTCCTATATGGAGCAGAGACATGGAGATTGGCAAAAACCACAGTCAACAGAGTACAGACCTTCATGAACAGTTGCCTTAGAAGAATTTTGAAAATCCACTGGCCAGAGAAGATCAGCAACGTCAGACTCTGGGAGAGAACAGAGCAGATAACAGCAGAGAATGAAATTGGGCGAAGAAGATGGGGATGGATCGGTCACAGTCTGAGAAAGCCAGCTTCCAGTATCACTAGGCAGGCATTGTCATGGAACCCCCAGGGAAAGAGGAAAAGAGGTAGGCCGAGAAACTCCTGGCGTCGAGACCTCCAAGCAGACATCAAGAGACTGGGAACCACCTGGAGTAGAATCGAAGGAGAAGCACAGGACAGGAGTTGCTGGAGGTCTCTCGTCGACGGCCTATACCCGGGTAGGGGTGACAGGCGTAAGTAAGTAAGTAAGTAACTTCAGGCAAAGTGGAAGAGCCGTTCATGGTCCTAGAAAGGAGTACTCTTCCATTACCCTACACTATGTGTACGACAGCTGCATAGCGGCGCACTGCAGCGGAAACACTGAAAAGTGTTAGTAACTGAACATCAATCACAAAATGCGTTTTTGTCTCAAGAATGTCATTATAACATAAGTGTAAATTTGTAGCTGATAAAATTTGCTTTCTTTTCATACTAAACATGCCCATGCTGCTTACTACCAGCACACCTGCAAGAGCAGTTACATTTCATATTTGCAATACAATGAACATGCACTGACAAAATAAAGCGTTAACTTTGAAGCTCAATCTGTTGTGCATGTCCCTTTTCTGTGGGATTGATTGGATGAAAAGTTGATGTATCTACGCAGCATTCTAGCCTCTACTGTTATCACTTACTAGAATTCCGGGGCCATTCCTGCTAGAGCAATACTAGCGTCAGAAAGCACTCCACTGCTGAGAAGCTGGTAAGCTGGTAATCCGTTAGGTCCATCAAGACGATCAACACAAACATGCTGATACCAGCAACTGTGCACTGTGTTTATGCCATACACTTGGGTTTTGACCTTCCTCCACATACTCTACATAGAGAATTTAACCTTTTAAAGTGAAAGGATTCTGTGTGTGCAAATGTTTCTTGTGTATGTTTTATTCCCGCCAAAACTGTACTGTCTTTCCGTTGGAACAAAGGAACCAGGATAATATGAATGAGCAGACAACAGTTAGTACCTGAAACTACTAAACAGTATCACAGAGAATACTGGACGCTATATGCAGAGTATAAAGCACAGGGATTACACTACACACAACAGTATTCCATAGAGAATGAATGTACAGACCTACATGTTCGGTACTGTGCGAGGCATGTCTTATTATTCAGTCACACACAAAAACGGTACCTGCCTTTATCCTCGGATTGCACCCTTAAAAAAAACGTCCCCTGAATAATACCACCAACACAGGAACCAGCAGGCAATGGTGCACAAGTGTGTTAAACGGTTTTATGTAGAAAACTGGTGAAGAGGAGATAGAGAACATTAAACAGGCATAACACATCACACGTTAGTAGTCCGTTACAGAGAATAGAGAAGGAATTTTTTTGCTGATAGCCAGTGACCTAGATAACCTGCTCGCAGGAGGGAGGGGCTACCGCACACCACAGCAGCAGGCTGCGGGCCAAACTAAAGAGTGAGAAATCAGCCTTTCTGTACAGCCGTGAATACGCTTAGAAAAGACAGTTACAACACAATTTATTAATATTTCGGGTAAATACCCTTTTTCAAAATAGACACTGCGATACATGAAGATAAGTAGCAACTGATCTCTCTATTTGTTGGTCTATTTTGAAAAAGGATATTTACCCGAAATATTGTGTTGTAACTGTCCTTTCTAAGCGTGTTTCTTTCTCCGTTGGGTACTTCTTTGCAATGAGAGTGTGCACAAGACATCAGAGTGAAAATACAGTAACAAGTCTTGAAAGATGCAGTAAGGTTTAGCGTTTTTGTTGCTTTTTCTTCATGATAGAACTCCTAAAACTTTGGCTTTTACGAAGAATGAATGAAATAAAATTAACCCTTTTAGCCCCAAGGTCCCATTTCTCAAATTTTAAAGATGTTGCCTAATGACTATGTACCGGTTGCAGGAGATGGATTGACCATGATAATTCAAGGGTAGTGCCAGATTAGCTTGGCACCTTCAGGCACCAAGCTAATCTGGCACTACCCTTGAATTATCATGGTCAATCCATCTCCTGCTGTAGGGACTCAGGGCTAAATAGGTTAACCATGAACAAGCTGCTTTATTCATTCATCATAAAAGCCAGTGGTTATGAGTGGAAAAATGCAATAGAACTTAATGAACAGCAAAAGCATTTACCACTTTTCAGTGTCAAGAGACAAGAGGCCCCAATAGGCCTCAGGAAGACTACCAACTAAAACAGCAGTTCCTCACAGCATGCTATCCTCAGTTCTGTGCATGGCTCAACACAGGCCAGCTAGGACCAACATCGGCTCAAGCAACTTCTGCAAGTTAACCCCTTGGGTGTCTGTAGTGGTGTTAGTCGTGATTATTCCTGCAGGAATCATCGCAACTAAAACCACTACCAACACCCAACGTGAAAAAGTCTCTGAGAATGTTTTCAAGAACTGAAAAATTATGATTTAGATCCGAGTACTTATGACTTTACAACAAAAATATGTTTTAATCGTGAATTGCAATAAAGCTTTCTAAAACTTAGCATTTCCCACCCATCATGTAAAAAACAATGTACCAGGGATTGGTACAAACACCTGCTGTGATGTTAAAATTTTGTAACAGTATTTGGTAAATCAATATTGATCAGTTCACCTACTTTCTGCATGAATGAGAGAAGATGCCATCACATACAAACATGCAAATGCACCCACACATTAATGCATAACTCCAATGGTACAAATTTACATATTTTATATCTTCTGACGATGCAACTTGCATACAATGTGTATATCAAACAACTTCAAAATCCTTATGTATACTGGAAATAAAGAAAGCATACAACAGTTAAAAATAAAAGCTGACAATGATGCATCTGTTTCATAATGGCCATTTTTTCTAGGGAGTGTTTTGAAAGATCATTGAAGATGTGTTGTATGCAGATACACAGCTTTATGCCACATACCTGGATGCAGCATATATCTCAGACGAGTTAAACCCTTTGCGTGTCGGCAGCGGATTTGGTCGCAATGATTCCTACAGGAATCATCATGACAAAAACTGCAACCGACAGCCGAAGGGTCAAGATCAAGATATACTGCCCTTATCTCACAACCCACACAAAAAAACAAGGTTCGAAATCCTCATCAACCTGAGTTAGTAATACAATATGACTAAAAGCTTATGCAGGTAGATCTACACACATGTGCAATAGATCTGGTCTTGAGCAACTGCCCTTGCAAGAAAAATGTGGTCTTCAAAAGACAGATGTTCTCGAGAGAAGTCGTGAAAGGTGTACAACACAGGTGGTCTTTAAAGACAAGTCTTAACCCTTTTGCCCCGGGACCCTGCAGCAGGAGATGGATTGATCATGATAATTTCAATTGATTGTACATTGATTGTACATTGCTTAACGTCCCGACAGCAACAAGGCTTTCTCAGGACATACCTGCACTGCTTGTGAAAAAAAAAATAAACAGAATATTGAATGTATGTCGCCAGCCGGTCCAATACGTTAAATAAACCTACAACATGGGGCCTAAATAAAGCTAAGACCATTTAGCAACACACATCCAATATCAAGAGCTACAGGCAGTGCAGACAGTAGGGAGAGTTTAAAAAAGGATTGATTGATTGATTGATTGATTGTACATTGCTTAACGTCCCGACAGCAACAAGGCTTTCTCAGGACGTGCCTGCACTGCTTGTGAAAAACAAATAAACAGAACATTGAATGTATGTCGCCAGCCGGTCCAATACGTTAAATAAACCTAACACATATGGGCCTAAATAAAGCTAAGACCATTTAGCAACACACATCCAATATCAAGAGCTACAGGCAGTGCAGACAGTAGGGAGAGTTTTAAAAAGGCAAATACAGGTGAATGGACAAAGGGTAGACAGAAACACATGCCCCAGAATAGAGAGAAAAACCCACCCTGTGGGGCTGACCAGGGTGACCCTGGGAACTAAAAAATACCTAACCCCACCCAAGTCTCCCAGGGCAGACCCGGGTGGGGGTTAAAAAAGGAAAATACAGGTGAATGGACCAAGGGTAGACAGAAACACATGCACCAGAATACAGAAGAAAACCCACGCTGTGGGGATCAAATTTCAAGGGTAGTGCCAGATGAGCTTGGCGCCTACAGGCGCCAAGCTGATCTGGCACTACCCTTGAATTATCATGATCAATCCATCTCCTACAACTGGTACATAGTCATTAAGCGACACCTCCAAAATTTGAGAAATGGGACCTTGGGGCTAAAAGGGTTAAGGGCACAGTATCGCCTGTCATTAAAGACTTTCATTTAGGTGGCTACAGCCACAGTCACAGCTACAGCCACCTAAATGATGGTCTTTAATGACAGGAAATCTTCCAAAAGGCAGCTTGCTCAAAAGAGGCTCTGCTGTACAGTGTTACTTCACAGAACTTTGATAATGTAACAAAGTCTTCTGCATTAGAAATGCCAGCCCTAAATCAGTCCCTAAATCAGTCCCTTCTATTTGCATCTGGCATAGATTACAGAGAATATCTGTTAGAGGTGTAGATTCTCATAAGCCCCTGCAGCTGCGCATTGAGTTATATTATAAATATGAGAAATGCGCCATATAAATACCATGTAATAATAATAATCTATGCCTCTTCCGAGAAACCTGCATTCTGTACACAAACACATCAAGATGTATGCTGGCTTTTTGCAAGCTATGTGTACGCCAATTGCCTTACACAGAATCATGCATATACTCAGAATTGATCGCTCTAGCTGGTGTTTAATGACAGCAATTCCCAGATTTCTATCAAGAAAAACAAATTTCTGACAAAATTGTGCATGGTTTGGTGATTTTAGAAAGGAATGGTATCAGCCTGTCATTAACTCATACATGATGGAGGTAGTAAAACCATGGATGGCAGACTGGTTCTGGCAAACAAAATTCAGGGAGGACCAAATCTACTCTCCTATCGCGGAGATCTATTTCTTGTTAAATGTGAGGCAAAGTCATGTTTCTTGAGAGCCCACATGGCGCATGCAATTTCACAACTGAAACACGCACAAAACTGTTTGCGCTACTCGAAAAAATATATGTTGACTCCTTGACATCACTTGATAGGCAGTCCCAGTGGCTACTATGGTCTTGGAGCATTTGGTCTTCCCTGGGTATTGTGCTAGCCATACTAAAGATGGGAGAGGCAAGTGCAACTCCTGCTCTTGCATGCAGATGGAGGTGGCTGGCTCTGCGAGAATCTACGCCTTATCCACGTAGATTGATTGAACATTGCTTAATGTCCTGACAGCAACAAGACTTTCTCAGGATGTGCCTGCACTGCTTGTGGAAAAAAACAACTAAACAGAATATTGAATGTATGTCGCCAGCCGGTCTAATAGTAATACGCTAAATAAACCTAAGACCATTTAGCAACACACATCCAATATCAAGAACTACAGGCAGCGCAGACTGTAGGAAGAGTTTAAACAAGGAAAATACAGGTAGACAGAAACACATGCCCCAGAATAGAGGGGAAACCCACCCAGGGTGACCCTGGGATCTAAAAAATAGTTAATCCCACCCAAGTGCCCCAGGGCAGACCTGGGTGGGGGCTTATCCACATAGAGTGGTAACATTTGCATCCTCAAGGGTGACAGTGTGAAAAACTGAAATGACTGAAAAATGTTCCACAGACTATAACTACCAGGTATGCCCCATGATCCGTGACCAGCAAGAGACATAAAATGATATAACTGTGGTTGATCCATGCCAGCAAGAGATATTCTCAATCTCATGAACTCCTGTGGATGCAGGGGCTCGCGAGAATTTATGCCTCTTGCAGATGGAACAGACAGGCGGAGGGACTGCTCCGTATGAACCAGAAAAGCTGAAAGTGGGGTTTCTGGAAAAGCTGAATCAGTCTCCAGGAGTGAAGATTGTCACCCATACATTCTCATATTGAGGAAGCGATCACACGTTTTCATTTTATACACTGTGCCAGAAAGCAAAAGGTCACTGGGCCAACATCAGCTGTGCACGGGTCGACTGCATCTGATGTCGGCCCAACATCCTTTTGCTGGCATCGGTTGAGCGGCTGTAAAAAAATATTGTTTACTGCGGCTGGGAAGGCAGAATGTACTGCGGTTGTGGGTGTGATGGTATTGAATACTGCGGCTGCTGTGGAACATTGTACTGTTGATGCGATGGCACAACATACTGCTGTTGTGACTGAGTCAGTGGGGGCACAGTATACTGTGTTTGTGAGAGTACCTGTGAGTGTGTCTGCGAGTGCAGTTGTGACCCTGAGTGCGGATCAACTGTTTGTGAGTGTGCTTGTGTGTGTGCCTGGGGGAGTGACTGTGCATGCAACTGTGATTGTGTTTGTGCGTGTGATTCAACCTGCGAGTGTGATTTTACCTGTGTATGTGACTGTGCTTGTGAATGTGATTGCGACTGAGCCTGTGCTTGTAACATTGCATTAGGCTGTGATGTTATGATGTAGCGCATTTGAACACTTGGATGTCTTTTTCTCTTAGCTGGGGCACTTTGATGAGAATCTTTGTGCTTTGTCAGTGACTTGTGATCGGAGAACGTGGCCTCACACTCCAAACATTTGAACAACTTCCCTCCAATGTGAGTCTGACTGTGAGTAATTAACTTTCTCCTTGTGGCAAAATGGATTCCACACTCGTTGCACTGGTACGGCCGTGCTTCAGTGTGTGTTCGCATGTGCAGTCGAAGATTGCGTGCAGTCTTGAAAGAAGACCTGCACAGCTGACATGTGTGCCTGCGATCGCTGCTGTGAAAGCGCATGTGACGATGCAAGTCTTCGACCAATGCAAAACGCACACCACATTCTGGACACAAGTGATTCTTGCTGCCGTGAACTTCAATCTTGTGTTTTTTCCAGTTGCCTCTCTGTCTGAAGGACGCCCCACACTCGTCACAAGAAAAGGGCTTTTCTCCTGTGTGAAGGAGCATGTGTCTCTTGAGATCTGATGGACTAAAACAGTGCCTGCCACATGCTCTGCATGTGCGGATTCTGTTTGATGGGATTGGTTTTCCATTTCTGGTTTTCCTTGGCTTTCCTTTTAAAGTCTGATAAGCAATGTTGGGCACACTTAAAGGCACATCAGATGACAAAGCCTCAAGGGCAGCAGCTGCAGTAGCCGCCTCCGAGTCCCCCGGCCTTCGCACTGACTGTGTTGCTGTGTCCCCGTATATCAACTGTTCCATCCAGTGATCTCCATCCGCTGTGGGAACCATCGTCACGACATTGGCAACCTGATCAATCTGGTGTCCTGCATGTTCCTGCACGTAGTAGGTTGGGTTTGGCACAGCGTTGTGGTAGTTTGGGTTTTGTTGTTGTCTACCAATACTCAGAGACACCCGAACGCCATCTTCATCCACAAATTCATCAGACTGCTGCACAGCAGCAAAAATGTCATTCTCAGAGCACATCTCGTGAATGTCATGCTGACTCCTGCTGAAATAGTCAACAATGATAACAGATTTTCCAGAACCTGCCAATTCTTTGGCTGTCGCTAGCAACAAATGTGGGTTTTCTAGACCAGGATGGTGTTTCTGTCTTTTTGTTCTGGTCCCTGATTCAGCGCCTGCCTCTCCATCGGCAGAGATACGAAGGACCCGATAAATCATGGGATCCTGGTCCTGTTCAAGAGCATCATCGTGGGGTGGTGGGTCAGGTGACTTGTCCTGAGTGCGACAGCTGCCACACAAAAGTGGGAGTGGGGAGTTGCACTGGGCACAGTTGGCAGTCTCAAAGGGCTTTGAATCTTGAGGTTGCTCAAACCTGAAAGAGTCAAATACATTTAAATAAAACAGAAAACCGCGAGCAGAACAAAGGGCTGTACGTAACGTTTGTCGACCTAACAAAAGCGTTCGACACTGTGAGCAGGCAAGGCATGTGGCAGATCCTGGAGCGACTTGGCTGTCCCCCAAAGTTCCTCAACATGATTGTCCAGCTACACGAGGACCAGCAAGGCCAGGTCAGACTCAACAATGACCTCTCAGAACCATTCCCTATTCTCAACGGTGTAAAGCAGGGCTGCGTGCTGGCACCGACCCTCTTCACCATCTTTTTTAGCATGATGTTGAAGCAGGCCACAGTGGACCTCGATGATGACGATGCAGTGTACATCAGGTATCGTCTCGATGGCAGCCTGTTTAACCTCAGACGACTGCAGGCCCACACGAAAACCCTAGACCAACTGATTCGCGAGCTGCTTTTTGCTGATGATGCTGCCCTCGTTGCACACACAGAGAGAGCCCTGCAGCGCATCACGTCTTGCTTCGCAGATGCTGCCCAGCTCTTTGGACTCGAGGTCAGTCTTAAAAAGACAGAGGTCCTCCATCAGCCGGCACCCAAGACAGTGTACCGCCCTCCTCACATCACCATCGGCGAGTCTGAACTAAAGTCAGTGCACCAGTTTACTTACCTTGGCTGCATTATCACGTCGGACGCCAAGCTGGACAAGGAGCTTGACAGCAGGCTGGCAAAAGCGAACAGCGCTTTCGGGCGACTTTTCAAGCGGGTGTGGCACAATCAGCAGCTGAAAACAGGCACCAAGATCAGCGTGTACAGAGCTGTGGTCCTCACCACCCTGCTGTATGGTTCCGAGTCCTGGGCCCTCTACCGCAGCCAACTACGACTCCTCGAACGCTTCCACCAGCGCTGCCTGCGTACCATCCTGGGCATTCACTGGAGTGACTATGTCACCAACGTCGAGGTCCTTGAACGGGCTGAAACTATGAGCATCGAGGCTTTGCTGCTGCGGACACAGCTCCGCTGGGCGGGGCATGTCTCCAGGATGGAGGATCATCGCCTACCAAAGATCACCCTGTTCGGCGAGCTTGCTACTGGACACCGTGACAGAGGGGCACCAAAGAAGAGATACAAAGACTGTCTCAAGAAGTCACTTAGTGCCTGCCAAATCGACCACCACCAGTGGTCTTCGCTTGCTGCGGACCGTGACACCTGGCGCTCCACCATTTACAAGGCAGCTGTCTCCTTTGAGGACTCTCACAGAGCTAGCCTTAAGGACAAGCGGCTCAGGAGAAAAAACAGAGATGCCGCAGCTCAGAACCCTGGCCATACCTTCCCCTGCAGCCACTGCGGTCGAACCTGCCTGTCTCGGATTGGCCTCCGCAGCCACGAACAAGCCTGCAGACGTCGTGGGCAACTCCTATAAAATCTTCGTTCGCGAAGTCAAGCCAGAGAGAGAGAGAGAAAACAGAAAACTGTTTGTCTCAATTTATTGAACTTCTTCCTTGCCCTCGGAACAAAAAAAATGTCTTTAAAACCATATCAAATGAACTGTTCACCAACTAACCCAATCCATCCATGGAACACAGATATGGGTCCAGCAAGAAGCATTGAACATAATGATCCCATGCATGATCATATATATATATATATATATATATATATATATATATATATATATATATATATATATATATATATATATATATATATATATATATATATATATATATATAATATATATATATCTGTATTCCATGGAGTTATTTGGTGTTGAACTTGCTTTGGTATTAACGATATAATTAGTGTCTGGTGACAGGGAAGAAGTTTATATGCATGGGGTTCTTTCCCCTTATAGTTGGCTGGTGTTCATACTGTCATGAAAGTGAAAGGATTAGGAAAAAACAAAACACCTCACCCGCACCATGTAACCACCAAGAACACCTCAGTGCTAGACTCGGCTCACAATACTCCCAGAGAAAGACACTCAGCACAAACCCACCCATTTAATAATCAATAGATTTATTTGATTAACTCAGTATTTAGACCATCGACCTCCAGCAATTACCACCAACTCTTTGATTGTCTAGCCATATTAGTTCTATTTCGGAAATAATTCAAGCTACGTTTTTTTTTATCAGCTGTCAACCCGTGATTATTAAGGCAGATCCCCCACCCCACCTAAATAATTAATGCGGTCATTGTCTCTTAAACAAAGGTTAATTAAAATATCAACAGTCACAGTTAAATTAATTATAGCAGCAAAAATATTATATTTTATTATAAAATGAATCAGGACAAATTACTTATTCTAAGCGAAATCTGTGCTGTAGAGAACAAAGACTTAGAGACAAACAACTGAGTCTAAACCTGAAATGACAAAATATATAGTTGCTAGATTTGTTGTCGGATTTGGTTACGTAGGTTACCAATTATACAAAAAAAATACAAACCAAACACTCGAACAGTGTCCAAAAAATCAAACACTCCAAAAACAAAAGAAGAAGTCTCCACATTACCAGCAACGTCAAAACCTTTTGATCCATTTCTTATGCAGTAAATAAATTTATTATTTTAATTTTTGTGGCATAAGAAAATGAGCGATGCAAAGAACATAATGAAGCTCGTCTATCACTCTGCCATAATAAGTAGATTAACCGTTGCTTATTCTATGCTGGGAAAAAGTCTTTTCAAAATGAAACTGGCAGACTTGAATAGATTAGACTTCGAAGATACCGCTAAACTAGTAGCAGTTGTAACAGCGTCAATTGCAACAAAATACTTTCTCATCAAGCAAGGAATTATTCCAGAAAATGTTTCTATGTAAATAAAAAATATGGCTACACTAGCTATTATGATTGGGGGCGCAGTTGTTAATGCATTGGCATTTAGTGGATCAAACTATCTCTTTTCAAAAATGGGTAGAGAGGAATCTGCAGAAGAAATGAAGCATCACAATGAGGCATCTGAAAAACTGGCACAAGCCCAGCAGGATTATGAGAAGCAAAGAATAGAAAAACTTGATTTTATCAATGAAAAACTCAGGCTTGAAGGTCATGCTCAGCATACATTTTCAAACGTTGATGACGCTACAAAAAAATACTTTCTTGTTACTGGCGAAGACATGACCATCCCGCAACCAAAGCTTAGCGACTATTACCAACCAAGCCCAGACCAAAGAAACAGAGAAATTATTTTTGTTCTAGTAGGAATGACATTTGTATATTTTACAGGAGATTTTATTGCTAGAAGAAATGACTGACATCGGAGCCAAAGTCGTAGCTAAACTATCAAAAATATATTACTCTCCAATTGGCTACTGGAAAGGAAAAACCGCAATAGAAAAATTATATGAAGCTGTGGGTGGTGATGTTACACTCGAGCAAATAAGACAGTGGCTGCCAAAAAAAAAAAGGCCATTTGGCAAATTTATTTACCTGCTCCAAGAAATATAACAAGACCTCATTTTGAAAATACTACCCCTAATGACACCCATCAAATGGATCTTCTGTTCCTGCCGCATGATACAATAAGAAAGAAACGATACAAGTATGCATTAACTGTTGTCGACATAGCTTCACGGTACAAGGACGCCGAAGCCATAACTGACAAGAATGCTACCACGGTAGCCACTGCGTTAACAAAGATATATAGTCGAGGCCCCTTAAAATATCCTAGGCTTGTGCAAGTTGATGACAGATCTGAATTTAAAGGAGCAGTTAATCAATTATTTGCAAAGCATGGCATGCTAGTGCACAGATCACAGGCAATTGTTGAAAACTTTAACAAACAATTATCGGAGAGACTTTTCAGCTATCAGTATTCTAAGGAACTCATGCATGATGCATGTAACACTGAGTGGGTTAAGAGATTACCATCTGTGATAAAAGCAATGAATAATGAAGGTCATTTAAAACCTGCTGATGCTATTAAATTAAAAATAATGACACCACCGTCAGGGTCGGGGCTAAAAACACCACCACCTGACACAAGCTTGTTTACAAAACAGGTAAGATATTTGTATCAACCTGGTGAGGCTGAGAATGATGTCAGATGCAGGGCAACTGATCCAATTTGGTCCACGTCTGTCCACAATATAAAAAAAAATCCCTGGCAACCCATCAATTTATTATCTTTATGAGCCTGCTCCACAGAGGGCATTTGCCAGAAAAGAATTACAGATTATTCCACCAGACACTGTTACTCATTTTTAAATGTTTGGGCTAATTCAACAATTAGTTCATCAATGAGCTCATCACAAATGTCTTCAGATAACTTAAGTGCATAATGGCCAGGTGCATAAACCTTTTCCTTGGTGTGAAACACTCGTTTTGTGTCCCCTACTGCAAGCGACTTCTTATGTGTTTGGATCATTTCTAGATTATGTTTGTTTTATCGCAGTGACTTGTTTGGATAATCACATATTAGTTCTCCTTCTAAAACTTGCTTGTAGTGTTCATGACGAATGTCTTTATTTTTTTATCGCTGTTTTTTTTTTTATACCTTTGGCTTTGGGCTGACTACCTTTTTGGTGCAGTATGGAATACATTTTTTATCTCAGTCCAACATACACAACTATAGGCACTCCATTTAGTTTGTCTTTAAATTTCCCAGGCACTTTCTTGTTTTGTGTGCTATACAGCGGGTGATCCTTAGGATAATCAGACGTGTCATACAGAAGCAACTCTGTTTTCATGTCTTCATAAAAGTCTTCAGTAGGCACATAAAAGTCTTCAGTAGGCACATCTATGGTCACAGAGTCAGTGTCAGTGTATAGCAGTTGACACTCAGGATACTTCGGTTTAAAGTAATCATAGTAGAATTCAAGCATCAGTAATTTTGGTAACTCAAGTATTGCCATACCAATGAATACTGGCTTGTCCAGTTTAACAATCTTTTTTTTTTGAGTGTCACTGCATACAATGATGAATGAAACTCTTTATACCCTGTGTATTGTGGCTTACCTGTAAGCTTAATTGCACCTGATTCAGTTGTGACCAGTCTCACATCTTTGCGGTGATGAGGATTTTCCATCGTCTTGCCAAAACAGGCATTGTTCATAAACATAAAGAAGTCTTTGTCAAATGCAGTGTTGCCGTCCCTTGCACGAAGTGTTGTGTTTTTCATTATGTAATCTTTCATGAAAGCATTTTGATCAAATTTAATACCTCTGTGAACTTTCTTTAGTACTAATCCATGTCTGATGAAAAATTGTAGTAAGCGATAGTGACAAACGTAATTGAATTTGTCATTCAAATTTGGCACAAGTTTGGTGTCTTCTGTTTTTCCCCGTCAAAGACATTTTCTCAACTGCTAATGGATAATCATTGTGGTAATCATATAGGTGGTGTGGGTACTCCAGGTCGACTTCAAAGATCCAACCCTTTTTGTGATTCCGATCATAATTCATAATTTCGTTTGTTAATTTTTTTTATATCACACTGTGACAAATCATGCAGCTGAAAGTTATTCAAGGGCAATAACTCACACATAGCAAATCCATACAAAATGTTGGCGTCCAAGTTCGTAATGAATGACCTTGACCTTCAGGGGTCAAAGTCGTCAAGATATTTGTTGTTGGCTTTGGCATAGTTATTTGCGGCTATACTTATACCTCCTATCAATCCACGTTCCACCATTTCACCCATCGTACGATCAGACAACAGGTCTATAGATATCTTACTAGATTTTAAAAAAGCATCCCATGTCATGCCAGGACTAGTTATGTAACTGGCCGGGTCAAGACTGTAGTGCAACAAACCCTTTTTACGGTAACTTTCAAATATGTCTGCTAGCAAACAAACGTCAGCTTTTAAGTACTGGTCGTGGTAGTCACCAATCGTTTCACACTCTAATTTGCCCCTTGCATGAAGAGCATGTTGGTATTCAGAGTCAGAAATTCCTTTTCCATTTAGTGTAGAGAAATTTTTTTTTTTGGTGGCAGTCTCCTTTCTTCAAACACAACCCAGTGATCAATGTACTCATAGGGATAGACACCTTTCTTGATTAACTCAGGCTCAAAATATTTGCTTGTTATTGGAAATGATGACAGACCTTCTGCCAGACTAGCAAACCCTAAAGACAAATGTTGCATGGAGTCATAAAATGCTAATTTGTCTAACCTAAAAGTCAAGTATTTCTCAGTTGTCTGGGCAATACAACTAATTTTTTTGTAAGACTCATCCACAGCCTGCATGATAATGTGTGAATCATATCCCTTGAGATTGTGGAAAAAGATAGGCAGTTTATATTTTTTGGGTTCTATTTTTAGTTTTAAGTTTCATGCACCATGTGCAGCACCTCTGTAACACCCAGATATGTGATCATGATCACAAACTTTATCACCTCCTAAAGATTGTTCACAAATCCAACACATTGCTGCCTTATTAAAATTCTGTTTATCTTCTTCTGTCATCACCAAAGGCACCTGACAGTTTTCCAAATACTGTACTACATTACTGTATAGTTGTCTCATTTCTGTTAAAAACTCAGCTGCTGCATTTTCACCCCTGTAGATAACAGGTTCTTCATGCACACCGTCTGACCTAACAAGAATGTATCCGAAAGAACACACCACTTGGTCACTCAATTTTACAGTCTTTGGTAATAATTCTGGAACAGGTCCCTCGTATGGTACAACCAATGATTCAAAATCAGCATATACTATAAATGGCAGCTTTTGCTGATTCCCATAGTTTTTAAAATAACCTGACTACCAGGATCGGGATACCTAAGTATTGTTTGAATGTCATCAGGTGACCTGCAGTGCTGGACATATTTATGCGGTACTTTAATAGAGGAAAACCTTTGTAAACATCTTTTACACACTTCCTGTTTGCCATTGTGTTTTGATACATGATTATGAATTATCATGACATACTCCTGATAATTGTGTAGTTAAAGTTATCACCTGAGCCGGAACTTATTAGTAACATGTCAACATGCTTATCTTCTGACTGACCGTAGGTTGGGGCAATTGGTGATACTCTAATTGGTTGTAACTTGTTCTCAGACTCATTATCCCATACATACACATTCACAGATATACCAGGATTTAATTTTTCAAACAAGTCTATGTCCTCTACCTTAACAGGAAAATCTATACCACTGAAGTTTGAGTTCGTTTTCAAATTTAGCATAGTGTAGCAGGAGAGATAATTTAGCTCAGTGTTCTAGTACAGTAGTACCAATTTCCCCCAGCACGCCCGCAGGCCCAGTGGTCAGCAGTCCTGCTAGTGTCAGAGCGTGTAAGTACCAAGCCAATCGGCGAAAGGCACGCCGAACACACCCTTAGGGTGTGGGTATAAATAGCGGTGCCTAGCGAAAGCGAGCAGGCTTCCCGCAAAGGGAAAACTCTGTTCTGTAAAAGAACATTAAATAGGAGCAAGCTTCCCGCAAGAGAAGACTGTTCTGTAGAGAACATTAGTAAGTTAGAACCCCTTTAAGGAACACTGTCCAGCAACGGACATACTGTAATTATTTAAAGTAGATAATTTAAGGACTTGAGTTGAGTGATAGGGTCCCATAGGATTTATTGTTATAATTTAGGTTTTACTTGGGTCAGTTATTATGTCTAGTGTGTAGGCTAGCATAGTTTTGGGTGCTTAGAGTCTAATGAGTAGGTAAGCATAGCTATGATTTTAGGTGTCTTATGAGCGTCTGTATTATTGTGTTTTGTTTTGTGCTACAATGAACGGCTTTTGATATGTCTCAGATCATGACTGATAATGAAATGAATGTACTGTAAATAAAACTGAAGCACTTCTAGAAATCTCATCACTGAGAGTCAGAGATTGATGAACGCGAGAACGGATGCGAGTCCAGTACTGATGTTTGTACACGTTTCAGTGTGTGATGATGGCAGCGCAGGAGTGTGTGTTTGTGTGCGTGTGTGAGACTGAGAACATGCTGAGAGTTTGTTAACGTTCTTAGCTTATCAGTTTGGTGTGGCACACATGGCAATGCACGCACAGTCACTACTCGATCATATCAACTAGGGTTTCGCTGGATACTGTGGTAGGTCCATTGCGCGATTTGGTATTTTGAACACAACGCGAGGCAGACACACGTATTTTGTGAGTGCGCATGCGTGACCAGTGTAAAAGACTTGAAGATTACACTCCACAGCAATCTCCAGCCCCTTCCCTAAACCGAAAAAGGGACACGGACTTAAAAATAGCTAAAACTGAATTAGACTGGCACTACTGGACTTGCACGTTGGATGGGCAGTCCACAGAGTCTGACCATCTAATACACAAGCCAGCCAGGCTAGTTGAAGCTAGCTAACCAGAGTCCGGTTACAATAGTTAGATACACGTTCAGGTTTTGTTTTTACAAAGTGTAGTTTAGCAAGCACACACCACATAAAACAGAAATTATCATTGTTCTGAATATTGACCACACCCTTTTTGTCTACAACCTCAGTTGGTAGTGGCATCCATGATTTGCCTAATATAGGATGATATCTTGACTGCTTCAGTTGCAGTTCATGTACACGACCTTCATGCCAACCAGACCCTTTCATTTTTGCTCTGTCAATTGCTTCGAGAAAGTCTGGCAACAGTCTTTCTCTAAACACGTTTTCCAATTCCCTTCTTGAATTCACTGTGTGTTGTCGAGATATATGATACAATCACTTCACCATCTACCCTAGTAAATTCTATTTTCGCAACAATCTGAATCTTTACACTTCCTGAAAGAAGATTTTCTTGTATGACAGAAAAAGATCTTTCGATCGATTCATAGACATTGTAAGTGTTGAATACAGGCAAGTTTGTTGTGTGAAACACGTTTCTTAAACCTGACGGACAAACAAAAGACTAAATTAATTTTCTAATCCATACCCAGTGGGCTGATCTGTCTTTAAAATAAGCTTTAGATGCTTAGTTGATTTCAGTTTGTTTTTTACATAATCTTGTTCAAGCTTGTTGGGGATGACATTGTTTTCTCTGAGACAGTCTTCAAAGCTGTCACGATCCTTACAGTAAAACAAACAGATTAACTGCTCTCGAAAATCTTTCAGTACAGCAATATATTTTTGAGTGAGAATCCATACACTGATGTTTGCGTGTCTGCCACTGAAGGCAAGTTCTGCTAATGTGTTTCTCTTCTTAACAATATCTTTCTCTGCAGAGCAGTAATCAACAATAAACAAAGTTGGCTGCCCTTCAAATTACTTGTAAAAATATTGTAGGTAGTCATTCAGTTTTTTCTCAGGGTCAACTAAATAGATGTTGCTGTCAGTCCAAATGAATAAACGGTTGAGATAAGCTTTGTTGCGTTTGATCGTTGGACAAAAAATCACAATGTTTTCGAAATGATGGATGCATCTTGTTTGTAAGAGGTCAAGAACAAATTCAGTTTTCCCACAGCCTGTGGCACCACAAAACAAACCACAGTGTGGGTCGAGTGTCATCAAGTTCATTTTAATACAGAATATAATTTTAATACACGTTTCCACTTAGTCTGCTTTCTGCAATATTCAGTTGTGCGTCATAAATCAGATACAAATATATATTTATTGCTCCGGCGGTTTCAGTCTTTTTTTTGTATTTGAATTGTAATTCCGTCACTACCGTTTTCAACAGTTCAACTTGACCCATGTAGGTAGTCGTCGTCTGTACTACGCAGGTCCAGGAAAAGTGCATACTTGTTTGTCAAGTATTGACTGATTCTTACGTCATACAGATGTAGATCTTTGCATGCCATGTTTGCCAGTTTTTCTCTAAGTCTTCCACCAGACCATTTTACGATCTCGTCATAGTGCTGGTAAGGCAGCATACCTGAAGCATAAACCTGATTTGGACGCCCTTCAATTGTACAGGATAAATGTGTAATCTTTGGATTATAGAATTTTTCTGAATCCCGTTTGTATGGACTCACCGGTTCAACAAACAACAAAAGAATACCTTTCAGTGACCTCGCAGGCGTGTTCAGGTTGATGTTCCACATTGGATCGCTTTTGTCTTTGTGCATTAAACTGTGCCTTATCACACGGTCATAATAAATCGGCAGTCTTGACTGGTACTGATTTTGAATGAGAGTAGCTAGATGAGCATTTGTGACAATTTCATATTCCAAGGAAATGTTAGAGATCTGATATGTTGCGTCTGTGTCAGTTGCTTTAATAACTTTGGAGTAGTCATTGAAAATTAGTTCAAAAATCAGACGGTCATTCAGTGCTCCTTGATAATAAGGCAAATGAGCTGTTAGGATTTCAAATTCAAGTGGAATGCAAAATCTATTTTCATATGTTTCTGCCACAATAACGTCCTTGACTACCATTGTTGATTTATCACCTGCCAACGGGACAAGAAATTGAAATGGCAGCAGTAAATAGTTTTTGAAATTATCATGAGATCTGTGGATGCTGCCAAAGAAGCAGATATCGCACAGGGAATCAAACTTACATGGGATAGCTCAGTAGCAGAGTCAACAAAGGTCTTTATAGTTATTAGAAAAAGCAGAAATTTTGAAGTGTCAAGCAGTAACCCAGCTGTTAAGGTAGTGATCGATAAAACAACTCTAGTTTATTAAAGTTTCATAAAACTAGAACACATAGATCTTGTTTCATTTCATTATGCTAGCAAATTATATACTCTTGAAGAGTTGCAAAATGTAATCGCTGATTAAATAATAATAAAAAAATCTGTCATAAAAAATGGTGAACTTGTATCCGCAAATACAACCTGAGCCGCCTGAGCGTGATGAAAGATTACAGGCTGACTCATTCCGTTTAATGAATATTACAGAAGCGTTGAAGTATTTGGAAGGAGTACAGGCAAAATACTCCAGGTGTGAAAGACGATATAAAACGGTTTTTAATTCTGTACACAACACATCAATGACTGTGGGTGTGGTTTCAGCTGGATTATCTGTAACTGGTTTAGCTCTGTTTGAGACGGGAGTGGGCAGTGTCATAGGAACTGCTATTGAAGGAGTTGACGCTGTCACAGGCCTGGCATGTTTTGGTATGGAAGCCCTTAACAAAAGATTTCATACAAAGTTGCAGAAGCATGAAGCATTGAGTACGCTCGCTGTAGCTAAGCTGAGCAGTATGAAACTTATTATCAGTAAAGCATTAGATGATAATAAAATAGATGATCATGAATTTAAGAGAGTGCAGGATGATTTGGCAAATTACAAACAACAAAAGTCTGAAATTCAGAATAAGATGCGTAGTCAACCCGTGAATGTTGAAGAGCTAAAGAAATCTTGTTTAGAACAAGAGAAACAGCTCAGGGTAGAAGAAACAATGAAAAAGGTTCAAGAACCCTTAAGCAAGTAAAAATCAGTTTTATTAATTGTTTATTAGTTTTGTGATACACTTCACAAAGAGATGTCATGCCTTTCACGCCTGCCCATTTGACGCCATCCGCTCCACCACCAGCGTATTACTGAGAAAAAAAAAAGTTTTTTTATTGTCCTTGTAGCTTGGGAAATCTGTCCGAGTAAGTTGTTGACTTGGGTCAAGAACTTACAAGTTCTTATGTATAGGTTCTTATAAGTTCTTATTAAGTCACTTATAATAATAATAATAATTACGGTATTTATAATGCACTTATCTTATAATAATTATAACTCTAAGCGCACACTCACAACTCGCGCACGCTTTAGACAATGACTCACGTGCCACAAACAGTGAAATACATTACAACGGTCAGCTTGGGGTGGGGAGTGTTGTGATATAGTGCTAAAACTGTTGAAAGAGGTGAGTTTTGAGGGCGGACTGGAAGGAGGCGATAGAGTGTTTCTGACGGAGAGAGAGTGGGAGGGTGTTCCAGGTGGATGGACCGTAGACGGAGAAGGAGCGGGGGCCGAAAGTGTTAAGTTTGGTGCGAGGGATGTGGAGGCGGAGAGGGTCGGAGGCAGAGCGGAGGGAGCGGGAAGGTGTGTAGGGGTGAAGTAAGTTGGAGAGATAGGCAGGAGCGCAGTTGTTCAGGGATTTGTAGCAGAGAGACAGAACTTTGTATTGGATGCGTTGGGGGATGGGGAGCCAGTGAAGGAGTTTGAGCAGGGGTGTGATGTGGTCGGATTTTTTCTTTCTGAGGACGAGGCGGGCAGCATTGTTCTGGATGCGTTGGAGAGTGAAGATGGTGGAGTGAGGAAGACCGGAAAGGAGAGAGTTGCAATAGTCGATGCGAGATAAGATGAGAGAGACAGCAAGTTTGGTGGCAGCTTCGGTAGTGAGGTATTTTCTGATCTGACTGATAAGAACTTATGCCAACTAATTTATAAGAACTTAAAAAGTTACCTGTAAAGTTATTTGGCAGTTGTAGGTGACTTTGGAAATTTGTTATCAAATATCTGTAGGTAATTTGAAAATGTTATCAAGTGCATGTAGGTACTTGATACACTGGGGTTTTTTGTGTGTGAGTTGTGCATGATCATTTAAAAAAAAAAAAAAGCCTTGTTGGGTATTGGCTTTGGTAAAAATGTCCAGGATTACCCTTTTTCTTATCTCTTACACACACACATATATATATATATACACACACACACACACACACACACACACACACACACACACACACGCATGCATGCACACACACACACGCATTTACACACACACACGCATGCACACACACACACACACACACATGCACACACATATACACACGCATACACACACACATGCAAGCACACACACACACACACACACACACACACACACACACACACTCAAGCAAGCACGTGCACGTACACATGCAGAATCTTTATTTAACAAGCATGAATATTTATTGTAGACTCCAGTCAGAAGACTTCACCACACTTTAGTTTTAGATTTAGAGTTGCTAGGGACAGCTCTCTATGTTTACCTTAGTGAATGTGTTTTACCAAAACGCTGTTGGCAAGGATGGCTCTCTATGTTTACCTTAGCAGCCACGTTTTGCCAAAACGCTGTTGCTAAGTATGACGTTCTATGTTAACCTTAGCAGCAGCGTTTTGCCAAAATGCTGTTGCTAAGTATGACGTTCTATGTTTACCTTAGTAGCGGCGTTTTGTCCAAACGCTGTTGGCAAGGACGGCTCTCTCTGTTTACCCTAGCAGCAGCTCATTACACATCAAGTAGACAGGCTTAATCAGCAGTATTAATAACCCGGTCTGTCACTGGCAGGCCTGTTGTTAACACCTGTGTTTGAGTCAGTTTCACTCGCAAAAGTGACGTTTAACTCTGTGTTCTACCTCTCATTTCTTAGTTGTCCGTGGCACGGATGTGATAGCAAATGACTCTGTTTGAGAAGGCTCAATCATCTGTTTACACCTTCAACACATCGTGTCATCACTACGCCAGCCAGGCCCGCACGCACACACGCAGTCAGTATGGCTGTCACATGCACCATTAATGGTCCCGGCGCGTGACAGCCTAGCCAAACTCCGCACAACTGTCGAAAATAACTGACCATATTGGAAAGAGGTCGACATGCTTTTCTGTTCAGTATCCTGTAATAAACAGCAGCTGGCCACTGGTTTTAAGGTAGCTCAATGTTAGTGTAAGCAAATCACATTAGGCTGTGCTAACTTCGTAATAACACGCAGTCAGTGAGTGACTCGGCAGAATTGAAGGCTTGTCTTGTCACGGGTTACTACGCAGTTATTTTAAAATGTCTAACGTGACAATGCCTAGCTAAATTAAACAACTGACGAGAATAACTGTCCATATTGCATAGAGACCGACATGTTTTTTCATACGGTACCACAAAGAAATTGTAAAACACTGGTCTTTCTCACTCACAGTCGTGTTTAAAGTAGAATGCAATAACCCGGTTGTACTCACTCGGCTAGCTAACGAGGCTATCACTAAGTTTTTCTTTAGTCTCAGCTCACCGCAGGCTAACCTTTTTGTTGTTTCAACATAACGCACCATAGTAATATTCTACAAGATTTAGTGTTAACAATGAATATGAAGTCCGGAATTTGTGATATCTCCAATGACTGACACAAATGAACACGTCTTTACACAGCAATAGAATCCTAGAAATGTGGCGCATGACTTTGTCATGTGATCAGAGTCATGAGCTAGGCATGAGTGATGTTACTATTAGTAAGTATTAGCAACATTGACGTCACTTCTGTTGGACGGGGTAATGTAATAGTGGAAATTATGTCTATCGGGAATTCCAACAATGACACAAACTAATCATTTCCCGAAAACAGCTGATCGTCAATTTGTTTGCATTGACAAAGGTAAAATCTGTAAACGTTGATAGATTAACTAGCTTTTGTTTAAGAAGTCAATGACAGCATTAATTATTTAGGTGGGGTGGGGGATCTGCCTTAATAATCACGGGTTGACAGCTGATAAAAAAACATAGCTTGAATTATTTCCGAAATAGAACTAATATGGCTAGACAATCAAAGCGTTGGTGGTAATTGCTGGAGGTCGATGGTCTAAATACTGAGTTAATCAAATAAATCTATTGAGTATTAAATGGGTGGGCTTGTGCTCTCTGAGTGTCTTTCTCTTCTCCCAGCTCCCAGAGCCAATACTGGTGTAGGACTTTAGATCTTTTGGCCATTTAAAAACAAAATACATATATATCAAGAAACCTGACTCTTAAAGCATGCAGGGCTAAAGCACACAGTTTGGCTGGCTGAGCAATTTTGTTCTATAGATTAGAGTGTCATGTAGTGAAGACCTCGACACACAGAATGTTGAGTTGTTCTTTGACATGTTGGATTTTTGTTTAACCCTCACCACAGTGGAAACTGTGTGCTCCCCCCCCCCCACCTCCCCCTCCAATTTTATTCTTTTGGCAGAGGACCCTGTATGTATTATAATTTCAAGAACTAAGCAGAATGACTTGCAACACTCACATTTGCATCTAGACCAATTTTGCCAAGTTAGCACATAAAAACAGTAAGGAATTCAAGTTAGCACGTAAAAATAGTAAGGAAGCAATGATGAGTTTCCGCAAACTATGATACATAGCATAAGCCTTTTGCACAGACCTACATCAGGGGAGATAATCTGACAACTGCATGTCAAACTCGCTGGTTACTGCGTTTAGTTACTAATGTAGAACCAGCGAGTTAATATGCAACTGTCAGATGAGATAACACCATGAAAATCTTACTGCTTGAGAAGAAGTTTAGCGGCTTCGGAATCTGTCGTTACTCCTTCAGCCGTCTTGAAGTCGTTCCAGAGGGTTAACGTTTCACCGTCCAGAGCAACGAAGTATTCCTCTTGCTCCTCCAAATGGCTTTCCATTTCACCGCAGTCAAGAAGCAGCATTCAAGTCGACATTTGGTTTTTTTTTCTTTCCCTTCCGACGTACAATAATAGGCCCAATTAATCCACAATTTAGTCGTAGCTAGGGAAGGCTTTGGAACTGACTCGACAACTATACTTATTTTCAGTTCCACCTCTACCGGAAACGACATCAAACGACAGTTGTTAAAAGAGCTAATGTTTTAAAAGTAGTATTAGTTTCGTATCACTCAAACGGACCTCTCTCGATCTACCTCTGTTGCCACATTATCAGTTGTAACAAGGTTAAGCATATGTTATCAAATTAAAGACCACACATCCATGAGTGTTATTGCCTGATTTAGTACTCAAGATTAATGCCCCAGATCATAATTGATTAGCTACGTATGTTGAACACCGCAATATATCCAAAAATTCCCCAAAACTATTCCCCCCTTCCCCCCCCCCCCCCTCCCCCCGGTTAGACTGGTGTTCTATTCCTCGAGGACATAATCAATGTGCATGTACAGGTTAGCCTGAGTATTAAATGCTCCAGTATACCACAGTATTATATACAATGCGCACAGGTCTCTGTATGGCTCCCACGGAAAAAGTCTGGTGGGTAAACGATGGTTGGGTGCAGACATCGCAGCCATAGCTGTACTGCACACTGGCATTAGACAGTTAGTCCTCAATGAACAAAGTGCATCCTTACAATTAGGGAGGCAGGATGCCAGTTGTCAGCGGTGGTAGATAACACTTGCCCCCTCTTGCCGTCTCTCTCTAGAGCAAATGTAAACTGATACTTCATGCGTGGTCCCCATCTTCGCGGTGCAGCACAATTCAAAATCCCTTCCGTCTGTAAGAGGCTTACATCCTCATCAGCCCCCAAGGCTGCATTAAATTTGAGTCTCTTGTTGGGCCATTGATGTTGATTATGATCCTACGTATGAGGAAGCCGCTGCGGACTGGTTCTAAGACTATGTAGTCCGTTTTTTTTTTTTTACGTGACTTTCTCTCACTGAAAACACGTGTGTTCACGAATTCTTGTGTGTTCATGAATTCACATAGAGTATGCCGAACAGTTTCTTTGTGCATAATTATGCGCGTGGGAATTAATTAAGTTTTCCCTTCATTTCGACGAGCTTTGGATTGTTTGACACACGGCAAGGCCGAAAAAATGTAGGTAAGGGCCGGTTCAGGTGGTCCGATTTTTATAAACATCATATTTATTTGTGTAAATAAGAATTGTTATTTTATTCAAAGTATGATTATCATGTTACTGTGTATGCTTACTTACTTACTTACTTACGCCTGTCACCCCTACCCGGGTATAGGCCGTCGACGAGAGACCTCCAGCAACTCCTGTCCTGTGCTTCTCCTTCGATTCTACTCCAGGTGGTTCCCAGTCTCTTGATGTCTGCTTGGAGGTCTCGACGCCAGGAGTTTCTCGGCCTACCTCTTTTCCTCTTTCCCTGGGGGTTCCATGACAATGCCTGCCTAGTGATACTGGAAGCTGGCTTTCTCAGACTGTGACCGATCCATCCCCATCTTCTTCGCCCAATTTCATTCTCTGCTGTTATCTGCTCTGTTCTCTCCCAGAGTCTGACGTTGCTGATCTTCTCTGGCCAGTGGATTTTCAAAATTCTTCTAAGGCAACTGTTCATGAAGGTCTGTACTCTGTTGACTGTGGTTTTTGTCAATCTCCATGTCTCTGCTCCATATAGGAGAACTGCTTTTACATTGGAGTTGAAAATCCGGACTTTGGTGTGTTGTGACAGCTCTCTGGAACTCCACACTTTTTTCAACTGGAGAAAGGCTGCTCTGGCTTTACAGATTCGTGCTCTGACATCTGCATCAGTGCCGCCTTTTTTGTCTATGATGCTCCCGAGATAGGTGAAGGACTCCACCTCCTCCAACGGGGTGCCAGCAAGCAAGACTGGTTCTTCCCTGGTTGCGTTCAGCCTCATTGTCTTTGTTTTCTGTTTGTGAATGGTGAGGCCCACTTGGGACGAGATGTCAGCAAGCCTCGTGGTCTTGTCCTGCATTTGTTGATGAGTGTGGGACAGTAATGCCAAGTCGTCTGCAAAATCGAGGTCGTCAAGCTGTGTCCACAGTGTCCACTGTATTCCACTTCGTCTGTGCTCTGTGGTCATCTTCATGACCCAGTCTATGGCCAGTAGGAACGGAGACAGCAGACACCCCTGCCTGACACCAGTTCTGACCTGGAGCTCTCTGGTGAACTGCCCTTCGTGGATCACGCGACATGTCATGCCATCATAGCTGCTCTTGATCAGGCGGACGAGCTTTGTGGGTACACCGTAGTGTCGTAGGAGTTTCCACAGAGTCTCTCGGTCCACGCTGTCAAATGCTTTCTCATAATCCACAAAGTTGACGTACAGCGGGGAGCTCCACTCCAGAGACTGTTCCACGATGATGCGGAGAGTGGCGATCTGGTCTGTACATGATCGGTTCTTCCTGAATCCTGCTTGCTGGTCTCTCAGCTGGGGGTCAACGGAGCTCTTCATTCTCTCTAGGATGATCCTGTTGAAGACCTTTCCTGGTACTGACAGCAAGGTGATTCCTCTGTAGTTGGAACACTTGCTGAGGTCGCCTTTCTTGGGAAGCTTGATTGTGTACCCCTCCTTCCAGTCAGCTGGCATCACCTCCTCTTCCCAGATCTTTCCAAACAGTGGGTACAGCATCTCAACTGTTGTCTCTAGGTCTGCTTTCAGAGACTCCGCTGGGATGCCATCTGGCCCTGCTGCTTTGCCATTCTTCAAAAATGCCACTGCTTTTCTGATCTCTTCCCGGCTGGGTCTGTCACAGCTGATGGGTAGGTTGGTCTCTGCCGGCTGGATGTCGGGGGGGTCGGGTGGGCTAGGTCTGTTCAGTAACTCTTCAAAATACTCGGCCCATCTGTCGAGTTGGTCTGCTCTGTCTGCAATAGGCTTGCCTTCTTTGTCTTTTACTGGTCTTTCTGTATGGCCATACTTACCCGACAATCTTCTGGTAATGTCGTAGAGCTGTTTCATGTTGCCGCTGCCTGCTGCCTTTTCTGCCTCTGCTTCCAGGCTGTCTGTGTAGGCCCTCTTGTCTGCCCTGATACTCCTCTTCACCTCGCGGTTGGCTTCCGAGTATTCCCCCTGTGCCCTTACTTTGGCTGCTCTCGTGCGACCGTTGTTGACCGCTGCTTTCTTCTGCTTCCTCGCTTCTATCTTCTTCAAGGTCTGTGCCGACAGCCAGTCCTTGTGGTGGTGTTTCCTGAACCCTACAGTGTCTTTGCAGGTTGAGTTCAGCGCCTCTCTAACTGCCTTCCACTGCTGCTCTGTGGTGACCGCCTCCTCTTCATTTACTAGCTACTGTAACGCTTGAAACCGGTTGGACAGCACCAGTTTGAACTCTTCTCTAACTCCAGTTTCTCTCAGGAGGCCTACATTATAGCGCTGTCTTCTTGTTGTCTCTGTGCGGCTTTTCTTTAGCTTGAGCTTCATTCTTAAGGTAAGCAGATGGTGGTCTGAGGCGACATCTGCTCCCCTCCTCACTCGAACATCTTGAAGGGATCTTCTAAATTTCTTGCTAATGCAGATATGGTCTATTTGGTTCTCTGTTGTATGGTCAGGTGAGACCCAAGTTGCTTTGTGTATTCTTCTGTGTGGAAAGATACTGCCTCCAATGACAAGTCGGTTTAGAGCACAAAAGTCTACAAACCTCTCCCCGTTCTCACTCATCTCCGAGCCTAGTCCCTGTCTCCCCATCACCTCTTCGTATCCGGTGTTGTCCTCCCCTATTTTGGCATTAAAATCGCCCATGACGATGGTGATGTCTCGCTCCGCACATTTGTCCACGGCACTCTGGAGTCGGTCGTAGAACTCTTGTTTCTCTTCCTCGTCACTGTCATTGGTGGGCGCATAACACTGGATGACGTTCAGCTTGAGCTTTTTCTTGGTTCTAAAGGCTGCTGTTATAATTCTTGGCCCAAGAGGTTCCCACCCCATCAGCGCTCTCTGTGCCACTGGTGACAGCATGAGTGCTACTCCTTCTGTATGGGGGGCATTCTCCTCTTCATGACCTGAATACAGAACCATCTCCCCACTTAACAGCCTTTTCTGGCCAGACTGCGTCCATCTGGCTTCACTGATGCCTAGCAGGGAAAGGTTGTACTTTTGCATTTCCGCTGCTATCTGGGCGGCCTTGCCGCTCTGGTACATGGTCTTGACGTTCCATGTGCCCATGGTTGTATCCCTGGATAGAGAGAGGCGGCTCGGTCCTGTGGCTTCCGAAGACTTCCGGCTTTCACCACAGGACGTCATAAGTCTTCTAGTAGAAGAACCTTCCTCCTCCAGGAAAGGAATTACTGTTAGTCTTTTCGTCGGCGTTTTTGTAGCTATTTCCTTTTTTGCAGGGTGGGGAAGCTACCCCCACGCCCAACCCCCTTACTAGGAGGACCAGGGGTTTTCTGTCGGGGTCACCTTCCCTTAGACCATGTTGGTTCACGGCACCTTATTTCATTCGGTGCACCCCTCTCACGAGGGACCCCCTATCCACCACCCAGGGGACGCGCCTCAACGCCGTATGGTCCCAGCGCGAGGACTGTGTATGCATTTGTAGATAAATGTTGCAAAAGATTTAGCTGCAACAAAAGATCCCGGCCAAGTCAGTTTCAACATTTGGACATTAATATTTAAAACAGGCCGGCCAGTGTTTACTGAGTTTAGTGCCGCGGGAGTCAGTTTCATCGCCGCCGATTTTTAGTGTGTATGATTTTTATAATTAGAGGACCGGCATTCAATGTGGACACCTGAAGTTACCAACCCTGGGTTCTTGTTTTTGTTTTTAAATCTGCAATCATGAGGACCTAACCGCATTCCCTCTGTGTTATTACATCTTATCATTAAAGCCTTAACTTCTTTCATCCAGTCAAGAACATGTTGCAGGTTTCCTGACATGTTATCAAATGCCATTGAATGTGTGTCTAGGTTCATCTCCGTTCACGAGCATGGCTTCACCATACAACCTTAAAAGTCTTGGAAAGCTACCTTTTATAGAGGAAGACAGTCAAGTGTGGGTGGGTTTTGACCAGTTTATATTACTCTTAAAAAGATTTATTGCGCTTCAGACACTGTCACGTTAAGGAGGGATAATAATTATCCTGCAGTCCCTAAAGGCCCAGAGTGCATTGCTTAACAAGGATGGAACATTATATCTTCAGTTTAATGAGCTTTTAGCATACGTCTTCATAAACAAAAACGCTTTGCGCATCTGTGCTCAGCTCGCAAAGGAGGTGGAATATTGTCTACTAAATTGTTCACCGCCGTCTGCGAACACGTGTGCTGCCGGAAGGACATTTGGGGAAAAAAAAATCATCTGACTCTATTAATTCAATATCTGAACTTTATCAAAATGTTGCCAGGGCTAATATTCATATTAGAGAGATTGATACATTCTTTTTTAAATATTCATCAACCGCTGAGACTCATCTGAAACCTCTGTACAGCCAGTACAGAACAGATCATAACAAACATCCTGGGAGAAAATCAAACTGTTCGAGTGGCATTTTCAGCTTGAATTTCCAGATTGTTGAGAGTTTGCATATGAAAGGCTTTTGGACAAGAAGATTTTTTTTTTGAGTAAGTGTGTATCTTTGTGCGAGAAACTGAAAGATCAATCAGCTGTGCGCTGAAACAGTTTCAGCAGAGAAAAACGGGCAAGCATTTGGAAACCTACGGGAAGGCATCGAGCTTTATGCAAGATGTATTCATTATAAAGATGTATTCACGTATTCATTATTCAAAGGGACATTTTGAAAAACTTGCCCGATACACTAGGCAGATAAACCACAGCTATATTGCGGCGATTGTGCCATTACTCACTGCGGTAATGAAAAGGGAGTTCATGTTTTCATTGAATTTTCCACAGAAGTAGTCAGTACAGACCCAACCTTCTTGAAAGATGTTCTGCTGCTCGTCAGAACAGAAGTTCAGCAGCGCCATTTGGACTTTTGCCATGAAATACACGTGTTCGAAAGTGGTACATTAAAAGCGTACGCGGACGATAACACTCTGCGATTACAAGATGACATTTCTCAGTCTCGGGAAGCTTCGATCTAAAACCCTGCATGTGCACAGAGAGAGAGAGAGAGAGAGAGAGAGAGAGAGAGAGAGAGAGAGAGAGAGAGAGAGAGAGAGAGAGAGAGAGAGAGAGAGAGAGAGAGAGAGAGAGAGAGAGAAGTTCTTAGGTTGGATGATCATCATCCAGCTGAAGAAGGTCTCTCGCAGTCTGCATATCGCCAAAATCATAATGGCTCTGGAGTCAGCACTGGTGACGAGTTGCCATGTGCAGCATGCAGTCATGCAGCCAGTGCAAATGACCCGCTGCATTGGAAAGAGCTAGACGTGGTCACAGAGTGGTTTCACAATGTTCCTCTGGAAGTCCAGCTTTTCTTTGAATCATTTTTAAACAAGAGGTACATTTCGAAAGCCGTCAATGCCGATTCTTACATTATGAAGTGATTGAAACGTTTGTACCAAACATTTCACACACTGCTCGGAACACATGATATACACTATGCAGGCCGGCGTACTGCAGGGACTCTGTACTGACTACCTTTCGTACAGCTACCACAGTGTTAGGACAGTCTTCGCGATCACTGGACTGACAAGCCGGGTTGACAGTATGATTGTGTGAAGCCGAGCGTCGCCTTAAAAATGAAGCATCATTCAACAACTGCTACCTCAACGCCTTCAAAAGACGCTTCAGATTGGAGTACTGTTCAGTGGGTGGACGTGTGCAGCGGTCAGTTGGTCTTCGAGATTGTTTTCTCGTTGTCTGTCTGGACAACCTGGTGCGGCTAACCTTTCATTCTGACACAGGCAGAGGAGAGTCCAGATCATCCCAGTTATGCACTTTGCCCGTTTCAGTGAAAGGTGTCCCAAAGGATATAGACATTGTGGAAACATGGCACGACCGTGAATGCGACGGGCATTGTACCAACTGTTCTTGTGTGCAGCCAGTCACTTTGTCCTATGGGGGCCACTTGTCCTAAACATTTTCAATATTTGCTCTGAGATCCACTTTCTGTTTCTTCTGAGCCTCTGTCGAGAAATGGAGTATCCTTTGCAGAGAATGTTCGGAGGCCAGGGGCATCGCACACTATCCTTTGGAACTACTCAGAAATAAAGACGGGAATTACAAGTATTGTTTAAAATAATGTCGATCTTTCCCTTTGTGTAAACAAAGAGGCAAGGCTTGCAGGTCCCGCTTAACACTTGACAAAAATGACCTGTAATCCGAATTTACAAATTCTATCCTTTGGCACTACTCAGAAATAAAGATGGGAAGTTACAAATATTGTTCAAAATAATGTCGATCTTTTCCTTTATGTAAAAAAAGAGCAAGGCTTGCAAATTGACCTGTAATCTGAATTTACAAATGTTCTCTTTCATTTTTGAACTGCCCAACCCACTTGTAGACAATGCTATATGATACAAAGTAGCCTATCAAACAACTTTCAAAATGGTTTTGATTTTGACAGGAATATCAGAGGGAAACCAACAGAATAAAAATATGGCAACTATCGTCACTTTATGGGCAAAAAATATACCTGAAACTGATCCAGATGGTGATGCGTTTATCACAGTCCTCACAAAGAGCAGCAAAACTATATAGATCATTCGAACAGTACTCAAAGGCAGGAGAATTCTGGATAAAGTTCGATCCATTGTAATGAAAGCTCAATGAGCTGGCTCAAAAAGCGTAGAGTTGGACGTTGTACACGATTCCCGACAGTTTGCACGATATCATCGAGCAGCATGTGTGCCCACTGCATGGTATAATTGAAATTCTTTTTCCCCACATTGATTTTGTTGACTTAATAAATCACGGGCTGAGTATCTGAAAGCGTGCCCCATGCATAGCGTTGTCTTGTTCCAATTTGTGACGCACTAAAGCGTTTCATAGTCAGGCCGCAAATTACATGTAAGGTACAAAAAATTCTTAACGCTTTATTTTGGACATGACTGAAACGTCAGTCGACTTGTTAGTTTAGTTCTTATTTCCTTTCCCTGTGCGACTTCATAAAGCACTTGAGAACAGAACACGATGAATATTTCTATCTATCTATCCCGTAGTCTTGCCGACCGTTGGGGCATCACTGATGACTTGGCAACCAGCTCCCTCCATTCCCTGCAGCCTTGTCTGACTCCGACTGTTGTCCTAAACCAATTTCCTATTTTGCCGTTGAAGCAGAACTGCGCTAGTGGCCTTGTTGTATAGGTTTTCTATTACTTTGATCAGGTTGTTATTGATGTTGTACAGCTTCATGGTGGACCAAAGGGCTGCATTCCACACCCTGTCAAACGCCTTCTTAAAATCCACAAAGACATGATAAAGGTCTTGCTGGTGCTGAAGGTACCTCTCACATATAACTCTCAGGTTGAAGATCTGCTCAGTTGTGCTGCGCCCTGGTCTGAAGCCTGCCTGTTCCTCAGCTATGATTTCCTATGCCTGTGGCTTCAGCCTTTTCAGAAGGATCTTTAACATGAATTTGCTTGGGTGGCATATAAGACCGTCGTGTGATAATTCTGGCATTGTTTTTAAGTTTCCTTTTTTTCGGGAGTTATTATAAGTGATTGGGTCCATGGTGTGGGCCATTCCCCTGACTGCCAGATCTTATTGCAGATAGTTAGTAAGGCGCTTATCATGTCTTCTCCTTCTTCTTGGACTAGTTCTGCAGAGATGTTGTCTGCTGCTGCTGTCTTCCTTTTTTTCAGCGACTTCACGGCAGCCTCTACTTCTTCTTGGAGGATGGGATAGTTGTCACTGTTGGTCACTGGTGGGGTTTGGACAAGTATTCCTGGGTCCCCTGTAGTTCGGTGGTTGTACAAATGTGAGCAGTACTCTGTCCATCTCTTCAGAATGTCTTGGTCTTCCGTAAGACATTTCCTTTCGCTATCTTAAATGATAGAAGAGCGTCCCTGTTTTGCACTGGTCAGGTCTTTCACTAGCTGGTATGCTTTTTTGGTATTATTTTTGTTCAGTTTTTCTTCTATATGTTTACACTGGTATTCAATCCACCTCTTCTTTGCCTTTTTCATGTTTTTCTTAATATCCTGGTTAATTTCCCTGTATTGTTTAGCTCCTTCTACCTCTGACTTCTTTTTCTTTAATTCTCGACGCTTGTCACACAGATCAAGGATGTCAGCTGTAAGCCAAGGATCTCACTAGTTGTTTGTGTTACAGCAGTGTTAAATGTGTTGATCAGTGTGTCCACATCCGTGTCTTCTGCACCTAGAAGTAGCAGTGGTGCGAATTTTCCTCCTATCTTTGCCTGGAAGGCTTCCGCTACCTCTGGGTTTTTTAGCTTCTCGAGGTCGAACTTGATTCTGGTGGGACCCTGCTTGTTGACTTTCTTCAGACGGAGTCGGAAGGTCATCATCACTAAGTAATGGTCGCTTCTAATGTCTGCTCCTTGAAAGCTTCTTGTCTTGGCAATGTTCACACTGGTTTGGAAGCGAATCTTCACCATGTAGTCAATTTGGTTATGGTGCTGCTTTGTGTGGGCCAAACGTGTTCATCAGCTTCAGATCATTTGCGCTGGCAAATTCCAGGAGGCTTAAGCCTTTGTGTTTGGTCTCTGCATTGCAGTAGCATCCTCTCCTATTTTGGCATTCCAGTCTCTCTGCGCCACAAGAATGTCTGTCTTGGGGGTCTGGTCCAGGACTTCCTGCAGTTGGTCATATAAGTCTTCTATTTCCTCATCATCATAGCTTGTTGTTGGAGCGTAAACTTGTACAATGGTGATATTAAATGGGGTGAATATTTCCTGACATTATATGCCTTTCCTCCTAAATTCCCGGTAACATACGATTGCGGACTACGAAAGATTGGTTTCTTGTGCAAGAAGGACTTGTCCTTTAACTTTTTAATATTGTTTCCCAAAGAGGAAGTCCGACGGTTATTTATTGCTGTCTTTTTAAAAATTAAAGTCATGGACCTTCAGTTACTGAGGTGCGCCTTTACTTTCTTTTACAGATATTTTCACAATTTATGACACTGTAGGTATTCAGCGACAAATGAAATCACACATTTATTCTCTAGGCACGTTGGTATACATAGCTACGGATCATTAGTGGTTTCTTTCATTTTTTTTTTATCAGAGGGAAAAGCCCAATCTTCTGTATTTCTGCTCTGTAAGTTATCAGTGATCACTGAGACTGCATAATTGGCACTGAAAGTGATCGCACATCACAACATATCTTGTCAGTGCAACTGATTGAATTAAATGTTACAGTAATAAATAATTAATCAAGTTTCGAAACTTTGTTCAGCCATGACAGTTAAAACCAAGTGGTGTGGCACTCTTTCTCTTTTACAGCATGCAGCATGTTGCACTTCGGACATAGGTTTCGAAGATAGCGTTTTTTTTGTGGGTTGCGTGTATACCCAAACCTTTGTTACTCTCTAGAAAATCACATGTATCTGGTAAAAAATAACCGTCGGCTGAAGTAAGGATTGTCAAGTTGCAAGAGTGAGTCTTTGAAATCTGCAAGAGGTACAGATCTTCATATGTCCTCGCCACAAAAGGCTACTTATAAAAATATATGCCTTTAGCTTGATTTTTGTGCGTTTCAGTGTAACTGACATCGTTCCTCAAACTGAGGAAGTGGACGCGGACTAAGTCAACAATTGTAGTCTGTGCAAGAAACCAATCCACATCTGCAAGGGGCATAGATACTCATTATCCCCTCTGCTTGAGGGCTCATGAGAATCTATACCTCCGGCTGTCATTCATGCAGATGTTTCTCAAACTGAGTTTAATTGAAACAGGGCCGGCTTGACTGTGACTAGATGCCAGGCAAGCACCGCGGAAACATTAACAGTGCGAGTTAGCGGGCCGAGTTATCAAGATGTGTTGACAGGTTTCACATCTGAGCCGACTTCTAGACCACGCCCACAAACGGCACGTGCGGCGATTGAGGTAGAACTGTAGAGGGAGTGTGTGACATAAGTATGGCCAATGTGAAGACGAGCAAGGACAGTCTCCTCACAGCGCCAGCCGCAGTGATGAGGTAGACTGTCGGACACTTTACGAAGAGGTTCACGATGCTTGTCTGACTCAGTCTGCCACTCACGAGATACATTTTATATACTGAGGCAACGCCTAAAATCACGAAAAACAGTTTCAGCCTCACAGGTACAATCACTGCAGGCATTTTTGGCTGTAGAGTCCATGTTTCTGTTGCCTTCAATGCCCACATGACTGGGAACCCAGATGTAAATGATATCATAGTAATCTGCCATGTCTGCACTGACACAGTTCCCTGATCTGGACTAGTAGTGGATGTTCAGTTCACGTTCCCTTTACAGCCAGAAGGGCTGACAACTACAATAACACAATCTCCTTCTGACTTATCCCTCTTCATCCTGATACACCTACTGCTTGTAATAAATTTGACTGATAGTTCAAGGGTGGTGCCTGAGGCGCCAAGCTATTCTGGCACCACCTTTAAACTAAAACAGTTGAGCTATCTCCTAAAATGTCATGCAGCCTTCATAGGCGGGACACAAAGCAAATTTTACAAAATCAGCCTCGGGATATAATGGGTTATGGGATATGTACATGTACTGAGGCTGACAGTAACCCTTCAGCTGTAGGTTGCAGTTGGAATTATGGTTTATCCCATCTTGTTTTTTTTTTTTTTTCCCCATCAGTTTGTGTGAAATGTCTCTCCATTGCTAACTGAAATAGTTTGAGCTCTACATGTTCTCTCTCCTTGTCCATCTGTGTGTGTGTGTGTGTGTGTGTGTGTGTGTGTGTGTGATGGTGTGTGTGTGTGTGTGTGTGTGTGTGTGTGTGTGTGTGTGTGTGTGTGTGTGTGTGTGTGTGTGTGTGTGTGTGCATGCACGAAAGAGGGAGACGTAATGATATTGTGACTCCAGTTGCTAGTTTATTCCAAAGACAGAGAAAAGACACATTTATTGTGCACTTGTATTGATGCAATTAGAAAGTACAGACAAACGTTCTTCATACACACTCCCATAAAGGAGTGAAATCAGCGAAAGGCCTATAATAATATATGGATGTGTGTGCAGCCATGACGTAGGGCCAAGAATTTTGAGTGAATCGCCTATATAAAAACCATGGGTGGCTGTGAACCCGGGACAGATGAAGTGTAAGTTTTTTAGTGACGTACAGTGCAGGAAAACAAAGATTTCAGAAACAAAAAATGTGTTCAGTGGCAGTAAAGGGGTTACGATGGGATCTCTGCACTCAGAAAGGCCCATATGTGTTCCATCCAACCCATCACAATAACACAGCTATTGTAGCACACTCCAAATACTAGGGTTTTATGGTCAATGTATTTCCTCCACTATGCATATGTATGGTCTAGTGAAGATGACTTGCAAATCTGGGAATGGTTAAAAGCTTCAAATTTGTACACTGCCATATGCAAGCTACATTATAGTACTTACAGATAAGGATATAGACCAATAGCTTTAGTTCAAGGGTAGTGCCAGAATAGCTTGCCTCCTAGAGGCGCCAAGCTATTTTGGCACTACCCTTGAACTATTTTAGTCAAACTTATTTCACACACTGGTGTATTCCGACTGATAAGGGTTAAAGGGTGTTTGCAGGGGTTTCAGAACATCCCTTTAAAATTTCCAGAGTTGGAATTGTCATCCCACCCACCCACTATCATCCACCCATACACACATACACATCCCAAGCCAATCTACTTAAATTTCAATTAATATGCACATATATATTTTATTCTCTCAAATATCTGTACCATAAAATGCCAGCATAAACATGCTGCATCATTTTGTGGCAGTGAGATAATCACCGATTGTCACAGCACGGTATACTGTGCATGTGAGTGTGATTCAATATTACGCTGTGCATTATTCTGAGGCTGTGGTTGCACATTTGAAATAGACAGTTGTTTTATATGAGGCTGGGTCTGCAGGCGATGCCAGTCTTTGTGGTTCCTCAGAGAGTTGCGATGCAAGAAAGTCATTTCACATTGATTGCACTTGAACACAGCTTCTCCGGCATGATGTTCACACAGATGTGCTGTCAATTTTCTCTCAGTTGTGAACTGGATGCCACACACCGAGCAACAAAACTGCACAGATTGTGACTGCAAGAGATGCCAGTCTTTGTGGTCCTTTAATGACCTGCGGTCTGGAAAAGTCGCTTCACACTGATTGCATCTGAACACTTGCCCACCCACATGAGTCTGGCTGTGTGATGTCAACTTTCTCCGAGTTGAAAACTGGACTCCGCACTCAATGCACTGAAAACCTCGCCCACTTTTGTGCATTCGCATGTGGTGTCGCAAGCTATTGAATGTTTTACCGCAAAATTTACAAAATTGACAGTTGTGCCTCCTTTTACTGCTGTGAAAGCGCATATGATGTTGCAAGTCTTCAGGTAATGCGAAACGGACACCACACTGTGGACACAGATGATTTTTACTGCCGTGTATTTCTATTTTGTGTGCTTTTAAAGATCCCCTCTGTCGAAAAGATGCACCCCATTCATCGCAAGAAAATGGCTTCTCACCTGTGTGAACCAGCATGTGTCTTTTTAAGTCTGATAGTGGACTGAAAAAATGCCTGCCACACACTCTACATGTACGGATTCTGTTTGTGGGAATAGGTTTTCCGTTTGGTGTTTTTCTTGGCTTCCCTTTCAAAGTCTGGTACGTTATACTTGGTACCACTGCTGGTACACTGGACCGGCGATGGCATGTCAAGTTTAGTTGTAGCAGACTCCATAATGAACATACCTGATACCACACTGGTCACTTTCCTCAATTTGCTATGAGCAGCAGATTGAGGGAAGTAACCAGAGTGAGTCGATGTAGCTTCTGGTACATCACTTGACTTTTGACCTATCTGTGCTAATGTGTCACCAGACCTTTGAACCATCTGCATTGCTGCATCCTCATAAATTAGTTGCTCCATCCAATGCTCACCATCTGAAGTAGGAATTGTCACAACATTCATAATTTGATCTGTCTGATGACTTTCAATTTCATTTCCATGCTGATAGTTAGCAGTGTTGTGATAATTTGCGTTTTGCGGCTGCTGATCATTAACCCCTTCTGCATGCAGCAACTGGTACTGTGCACTGTACCAGTGGTTGCCTGTACATCTGTCTTTTGGTTTTGTTTTGAAACGTTCAGTGACACCCTAGCGTATAGCATCATTGTCTGGAAACCCATCAGACTCCTCCACTTCAGTAAAAATATCATCCTCTGAACACATCTCATGAACATCACCCTTGCTTTTGCTGAAGTAATCAACAATGATAATGGTTTGTCCTGCGCTCACCAGCTCTTTCGGTTTTGCAAAAAACAAATGTGAGTTTTCAATTCCTGCATGCTGTCTTGTTCGCTTTTTAGTAATCAGTCCTGTTGCAGATGTTGATGAATTGTTATTGCTTGCATCAGAGCTAGTCTCTCCATCAGCAGCAATATGAAGAATTCGATAAATTATGGGCACATGCTTTTCCAATGAATCTTCCTTGGCAGATGAGAGGCAAGGAAGTTTAGCTTGAGTACCACATTTGTTGCAAAGAAGAGGAAGCGGTGAGCCACACTGGGCACAACTGAGACTGTGATTCTGGGATCTTTTCATACCTGCCACATAAAGTAGTACCTGTTTTATGGGATCATATTTGCACATGAAAAAGGGTCTTAACCCTTTTAGCCCCAAGGTCCCATTTCTCAAATTTTGGAGGTATTGCCTAATGACTATGTACCAGTTGTAGGAGATGCATTGATCATGATAATTCAAAGGTAGTGCCAGATGAGCTTGGCACCTTCAGGTGCCAAGCTCATCTGGCACTACCCTTGACTTATCATGATCAATCCATCTCCTGCTGCAGGATCCCGGGGCTAAAAGGGTTAATAGCTATAATTAGCGAGGGTGGGTGGGGGGTATCTAAAAACATGATTCATGATTGGTGTTTTGTGCGCTCTTGTCACTGGCGATTGCAATCCTTTTCGTCCTCTTTATCTGTGAAAGAGGGGTCCATCATGAAACGTGAAAGCAAAAGTAAAATGTGTGTGATCTGTGAAAACGCCCAGGTTATTTCTTGAAACGTGAAAGTCTGTTGTCAGGCTGTAAATTCTAGACAGAAATCTTATAACCGTCGCCCCCCCCCCCCCCCCACCCCCCCCCTCCCCGCCCCACCCCATTTCATTTTCCAGCCAGCTAATTAAGGAATGTTGCTGTGAAAGCATATAAGCAGTGCACTGGTCAGCACTACAGTCACATCCCCATCCCCCACCCCCCTACTGTTGTTAGACTTTTTGTACAGTGAAAGAGGCTATGAAAGCAGTACCCTATCTTTTTACCATCCCTTTCCATTGTGAAATGTGATTGCTGTGTTTTTGGGATTCAGGATTTGTGAATTGCAACATATATCATCAATTTGCTATGGTCCCGCAGCCCCTCCTAGATGCTCCCTAAAGAAATTTCTTGATGGGATGTGTCCCCTTCATGAAAGACCATCAATTAGGTGGCTACAGCCATCTAATTGATATTTTTTTTAAATGACATGTTGGCTTCTGAGGATGCATAGAACGTATACATAGGGAGAGGCTATCTGGCGCTTATCAGCATGGAGACCACCCGCCATATTGTGCATGCCAATAACCGCTACCGCCACACTGTGTTTATGCTATAGCCTGTATATACAGATGCCTTTTAACACCTGGCGGAGATAATGATAATGGAATGCTAGACATGTGAACTGTACGGACTTGTACTTGTGCATTTCCAACATAATACACACATTATAAAATAACCAAGTGGTCTAAAAGTAGACAAAACGGAAGCCATGCTGGTAGGCACTCGCCAAAAACTCTCCCAGCTCCCTCCCTCTCTCCACCTTCAACTCGACAGCACCCCCATCTCCCTCTCTGACTCGGCCAAGAACCTCGGCGTCATCCTCGATTCCTCTCTGTCCATGACCAACTTCGTCTCCGCCACGACCCAGGCATGCTATTTCCACCTTCGCCGCATGTCAGTCAGATCAGAAAATACCTCCCTACCGAAGCTGCCACCAAACTTGCTGTCTCTCTCATCTTATCTCGCATCGACTATTGCAACTCTCTCCTTTCCGGTCTCCCTCAATCCACCATCTTCACTCTCCAACGCGTCCAGAACAATGCTGCCCGCCTCGTCCTCAGAAAGAAAAAATCCGACCACATCACACCCCTGCTCAAACTCCTTCACTGGCTCCCCATCCCCCAACGCATCCAATACAAAGTTCTGTCTCTCTGCTACAAATCCCTGAACAACTGCGCTCCTGCCTATCTCTCCAACTTACTTCACCCCTACACACCTTCCCGCTCCCTCCGCTCTGCCTCCGACCCTCTCCGCCTCCACATCCCTCGCACCAAACTTAACACTTTCGGTCCCCGCTCCTTCTCCGTCTACGGTCCATCCATCTGGAACACTCTCCCACTCTCTCTCCGTCAGAAACACTCTCTCTCCTCCTTCCAGTCCGCCCTCAAAACTCACCTCTTTCAACAGTTTTAGCACTATATCACCGCACTCCCCACCCCAAGCTGACCGTCGTAATGTATTTCACTGTTTGTGGTACGTGAGTCATTGTCTAAAGCGTGCGCGAGTTGTGAGTGTGCGCTTAGAGTTATAATTATTATAAGATAAGCGCATTATAAATACCGTAATATTATTTATTATTATTATTATTTGTTTGGAGCGCATATTTTTTTCCTTACGGCACAACCATATGAATGTTATCTTACTTTATGTGAGTTTAGACAGGACTATGACTGTGCCATGCTTGCGGAAGATAAAGAAGTTTTTGAATGAGTTATCTTGGTGCCTTATTTCTAAGGAATCATGAAAGTATTGCGCTGCTATCTATCTATCCTTGGTCGATCCATTCGGCTCAGCCGAATGAATGCCAGTCGCTTATGGAAATCAGTTGTACATTTCTTTTCCTGTTTTTGCACCTCTGTGTCCCTAGATGATTGATCGATCTCCCTTGCCCCATGTCATGTACACTATGTGCATATGACTTTGTGAATAAAATCAAAAACATAAGTTCTTAGGACTTCCTTCTTCCTAAACGCACACCGACTGCACAACACTCCGACACACAGACACACACACACGCATGCACAGAGAGAGAGAGAGAGAGAGACAGACAGAAGAAACAGAAAAACAGTCAGACAAGAGGCAGAAACAGACAGACAGAAGAGGCAGAGACACTGACTGATTGGCAGAAACAGACAGACAGAAGAGGCTGAGACACTGACAGACAAACCGACGAACATGAACTCTAAAAATGGAGCTGTAAGTGTTTATTTGATTATGCAGACGCTTTTTATGTTGTGCCCAACTCTATTTAACAAATCATGTAAAAAGAATCTGACATTCACTGTCAGTGTTTCAGTGACTCTTACTCTTATCCATAGGAATTACACACTCATACCTATCTTTATAAACAGACAGAACGGTATGAAACGTGAACATTTTCAATTTATACCATGAAAGTATCCTATTTGTAACCGCCTAATCAATACAAAACAAAACAAAAGCATACAATATAAGGATCCAACACATATTCTTATGCCACGTGTACTTTTGTCACTAACCAAAGTACAAAACAATGTACTATTTGTACAAGCTAGTCATACCAGTCCATCCACGTATCATATCAGTGCTGGCCCAACAGACTTAACGTGGCCAGAATCTGCAGTGTAGACAAAGATAAAATTTGAGCTAAACATAGCTGTCTATGTAGATGTAAGAACAAGAAAGGCAAAGCCATTATGGCTCACATGTATGACCGATTTACATATGTGTGACCTTTGTGACAAGGGCTGGCTTCTGCAGCAGCAAATCCATGTTTTCTGAAAATGTAAGCATTTTTCACACATCTGTCAACCCTCCGTGGTCCTTGACCATTGTGATGAGTCGACTAAATTAGTATGCATAGGAAGGTCTTATCATCAGCTATCTTTGTACCAAATTTGGCTGAAAATTTTGAAATTTTTTTTGAAAATAATTAAAATCGGCATTTTTATACACATTTGCCAGACTCTTGTGACCCTTGACCTTTCCAAGGGATCATCCAAATTAGCATGCATATTATATAGGTCTTACCATCAGGTATCTCTGTACCAAATTTGGGTTTGAAGTTGTGAATAGTATTTGAGAAAAAAACATCTTTTGTCCAAATATGGCTATTTTTCACCTATTTCTTGAGCTCTCGTGACCCTTGACCTTTCTGAGGGATCAACCAAATTAGTGTGCATAGAAACATCTTCCCATCAAGTATCTCTGTAGCAAGTTTGGGTTTAAAGTTGTGAATAGTATTTGAGAAAAAACATCTTTTGTCAAAATATGGCTATTTTGGACCTATTTCCTGAGCCCTTCGTGACCCTTGACCTTTCCGAGAAGTAATCCAAATTAGTATGCTTAGATAGGTCTTACCATTAGGTATCTCTGTACCAAATGTGGGTTTGAAGTTGAGAATAGTATTTGAGAAAAAAAAAAAAAAACATCTTTTGACAAAACATGGCTATTTTTCACCTATTTCCTGAGCTCTTGTGATCCTTGACCTTTCTGAGGGATCAACCGAATTAGTATGCATGGAAAGGTCTTACCATTAGGTATTTTTGTACCAAGTTTGGGTTTGAAGTTGTGAATAGTATTTGAGAAAAAATAAATGATGTCACAATATAGCTATTTTTGACATATTTCCTGATCCCCTGTGACCTTGACCTTTGTGAGAGGTCACTGAAACTGGTATGTTTAGGAAGGTCTTGCCACAAAGTATCCTAGGGCCAAGTTTGAAGAATCGCTTGACTAGTCTCCGAGAACATGCCAACGTTAAAGTTTACCATGGACGACGGATGACGGCAGATGGACGACGGACGGATGACCATTGGCCCAAAACATACTCACTTTTGCTCGTAAGCCAAAAAGGCAGAAGTCATCCTTTCCTTCATTTTAAAGACAGAGGAGGTCTTGAAAAACCATCAGTCTGTTTTCCGCGTTTGCTACTTGAGTAAGTCAATTAGTTAAAAGAGCCTGTCCAATCCACTGTCATTGCGGATTGTAAGTTTGGTCAGCTGCTTTCTGACTTTGGGCCGGTTACTTGTATCACGATTGTTGCAGTTGAAAGCTGTGCAGCCCGTCATCGTGTGTGAATGCAAATGCGAACTGTCTCTGCCGCTATAGTGCCAAAAACGCTGGAGCCGGCACTCCCAAGATGGCGACTGCTGAGCGTGCGACGCTGCACTCTGTGAGGCTGGAATCGTCACTCCCTTTGTATACGCTCTATGTGAGGATGGTTGCTCAAAACACAGGTTCGTATACATATGCAAGCAAAGAAAAAATACACGCCAAGAAAAAAAAAATGGTCTTACACCTTCTCTGACTCAAATATGCAGTTAGGAGCAGAATTAATATCTCGAAAGCCCAGGACGAGTGCCTAGGACGAGTCAACATGAGGATTATACCACAATTCCAAACTTGAAATTACAATTATCCACACTTAAACAAAGCGAATCCCCTAACCTTATGTTACAGACCTTAAGAGCTGCCTAAATACAATAAACTATAATGAAGACAATCGCTCACTGTTTAATGAGTAGGATAGCAGCCTCCGAGTCCGTCGTTACATCTTCAGCTATTTTGAAGCTACTCCAAAGGTTGAAAGTATTTCTGTCGAGTGTAACAATGTGTTCTTGCATTGGTTCAAGATCATTTTCCATTTGATTCGGTTAAAATTAAAAATTCTACAATCAAATCAACTAATTATTGTTCATGTAAATATGTATTTTAACGGATTAACCATTGCTTTATGAAATGCCAGTCATGCAATGCCGGAAGCAAGGGCAGACGACAATTTGCATAAGCCACTGATCTAAAAGAAATCATTTCTTTTAGTTCAGTGGCATAACCAGATTTTTTGTGCATGATCTCAGTTTCGTATGCAAGACTATCTAAATACCGCAATCTATCAGAAAAAGGTACCCCCACCCCCCCCCCCCTCCAGATCATGTAACATTTAATTTATTGAATATTCTTCATTTATATAATCAGTCTTTGAGAACACACTCACACACATAAAGAACAGCCTGATTACACACACACAAACCGATTGACATTTCTTGTCCATTTATTGCACCAAATGTATCTGAACAATGCTATGCTATATGTATACATCAAAGCCAAGACATACATAACAAACATGTCTCTCATCAAAGTCAAAGAGTGTAAAAGTAAAGATTCGCAATAACAACTACAAAATGCATTGTTAATTATGCTGGTAACAACTACAAAATGTGCTACCAAGTAAAAAAGAAGAAAAAAGGTAATAATCTTCTATTAAATGTAAACAAAATAACCGATTACCAACTAAACAATTTGAGGTGTATGAAAACAAACACATAACAAACTGACATACTTTTGTTCACATGGTCATTTATGCAGGTAACTTTACCCTTATCATGTGAACTAAGTTTGACTAAAATAGTTCAAAGGTGGTGCCAGAATAGCTTGGCGCCTATAGGCCTAAAGCCATTGGTCTATATCCACTTGCATATGGCAGTGTACAAATTTGAAGTTTTAGCATCAGTATGATATGGGCTAAATAAAACAAAAACTGTCACCGTAAACCAACTAGGTTTTTGGATGAACATCTTCACTACTGTGCAGTTGACAAAGTCAGGAAAGTTAATTTTAACCCTTTGGCTGTCGCTAGCAATTTCTGTCACAATGACATGATTTCTATGAGAATCATCGCAACATACACCACTACTGACACACTACAACAGAAGATGGATTTACCGCTGTAATTCAAGGGTAGTGCCAGATTAACTTGGTGCCAAGCTAATCTGGCACTACCCTGAATTATCATGGTCAATCCATCTCCTCCAACTGGTATATAGTTTGGTGACACCTCCAGAATTTGGCGTTGGGGTTAAATGGGTTAATATCTGGACTGATGTAAAGATATGAACTCAAAAACAAAGTTGTGGGTGTGTACACACCCACAAAATGATATTTTGAGTGACCACACTTACGAGATCTCACCTGTAATTAACTCTTTGCCTATAAAGCAACGTGTTTTTTTTTTTGTATTATGTACTCCCCCACCAAGTAATTTTGTTAAGAGCTCATTAATTAAGGATCCAGCGCGCATGCCAAGTAACGACTTGTAATGACTAGTGGTGGGGGAAGTAGTCTCACGGCCACTGACATCGACATCTCTAGGCAGAGACAATCATTTAGGAGATCAAGATGACATCTACTCAAAGAAGAGATAAGTAGAGCATTGTGTACCTGTTTGTATTTAAAGAGTTTTAACTTACTTGTGTTGTAACTGTTTTCTCTGAGCGTGTTACCCATTTAGCCCATGATAATTCAAGGGTAGTGCCAGATTAGCTGGGTGCCTGAAGGCACCGAGCTAATCTGGCACTACCCTTGAATTATCATGGTCAATCTATCTCCTGCAACTGGTATATAGTCACTTGGCAACACCTCCAAAATTTGAGAAATGGGACCTTGGGGCTAAAAATGATAATTTCTTTGTAGGGATTTTCTTTTCACCATTCAGGTGGCTACAACAAACAATTCGGTATGTGATGGTCTCTAATGACCCTTTTTGTCCATCAAGACTTCTCTTGCCTTTTAACTCTTTGGCCACCATTAGTGTTTGTTGCCGCGATGATTCCTGCAGGAATCATCGCGACAAAAAACGCTACCAACAACCAAGAGTTAAGACCACTTTTTTTCTGGCCAACAAGGGTGGGTGTTAAAAAAAAGATTCTACTGTGCACTACATCTAATGTATTAGAGTACAGTATACTGCGACTGTGCATGGGATACTACACTATAATGAGACTGTGGTGGTGGCATGCTATACTGCACCTGTGATGGCACAGTCGTGTGTGAGTGCACGCTTGACTGTGGCTGTGCAGAAGGCTGCAGCTGCATGCTTGAGTGTGAATGCGCACTTGACTGTGATTGTGCTGCTGTCTGTGGCTGTGACTGCACATTACAATGTAACTGTGATTGTGCACTGAACTGGGCCTGTGAGCGTGTTTGCATGCTGCGCAGCGACTGTAATGGTTGACTTGACCTTAACTGTGATTGTTCACTGGACCGTGACTGTGACTGCACATGAGACTGAGATTGTGTTGACACATTAGTCTTTGCCTGTAGGCGATGCCAATCTTTGTGGTACTTCAGTGACTTACGATCCGAAAAAGTTGCTTCGCATTGATAGCATTTGAACACAGCCTCTCCAGCATGGTTCTGAGAAAGGTGTGCATTCAGCTTCTTTTCATTTATGAACTGTATTCCACATACTGTGCACTGAAACTGCACAGACTGTGACTGCAAAAGGTGCCATTCTTTATGGTCCTTCAGTGATTTACGGTCTGGGAAAGTGGCTTCACACTGGTTACATCTGAACACCTGTCCACCAACATGCGTCTGACTGTGTGACGTCAACTTTCGTTGGGTTGAAAACTGAATTCCACATTCAGTACACTGAAAAGCTCTGCCACTCTTGTGGATCTTCATATGCTTTCGCAAGCTGTCGGCTGTTTTTCCAGAAAATTTACAAAGTTGACAATTGTATCTTCTGTCACTGCTATGAAAGCGCATGTGGCGTTGCAAGTCTTCAGGCAAAGCAAAACGTACACCACATTGTGGGCACAAGTGGTTTTTACACCCATGGACCTCCAGCTTATGTGCCTTCAATGATCCCCTCTGGCGAAAAGATGCATCACATTCATCACAGGAATAAGGCTTTTCGCCTGTGTGAGTCCGCATGTGTATTTGCAGATTGGATGGACTAAAAAACACTTTTCCACACACCTTGCATGTGCGAATTCTGCTTGTGGGGATAGGCTTCCCATTGCGAGTTTTCCTGGGCTTTCCTTTCAATGTGAGATAAGTGATGCTTGGTACTCCTTGTGGTATGTCTGATGTCGATACGAGCGAAGTTGTCTCGTGTGTTGTTGGCACACTTGATGGCATACCAGCTGGCAGGGCTAACATCGAGGCTTCTTCTACTGCTGCTGTACTGGAAAGCGCAGGAGCTGCTGAATTTGCCTCAGCGTTTGTTGACCTGTGAACAGTTTGTGCAGCTGGCTCCCCATAAATCAGCTGCTCCATCCAGTCCCCTCCATCCTCATCTCCAGAAAGCACTGTTGCAGCATTTGAGATCTGATTAATCTGGCTAGTGTTTCTCTGCCCATAGTAAGCTGGGTTGGGAGCAGGATTTAGATAGTTCTGTGGTTCAGCAGTTTGTTGGTGTGCAGTTTGTCCTTGTCTAACCCCCTTGTGTATGTAACCACTGGTACTTTCACAACTGGTGGCTGCATGCACAAGGGGGTTCATACCCCTGGCTGTGGTAGCATTGAGAGATACCCTAACACAGTTGTTTCCCGCAAACCCATCAGACTGCTGCACTGCAGTGAAAATGGCATCTTCTGAGCACATATCATGGGAATCATCTTTACTTTTGCTGATATAGTCAATGATTATAATTGTCTTTCCAGATCCAGCAAGCTCTTTTGCCTTTGCAAGAACCAAGTGTTTGTCATCGACACTCATACAGCTTTTAGATTTCTTTCTATTTCTTGATGCTGGTATAGGAGCAGCTGAATTGTTATCACCTTGGCCTTGGCTGTTTTCATCTGCAGAGATGTGAAGGACTCTGTAGATTACTGGTGTCCGGTTTTCAGGCGTATCTTCACCAGCAGATAATGATCCTGCAGCTATGGTAGGCACTGGCTGGCATTTTCTGCAAAGATCTGGAAGTTCTGAGTTGCACTTGATACAGCATGCAAGTGGCTGCTGCACTTCACACCTTTGGACCTTTCCATACCTGAAAAGAAATCATAACAACTCCATTAACTCTTTTAGCCCTGGGACCCTGCAGCAGGAGATGGATTGATCATGATAATTCAAGGGTAGTGCCAGATGAGCTTGGTGCCTGAAGGTGCCAAGCTCATCTGACACTACCCTTGAATTATCATGATCAATCCATCTACTACAACTGTTACATAGTCATTAGGCAACACCTCCAAAATTTGAGAAATGGGACCATGGGGCTAAAAGGGTTAATAAGGGGGCTAAAACTAAAAGGGTTAATAAATTAATTTACTACAATGCTTGTATGAAAATGAATCTGCCAAGCAACAAACATTCCAGCTTTAACAACAAATCTGGGATGGGAAGAGTATGCAAACCAAAATAACACACAGAGAGAGAGAGAGAGAGAGAGAGAGAGAGAGAGAGAGAGAGAGAGAGAGAGAACTGAACTGAACTAAAATTTTATCTTGTAAGGATGAAGATAGTAGGCACGCAGGCCTTTTTACATGTCTGTCCTTAATAACATTTAAAAAATAACATCAGAAAAGGTAACAAGACAAATACAATTAAATGTTAAAAAGATAATAATAATAATAATAAAATCAAAGACACACAGACACAGATTCAGTCAGATGTAAGGCAGCACATGGGTAACACATGATGTCTGTTAATTGAGTGATGCGTTACAATCACGCACGCACATGCACGCCTCCACCTCCCCCCCCCCCCCCCCCTTCTCTCTCCCCTCCCCACACACACATGTTGCACTACTGACGCGTGCCTCCACATCCGGCATCTGGATGTAGTTTCCGGTCATGTAACACATGGGTAGCGTCTGTATGTAACTACCGGACATGACGGGCCACCTTAATCAAGATAACGGACCGGCCCTCTGGAAACTGTTACTATATGGGAAATTAGTGGCATCTAATTAACGGGACCGTTGGCAAGCGTGGACGCCATAATCACGTAACGGGACTGGCCCTAAACGAGGGGCGGGCCCTAAGTGGGAAGATGACTGATAAGGGCAAGGGTATATACATACTGGGGGACACAACAGAGAGGACACAACTAGACACACAACGAGAGTGTGAGAGGGAACACAACGAGAGGAGAGTGAGAGGAGAGTGAGAGAGATGGACGAAAGTCGAAGAGAGAGCAAATAGTGAGAGAACGACCGAATTGTAGTCTGTGGTTGGTCTTGCCCAACCCCAGACAATGCTCTTTAGACTGAAATAAACACGAGAGAAAACCATCACTGAACTTCAGTTGTTTTACGTGTCCATAGTGCAACACGTAACAACCAATTTTGGTGCCGCGTAACCAGGATGTCAGAACGGGTTTAGCAGAACCATCGCAGGATGTCAGACCGAGATTGAAGACGGAACAATCGCAGATTCCAGAACGAGATGGAAGACAGAACTATCGCAGAGGGTGGCAGAACGACGCTACGTCAAAAGTACGACGACGCCGAGAACTGAAGACGCCGAACGAGAGGCAGAAAGAAGATCGTGAAACGAGCGTGAAACAAGACTGAGAAGGAGCCGCCGGGCCGCAGACGAAACGACCTCTGGCCACAACCACCGTCACCACGGCTGGACAAACAGGTGAGTGACCTTTTTGTGTCATCGCTACAGTTTTGATTAAGGGCCAGCAATATTTTGTAGTTATAGTGAAAATGGCAGAAGAAGATGTAGGAAGACCACACCCACTTAACCCGGTTTTGGCCGCATTAGGTAGTCAGATAGAGAGGTTGTCATCCTTAGTTAATGTGCAACTCATTTCACAGCTGATCCCCACCTTCAATGGAGATCAGCAACAGTCTGCAAAAGAAGTGGATCACTCTAGAGATAGGGGGTGTTTTCGATGCAGTTCGCCACGCTACAAGGCACGCGATTGCAAGGCTAGGCGGGTAAACGCAGTAGGTCAGCAAAAGTCGTCTTTGTCACAGCAAAGGTATCAACACGTGCGGTGTTAGTGTTGGCGATGCGGGGGTTACGGCCACCGACAAAGAGAAGTTGATGTAGGGCTAGGATAGGACAGGAGCGACAGGAAAACTAGAGCGTTCTGCACCACGAGAAGCCGGTGAGCAGAACGGGGGAAACAGTAGATCCTTTAGCATCAACTTAGCGGGGAGTCCAAAATGCATAGTCTTTAAGGTAGGAAGTCAAAAGTTTAGAAGTCTCATAGATACGGGGGCGGAAGTATCGTTGATTAGCAAGAAGTCGTATGAAAAATTGCAGAACAAGCCAAGGCTAGAGAAAAGAAGTGTATCGCTACAGTCAGTCAGTGGGGAAGCGCGCTAGGAGTTGTGGGCAGTATAGAACTGGACTTCAAAATTGAAAAGCAGTCGTTCAAACATCGTTTTTATGTAGTTAAAGAGATGAATAGAAATTTCATTTTGGGAAACGATTGGCTTGATAAACGGAGCACGCATCTATTTTGATTTGAGAAAGGTTAAAGTCGGGAATGCGTTTGTACCTTCAGTTACGAACAAGACATGCACATATCTTCGTTAGTCAGAGTACACAAGACAAAAGTATTGAAACCACATACAGCGGAGATTTGTCAGGTTAGAATAAAGAGTACACAGTACTTCAGTAAAGAAGAATGTTTAGAAGTCTCTGCGACAGATAGGGGGTTTGTTGCAGAAGAGCCAGGACTATCTGTGAGTGAGCGGGGTAGTGAGAAACAAAGGTAGGACATTTCCTTTGTTAGTTGTGAATCACACCAACAAAACTTTCAGGCTAAAAAGGGGATGTGTGGTAGGCAGGGCAAACAGCGTAAGTCAGGTAGAGTCAGTGTCTAACAGAACGGAAGAACGAGAAGTCGCTTCCATTGATCTGACAGAAATCGATGCGCCTGACGCAATCAGGTCCACAGTCACTAAACTGGTATCGGAGAATTCCGATTTGTTCGCGAATAGCGATCTGGACTTAGGGCGCACCAACACTGTCAAAATGAACATAGACACTGGAGACCACGCTCCAATAAGGGTGAAGCCTTACCGCGTTCCTTTGCAGGATAGAGAGATAGTAGACAAAGCAGTAGATGAGATGTTAGAGGCAGGAATCATCAGGAGATCAATGTCGCCATGGTCTTTCGGTTTAGTAGTAGTGACAAAAAAAGATGGTTCAAAGAGGTTGTGCGTTGACTTTCGAAAGCTAAACGAGATTACTAAGAAGTCGTCGTTTCCACTACCGCTCATAGACGATATTTTGTCCTTGCTGGGGAAGGCAAAATATTTCACAAGGTTAGATATGAAATCGGGATACTGGCAGGTAGAGATGGCGGATCAAGAGAGTAGCGAGAAAACGGCTTTCGCTTGTCACAAGGGAATTTTTGAGTTCGCAGTCATGCCGTTTGGACTTTGCCAGGCACCCAGTGTGTTCATGCTGTTGATGAACACAGTGTTGATGGGGTTAGAAGCATTTTGTTCGGCATATATGGATGATATTCTCATCTTTTCCGAAACCAAGGAACAGCATTATCAGCACATAGAGGATGTGTTCGGTAGACTCAGACAACATAAACTCAAGTTGAAACTGAAGAAATGTCAGTTCTTCGCCGAGGAAACACAGTACCTAGGGTTTGTAATAGGGAAGGAAGGAGTCAGACCCAGAAAAGGTGTCAGCAATTCGGACATTGCCGAATCCAACATGTATAAGGGAGTGCCGCAGTGTCATTGGAATGATGTCATACTATCGCAGGTTCATACCCAACTTTTCTGAGATAGCCGAACCCATCATCAACTTGACAAGGAAATTTGCCAGATTCAAATGGTCTGATCAGTGTCAACAGGCGTTTGATTTTCTCAAACAAAGTTTGTCAGTAGTTCCTTTGTTGGTATATCCGGACACGAGACGTCCATATGTATTGTACACGGATGCTAGTGACGCATGTATCGGGGCGTGTCTGACGCAAGAAAGTGAGGACAGCACAGGACTCCAGACAGAAAAGCCTATTTACTTTCTGTCTCATAGGTTGAGCCAGAGCCAGAAGAAGTGGTCTACCATAGAAAAGGAAGCATTTGCAATCCATTATGCATTACAGAAGTTAGACCACTATTTGCACAATGCGCAATTCGTTGTTCGCACAGATCACAAACCGTTGAAGTATCTCTTAGAGTCACCCATGCAGAATAAGAAGATTCAAATGTGGGCGCTAGGGATCGCAGGGTACAACTGCACTATAGAGTACATTCCAGGGCCACAGAATGTGTTGGCTGATTTGTTGGCGGTCCGTGGCGCAGTGGTTAAGGCGCCTGCCACCAATGCCAAAGGTGCGCGGTTCGATACCGGGTTCCGGCGTTGGACTTTTCTCCTCTGGTAAGTGTCACCGTTAATTCGGGCGGACTGTCGGGGGTTCTTTCTCCGGGTACTCCGGTTCTTCCACCCCCCCCCCCCCACCCCCCACACTTTGGTACCGGTCTCAGGCCACTTTACAAAATTTCAAATATAAGCGATCAAAATTCTCTGTAACTTCAGTAGCTGACTGGCCCTTCGTTTGTCTTGTACTGTGTTTGTCTTAAATGGCGTAAATCCGTGTCTGTTTCGTGAGTGTGTGTGTTGGGTTTCAGGCGCGGCGCTTTGAGTCGATTTCCCCAAAATTGAGAAAAAGCGCCTATATAATAACGGTATTATTATTATTATTATTATTATTATTATTGTCTAGAGTGCCGCAAATAGACGGAAAGGAGTTAGTATCAGAAGAGACGGAAGAAATAGTTACAGAAGTGAGCGACAATGCGTTCCAGATAGGGGTGATTAATTCCAGTCAGTTTAAACCAAAGCAGTTTGCAAGTTGTCAGACGGATGATCCGAGAGAAACTTTAGAAAAGGTAGAGGTGACAGGGTTCGATATGATCACGGAGCAAGACAAGGATCCAGACATTGTTAAGTTGAAAGAGCAGCTACTGAACGAGGAAGCACCGGCCAGTGTAAAAAGGAGGTATTTGTTCATAGAAGATGTCTTGTATTTCTTGTCGAATATTGATGACGATCCAGTAGCGAGATTAGTGGTGCCATCCCATTTGGTGGAGCATGTCGTAAACCAGTATCATGACGGAAATGGGCACATGGGCCTTGACAAGACTTACGACACCATCAAACAGAAGTATTTTTGGCCAAACATGTACAGGGGGTTGAACGAGTACATAGGCGGTTGCATTACCTGTCAGCAAAGGGTTTTGCAGAAACAGAAAGTCCCAGTGCAGGAAATGGACGTTCCTCCATATCCGTTTGCAAAGGTTAGTGTAGACATACAGGGTCCATTCCCTACTAGTCTGTCTGGGAACAAGTACATTTTAGGGTTTGTTTGCCATTACAGTGGATATCCAGAGTGCTTTCCAGCACCAGCTAAGTCGGCAGAAACTGTTGCTCAAATCTTGATGGATGAGATAATTCCTCGACACGGCTGTCCTTTGCAGGTGGTTACCGATAATGGCACAGAAAACGTCAATCGGATCATGAGGGAGGTTCTCAGTGAACTAAACATAGATCATGTCTTGACGAGCTATTATCATCCACAGTCTAACGCTAAGGTAGAAAGATTTCATCGTACCATGAATGATATCATGTCGAAGAAAATACAGGAGGATATCCAAACGTGGGATTTGCACATCAATCATGCGTTGTCGGCATACAGGGTTAGCGTTTCAGAAATGACTCAGTGCTCTCCATTCTTTCTACTGTATAACAGAGATCCAGTGTTACCATTAGATAACATACTGAGGCCTAGACAGAAATATGTCGGAGAGGACCTTCATAAGGTAGCCTTAGAACAACTGTTCACCCAGGTGCACCAAAGGATAAAGAAATCCCAGAAGCGGGGGGCAAAATATGCGAACAGACAGGTCAAAAGTGACGAAATCAAAATCGGGGACCCAGTGTACTATAAAAATAATCAAAGGAAAAACAAGCTAGACAGTAAATGGAAACCTTACTATAGAGTGGTCGAGCAAACAACACCAGTAACGTACAGGATCAGGAACCAATTGACTGTAAAGTAGTTAAAGTGCATGCAGAGCACATAAGACTCGCTAAGTTAGATGAGTGGCCTGAACCCTCGGCGGAAACAATTAGGCCCCTCAGAAAGACTAATTATGCGATCGCACCGGAAGACAGCTCTTCCAGTGACAGTGAAGATGTAGGCGACTTACCTTCAAGAGAAAAATGGATCAAAAGACAGCGTAGAGAACGGGAGAACTCGTCTTCAGAAGACGACATACCTCTCATGGAGTTATCAAAAAGGGTTAGACGCCAGAACAGGAGACAAACAGTCGAAGCAGAATCGGCTGATGTTAGCTCGGGCGAAGGCACGTCAGATAACTCTGATGATGATAGGATAAAGCATGTGGACGCAATCCTGCCTAAGTCTAGGAGTAAAGGAGTGAGGCGGTTATTAAAGGCTATAGGAGATCTACTTTAGGCTTCATTTAAAATGCAACTCTCAAGTGGTATTGAGAGAGGATCAATCAGAAAATCGTGCAGGTAATGCAGTTATTGGGTGTATGAATATACGACTACGGGTGTAAATTACATTTTGCAGACGTGCAAGATGAGGTTCGTCCTCTGTCTCAGGATATTGGGTTTAGCAGATAGCGTTTATAATTTATTATTAATGGCAGTAATCATGTCATTTGTAGGCGAAATAGTGGGAGTAGCCCGATATTTCGATTTGTTAAAAGCTGGCCCTTTATTGAGACTTAGGCGATGGCATAGTGAGGTCACTCGACCTACACTGGACCCGGGATCGGTGGCTACAACTGTGGCGGACGACAATGACGTCTACGGAGCAAGTGCCTCCGCACTGATGATGGAAGACAGGGTGGAACTGAAGACGACATCGCCAGTCGTGAAATTCTACCCGGCCTTGAAATGAGGCAACCTATGAGGTGGATGAATTATGTTGGGACTGTGAGCGCAACGGTGCGCATGAGAGACAAACAATTTCAGTGTTGACAATGAACTCTTTCTCTTTTATTTTATATCATGTGTATTTGGATGGAATAAGTGTTGTTATAGTTCGACAAGATATCACGCACCGATTTGAAATGTATTTTGATTGTGTAATGATGTGGAATTATATTGTTATTATGTCCCGAAGTGTAAACCCTCCTGAACAAGATAGAAAAATAATCCTGAACGGGATGTATTTTTCTCGGGTTAGGGAGGAATGTTGCACTACTGACGCATGCCTCCACATCCGGCATCTGGATGTAGTTTCCAGTCATGTAACACATGGGTAGCGTCTGTATGTAACTACCGGACATGACGGGCCACCTTAATCAAGATAACGGACCGGCCCTCTGGAAACTGTTACTATATGGGAAATGAGTGGCATCTAATTAACGGGACTGTTGGCAAGCGTGGACGCCATAATCACGTAACGGGACTGGCCCTAAACGAGGGGCGGGCCCTAAGTGGGAAGATGATTGATAAGGGCAAGGGTATATACATACTGGGGGACACGACAGAGAGGACACAACTAGACACACAACGAGAGAGGGAACACAACGAGAGGAGAGTGAGAGGAGAGTGAGAGAGATGGACAAAAGTCGAAGAGAGAGCAAATAGTGAGAGAACGACCGAATTGTAGTCTGTGGTTGGTCTTGCCCAACCCCAGACAATGCTCTTTAGACTGAAATAAACACGAGAGAAAACCATCACTGGACTTCAGTTGTTTTACGTGTCCATAGTGCAACACACACACATGCACGCAAACACGTGCGCCTACATTAGATTTAGATAAGCTTAAAAGTGATCATACATGGTGAATGAATATTAACTATAAGATTTTAATTAAAAACTGAAAGAGTAAAGTTAAAACTTCTAAAGTAAACTACTGAACATTAACTATCAACTGTAAACTATTGAGCAGAACCTAACAATTGTAATTGAAAATATCACACACACGCACATGCATGCGTGCGTGCACGCGCACACACACACACACACACACTCATGTGAGAGATATAAGTCAGCACAAGAGTAATGTAAGACACCTATTGCTCCAGTGATGCGTTACACACACACACACACACACACACACACACACACGTGCACCTACATTAGATTTAGATAAACTTAAAAGTGATCATACATGGTGAATGAATATTAACTATAAGATTTTAATTAAAAATTGAAAGAGTAAAGTTAAAACTTCAAAAGTAAACTACTGTACATTAGCTATCAACTGTAAACTATTGAGCAGAACCTAACAACTGTAATTGAAAATATCACACACACACACGCATGTGCGCATGCACACACACACACACACACAAGTGTGAGAGATGTAAGGCAGTACAAGAGTAACATACGACACCTGTTACTCCAGTGATGCGTTACACACACACGCATGAACGAACGTGAGCGCATGCAATATACACGATGCAAATTGAAATATATAATAGCAGATGAAAGTAGCATGATAGGGAATTAGCATTAATAATCATCAATAAAAAATAACATGTGTTGATGAGAGAAAATATGATACTAGTAGTAATAAAGCTGCTAGATACAGCTAATCTGTTCAATTATTTCTGAGTAAATACTGTAGCTGCTGGGCTTTGAAGGAGCTCACAGACTGCGCTGATTTAATCTTTTTGGGGAGTGCGTTCCACAGTACTGAACCTGAGTAAAAAAAGATGTCTTAAGTATGGTGTCTATTCTGGGCTTTGGAACTACCAGATCATTTTTACGTGTGCTGTAGGGCGTGCTACAAGTTTTAAAAAGATTAGATATGTAAGCCGGCATTTTTCCTACTGTAACCTTATATACCATTACTAGAATACTAATTTATTAAAAACAAAGTGTTGATGGAGAGGAAGCATACGAAGTAATGCAAGTGTTTCATCAGTACTGCTTTGTTGTGGAATGTTTTTTTATCTAATATACGTTTAACTGCTTGCCTATGGAGTTAATTTTATCTTTTTAGATTTGTGCTACTACAGCCATCCCACACAGATGAGACATAATCAACATGTGATTTAATATGTGCATTATAGAATAGTTGTCTTGTTACTCTGTCAGTGAAATATTTTAGTTTAGCAAAAAGAAACAGATTTCTTGAGATCACCTTGCATATCTTATCTGTTTGGCTTTGCCAGCTGAGGTAGTTATCAATGTTTGTGCTAAATACACGATGTTCTTTAACATGCTTAATTTGTTCAGATCCCATAAATAAATTCAAAGGAGGGGGATTGAGCTGATGTTTTTGCCTGGTGGCGAAGAGCATGCACTTTGCTTTACCGGTGTTTGGAATCATGAAACTGTCAGTACACAATTTTGATGTAACATTTAGACTTTGCTGCAGGGTTTGGTTGACACTGAAAACATTTGCATCAGAAAAGTCTAATGTGCCGTAAACTGCCAAAAGGCTGCAGTTGACTTTAGTGGCAGAAATATGTAGAGGGAGATCATTTATAAAAAGAGAAAATAATAAGGGGCCGAGTATGGATCCCTGCTGCACACCATGACGAATTATACCCTCCGCGGTTTGCTTTCCATTTACAAACACAAATTGAGTTCTATTGTCTAGGTATGACTGAAAAAAATGCAACAGCATTACCTCTAAGCCTATATGCTCTAAGTTTCTGTATAAGTACATTATGATTGACTAAGTCAAAAGCTTTGCTAAAATCTAAGAATACTGTTCCTGTCGTTTGCAATCTGTTCATTGCATCGAGCCATCTATCAATCAGATAAATCAGTGCCGTGTGACAAGAATGACGCTGTCGAAAACCAGATTGCAAGGGGTGTAGAACTTGATGATTTTCCAGGAACTCTTGTAAATGATGGTGAATATGGTTTTCTATAGGTTTCGACATGAGAGAGAGAGAGAGAGAGAGAACAATCGATTGGATTTATACATTTACACTGCTTGTCTCCCTCGATTCGTTACCGCTGATCAGCGGTAACGAATCGAGGGAGACAACCAGTGTGACACTTACTCTCTGATGAGAGTGTTGGCGGCGTCTGTATCTGTTGTTATGCCTTCAGCTGTTTTGAAGTTGTTCCAGCGGCTGTACGTTTCCTCATCCAGAGAAACAAAGTAATTGTGCTGATGCCCATAATAATGTTCCATTCTAGAGATTTTGAGTTGCTATATATTCCATCAACAGAAACACATTTTATCTTTTTGACAGATGACAATCCAGACTGTATTACAAAACACATTTGCCTCCATGTCAAGATAGATGTTCGGCTTATAACCGGAAGCGAAGATGCCAGAACAGAACATGTATGGAGCTAAAATCTATTTACACACAGTTTCGCACTCAAACAAACCACGCCCATCCTTTCCTCTGTTTAATCTTGCGCACTTGTAAATGGCAATCTATGACGAGAAAGATTATTCCATGTGTATTTCCACTATAGTGAAATAAATATGATGTGTCTTTTTCGTGAAAAAATCCGAAACTGCGCGAGTGCAACCTTAACAGGAAATATGGCGCCGTTGCAAAAAAATATAAGCAGACGACGTGTACTGCAGTTATGTTTACATGTAAGTATATATTTTATAGCTTACGTCGTAATATAAAATAGAATGTTTAAGTGAATTTTGAATTAATGAAAGTTTTATATTAGCCTTTTACAGCACGAACTGTTTTCTTTTGAAAAGAGTCTACACAAAAGACTTGTGGTTTAGACCCACTTCATACTACATTGCTGTACGAGTGTACTGATGTGCATCCCGTCATGACCAAAGTTGTCAATGAGTCCCTGCGGTCTGGTGTTTTTCCGTCGGATTTCAAGTCCGCCATTTTTAAACCTTTGTTATTAAAAAAAAAAGCCCTCTCTAGACCCTGACAATCTACAGAATTACCGCCCTGTCTCAAACCTCCCTTTTCTCTCTAGTCTAAGATCGTTGAGAAGATTGTGTTGTCACAACGTCTCGACCATCTGAACCTGAATCATCTTCTTAGTCCCAATCAGTCTGCTTACCGTGCAGGTCATTCCACTGAAACTGCGCTTGAAAAAAATTCAGAATGACCTCCTGGAGGCTCTTGATGATGGCAAAGTATCTGTTCTTGCACTGTTAGACCTATCTGCTGCCTGAAACTGCGCTTGATAAAAATTCAGAATGACCTCCTGGAGGCTCTTGATGATGGCAAAGTATCTGTTCTTGCACTGTAAAACCTATCTGTTGCCTTTGATACGATTGACCATGGCATTTTGCTACACTGTCTCAATTCTGTATATGGCTTTATCGTGGTTTAGATCATATCTGATAGACAGAACTCAATGCATATATAATAGTTAATGATAAGCTTTTCAGCCCATCCACCCTGTGCTTTGGCGTCCCACAAGGTTCAGTTCTTGGACCAGTCCTTTTTACCTGTATGTTCTCTGTGTTCAGCCTCTGGCCAGTGACTTGAACCGTTTTTCCATATCACATCATGCATTTGCAGATGATACTCAGCTCCATGACTCATGTTCACCTGATCAGATTATGGGCACAATCGAGAGTCTCAGGAGTGTGTCTTGGAGACTAAGATGTGGATGACTTCAAACAAATTACAGTTGAATGATGGAAAAACCGAGGCCATGATCATTGCTTCCCCGAGGTTGACGAAGACGCTGATACTCCCCCAGTTGTTACAAATCTGTGGTCCTCTTCTCCCCCCATGTAAAAAAATCTGGGTGTCACACTTGATAGTAGCCTGTCCATGCACCTTCATGTGAACGTTTGCAGATCCGTCTATACTGAACTGCGACGTTTTGCTTTAGTCCGCCACTATCTGACACCTGAAGCAACTAAAGTACTTGTCTGCGCTTTTGTTTTGTCTATTCTAAGTTAGACTAATGCAATGCTCTTCTGGCTGGCTTTCCCAGAGTCTGATTGGCAAAGTCCAGAAAATTTAAAACTCAGCTGCTAGGTTTATTCTTAGAGTCCCTAGATCGGATCATATCACACCCCATCTGTCTACTCTTCACTGGTTACCTTTAACAGGTAGGATTCAGTATAAAATTTCATGCATGACTCACAGTTGTATTACCTGTTCCTGCCCACACTACCTTGCCTCTCTCCTCCAGCTGTATATGCTCTCAAGACAGAATTTGCGCTCTGCTGCCGACTCTCGAGTCCTTTGTATCCAATATATTGGATGTGTGTTGCTAAATGGTCTTAGGTATATTTAGCGTATTAGACCGGCTGGTGACATACATTCAATATTCTGTTTAGCTTTTTTTTTTCATAAGCAGTGCAGGCACGTCCTGAGAAAGTCTTGTTGTTGTTGGGACGTTAAGCAATGTACATCCAACCAACCTATGTATCCCTCATCAAAACAAAGTCGTTTGGTGAGAGGTCATTCAGGTACCAGAGCCCAGTTGTTTGGAATGACCTCCCTTGCGAACTGAGATATGTGGATTCGAGAGAGGCATTCAGGCGAGCCCTAAAGACCCATCTTTTTTTCTGTCCGCTACGAATGACTTTTGTCACAGACCTGTCATGTTGAAGTTATCTCTATCCTATTAGAAGTTGTGTGTGTGTGTCTGCGTGCGTGAGTGCGAGTATGAGTCCATAATATATAGTTCTTTATATAGTTCTTTATAATAATGTCCTATTAAACCTCTTCTTAAACAGGATATATAGTTTTACAAATACATATATATGAATTTAGCTAATCTGTTTTCGTTGCAGCTCACTTGGCGGTTTTTGTTTACATAATATGGTTATTATGCTATAGATTTATCTTATTTTACTTACTTAGATGTGTGTGCATACTTAGTAGAATGACTGCAATATATGTGGTTTGATATTTTTGAGTCTGCTTGATTGTGATGTATGTATGTTTTAGTGTTGATCTTAATATGGACGCTTGTCAGTTATGCCGCAAAAAAATCCTAATGTTTATGCATATGGCAATAAAGTTTATCTTATCTTATCTTATAAGCATGGCATTTTTGAATGGTGACTTTATAGATTGTTTATAGAGTGCGTTATATATTTTAAAAATACTTTTTGTAAATTGCATTTTTGTAATTAGTTATTTTTGTACAATTAGTTTTTGTTAAGTGCCAAGAGCTCTAATCCAAGGTTCTAGGCACTATACAAGTACTAATTGTTATTATTATTAAATGTGTTTGTAACTTTTGTTTACAATGAAAGTGCCATATGCTGAACTATTTCAGTACAAATAATTTATTGTGTATGTTGACAACTGCATTTTATTAAAGCTGAGCCTGAAAAAATGTTTTCACACCAGTTTTACATGGGCAGATTTGGGGGTGGGTGGGTGGGTGGGTCTGAAGTGGTCACTATAGTATGCTTTTTAGGACATCGTGCTCTGTATACATTGTCCGATGTTAAACTGTACCTGAGGTACACTGTAAATGTGTATACGGTGTACGCTGTCCAGTGTCAATTTTTATCAAGCTATTCAAATCTCACTTCCATCGAGAGGGCCCACTAAATGTGCAGCGGACCCACAGGCTGTGTGGAGATTTGGCATAGATCCACATTATCCCACACATGACATAAGGGCTCATGACAATCTTTTAGGCTCTAGAAGTATTTAAGAGTGTATTCTTAAATTTGTATGGTGTTTTCCAGCAGAGTTCATGCAGAACTGTTTGGCTGCAAATGCTTATTATAATCTGTTGCCTCCTACACTGGTGAATGGTGTTGGCTGAATGAGTGAAGCACGAAAATCAAGTTATCACAAGAAGAACAGATGTTTATCTTCTAGCTTTGCTGTTGAGATCTGGAGTACCTTTCACAGGTGTCTGAATATTTGTAGATCTTATGCCTTTTGTAAACTTGTGTCACCACAATTTTGAGTGTGAAATGAAACTTCTCTGTCTCAAAGAAATGAACAGATCTTTATGATCTGACTTTTGCAGCAGGAGCTTATGCGAATCACTCAGGCTATAGTATACATAGGATTCATGAGGATCTGCACTCCATGGCGTGTGGGGTTCAAAGTGGACAAAGCAGAACACAAAGAGGAATCATGCCTTGGTTGTTTTGGCGGGATTCGCCCCCTTGCCTGCTGCACAGACTCTGGCCAGCTGGAAATGTTTTACTTAGACTGGCTAACGCAATTTTTCTGATTAACTCTGTTGTCCTGTGGAGACATAGATCTTCATAACTACTGTCGCCCACATCATTGGAAGCTGGTACATGAGGATAAATAGGCGAAGGAGGGTCTATGCCTCTAGCTGACGTAAGCATGTTGCTATCATATGAGATCCTCAAGGCGGCATAGACCCTCCTTTGCCTATTCAACCTTTATGAGACCCATGAGGTTCTTCAGTTTGTAAAGGCCCATTATCATCTGTGCCTTGGGAAATGTATGGCATGGGCACATTATTCCGATCAAAGAACTACTCACAGCCAGACACTCCCCCCCCCCCCCACCCCCCCCTCACACACGCACTTGAACCCACTCTTGGCCACAAAGCCCTTGGGCTGACTTCAACTGACTTCAGCTGCAGCTGACCTACACACATATATGTGTGGGCCACAGATCTATGGCCTGTGTTAGCCAAGCGACTTTATACAGGTACATAATTTCTATAACCATTCTTTTTCTTTTTCAATTTGTCAGTTCCGCAAGCTTTTTTGGCTGAGCTTTTGGTACTCCATCTAGAGCCTAAATGGAGACCCAGAGTAATCCACGACGCAAGTACCCAGTCCTCTTGGATGAGGAAGCACACATCCTTTGGAACAAGATCAAAACAAATGAAAATGTATCAACAGACACGGATGTTGCTAGCATCCTGATCAAACAGTAAGTTTGACAGAACATTAGCTCATTTAACCCTTTGAGCCCCGGATCCCTACAGCAGGAGATGGTTTGACCATGATAATTCAAGGGTAGTGCCAGATTAGCTTGGCACCTTCAGGCGCCAAGCTAAGTTGGCACTACCCTTGAATTGTCATGGTCAAGCCATCTCCTGCAACTGGTGCTTAGTCGTTGGGCAACATCTCCAAAATTTGAGAAATGGAACCTTGGGGCTAAAAGGGTTAACCCCAAAGCCGCAATTTTAGAGGTGTCACCTAAAGTGAGAACAATGCTGTTGCAGAGATGGATCGACCATGACAGTTGAAGGGTAGCGCCATATTAGCGGTCCTACTCTCTCTCCGTCAGAAACCCTCTCCCCCCTCCTTGCAGTCCGCCCTCAAAACTCACCTTTTTCAACAGTTCTAGCACTCTAACGCCACCCTTTTTCAACAGTTCTAGCACTCTAATGCCACCACACACCCCACCCCCAGCTGACTGTCATAACATATTTGTGGTATGCGAGTCATTGTTAAAAGCATGCACATGCGTGCGTGAGTTGTGAGTGCGCGTTTAGAGTTATTATTATTATAAGATAAGCGCATTATAAATACCGTAATTATTATTATTATTTATTAGCATTATGCCTGATGGTTCCAAGCTAATCTGGCACTACCCTTGAGTTATCATGGTCAGTCCATCTCCTGCTGTAGTGCGTCGTGGCTAACAGGGTTAAATATTTGAATGTTGCGTCAGTTTGAGAGTGACTTAGCTCTCTGCCTACAGATGTCAACTTTAGCTACCACTTTCCCTAGAACGCGGTTGGGGGCAAGATCCGCCTAGCCACGGTTCGCTTGTAGTATGTGTGCATGGCTATTTTTTGTCGTTACACACCATTATTTGGCAAGTGCACCAGATCCAGAAATGAACTCTTAATCCATTCAGCCCTGACGCACTACAGCAGGAGATGGGTCGACCATGATAATTTGAGGGTAGTGCCAGATTAGCTAATCTGGCACTGCCCTTGAATTATCATGGTCAATCCATCTCCTGCAACTGGTGCATATCATTAGATGATGCCCCCAAAATTTGGGAAATACGGCCGTTGTGCTGAATGAGTTAACAGAATTACTTGGTGACAGAGTACAAAATACATGAAAGTTACCTAGTAAGCAAATTAGGTAAATCACTATGTTGCTTGTCTGTTGTTGTTTTCTGTTCTTCAGAAAGTGAATATAGCTTAGTGAACCCTGATGTTAACCCTTTTCATCCTGATACACCCATTGGTTGAAATAAATTTGACTGATAGTTTAAGGGTGGTGCCAGAATAGCTTGGCGCCTGAGACGCCCAACTATTCTGGCACCACCCTTGAACTAAAACAGTTGATCTGTCTCCTGATCTGTAATGTAGCCTTCATAGGACAGTAAGCAAATTTTACACAATCAGCCTCAGGATGTACTGGGTTAAGTGTGTGTGTGTGTATGTGCGCGCATGCATGCTTGCGTCTATTTCAGATATGGCGAAGTCCAGTATAGTCAGAGCAAACAGCCAGTAGCCAAGTGTTCCAAGTGTGCAACACCCATCCCTCTCCTTTGCTTCAAGTGCCAGCCTCAGAAGGATGTAGATTTTAGTCCATCCTCTGTTTGCATTAACCCTCTTGTGCATGCAGCCACTGGTGAAAACCAGCCACCAACTGTGTACCGACTTCTTCATATCTCAGCAAAGGGAGAATCAAACAAAGAGGAGACCAGCATCAGTACAGCTGCATCAACTTCAACAGCAGATGAGGAAAGGGGCGAAACATATTTGGATGGTAATGCAGTACGGACTTGCGATCCTATAATATCTGCACATGTCAGAGATTTATGTAGTGCTGGAAATTCTATTATAATTGTGGATTACTTCAGTAAAGAGAAAGATGACATACCAGCAATGTGCCCCGAAGAATACATTTTTGCGAGCATTCGACAAACGGAAGACTTTGGGGGTGATAGTAATCTACGAATCAGTGTGAATATTCCCAAAAGGGAGGAGAAACTTTCTGAAGCCACTTTTATAGATGTGACAGATAACGTGGAAACAGCAGTAATCACTGCAGAATTTCTCACAAACAATGATGTTGTTATAGTGCCTGGATCTAACATACAGTTAAACGCAGATGAACATCACATAAATCAGGTTGGAAGCGTTGTCACTCTGTACACAGGAGGGGAAAACTGGTTTGAACAATTGTTGAATGGAGATGCGTCCACACAGATGCTTGAAAAATGCACCGACACAGATATTTCTACTGCGGCTGCGGCTCTTGAGGCGTTGTCAGCCGATATGTCGCAGGCTTCAATCCAGGCACCCTGGACTGGAGCCTGTGACACGCCGGCTGACAAAGTGAAGCCGCGGAGAGGCAAACCTGTTCCCCCAGGTCGGATCCGTATTTGTAGAATTTGTGGAAGACAGTGCACAAGCCCTGCGCTCTTGAAGAGACACATGATGCTGCACACAGGAGAAAAGCCGTATGTGTGTGACCAGTGTGGAGTTGCATATAATCAAAGTGGTAACCTGAGAAAACACAAAATAGAGAGCCACACACCAAACGACAATATTCAGTCCTGCCCCAAATGCGGTGTTCGCTTTGCACTGACTGAAGACCTTCATCACCATATGCGCTTTCATGACAGTGACAGACAGCACACTTGCAATGCTTGTAACAAAGCGTTCGCCTCCACTCGCAGTTTGAGAATCCACAAGAAAACTCATGCAGGTGACAGGCCATGGAAATGTGTAGACTGTGGTGCAACTTTTCCATCCAAACGAAAGCTGGCAGTTCACAGGTCAAGTCACACGGGTGAAAAGGCACTTGTTTGTAAATACTGTGATGCTGTTTATGCGAGCCCTGAGGAGCTTAGGCTGCACAGAAAGGAGATGCACAAAGGTGCTTGCAAGGGTGAAAAAGCGGCACGCCGAGCACGTCTGCACGCTATGCAGTAGTCACAACAAGGAAAAAACACAAAATCCAGACCCAAACGGTGACTGCCAAGCTTGTAAATTGTAAAATGCAGAGAACAACCCAAATAAGAAAGAAACATGCTAAATTAGTGACATTTACTTTATGATAGTCTGTTTTCATTTTAAACGATATACCTTTAATTAATTTAGACTTTTTAGATTAATAGGCGTGTGTGTTGTGTCAGTGTGTGTGGGAAATGAGCGTGGGTGTGTGAATGGGTACGCATTGGGTTGTGAGATTAGTTGTTCAGTTTTAAAGTTTTGACAGTGTGTGTAGAGCATTGAATTGTGTGATAGAGTCGACTGAGATGTTTGTAATTGTAACGACACCAGCACACATTCCTATGCTTTATGTCTTAAGGCAAATGGCAAATGGCAATAAACAGTATTATTATTATTATTATTATTTCCAAGAAAACTGAAGTCTTAGAAAATGGTATATAAACGTGCAATGGGAATAATAAAAAAGACAGTTACAAATTTACAACACTTTATTAATCTTTCAAAATTGACATACAAACAGGTACACAATTTGCAACTTATGTGCTTAAATTCAGCACAATGTTGTTGTGCTTGTTCTTTCTAAGCATGTTTCTTTCTTTATTATAAAGAAACACGCTTAGATAGGACAAGTACAACGCAGTTGTGTTGTACTTGCCCTTTCTACATGTGTTTCTTTCTCTGTTCAGATTTTCTTTGCATTTTATGGGCTTTGCAGTCACCGTCTTAACCCTTTTAGCCCTGGATCCCTACAGCAGGAGATGGCTTGACCATAATAATTGAAGGGTAGTGCCAGATTAGCTTGGCGCCTTCAGGTGTCAAGCTAATCTGGCACTACCCTTGAATAATCATGGTCAAGCCATCTCCTGCAACTGGTACATAGTCGTTAGTCAATACCTCCATAATTTGAGAAACGGGACCTTGGGGATAAAAGGGTTAATCTGGATCTATAAACAGTAATCTCCATAAGCAGCAGTCTAATCAATAGTCTCCTTACATTCCTATTGAGCTGAACCAAATTTATGAAAAGATCAAAAGGGTTACTTCCAAGTGTGTAAAATGCATGGAAGTTTCTATGAAAGACATAAACAGTCTTCCGAAAAACAAAGAACAGTGTATTAAATACTGGGTATTCATGATTTTACGCAGTTTTTTTGCGTGATCCCTTTGGCTGTAGGACTCCTTGCGACAAAAAATTGCTACCGACAGCCAAAAGCCAAGTGTGTAAAATGCATGGAAGTTTCTATTAAAGACATAAACATCCTTCCGAAAAACAAAGGACTGAACAGTGTATTAAATACTGGGTATTCATGATTTTAACCAATTTTTTTGGTGATCCCTTTGGCTGTAGGAATCATTGCGACAAAAAAAATGCTACCGACAGCCAAAAGGCTGTCGGTAGCATTTTTTTGTCGCAATGATTCCTACAGCGAAAGGGTTCACTTGTCCTTTTTTTTTCAAAGATAGCAAACAAGTTCACTTGTCTGCTTCACACCTATCTCTGCCATCAGGCGCAGACCATGCTTTTGAAATTATTGTAAGTTCTGCATCAAAGATCCATAGTCGTCTAAGGAGCATACAGAAACAAAGTGCTTTCAGCAAGAGGCATAGATACTCATTGACCCCGGCAACTACAGGGGCTCATGACGACCTGTGCCTCTTGCAGTTGCGTCGTGGTGATGTTCAAGTTTTGTCAACAGTGAAGGGGTGAGCCTTCACTATTCTTTGTGGGTGTGTATGCACTCACACTGGTGTTTTGTGTTCATATCTCAGTCATAATTATCTCAGTCATATGTCCATATATACGTAAATGATCAAAACATCATGACTTTCTCAACCCTTTTGAGTGTCGTTAGCGAGTTTTGACGCCATGATTCATTTAGGAATCGTCGCGACAAAAGAAAAACACGATACCGAGACGCAAAGGGTTTGCAGTGTAATATGAGATGTTATTAAACTTCGCCACACTCCACGGTGCATGACTGCACACCCAGAGTGGTATTTTGTGTATATGTGCATTATCTTTATCATTTGTCCATATTATACAAGTTTTTACAATTTGTGAGTATGTCATCCGTGTGCCAGGTCAGTGTAGAAACAAAGTGCGTGCAGCCACCGGAACTATAGAAATTACTGGTGGCAGCATGTGCAGGGGCGTTCATATGTTAATCCATTTAATAATAATAATAAATTTGATATGTACCATTATGCGTAAATCTGAAGACACATTTCAGCACCATTTGTGTTTGTTATGCCTTGTAGAAACATTTAATGAACTTTAACAGTAGTTTGGACACGCAGCAAAAGCTCACGTGTAATCGCGCTTATTTATTCTGCACAGCCGTTAGTGTGTCAGGCCTTTTTTTTTTAGCTGTTTCTCGTACTGAAAACTTTGTATTTATAGAATGGAGTGGAGTCCTTGTCAGGTTACTTGATATAAAGATGACGTGTGCTGAACTGGATTGTCCTGTGTCTAAATGAACCATAACTAGACCTGTGTGTTGCGTTTTGTAACCATCTGTTCCAGAAGTGTATCTTTGAACAGTTATGGCGGTAGTGGGCCTTCAATAATAATAATAATAAAGGAGATTTGTTAAGCGCTTATTCTAAAATTAGCTCTAAGCGCTGATGCAAGGAAAAAACGAACACACACACACACACATAATTGACAGTGGTGAAGAATTGTGCATGGCTGGGGAAATTAACTAGTAACCCATTTAGCCCCGAGTCCCCAGAGCAGGAGATGGATTGACCATGATAATTCAAGGGTAGTGCCAGATTACCTTGGCGCCTTCAGGCGCCAAGGTAATCTGGCACTACCCTTGAATTATCATGCTCAATCCATCTCCTGCAACTGGTACATAGTCATTAGGCAACACCTCCCAAATTTGAGAAATCGGACCTTGGGGCTTAAAGGGTTAACCCCAGTTCTGCATTTCCCAAATTTTGGAAGTGTCACCTAACGACTGTACCAGGTGCAGCAGATGGATCGACCACGATAATTCAAGAGAAGTGCCATATTACCTTTAACTCCACGGCTGTGTTACCCTAATTCTTCAGTCAGGTGTTACTCAGCGACTGAAGCCGGATGCATGGCATGGATCGCCCATGATAATTGAAGGGTGGTGCCAGATTAGCTTGGCGGCATCAGGCGCCAAGTTAATCTGGCACTGCCCTTAGTCATGGTCAACCACCTTCCTGCGGTAGTGCGTCAGGGCTAAAAAGTTTAAATAGGGCAGAGTTATTACACAACATAAGAACTTTTGTTTTTGAATGAAATCACCGGCCCGCAAACTGATGGAGGCTGCTATACAATATATTTTGAAAACAGTCCATTTCACCGACCTCTTCAACCATTCCCCATTTACGTCACACATAAATAGACTGGCTAATCTCCAGGGGCGGAATAAAGACTGCTTTGTTGTGAAAAGGATCTGTGGCTGGTGGTTGGGGGGGGGGGGGGGGGGGGAGGGGGGAAGAGGGAAATATCGCAATGAAATGAAAGTTTAAACGCGTCGTTGTTAAACAATTTGCATAATTTGCATCCGTGCACAGACACACACATATACAGCGCACGCGCGAGCGCACACACACGTCGCGTGCGCCGAAGCGGTTAAATAGCAGGCTGGAGGTTTGCACATAAAGCCCGCCCGTGAGAGCCGTCCATTACCGATTCGCCTCTTCAGTCCAGAACCCCGTCCCGACCCCGGTAGCTGTACTCGCAATCCAAGGGGAAAAGACGGATTTGTACAATAGCATGTCCGTTGAAAGGTCCTGGTAAATCAAAGTGGCACAGTTGCCGAAAGTGCGCCTGAGTTAAGAATAAGAATAAGAGTACTTTATTATCTCGAAAAGAGAAATTCGGTTGTGGTACATTTATAACAAATAGTACAAACAAGACATAAAAACATTATAGCATAATTATGAACATTTTCTCCCTGCACTTGCACAGCTACAAATTCCAAATGAATATAAAGTAAACACTACAAAATCTTTACACATAACTCTTACACATCTCACACAAACATCTTTTATGGGCTGAACTGAGTGGCACTTATACATTCACACCCAACTCTACATATGCATACATAATACGCGTGTTTCAACCTAGTCCTAACCCTCACTACTTATTATACAGACATCTCAGTACATTATTACACAAGCTGCATAATTAAAGTCTACCATAGTAAAGTAATTAGTGGGTAAACACTCAGTAACAACAATCCCAGGATGTCCATGTTCACCACCAAATGAAACACAATATAATCACTTCTCTAAAATCAACAAGCTCCATTCCTACTGATTGCACAGGTAAAGGGGGATAGGGGGAGGAGTTAGGTTTGGGTATGCGTGGATGTACCTACAGATTGCTTAGAGTGATGGATTTGGGTATGAAACTGTGCTGTAGTCTAAGTGTTCTAGCTTTGTGCGTGCGGAGTCTGCGGCCAGAGGGGAGGAGTTCATAGAGGTGGGCAAGGACATGGGATCTGTCTGAAGCTATCCGCCTACCCTTTCTCACCACACGCTGTTCATACAGGGACTCCACACTGTTTTGCTTACTGCCAGTCACTTTGCTGCAGATGTTTACCATTCGTGCCAGGGTGTTCTTGTTCTTCACACTCAGACCTCCATACCAGCACACAGAACCGAAAGTGATGACAGACTCAATAAAAGAGCAGTAAAAAGTTTGAAGGACAGAGGGGTTCACATTCAGCTTCCTGAGTTTCTGGAGGCAGTAGATGCGTGACTGACATTTCTTGTGTATGAGGGAGGTGTTTGCGTTAAAGGACAACTTATCATCTATGACTGTTCCAAGATACTTATACTCAGTCACACGCTCAACAGACACATCATCGATCATCAGAACAGGGACAGGGGCAGGGTTTCTTCGAAAGTCTATCAGTAGTTCCTTGGTCTTACTCACATTGAGGTCTAGAAAATTATCTTTACACCAAACACTAAAAAGTTCTACTTCTGCAAAGTAAGTCGCATCATTATTGGAGAGATCTTCTAAGGCAGTGTCATCCGAGTATTTTATAAGAAGGGTAGAGTCAGTGCCACTACAATCGTTAGTGTACAGTGTGAACAGCACAGGGGAGAGAACTGTACCTTGAGGGGCGCCTATGGAAGTGGACCTAAGGGATGAGAGAGCTGTTTGAAAGCGAACTGACTGGGTCTTATTTACAAGGAAGTTGACAATCCATAGGATAAGCCTTGGCGTTACATTGTAACAGAGAAGTTTTTGAGCTATGAGATAGGGTTGTATAGTGTTGAAGGCTGAAGAAAAGTCTATAAAAAGAATGCGTACAAAAGAGCCAGGTTTTTCTAAATGTGTGTATGCATGGTGCAGAAGTGTGAGTGTGGCGTCATCAGTACATCTGTTTTGCTTGTATGCAAACTGGAAAGGATCTTGATAGGGCTTGACCTGATCGAGCAGTCTAGAAAGGACAACACGCTCAAAGCACTTCATTACTATAGAGGTGAGAGCTACAGGACGATAGTCATTGAGTGTCTTGGGCTTGTTGTTCTTGGGGACAGGGCAGACTGTAGATGTTTTCCAGAGCCTAGGTACAGTGCAATCCTTCAGAGACCAGCTAAACAAACGGCTATAAACAACAGACAATTGGCTGGCACATACTCTCAAAACTCTACCGCAAATATTATCAGGGCCTACTGCTTTCTTAACATTCAGTTTGCTAAAAAGCTTCTCAACCGCCTTGCCATGGATCTCAAAGTCTTCATCAACATTGCCTGCCACATTTACTTCAAGCTGGGAAATCATGCTATCTAAATCATCCTTCAGATCATCTTTCTCAAATCTACAATAGAACTCATTCAGTTTTTCAGAAAATTCAGTTTGTTCTTTCATTGGCATGCTACTGCTACTGAATTTTGGTTTATTGTGGCCTGATAAAGTTTTAAGTCCTCTCCATGCATCTGCTAAGCTACCTGATTCAAACTGTGACTCTACTTTCTCTTTATACTTTTTCTTAGCATCTAAAATCTGCTTCCTCAATTTATTCTGTACTGCTTTCCTTTCTACTCTGTCTCCAGTCTGAAATGCAACTTTTTTCTCATTCAATGTGGCTTTGAGAGACTTTGAAATCCATGGTTTGTTGTTGGGATACAATTTCACTGTCTTAGATGGAATAATCATATCTTTACAGAAATTCACATAGTCAGAAGTTACTTCAGTAGCTTCGTCTACACTGGCACTAGAATCAAGAAACACGTCCCAATCTGTACACTCAAAACACCCTTGCAACTGTTCTACACTATCCTTAGACCACACCTTAACTAACTTCTTCACTATGGGCTCTGTCTGGATTTTGGGTTTGTATGCTGGGACAAGAAACACAGTATTGTGGTCAGAGTTACCTACGGGAGGGAGGACGAACGATCGGTATGCATTGGGGACGTTTCCATACACTAAATCTAACGTCTTGTTCTTGCGAGTGGGGACAGTCACGTACTGGTGAAAAGTCGGTAAGCTCGTGCGTAAGTCACAGTCGTTTAAAGTCACCTGCAATAAAGTTGGGGGCGTCAGGGGAGATAAGCTGTAACTCTCTAATCACATCTGCTATCTGGGCTGAGGCGTGGGAGGGGTTGGAGTGAGGGGGGGGGGGGGGGGTGTAGATGACCGTTACAAAGATCTGACCAAACTCACGGGGGGGAGAACGGGGTCTGAGTGAAACTGACAATAAGTCTACATCACGTGTTGTAAGCTGTTTCCTAACCATTACGCTTGACTTGCTACACCACCGTTCATTAACATACAGGCCTACTCCGCCACCCCACCGTTTCCCACTAATCTCTACAATCTCTATCAGTTCTAAACGGCGTACCAAAACCGTCGATCGCAACACTATCATCACTCACATCTTCGCTCCACCAAGTTTCAGAAAACGGAATGTCGGCGTTCAAAAAACACACAAAAAAGAAACGCTTTCGAAGGCCAAGAGCGCTGTTGAGACGGAGCGCTTGTACCTATAGGGCTCGGGAAGCTGACGTCATCACGCTAGTCGTGGTAGCCATCTTGAGAGGATACGCGACTCATGCGCTCATAGGGAAATCGTTGTCAGGACAATGTCGGGAAAGTCCTGACGTGCTATTGGCAATAACAGCAAGTCTTGCCATCACCGTGGGAAACCGCTAACCAGAACTACGCGAATCTGTTTTTGTTTGTTTCCAAAGAAGAAGAAGCATGAAGAAAAACGTGTTGAAACACTACTTCGCTACTGAACACTGAATTCTTTCGCATCCGAGTCCTCTCAAGATGGCGGCACTGCAGCCGACGCTCCGCTAGGCCGCGACGTGGGGAACTTCCCGAGCCCTATAATCTCTCTCTCTCTCTCTCTCCCTCCCCCCCCCCCCACTCCCCCCACCCCTAATTCCCCATCCTTGCCACGCTCGCGGCAGCGCCCCAGGGGTGTGGTGGGGGACTCGGAGGGAGCACCGTACTCGGTGTCCATTCCTGGCAAGTCTTCCTCCATTTCCAGACGCCACTCCCGGCCTACTACCCAATGCGCAAAAAAAAACCATCGGGCCGACGTCGGCCCGATGGCCTTTTACGCATTGACCGGTACACTCGATCAGCCGTTTTCTGCTACGTTTCTGATTACCTTAATCTTATTTCCCTTTGTCTGCTTACGGCCGTGCTCTACCCACCATGGAGCCTTTCCCTTTTTTTTCTGTGATGTTATCTCCCCTATAGGGCTTGACCGGAAGTTCCCCGAGTTGACTAGGCGCGTCCGTCCTCTCCTAAAAAAAAAAAAACACAACCTCGATCCAAACGAACTCAAAAACTATCGTCCAGTCTCCAATCTCTCTTTCCTGTCCAAGCTTCTTAGAGAAGGTCGTTCTCAACCAGCTCAACCTCCACCTCGCCGACAACAACCTCCTCAGTCCCTTCCAGTCTGCCTGTCGCAAACATCACAGCACTGAAACGGCCCTTCTTCATATCTTAAATGACCTGCTTCTCTCCACCGACTTGGGCAACATCTCCCTTCTTACGCTACTCGATCTCTCTGCCGCCTTCGACACTATAGACCACTCTATCCTCCTCCACCGCCTTCACCACTCCTTTGGCATCACTGACTCTGCTCACTCCTGGTTTCTCTCCTACCTCTCCAACAGACAACAGTCCGTCACCATCGACGGCGTCTCCTCCAACCCAGTCACGCTCTCCTGCGGTGTTCCACAGGGGTCCGTCCTGGGCCCGGTACTTTTCACACTCTACACCTCTCCCCAGTCTCACCACATACACCACCACCTCTACGCTGACGACTCGCAACTACTAGACAAAGACAAACTCGACAACACTCAATCACTACTGACTCGCACGGCTGACTGCTACGAAGACGTGAAAAACTGGATGACAGCAAACAAGCATAAACTGAATGACGACAAAACGGAAGCCATGCTGGTAGGCACTCGCCAGAAACTTTCCCAGCTCCCTCCCTCCCTCCACCTTCAACTCGACAGCACCCCTATCTCCCTCTCTGACTCGGCCAAAAACCTCGGCGTTATCCTCGATTCCTCTTTCTATGACCAGCTTCGTCTCCGCCACGGCCCAGGCATGCTACTTCCACCTCCGCCGCATCAGTCAGATCAGGAAATACCTCACTACCGAAGCTGCCACCAAACTTGCTGTCTATCTCATCCTATCCCGCATCGACTACTGCAACTCTCTCCTTTCCGGCCTCCCTTACTCCACTACTTTCATTCTCCAGCGCGTCCAGAACAATGCTGCCCGCCTCGTCCTCAGAAAGAACAAATCCGACCACGTGACATCACTCCCCTGCTCAAACTCCTTCACTGGCTTCCCATCCCCCAACGCATCCAATACAAGACTCTGTCTCTCTGCTACAAATCCCTGAACAACTGCGCTCCCGCCTATCTCTCAAACTTACTTCACCTCTACACTCCTCCCCGCCTCCGACCCTCTCCGCCTCCACATCCCCCGCACCAAACTCAGCACTTTCGGCCCCCGCTCCTTCTCAGTATACGGTCCAGCTACCTGGAACACTCTCCCACTCTCTCTCCGTCAGAAACACTATCTCCTCCTTCCAGTCCGCCCTCAAAACTCACCTCTTTCAACAGTTACTATACCACCACACTCCCCACCCTAAGCTGACTGTTGTAATGTATTTCACTATTTGTGGTACATGAGTCGTCTAAAGCGTGCGCATGCGTGCGCGAGTTGAGTGCGCGCTTAGACTGAGTTATAATTATTATAAGATAAGCGCATTATAAATACCGTAATTATTTATTATTATTATTATTATTATTATTATTATTATTATTATTATTATTATAGGATAGCCTTCAGATATTAGCGAAGTAGTGTTTCAACTGACACGTTTTTCTTCATGTTTCTTCCTCTTTGGGAACAAACAAAAAAAAAAACCCAGATTTTAGTTAGCGGTTTCCTACGGTGATGGCAAGACTTGATGTTATTGCCAACAGCACGTAAGGACTTTGCTGACATTGTCCTGACAGCGATTGCCCTATGAGAGCGTTAGTCTCGTATCCTCTCAAGATGGCCGCCACGACTAACTTGATGACGTCAGCTTCCTGAGCCCCATTCTAGTTTCGTTTTCTGGTTGCGCGCGCGTTTGTGATTTTTATTGTGACTGTGCAGACAATTTGTCTGCTTTCATCCTTCCACAGGCACTTTATTCGCAATAAAGAATCCATTGTAATACAACTCAGTGACGACTGAGATTATATTTCAGTGGAGTGTGCAGGGTTGTATGTGGCGTATGTTTTGCCGGCAGATTGGAGACGCGGGTGTGCGTGTGGATGTGACGGTTGTGTAAATTTGAGCCGTTGATACAAGCCCGCCATGGCTCAGATCGCTTTGATTGTATACCATTTAATAAAGTTACAAGTTTTTGTTGTTTTAGTAATGGTTTGTCGACCTTTTTGTCCTTATACTAAATAATTTTCCTTTGTTTTGTTTGGAAAAAGAAAACCGTTTGTCTTATATGCCGGTTCCACTTGTATGTATACTGACGAGCGGCAAATGAAATACGACAAACGTCGCATTTCTTTTGCTCGTCAGTATATATAGAGAGAGATTTTGACATCGGAACCGCACTCGAGCAGTTTTACCTTATCCTAAGAGCGAAAGTATGTATTCATGTGTCCTGCTTTGTGTTAAGCTAATTGCCCCCGTACACGAGAACAATAAAAGTTAAAACATTCCAATTGCATGTGTTTGTTTGTCGGTGTAGTATCATGTGGTGCGATGCAACGTGTCGAACGTGCTTGTGTTCTGTGAAACAAAATGGGTTCCAAGCCGGCCCAGCCCCGCCATTCGGCATCGGTACATAACTCATTGGAGCAGATGCTGACTGAATTATCAACAACGGCAACTTCAACAAAAACAACAACTATGCAGAGCACAAAGGCCATCGGGCCGACTGTGGCCGGCCGCCGTAGGCTCGTGCGCGGGCCAACGGCGGCCGACCACAGTCGGCCCGATGACCTTTTGCGCATTGCGAACGTGACGACAAAACCTTCCACAGGAGCAGATCCGTTATATCCGGGTAGCGGGGGAGGGGGTGGGAAGGATTCCTTGCTTTCCAGTGGCCGAAAAATAATTTTAAACAAGATGGGATGAACCATAACCCACAACTAGAAATGCATCCGGAACACATTCATACTGTTTTAAATGGCCTTAAAGGGGCTTTTATTATTCATATTTTGTTGGGCCGGAAGTAGAGTCAGTCTCAGCGTAGGGGTGCTTCTTTCAGCCTGTCCGCCCCACTGAATCTGAATGTTGAGAGTGCATGTGAAGAGCTGTTAGCGCGGTTTTGGCATAAGCTGGGAGCCATACTACTATTTAACGGTTCCGGTTTCAGTGGCTGCTAAGAGCTGGCTGTTGTCTTCAGGGCCTTGCGATTGGGTGCCTGATAGGAGGACAGGGGATCTAACTGTGTGTATGTCCAGCGCTAAGTACAAGTAGTAATAAAATTACAGATACATTTTGCTGTATATTTGGGTATTTAGATTGACGAAGTGGGACGGTGGCAGTTCTGTGATCCGCTGAGTTCATGGGATACCAGCGTATTTACATTTTGTCGCTGTCAAAACATGTCTGTCAAGACGCAAGCTTACTGCCTACACTTACACAATCCAGCTTACTCAGAGGTTAGCAACAGAATACACACATTTGTGTCTGTTTATTCAATGAAGGGCACAAGGCTCGACATAATTATAGTTTTAAGGAAAATAAAATTATAGACTATGACATGTAAGTATCAGCGTTAATAGATTTGATTGTTTGCTGTGATTTTTCATTTGTAAATTTTCCAGACAATTTCATATATATCTGTTCAAGAAAACACGGGCATTGTGTTGCAAGTTTCATGCGGCCCCTTTGTCAGTCTTGCCAACTTTAATTATTCATTTGACTGTCGGTAGCGATTTTGGTCGTTGTGGTTCCCTGCAGGTATGGCGACACAGTCTTCAGACCCAGGAAGATGAGTCAGCTTATTCAAAATTCCAAGAACAGACCTTCAGCCAGCATGTTCTGTCTGCAAGATGCATAAATTAGGTCTCTTGCTAATCATGGATTATTGGATGTAGAGTTATAGTCCGTGGACTGTTTTCAGTTGGTTAAATTTTTCATGCTGACATGCATAGGTGTGCCATTTCTTTCACTTCCAGACCACACCTGATAGTACACAATGGAGGTCGATGCGGCAGAAGACAGTACCACCTGTCCGGCAGACTCTGGGCAGGACATGCCTGTTGAAGCTGCACCTGTGTCTGACGTGTTCCTTGACTCCAGCGGTGTGTACAAGAAGGTTAATTCCAAACGGTCGGCTCCTCTCAACACAGAGCTAACATCCTATATTGCAAGAGAACAGTCTGCTCAGCGCACAGCAACATTCCAACAGTCAGCTGATACAGGCTCAGAGCTCACATTCCAGTCAGATGTAAGGGTAAGTGTGATTTTATTGTTGGCTTGTGGTGATATCCATACATTATATTCCTGTTATGATGTACCCACACTGCAGACAGATGCAGGGGTAATAGTGATTAATGTTTTGTAGTATATGGTAGGAAACATTTGGTTTAAAATTTTAATTCAGATTTTGCCAGGAGAGAGGTGGTCACAATCTATAACACTTTCTTAACTCTTAAACGGCGAAAGTTTCGCCGAGGAACTGCTGGCAGAAGAACAGGCTGGCTTCAGAGTTGGAAGAAGCACTGTAGAGCAGATTTTCAACTGCCGCGTCCTGATCGAGAAACATCTGCAGCATCAGCGCGAACTCTACCACAACTTCATTGATTTCAGGAAAGCATTTGATCGCGTCTGGCACGACGGACTCTGGCAAGTCATGAGATCGTTCAACATAGAGGAGGGACTGATCCAAATGATAGAAGCGCTTTACAAGAACGCCTGCAGCGCGGTTCTACTTAACAATCAGTCAGGCGAGTTCTTCAGGACGACGATCGGTGTCCGTCAAGGATGCCTGCTCTCTCCTGTCCTTTTCAACATATTCCTGGAGAAGATCATGCAGGAAACCCTCCACGACCACCATACTTCAATCTCTATTGGTGGCAGATCCCTGTGCAATCTTCGATTCGCAGACGACATTGACCTCATGGCAGGCAGCAATAGTGAGCTCCAAAACCTGACAGACAAACTTTCAAGTAGCGCAGGGTCTTATGGCATGGAGATCAGTACGGACAAAAGCAAAGTGATGATCAACACCACAAGCGACAGCAGCAGCAACATTCACATGAATGGCCAAAAGCTAGAAGAGGTCAATAGCTTCAAGTACTTGGGAGCCACCCTGTCCAAAGACGGTAGTTGCATAGCAGAGATCCGTATCAGGATAGGTACAGCAACATCCGCAATGGCCAGGCTGGACAGGATATGGCGAAGTAACTCCATCAGCTTCACCATCAAGTACAGGCTTTACAAGTCCCTCATAGTGTCTATTCTACTCTACGGCTGTGAGACTTGGACACTGCTTGCAGACTCAGAAAAGAAAATCCAGGCCTTTGAGAACAAGTGCCTGAGGAAGTTGCTCCGCATCTCGTACCGCGAGCACAAGACCAACGAATATGTACGGAGCATCGTCACTTCCCTGGTGGGCCCACATGAACCCCTTCTGGCAACCGTGAAACGGCGCAAGCTTGCTTGGTTTGGCCACGTGACCCGACACAACACCTTGTCCAAGACTATCCTCCAAGGCACTCTCGAAGGAAGTCGTCGGCGAGGTCGTCAGAGAAAGAGTTGGGTCGCAAACATAAAAGAATGGACCGAACTCGAGATGTCAGACTTGCTTGCCACCGCCCAAAATAGAACTCAGTGGAGAGCACTGTCTGTTGCTGCTGCCTTTCAGTCCCCCCAACGCCCAGTTCGGGCAAGGGACTGATGATGATGATGATGAACTCTTAAACTCCCAGAACTAAGTGACTTCCAATAAGTTCTATTCTGTAGAATGGAAGGCATTTAGTTCTGGGAGTTTAAGAGTTAATGCTTAGACTGCATGCACGCACGCATGCACACACACACACAATTAAAAAGCATGCATGCACGCACACACAGATAAGTGTGTTCAGTGATTAAAATTTATCTCTTTCTGCATGTCACTATTTTCCTCAGATTGAACTTGAAGACACAAGCAGCAGACTGAACATACCAGTAAACAATGATGGTGGATCCGACACAACTCTGACAATTGGCTTACAAGCACACCGTCAGTGGCGAGACATCGCTACACAGTGGCACCTCAGCTCAGACAGTGAAGTGGCCTGCTTCCTAATTCAACAGTGAGTAATACCCAGTAAAAGGTTTCCTTTTCTGTATATCAGTTGTTGCTGTAAATTTTCCCTTTGAGCTTTGAACTAAAGTAAAAGCAGTAAGACCTGCATTAACAGCCATTTATTGTGTGATGTATGCTGTGATGCATATGGGAAAAAAATATCCAGTGGAGAAACATGCTTAGAAAGACAGTTACAACACAATTTATTAATATTTCAGGTAAATACCTTTTTCAAAATAGACATCAAACAAATATAGAGATCAGTCGCTACTTATCTTCATTTATCGCAGAAGGAATGTGGCCACTTCTTTGCATTTTACACGCTTGGCAGTCACCTTTTTGGTCTGGATTGTGATGCACATGAGCACATTCAAGGTGCCCTGCATCAATAGCTGTGGAAGTGTGTGTCTTACAGTGTGGCAACACTATATCTCAATGCACAAATGCCATCATGCCGACGTTGGCCCGTGCACGGCTGTGCGCGGGCCAACGTCGGCCTGATGGCTTTTTGCGCATTGGGATGACATTTTCACAGATAGTGATCACCTTGAATGAGGTAGCCCCCTTTTTTGAAGTATAGGTGGCATGAGGGGTTGTGTAATCCAAGATGTTTCACATCCAGATATACAGCAAATGAAGTTGGCGTTTGAGACGTGATGCAGACTGACATACATCAAATAAAGTTGGTATTGAAGATGTAGTGCATACATTTGAAGTGACAGCTATGTTTATAAAAGGCTTTTTTCTATTTCAGTTTTCAGGAAACAAGGGAAAACTCCCCAGTCCTATGTACCACTTGCAAGAACCCTCTGACCCTGCGATGCACAAAGTGTGACCAGCTTACCATAAAGAGCAGCTCACTGCATGTTGGTCACTCACATGGCTCATCATTGGGAGATCATGACTCAGAACTGGATGAGGACACTGATGATTATCAGGTGCAAGTTAACCCACTTGTGTTTGCAGCCATTGGTACTATAAACAGTACTGGTGACTGCATGCACAAGGGGGTTAAGACTGAAGACAATGTCTGTTTTGTGGGTAATGGTGGTGGGAGTGTTGAGAAAGAACATGTGGTGGAAAACTCTACGGTGAACACTTTTCAAGACAACACAGGCCGAGTAGCAAGCTTACCAAGCAAAGTTTGTAGAAATACAAGTCGGCAAAGCAGAAATGGTACATTGGGATCAAGTGATGGATGCTCTTACAGCAATGATGATAAAGGTATAAATTCACATTTTCAACAACCTAAGGCCAATCAGTCTCCAATCTGTGAAGGTGAGACAATTTCTGTCGAGTATTCGTCTAATGGTCAAAGAAATGAAACTGCTTCTGATCAACATGATCAGGCTATGATCAACAGTCGGCCACCTGTCATTCAGACTTCAGCATGTATACGGAAAAAAGGCAGCAAACTGAAAAGGCCACTTGTGCAGAAGACCAGCACCATCATTCGTCGGACAAGGTCGGCCCGTCTGCAAGGGAAAAACAAGACCTCTAACATACTCAAATCTAAACTGAGAGCATCTAACAGTGTTGACCATCTGAAAAGGATCAAAGAGAAACGCACAGACAGAAAGTCTTTCTCTTGTAATGTTTGTGATAAAAGTTTTTCAGAAAGAGGGTTGCTGAAATCTCATGTGCGTACACATATTGGAGAGAGGCCATTTTCATGTACACATTGTTACTCCACCTTCAAGGAAGCAAGTGCGCTTAGAGAACACATATCCACACATGCAATGGACAAGCTGTTTCCATGTGATAAGTGCAGCAAGTCATACAGAACAAGTAAACATTTGCAAACTCACCAGAGGCACTGCCACCGGAATGAACAACCATTTGTTTGTACAGTTTGTGAAGGGGTTTACAAGACGAAGGGCTCTCTGAACTTCCACATGAAGAGTCATTCTCGAACAAAACCTGTTGAAAAGAATTTTGTGTGTAGCACATGTGGAGATGCATTTGCCAGAAAATCAACTCTGCAAAACCATGTCCTACGTCACACAGGTGAGAAACCCCACGTGTGTTTGACCTGTGGTGCTGCTTTCAATGCTCTCAGCACACTCATTGTGCACAAGAGGACTCACACAGGGGACAAGCCTTATGTGTGTTCTCACTGCCAGGCTGCCTTCATACAGTCTAGTGACCTAGGTAAGCATGTCAAGCGAAAACACAGCGATGTCAAGCCATTTGAGTGTGCGGTTTGTCATTTGAAGTACGCTACCCGCAGTGATTTGAACAAGCATTTGGTCAACTGCACCCACACTAGACCAAAAGGGCGACAAAGGCAGCCCAGTGTGTGTGATTTGTGTGGAGCTATCTTCAAGGATGCCGGTTATTTACGAGTTCACAAAATGAGGCACCTAGGCCAAAAGCCATTTGTGTGTGATGAGTGTGGCTGGGCTTTTGTGGTGAACAGTGAACTGCAGGCACACATGAAAATCCACTCTGGACACAAGCCTTTTATTTGTGATCAGTGCGGTGCATCCTTTTTTAATTCTGGCAGCCTCAGGAAACATCAGCAGAGGCATGGGGATGAAAGCGCTGCTATACAAGACTCCGTACAGGCTCGCGATGAAAAACCTTTTTTGTGTGCGCAGTGTGGCGAATCTTTCAAAACGCAAGCGTATTTGAACGACCACTCAAAGGCACACACACAGAGTGAAGGGTCTTCTATTAACCCTCTTGCACATGTAGCCACTGGTAATGTATACAGTACTAGTGGCTACATGCACAAAGGGGTTAAGCAAGTCAGTTCAGGGGACAACTCAAAACAACCTACACAAAAGAAGCCCATAGAAAGGAACTTCATCTGCAGCACTTGTGGTGCAGCTTTTGGGAAAAAGTCCATCCTTCAGAACCATGTACGCAGGCACACAGGTGAAAAGCCCCATGTGTGTACAACCTGCAGTGCTGCTTTCAGGGCTCTCAGCACGCTCATTGTCCACAAACGCAGTCACACAGGAGAACGGCCGTATGTGTGTTCTCAGTGTGGTGCTGCCTTTATTCAGTCATCAGATCTCAACAAACATGTCAAACGAAACCACGGTGACCATAGGCCATTTGATTGTAAGCTTTGTGGAGCTAAGTATGCCACCAAGAAAGACCTGAATAAGCACTTTGCTTCACACGCAGTCACAGATACTTTTAAGGCAGATGTTAGAGCCTGACAATGGTAGACAGCAGTACAAAGCAGATGATGTGAATACCAGTACGATACTTGTAGAAGATCAGTGATCGTGCTAGGGTTTTGGGTGATGAGTATTTTCTTTCATTAGTACCTGACCAGAATTGTGCTCGCCGGAAATATTAATACTGATGCCATTACTTTATGGAACCATCCTATAGCTTACATAATTTTAGCCAAAAACTTACAATGTGTACCTATAGGGCCAGGGGAGGCAACCTAGGGGTGCCGTGACCCAGTACCCCGGGTAGCGTCCCTTCTCACCCATACGGGTAACTGCCTTGCGCAGACACACCAGTTTATTCCTTTAGCTTACGGAGTTAAGACGTGTGTTACTGTTAGCCTACTGCGGTGTTGAGCCTACAGCTGTGTATGGTTCTGCACCGGTTGTACCTGCGACCTACGAGGCTTGGTTATTCCTGCTGGCCTCGGAGGCTTCGACTTTTGCAACTTGTGACTTGTGTGCTTCGTCCAGCTGGCGTTGTGCGCCGTGTCCCCTGCGCCCTGAGAGACTTGGTTCCAGCTGTGTGCTCGTAGCCTTGCCCGGCGCCATTGGACTGTTGTTCCTTGTGTGCTTCTTCTTCTCTCAATCTCTGGTGCTCTCTGTTAGCGTGCAGGATGTGTAATGCAGGCAGGCTTCACCCTCTGCAGGTTCTCTACGGCTGTGTAGGGTTCTGCGCTAGTTGTGCCTGCGACTTGGAGCCTCGGTTCCCGGTGGTGTGTTGCGCTCGGGTGCTTTGAACTGTTGTTACTTCTGTGGTTCTTCTCTGGGTGCCTTCGGACAAGTTCGTCTGTGTTCCGGTCCTCTGGGACTTCCGTCGCGGACTCGGCACCCTTGCCCGATGTGTGCAGCCCCCCAGCTCCTTGGTGTGGTGCTCCCACTGCTCCCGCTTCTGCGTGTCAGGTTATTCCCTTCCCCCACCCTCTGCAAGATGGCTAGGCAAAGTCTCGATGTGTGCCAGTGACCGGCGTCTCTGGCGCCGGGCGGTGGCATCACTGTCGGTGTTTTTCATGTGCTCGGGTGCACTCGGCACATGGCGTAGCAGCCACGTCCACCCATTTCTTGATGATGGTGTCCCTACACGTATTTTTTTTACGATCACGCTGGTGTTTGCACACTTATGTTGGTGTTCACACACCACATTTTATGGACATGATGCATACACCCACGTTTGTTAGACACCCAGTGTGCTCATCACATTTTTAAGACACTGGCGATGTCTGTGTCATGCACACCCATGTATCCTGACATGCTAGTTTCCATGTTCAGATATACACAGTGTTTCCCGTACCTTGGGACTGGACGAAGAGAAGATTTTCTACTGCACTCCTGAGCACAGCGCACTTTCATGCTGGCATAACAATATTATACCATTAATTTCTTTGTGTAGTCAGCCACTATTCTGCAGTGCAATAACTAAATAATTAATAAAAAAGATACGCACCTTCTGGTGCACCGTAGTCCTTCTTTTCGCCTATACATATGATAACAAGCGTCCCTATAGGAAAGCCCTGGGTTGTTATAAGCACTGTCCATAGCAGCTGAGACCGGTGGCGCGTGCCGTCCCCATTAAGAGGCCGTAGAACGGGCTACTGGGATGCTATATAGGTGCTTGTTCTGATCTGATGTTGCAGTTGTCAAGTCTGCATCTGCACCTGATGTGGCGATTTCCTGTGGCTGAGTGTATGCATGCAGTGTGCCTCTCCTGCTCCTGTTGTGCCTTTGGCCGCACCTGTGATGTCCGCGCGCCCTTGGTAGTGGAGTTGGTTCCAGCTCTGGAGCTGCTATCGGCGTGAACGTCCACCACCATCCCGCAGCCTCACGCATGCCTCGGCCCCTGACCAACGCAAGACGCACCCATGCTGCTGTTGGGGGACAGCTTACCAGGGATCCCCCCTTGCGCACCCACTCATTCGAGTCTGGTCCGCAGCGAGTCCGCTCGCCCCGCTTTGCGGAAAACAAACGGCTACCAAGCCCTGACGTTGGGGGACGTATTCCCCCCTTGCGCGCCCGCTCTCTCGAGCCTTGCCCGCAGCGAGCTAGCTCGCCCCGCCTTGCAGAACCCAAGCATCACACAACAAGACAAGGAAGTACACCTCACGCCGTCCCGACGCCTCAGGACAGACACAGCTTGGACTTTGGCCGTCCGCTCACACGTTCGGAGCCCACGTCGATGCGTTTCTTCTCGGACGACGGTGTCCTGCCAGCAGTTCCGCGGCTTCACGGTTCCGGACCCTCGGCGTCGTCGCCTGCCTCGCTCCTCGGTCTCTGCCCATCATTCACGCTCTCCCCACCTGGCGACCAGGTCTGCTTCGGGCTCCTTGTTCCTGCACTCCTCGGCCTCAGACTTCCCCGCAGGTCTCGGAGGATTCCCGCTCGCCCCCTCGCCGTCGCTCTCCTCGGACTCGCTCTTCGTCATCAGCGGAGCCCGTCGCCTTGCACCCTCAGCGCCGGCCTCCCAAGGATGATGACGCCCTCATCGTGTTTCCGGAAGAATCCGTTTCAGCGTTCCTTAGCCGCTAGGCCTTCCCGTCCCCCAAGAGGACGCTCTCGGTCTTGTGGATCCCCCGGAGCAGTTCATGCGGATGGACTTCGCGGCGTTGCTTCCCACGCGGCCTGGATTGGACAGAGTCCCTCTTCCTCTACGCCCTCACCTGTGCAGATTGCTCAACGTGGTTACGCAAGCCCTCGTCTCTCGTGTGGAGGAGGCCTGGCGCCCGTCGTTTCACTCCGCTGGTCAGAGACGTCCTCACCTTCGCCCTGGCCGCCCGGGCGGCTTACCACGCTTCCGTCCACACCATGCCTGATGCCGCCACACCTATGCACACAGTATGTCTGGCCCCTTCTGCGAACCGCTATGCTTCGATCCTGCCTGGCAGACAGTGAAGGACGCATACAGGGACCTCTTGCCCACCCGCTTCGTCTCCTCCTGGTTCTGCCGCCTGCAGGCCCTGCTTCTCTCCCTACTGACTGTTAGGTCCTCCTCTCACCCGTCTTCCAGGCGTGGATACCCGCACCGGCCACCGGATGTCCCCGGCCGCCCCCTACGTCGTGGCCCTGTGCGGTCTCCGTCCCTTCGGACTTGCCCAGGCAGCTGCTTTTTGAGGAGAGATTCCCATGCGGTTGCAGTAGGACGCCTCAAAGGTGGTTACGCGTTGCGACCCCCGGCCTTCTCCTCGGTAGTATAGTGGTAAGTATTCCCGCCTGTCCTGCAGGCGACCGGGGTTTGGTTCCCGCCGGGGATCCAGCAGACGGCCACACCACCTTGATTACACCGGTTCTCGGCTGATCACCGAAGTTAAGCTACGTCGGGCTCGGTTAGTACTTGGATGGGTGACCGCCTGGGAACACCAAGTACCTTTAGCCTTATACAGCCGTCTCCTTCTGGTTCCCAAGCTCGGAGGCATGGGGCTCCCAATCTTCGACCTCTCGGCATGGAACAGGTTCATCTCCGTGGGCGGCTTCTCGCCGCATCCAGACGGATGTCCCCGAGCCACCTTCAAATTCCTTGATGATCTGCCCTGGCGCAACCAATCGGCGGCCGCCTTGGAGAAGGACAGAGACTCCTTGCTGGACCTTCTCGACAGGCTTGTGTTTTTGGTCAACGTGGGAGGGTCGGACCTCGCCCCGTCCCGCCGCTTCATTCACCTGGGCATGGCGTTCCGGACCGACCTCAACCTGGGAGACGACCGGAACCGCGGATACGTCAGTTGGCGAACCTGGTTCAGGTTAGTGTTCTACTGCAGTCGGTCTCCACCAGAGTGTGGTTGCAGCTCCTGGGCCTGATGAGTGCGGCAGCGGACCTACTCCCCCGTGGCCGTCTCTACTCTCGTCCGCTTCAACGGTATTTACTTCTTCACTGGCGACTCTCGGCTGGCGACATCGAGACTCAAGGGCCAGTGCTTCCGTTGCCCCTCCCGCACCTCCTCTGTTGGGCGGATCCCGATGACTCGCGACCGGAATTCCTCTCTTCCCTCCGCCCCCACAGTTGTCCCTCTGCATCAACGCTAGCCGTTTTGGCTGGCGCGTGCTCCTGCTGCTGATGTTCTCTTGGTTCCGGCAGCTGGACCACGGACATCGCGGACTAATGTTTCTACTCGTTGGAGCCGCACGCATGTTGGCAAGCCCTCCTCACCTGGGACACCACTCTCGGACGCCGGGAACTGCTCGTCGTCCCACAGCGCCACGGTTGTCTCCTACACCCAGAAGCAGGGCGGGCCTTGCTTCCCCTCCCTCGGCTTTCTTCTCTATCAGCTTCCCCAGTTGGGCGCAGGTCGTGACCTCCCTCTCCGAGCGAGAAGTTCCTGGACATCGGTTTGGCCTCGCAGTCTCCCTCTCGCGGCCTGGACAGCTTTTCGGCACTACGTCCGGACACCTTTTGGATGATCTGTACGGCGTGGGAGTCTCCTCTGGTCGACGAGGTGGAACCGCCTGTTGCCCCTCTTCGTCTCGCCCATCCCGCCCCCCCCCCCCCACAGCCTGGGCAGTAGATGCGCTCCCCTTCTCCTGTAAAGGTCTCATCGCGTCTGCCTACCCGTCCACGATGCTGGTCCCCCAGGTCCTGCGCAAGCTCTAGGGAGGCATCACGATTCGATTGCTAGTGGCCCTTTCTGCTGGACCAAGTCTTGGACCACCGAGCCACCCAGCTCCTCTCCTTCTGAACCTCGCCACCGGACCCCCCTCTGCGGCTCCCGACACCACGCTCAAAGCTCAAGCACCACGGCAGGCACAATGCTTTCCGTTCCTGAGCAAGTCCTACTACACGCCTGGAGACGGTGGGGCACACCCTCGCCGCTAGCCGCTTCTCAAGTGCAGCAGTGCCTATTGCTGCAGGCCGCAGACCCTCGACCCTTTGAGGCTGCGGAGAAAAGTGGCGAATCCTGGAGTCTTGGTACGATGACCGACACCTCGCTCCTACCGATCGGACATCCCCCCAGCTGGCCGAGTTCTTCCTCTGGCTTGCCCAGCAGCACTTGGCGCCAATCAGCATCAGGGGCTACCTCACCTGATTGCCAACACGTCCCGACCCTTGGGCCGCTCAGACCCCGGCAAGTGCTAAGACATCCCTGACCTGGTGGCCTACATAACGCAGAAGACCTGCTTCTTCTCACCCTTGCCACAGCCTCCAGAGTGAGGGAGCTGCACGCGCCTCCGACGCACTCCTCCTGCTGCAGTTTAGGACGGACAGCTCTGTGCAGGTACTGATGGACCCGGCCTTCCTGGCCAATATGCAGTCCAGTTGTCCTCCCCCCCAGGTGATCACTGTCCGGCCCCTGAACACGATAAGCCTGAACAGGGAAGCCAGACAACAGGACTTGGTGAGAGCCTTACGTGTGTACCTACGCAGAACGAAGCCACTCCGCCTGGGATGCTCCCGCCTCTTTCTCCCTATGTCCCCAGGTAGATCAGACATCTCGGCCCAGACGATTCGTCCTGGCTCCGATGGGTGATACGCTCCGCCTACCAGGACCTCTGCCCTGTTGCTGCCAAGCGCTTACTCTTCAGGGCGCACGAGGTCAGAGCCATGGCTCCTAGCATCGCATTCGACCGCAGCTGTGCTGTCCGAGACATGGTGGCAGCCGTCGGCTGGCGGACTGAGTTGACCTTCACCCGATTCTACCTCCGAAACCTGGCAGGCCAGCGAGACAGCCTGGCCCTGGTGGGGGACATCGCAGGGGCGCAACACTCCCTCTCAGCACCTCTGGTGCCGGTGGTAAACCGTGAGCTAAAATTATCGGGGGTTTGCTCTGGGGAGGGCGGGTCTTGCTAGCTTGGTCGGGTTCCTGGGTTACGCGGCCCTCGCCTCCTTTTCGCTATTCTTCCATAAAGTAATTGGTAATGTTTTTGAAGAAACAAATGAGTTTTTCTCCTTAATGTATTTTTTCGAAAAATACTTACCGATGCCATTACTCGGACGGCCCTCCCACCTGCCCCACTTGCCGCTTGTCAGCTAAGCGAAAAAACTGGTGTGTCTGCACAAGGCAGTTACCCGTATGGGTGGGAAGGGAGGCTACCCGGGGTACTTGGTCATGGCACCCCTAGGTTGCCTCCCCTTGCCCTATAGGTACACATTGTAAGTTTTTGGCTAAAATGATGTAAGCTATAGGATGGTTCCATAAAGTAATGGCATCGGTAAGTATTTTTCGAAAAAATACATTTTAGAGAAAAATTCATATTTCACAATACATGCACAGACAAAATTGTTTGGGCTGCCCAAAAAGGATTGAGCTCCCAGATTTAAATTGGATGGTAGTCCAAATGGCTAATGGGGTCTTAGTATAACAGCACGTTTGCTATTGTAAGGTCTTGACTATATAAATTCGCTTAATTTAACAGTTTGGTTGTAAACAGTTTTGGGTAGCTTGTAGTTTGTTGCATCTAAAGTTAACAGTATCTTTAACCCTAATACTGCATATGATGATACTGTTAGTCAGAAAAGACGCACAGTTATGTCTTTCCTGTCAAATCCTTTCGTCAGTAGCAGTGTTAGGGTTAAACTGTCTTCTGTGAGGATTGATTGTGAACACACTTTTAGTTACGGAGCGGTCGGGTGAAACTGACTCGAGTGCAAGATAAGCCATCGGTGGCAATTAATCATTAGCGTGCGCCTAGTCATACTGACTGGAAGGACTGTTTATGATACTAGAAGAGAATGCTCTTCCAATATCCTACTACTAAGTGTATCTGCTGTCAAACATCCCGCAGGGTATGTAGAAAACTGAGGAAGCAGAGTTAGAGAACATTACACACAGGCACAACACACACATCATTAGTCCCGCAACATAGATTATAGAAGGAATAGTTAATGCCGACCGTGACCTAAATAGCCTGCTGGCAGCGGGGAGTGACTGCATACCACAGCAACAGGTGGCTGGCCAAACTAATGTGTAGGCCTGGAAATAGGGCTAACTGCACTGCTGTGTCTATGATGCAAGTGACGTGTTCAGTTTTATATTACGATATGTCCTATGTAATTTGTGTTACTGTGAAATCGTGTTTATTGCATTCATGCTTAGACCATAATAGTTACTAAGGCATACGGTGTGTGTGTGTGTGTGTGTGTGTGTGTGTGTGCACGTGAGTAGCTTAATTATATTTTGATGTGTTTAATGTTCTTCCTTTTATGTTGCGCGGCACTGGCATGATTTCCTAATGTAGTGTTACATATGGCAATAAAGTTCTATCATCATCATGTGATTATGTCTTTCTTGATTTGTATTTATGTTCTAAGTGAATAGTTTTGACCTGTATTGCAATAATGAAGAGAAACAGAAACATTTTGCTTTTTAAAAATGTTGCTTGGCAGTGAAAGAAATATCAAGCTTGTGTGCACTTACATACACCAATATATATGTACACATTGTCCAGGGGAGCTGGGTGGCTCGGTGGTAGAGCGTTCGACGCTCGTTCAAAAGGTCCTTGGTTCGAACCCAGATGAGGTCAAAATTTGTACAGACCTCTTTTCGGTGGCCCGTCTTTGAAATCACCATCGTGGTGGACAAAAGACGTTAAGCCCTAAACGTTGAACGTTTTTAACCATTGTCCATTTTTGTTTGTAAACTGTTGTGTGAGTGAGAGTGATTGTGAGTTGCACCAGAGGTGGCGAGTCAATTTTTGATGTATGTGGCAACATGCATTTGGAACAAAAAAGTTTATTGATTGATTGATTGGTTGATTGAATAATACATACACATGTACACCCACGCCTTTCTGCACACATAAAACTTTTTTGTTTTGCAAAGAGAAAGAAACAGAGAATGATGGAACAGATTTATATAATGCTGTTTTCATCTAAACCTAACACGTGCTTACACAGTTTTTATCCGCAAAGAAGCGGTTTTGTGTCCGCTGTGATTGTAGCTTGTTTACGGAATATTGGGGTGATTCGTTGCATTCGAAACTATCAAACGCAGCTTTTCTTTGGGATACATTGTGTCAACTTCACTTCCGACTTGGTCATTGGCGGTACTTCGGTGCGATGATAACCACACTGCTACATCAGGCAGGCACATTTCAGAGTAAGATTATTTGATGTGTAAATTACCTGGCTGACCACAAGGTCAGAATGTAATTGTAATAGAGTAACAAAACAGTGTTGGTCCCCAGGCCCTACATGAAGGAAACTTCAAGTTTCCAGACCAGTAACTATTACCAAACCCACTGATCCTCGCCATTGAAGCGAGATATTTGGGTGGGGCTAAAAGCAGTTCAAAACTAAACCGTTGGACCTATGACAGTTAGGCAGTTGTGCTGGCTATTAAAAATTACGTGCAACTGGACACATGCAATTAGAGTTGATTCGCTAGTTACCTTATCCCTGTATAACTGTTTCTGGCAGCCACGAGCAATGCGCAATGGTCATCAGCAAAGCCTCTGCTAGCAGTACCATTTGTTGAAGGTGTAGGGAATGACAATGGTCTAAAATTAGCCAGACACTGCAGAGTCTGGAAATGCTAATTACTGTACTCTATATTTTATTTCTGTACTTACCGTAGACAGCCATTGTTTCATTACCGCATCAAATTCCAATTTGTTTATAGACAGCATTTTTCCACCACGGTTTTTCATGCAGTTTTCCTGTACATATTTCTGATTGACTATTCTATTTAGGGCACTCGTTCATTGCCAAATTAATCGGTACTCAAATCTGAAGGATGTTTACTGAAACTGACAACGTACAGATGAAAAAAAAAAAAAAAAAAAAACGATGAAAAGCAAATGAAATGAAAACAGGTATGATGACTAGTGAACCTACTCTACTACATCACTGAGAGAAAAAAAATTAAAACAATCCCATGAAGGAGAGATACAGATCCTCATGACCCCCCTCAGCTACAGGGGCTCATGAGGAGCTATGCCGCTTGCTGATATCACTTTGTGTCAATGTTCCATGAACATCTGGTGCTTTTTGGCATGTTGAATTAACAAAATATTCCACAATTAACAAATGCGTCTTACCAGGTGGCAACCATTGTTTTACTGTTACAGCCTGAGTTTGTTACCACTTAACCCATTCAGCCCTGACGCCCTGCAGCAGGAGATGGGTCAACCATGATAATTCAAGGGTAGTGCCAGATTAGCTTGGCGCAAGCTAATTTGACACTACCCTTGAATTATCATGGTCAATCCATCTCCTGCAACTGGTGCATAGTCGTTAGATGACGCCTCCAAAATTTGGGTAATACGGCGATGGGGCTGAATGAGTTAATACTACCCAGATAATATCTAAAGTTCACTAATAATTTTTTCAGATGTGATAAAGACAATTGATTGTGACGTTGCAGATCTATGCCATTGGCGACACTGCAGTTTCTGCAGAGCTAAACATGGCTGTTGACGTGGACTCTGATAAACCAGTTCAAGTGGCACTAGGGGGCCAGGGTGGTGAAACCTCTTTGATGATCGGTGTACAGACATATCACCGCTGGCGTGACATTGCGACACAGTGGCAGTTACAAACAGACACAGAAATGGCTTCATTCCTCATACAACAGTGAGTGGATAGAAGTGACCTTTCAGTTCAGCCCTGACACTAAAATCTATAAATTTTAACCTGCTCAGAGCTATTTGACGCAGATTGCGTTTCTGCATTCTCTGTTAATTCAACACCAGAATGTCCTTTCTCCGGAACATGGATTCAAACTGGTATCAGCAAGAAGTATAGACCCTCATGAGCCCCCGCAACTGCGGGGGCTCATGAGGATCTATACCTCTTGCAGTTGGGTGGTGTTTAGATTTTCTTGGCACTGAAGAGATTTAAGTATGAATCGACCATTATGGTTGAAGATTATTGCAATGCAGAGGCAGAAGATGCAGAACTGTGGCAGCTCAATAGGCGATTACTTCTCTTAGGAAGATTTCCAATTGTTTCTTTGGGACAATTTACTTGAAGCATGGGGGTGGAGTGGGGAGGGTAGGTAGGCACTGTGGTCTCAAAGTATCAAAAGTCAGGATGGGGGGGGGGGGGGGGGGGGGGTTGGTGGGAGGTGTTGGTTTCAAAATATTTGCCTACTAAATAACTTTTCTGTATTATCTACTCAGCCAGTAAGTAATTTTCTTCATTTCTGAATCCCATGCGCATAGTCGAGCACACACACTGCACGTGAACCTTGCCTGGCCGGATCTTGCCGTCAACAGTGTGCTAGCGGAAGTAATCTCGCGGCAGCTGAAGTCGACATGAGTAGGCAGAGAGTTAGGAATATATATGGAAAACACCATGATGGAGGGGTGGGGAACCCAATGCTTTGGCTTCATCTTTCACACCTTCTCTCCCTTTTTGTGTAGGACCTCAAAGTACCACACATTGTTGGTGTGAGCGCCCCCTACTTTATATCTAGAGAAGAACCCAACGGAGAAGGAAACACGCTTAGTGTTGTAACTGTCTTTTCTATGCATGTTTTTTTCTCCTTTGGGTTCTTCTTTGCATTTCTTCACACTTGGCAGTCACCTTGTTGGTCTGTATTTTTTACTTTTATATGGTATCGGTACGTCACTTCAACAACGCGAAAACGGTGACAGAAACCCTACTGTTTTTTAAGATCAGCATCTTTATTCCAGAAATGTTGACAAAGTCATTCGTATGAATGAGGTATGAAAAAAACACCACTCTCAGTGTATACACATCTGTGATGTACGGTAAAGGTTAAATCACACATGAAAAAAAAACACACACACACAGGTACATCCTATAATATGATCTATGTGGGTTTTTTTGCAGCTTACAAGTGACACAAAAAGATTCACCATCCCACTGTGTGACCTGCAACAACCATCTGACTCTTTGCTGCCTGAGGTGTGACAAACTTTTCCTCGTCAGCCCTGGAAGCAGTGATGCACAAGAAGATTTTGCAAAGAAAGAGGTAGTCCATGTCAGCCGCACCAGCAGTAATGCATCTGAAGATGCTGCTGATGTAAATGTAGCAGGCCATGGTGATAATCCCTCGGGCTTGGACCATATGGCGTTGAGGCGCGTACACTGGGTGGTGGATAGGGGGTCCCAACATGGTCTAAGGGAAGGAGACCCTGACAGAAAACCCCTGGCCCTCCTAGTAAGGGGGTTGGGCGTGGGGGTAGCTTCCCCACCGTGCAAATAAAGAAATAGCTACAGAAACGCCGACGAATAGACAAACAGCAATTCCTTTCCTGGAGGAGGAAGGTTCTTCTACCAGAAGATTTATGACATGTGGTGAAAGCTGAAAGTCTTCGGAAGCCACAAGACCGAGCCGCCTCTCTCTATCCAGGGACACAATCACCCCCAGGGAAAGACGAAAAGAGGCAGGCCGAGAAACACCTGGCATCGAGACCTCCAAGCAGACATCAAGAGACTGGGAACCTGGAACATAATAGAAGGAGAAGCACAGGACAGGAGTCGCTGGAGGTCTCTTGTCGACGGCCTATACCCTGGGAGGGGTGACATGACAAGTAAGTAATGGTGATAATCAGCTTGAATTAACATCCTTGTGCACGCAGCCACCGGTGCTGTTTACAGTGCCTGTGGCTGCGTGCACAAGGTGGTTAAAAACTGAATCAGGTTCTGATGTGAAGATCAGTGAGCTGACTAAACAGACTTTATCATCTGCAGTTCTTGATGATATGGAGTCTTTGCTAAAAGCAGCTAAAACCATGAAGAGGACTGTCAAAAAGCACTCATGTTGCAAGTGTGGATTGAGTTTTAAAACAGTAACTACTTTGAAACGACACAAGTGCAAACAAAAGCGAAACCCTAGACCAGCTAATAATTTAAAAGGATCTTCAGGGAAGCAAACTGGAGACATTTCTTACACTTGCAGTGTTTGCTGCAAAACCTATTCAAAGAAAAGTGACTTTAGAGCCCACATGCATGCACTTATTGGAGCGAGGCCTTTTCAGTGCTCACAGTGTTTCTCAACCTTTAAGGAAACACAGGCCTTGAAAGAGCACAAATTCACACATTCCATAGAAAAGACTTTTAAGTGCAGCAAGTGCTTGAAGGCTTTTGGGTCTAAAGAAAAGTTACAGTATCACCGAACTTGCTGTCTAAAGAAATTTACCTTGTCCAACGTGTGGAAGAATTTTTAAGACTTCTGCTTTTCTCAATTACCACATGAAGAGTCACTTCAACGAGAAGCCTGTGGAAATTTTTTTTGTCTGCTGTACTTGTGGGGATGCCTTTGCAAGGAAAGCAACGCTACAAAACCATGTCCTACGTCACACAGGTGAGAAGCGCCACGTGTGTGTGACCTGTGGTGCGGCTTTCAATGCTCTCAGCATGCTCATTGTGCACAAAAGGACTCACACAGGGTACAGGACTTACGTGTGTTCTCACTGTCACGCTGCTTTCACACAGTCCATGGACCTCAACAAACACGTCAAGCGAAAACATAAAGATGAAAGGCCTTATGAGTGTAAAGTTTGTGGTCTGAAGTATGCCTTTCGCTGTGATTTGAACAAACATTTGGTCAACTGCGCACACTTATGGAAAACGGGCCAAGAGAAAGCACATCGGCCACCGTCATGTTTCTGTGACTTGTGTGGCACTTTCATTAAAGATTCACACTACTTGCGTGTCCATAAGATGCGACATTTGGCCAGAAACCATTTGCGTGTGACGAATGTGGTCGAGGCTTTATTTTAAAAAATGAACTCCTGGCACACATGAACATTCACACTGGAATCAAACCTTTTGTTTGTGATCTTGTGATCTGTGTGGTCTGGCTTTCTACAGCCGTCCTGCTCTGAGGAAACACAGGCAGCGTCATGGTGATGGTGCTGGCTCTGCAGGTACAGACCCAAGGAGACAGAAAAAGACCAAATTTTGTAAACATTGCGGTGAATCATTTAAATCACAGCGGGCTTTGAAAGAACACTTGAGGCTGCGTCGTCTTTGTGGTGACTGAAGCAATGAGGAGCCACTTTCATGCAAGTGCGCCTCATGAAAAATGTGATAGTGATACAGGAATTCAATCCCTTCAGCTCTCAGTGACCAAATAGGTATTTACCCTTTTCATTCCGATACACTACTGCTTGAAATAAATTTGACTATGATAGTTAAAGGTTGGTGCCAGAATAGCTTGGCTCCTGAGGCGCCATGCTATTCTGGCACCACCCTTAACTAAAATGGTTGATCTGTCTCCTAATTTGTAATGTAGCCTTTATGGGACAATAAGCAGATTTAAAAAAAATCACCCTCAGCCTGTAATCAGTGCTGGTAGCTTCATGCTCAAGGCAGTTAATTGTGTTGTCTCGTTTACCTCTAAAACATACTTTAACCCGTTACATCCTGAGGCTGATTTTAAAAAAATTCTTATTGTCCTTTGACAGTTACATTACAGATTAGGGGACAGATCGACCATCGAAAGGGATTAGGAGACATTGAAAGGGTTAAGAGACGTCTGTTTGTGACTGTGTTCCAGGCATCAAATTAATCTGACATTACCCTTGAACTGCCGTGATTGATTCATCTCTTGTCATTGGAACACAGACTGCTTGTTTGAAACTGTGACACACTAGTCATCATCCCTCGATTTGCAACCGCTGATCAGCCGCAGCGAATCAAAGGAGAGAGATAGTGTGGAAAAAGTGGACGAAAAGATGGCTGAATTTGATTTGTTTCCAAATTTACACTTCCATGCTCTCTTTGTCATTTTGCAGTTTGTGTAGTGTGTGTGTGTGTGTGTGTGTGTGTGTGTGTGTGTGTGCAAGGTGTCATATGATATGTATGTGTCATGTTTCAAGTTTCACTGTATTTCTGTTTGTAAAGTTAATGATAGTTTATACTGATAACGGTGAACTTGCACTTACACACATGCGTGCACACACATTATGAGCAAAACTGCACACATTAACCAGGCACACACTTTTACACACACACACACACACACACACACACACACACACACACACACACACACACACACACACACACACACACACAAGGCTTACACATTTGCTTGCAGTTGCACACACACAAAAGGCTTGCACATTCACTTGCAGTTGCGTGCACACACACGTACAAAAGGCTTGCACATTTGCTTCCAGTTGCACGCACACAAGGCAGTTGCACATAACATGCAAAAACCAAATGCTCTTATTTCTAAACTGACACAGAAAAGCGTACACATATATGACCCATTGCCAAAAGGTGTTACTAAAATGGTTGACCAAACTGTAAAAACAATAAAAGCACTTCCAGTCCTGATTCATCTGTTTTTAGTAGTTAAGATCATGGTAAAATTCCTGGATATACACTAGAAATAACATGGGAGACACATTTTGAGAGGTTTAGTGACTGTATGATTAAAATGTTGGCCAAGGCTGAAAATTTCCCTTGCCAGAAAGCATCACCAATCGACCTCGTGTGAGCGATGTGATGGTGTGCAAAGAAAAGTCAACCTACTGGTTTCATATCATTAAGTCTGTGAGGCAAGACATGTATAAATATTTACCAGTTAAAGAACAGATATTTTCATGTGCGAAATCTTGCGGTATTGCCTAGTAAAAAACGGCATGTTGAACGTCAGGTGTGTTGTAATTTTTCGACATAAAGTCTCTTCCCTGAACTTCGCACAATGTGAACCTCATAGCAGACGAATTATGACCATCACTTCCTCTCCTGTACATGCATAATGCACCCACTTTGCATGTTTCAAGATAAAAACACAAACAGCCTTTTTTGAAAGGCGAGTTTACTTCTACCGGTTTGTGTTGTAATAATCGACGTTCGACATAGTTGTCTTTTCTTCCTCAACTGCTGCCGATTTCATTTTTGAAAATTTACCCATCGTTTCTTCGTATCACGTGATGCATAGGCGCTATGCTGGATCGATAATTGCGGCAAGCTTCAAATCGACGGAACTCGAAAAAGGTATGTTGTAATATTCGCATTTGTCTGACGTTCGACATAAGATCTACGTTCAACATACTTTCTGTATAGTTTTTGCATAACAGTTACCTAGACAATAGATTGATATGGCATTTGTACAGATAGGATATACAAGCTGTGCAGATTGAAACGAATTGGGCAGTTTGTTGTCGCCATCCATGTGCGTTGAAGATGTTTTAGCGAGTTGTACGTCATTACATTACCACAATGCGTGTGTGGTAAACATGACGTTCGATCAAAGAAAGATGATATTTGGTGGTGCAGCATCTTTGTCTAGACCGCTCTCTGGAACGTCGTGTTTGGAGAAAACAGCTAATCTGTAGAATGTAAAACCGATTCAGACAAGATGCGGTCACACGTGTTTGTAGTTGTTGACAATCTCCCTTTTCAAGGCGTGTTGCCTCGACCGTCAAATTTGCAACACGGCCGATGTTGTAAACCTGATGTGCAATCACCTGTCAAATGGTGGTGTTGTTAGAACGCCTTTCGCACTCAGATCGCCATTGTTGACACTTTCCAGCTCGTATGGAATCGTGTGAAAGGCCTTGAGAGGGAGAGTGTCATGTTTGATAATAGAACATGCAGATGAAGTGTTGAAAGTGTACATGATACATGAAAGTGTAAATGGAGCTGGCAACTGTTTTTTTGTTTTTTTCAGAGCGCTGAGCCTTCTAATATTTGGCACAGAAATGTGCCATGAAGAGCTCAGGTGTCGCATTGTTATTTGTATGGCACTGCAACCAGACAGTTTTCTGAATGGTTCTAATTGGTGCGCTCCTCATGCCTCTGTGTCACCATCTGAAGTTATTCAAATGGCTGTGCTGACCTCAGTTTCACCTGATGCTTCAGAGCGTCTGTCGTTTGAAGCTGAAGTGATGTCAGTGGTTAAAAACTGCAGCTTGTCAGGGTTGTGGGAGTTTTGTGCAGCCAGTTTTGTGCTGAAGGTCCAAACCAGTCGTTTTTTTCCAGATCTTGGTTGGTAGATGTACAGGCTTCACTGCAGCCTCAGTTTTTACGCTCCGGGTTGTGAGGATGGACAAAATTTGTTCATCATGTGGTTCTCACTCCGCAGTGACATGGTTGCTGATCACTGGGTGCCAAACCACTTTGTGCCTATCGTTCCCCGCACACACACTCAAGCTCCAGTGGTTGTAACCTTCCATCTTGTTCAGTGGAATGGAACTGAATATGTTGGGCAAGTTAAAGACGTTAACGAACTTCTGCAGGTTGCCTGTGTGATTTTCTTGTCAAAGTGCCGGCACTTGTACTTATGGCCTATCCGCTTTGACTACTCGTGGGAACCATTTGATTCATTTTTGAGGATGGTCTCTCTCAACGTCGATAAAAGCATATCCAGTCAGAGGCGTCAGTTTTTCACAGTAATTTAGGACAGATACTGCATAGAAATTGCAGTAGAAACGGATATAAAATTAAATCAGTGATGTCAAGTTGTTTGTGTTTTCCTACACATTTCTGTATATTTACTGACATGTGTAGCAAAACAAACGTGACATCACTGTATTTGTCTGTTTCTCCTGCAATTTCTAGTTGCTTGCAGACCCATACTGACCATCTGTCACTATAGTAATAGTTCTCTGAGCGTAGCCCCAAGAGACCTATGAAAGGGTTTTGGACCTAGTGTAAAAATACAAAATAACATATATTCCTATAAATGTATGAATTTATTATACACTGTTTTAACCTTCATTGTGGTGAGAAACTTTTGAGAAGAAATAAGTGTAAAACGAGATGTGATCTACAGTTTTAGGGATTGATGAGCAGTTCAAATACATGAAGAATAGTGCAGAACGATATGTGATTTAGCAGTATTGCTTATTGATCAGCAGTTCAGGTAAATGAGGAAATGTGTATATGCAGTGTTTGTAGCCAAAGTAAAGAGACTTTGGTTTTGGATGGATAAATGTTAAACCTCCGTTCAGTTTGTTGTAATTATGACGTTCGACATAATATCTGTTTTCCTGAATTTGCATTTATTCTTCCTGTACTTGAAATAAAATAATCATAGGAAATGTTGCTGTTGTCTCTCTTAATTCTTTATTCATCCTGTTTGTGTTTTTTTACATCCCTGAGAATATGGTTTGAAAGAGAATGTGGCTGCATTTCACATTTACAACAAACAGAAAGACGCACCTGTGTCGGATGTCAGGTATTACAACAATTCACCTCTTTCAGTGACACTCAGAAAACCTTAATGATTTAGTTTTGCAACAGAAATTCACATTTACTAATCCATTTAACTGTTCAAGTAAACATTTTCCAACTTGGATCAATTAAAAAACCCAAACGTACATAATTGTGTTGTAATACCTGACCTCCGACATAATGTCATATAAAAACTTCTGAATGAGATTTCTCTGAAACTAATGAACAGACTATATTCCAATTTCACATAATATTTGCACATGCTATAAACTGTCCAACACGGATTTTTCATGTAATTCTATCACTTTTCATTTTCAAGCACCCTTGTTGCCTTTTCAGTAACACCTTTTGGCAATGGGTCATATACAGACACATACTGCCACTGCACGCACATCCATACGTGAAATTAAAACTGCTTGGGCGAGTTAAGTCTAGCCTTGCGCGAGTTGACTGCTACTCTGGGCGAGATGACAGCTACCTTCGGCGAGTTGACTGGGTGAGTTGGCATATAGGCCAATTTGACCGTCACCCTAAAATTATTCACATTTTTTAAATAAAAAATTAAGTCGATTTTTATTCAGCAGGAGTCATATGTTTTGGTTAACTGTGGCATTTAGAAGAGCGTATGTAAATCTTTATTTTTCTTAGATCGACTGTAAGTGGGCACGTGATCACGCTCGTTGGGGTTCGGCCGTGCATGTAATTTTTTCCCCAAAAAAAAGTTTAAAAAAAAAAATTCCTCCCTTTTTGCAATTATTTTAGGATGTAAAACCTAGGGCATTTTAAGCAACAAAAGGCATGACAGGTTGTGTGAAAAAGAGCAACATTTGGGTATTTTAGGACAGTTTTGTCATAGGGTACTTCTTGGTGCTTTAAAGTGTTGCGGAAAACGCTAACATACAATTTGTTTAAGAATTGCTGGGAATATTCCGCCTGTGATATACTCCGCGTGGATTTTTTTGTGTTGGCAGAAAGGTTCCTAGTTCATGGATTTGAGTTGCAAGATGATACTAGAGAAGAGTGTGTGAAGGGGGGGGGGGGGGGGGGGGGGGGGGAGGGGGCGTAACTTCCACGCTAATTTTGCTAAGTTGACCCAGAACAGGTTCCCCACGCCCGCGGCCGCCATGATGGGAGGCGCCCGCCTCTCGCGTTTTGCTTACAGTTAAACTACTTCAATCGAGTGACTGTTATCCATCGTCCAGTGTAATAGCAGTGGTGTGTGTTGACTAAGTCCGAACTTGCGCCTTTGCAGGTGAGTAGCCAGCTATGTTGCGAAATCAACTCGTTGAAGAGTGGCCATGAGATCAACGCCTCAAAATAGTGTCGCGTGTCATTAAAATTTGTGTCGTCCTATGAAGGCAAAATTACAGATTAATATAAAGATAAACTGTTTTAGTTCAAGGGTGGTCCCAGAATAGCTTGGCGCCTGAGGCGCCAAGCTATTCTGGCACCACCATTGAACTACCAGTCAAATTTATGTCAAGCAATAGGTGCATCAGGAAGATAACTTGGGTTAAAAACCAGTTATAACAGTAGTAACTGGTTTGACTCAGGAACTATCATTTGATTACCGCATAACCTTTGTGAAACATGAAAAGTGCTAATGTTTTAGGAAGATTACAAAGTAAAGTACTATAACTAGGTCAAAGCACTGTCACTAGTGTCGGGGAAGACAGGATCGACCAGTGATTATAGATCGAGTTTGGTTGAAGCACCAAAACACACACACACAAAGATAGGAAAGAGAGGTGCGCTAAGTATGTGACTGGAAGTGGAAGCAATTGAATATTTAAGGAAGCTGCCGCCAAAGGGGGGTGTATCTCGTATTCACTGGATTTCCAGCCCCTTGATGCATGGGAATTTAGATTTAGGTCCCCCCAGAGGGGTCCAGATTGTGTGGACAGCTGTTTCGGTCCAGATAGTCGACCTCGTCAGCACACCATTCGGCATACTGGTGGAAGGCAGGAACTTCACCTACCTGCAAAGACAACCACGTTTTGCTGTGGTGTCTGCAGGGGCATACATTCCATGTCCCCACCTAGAGCTAAATTTCCATGCACCCTAAGAGAGAACCTACTAGAAGGGGTTGCAGTCGATATTGTTATTTGTAGTAATAAATGAAAAGGGGAAATGTATGCTGCATCTTGATCATGTTGATATTTTATGTGGTGTGTACGTTACTGGGGTCGGATTGGCTGAAAGTGTCAGCCCGTTGGAACTAATGGAAGCCGGGCAATACTGCGTGTGTATACGTGACCTGTTCTCACAGAATGGGTGATAAGCCATAAATTTTCACTTTTCAGCTATATAATGTTTAACTAGAATCTACAGAAAATGTGTGAGCCTGTGACAAAAGTTCGTTTGTACCAAAAGTAACAATAGAAAAGTCCAAAGTAACAACCAACAGAGATGTCTTTTAAATAGGCTTATTTTAGGCATTGGTTAGTTTTGATGTATCTGGCATGTGGGCATGTTAAATTAATTAATGTGAATGCAGAAACAGATGATTTCCACTTCCAGCAGCAAATATTTAAATCTGGCCCTTTCTGAAAATGTGGATGTACCATAATAAATATGATCACATTAACTAAGTCAGTTTATCATTTTTGATTATTCTCTTTCAAAAGAAATGGTTAATTGTATAACCTGTTTTCACAATGAAGTGGAAGTATTCATGAAGAGTATTTTATTTCTTTAGAATTAAGTTTTCTGTAACGTTCGGTGTGTGTTGGTTATGGTGGACATAGTCAATTTAAATCACAAAAACACAGTTTTTCATGTGATTATTTATACATTTTACAAAAAAAGTCTTCCGTCATTGTCCTTAGATGAGATAACAGAAATACAAATTATATGTTCCTGTCAGTGTCACTTGGCCGTTAGTTTTTGTTTGTTGTCACACTCACTGACTCGGTGTGACAGTGTCACACTGAGTCAGTGAGTGTGACAACAAAAAACTGACACTGGACATACGCATGAAAGTCCTCTATAGATCAGACAGCCATTCTGGTGAAACGAAAACTTTGTGAGAAATGTCGGTGTTCAAATAACAATGTCTTCATAGCGGAATCACAAAAAGAACTAATTTTCTGTTGTACTAGTGTAGTGCGGTTTTCTTGACTAAAAATATGTTGGTTGTTACACGCACGTTCAGTCACAGGCTCATGAACTTTCAAGTGATCTAAGGTAAGTATGTATCTTTACAACAAACTGACTTAGATATTTGCAGTTAACCCATTACATTCTTAGGTTTAAAATTTGCTTATTGTCCTATTAAAGCTACATTACAGATTAGGAGATAGATCAGACCATTTTATGCATACTAATTTGACTCACTACTCACAAAAGTCAAGGGTCATGGGAGGTTGACAAAACTAAAAGTGAAAAATATGTAAATTTTGAGATAACATTGATTTTTCAGGTACAAAAGCCAACACTTTCATTACGTTAGAACACATGCTTATAATGACCTGTCGGAAAGATCAAAGCCACAAAGGTTAGATTAAGTATGTTGATCGGTCATGCATGTGAGTCTTAAGGGCTTTGCTATACTTGTTGGAGATAACCTCTGAGGTCTTTGGCTATCTCCCTGTTCTGGAGACAGATCAACCATGCTATTAGTATTACTTTGCTATTTTAAGGGTGGTGTCGGAACAGCTTGGCGCCTAAATCTACCAAGCTATTCTGACAATACTCTTGAACTATCATGGCCAATCCATATCCTGTCGCCTTGTTTCTGGCTTTTAATGAAAAAATATATTCTTAATTTTTAAACTCTGTGCTGATATTGTGTGTTTCAGAGTTGCTTTGTAGGTGACCAGATTTGAAGCCGGTGATCTTCAGGAGCTCTACCTACCGGTAATCCTCGTCTGTCCAGTAAAGCTACAGACAAGATAGCAGGACAGATCGTGTAGACTGTGGCCTTGACAATGCTGTGACCAGACTGTTGATATTGGCCACCTTGATCATGGTGATCTTGGTGGTCAGGTGAGCATAGATGTTGCTTGGAAATCTGAAGTTGGTCAGAATTGCATGTGTTTCCATGGAAACAGTGGATTAACCCATTTTAGCGCCAAGGCCACATTTCCTAAATTTTGGAGGATTTGCGAAACGACTGTGTTTTCATCCCTACGTCACAAGACCAGTCACTTTAGCGCAAACCATACCATGTGACCGTGATACGAAAACCCTTGCAGTGACAAATGGCGGACGTCTTGTAGCTCTCTTTGTGACGCATCTTGGATGCGAGTTTTGTTCTATAAAAAGATCACCAAAACGTTATAAAGTCAACAGTTACTTAATATTGTTAGAAACATCAAGCACACTCAGTACGGGAGATGGCAACATCATGAAGTATTTTATATTACGTCATATGCATATTCCTTTGATGTCAGTCAGGTCTGCGGTGATCCAGGTTGGAAGATGTCTTGATTTCTTTTACGAAAATAGTGGAGGAATGAAAACAAATACGTTATTGGTAGCAGTGGCTTGCTGCCCGGACCCTTGTACTGTTGTAGGCCTTCTGGAGGTCAAAGGAACCATTGTACTCCTCAGGCCTTCCGGGTACAATGGTACCTTTGACCTGCCTTAGGCCTACAAGTACAAAGGTCCATGTAGCAAACCCCTGCGACCAATAACTTATAATGTACCACTTGCAGAAGATGAATCAAGCATGATAATTAAAGGGTAGTGCCAGATTAGCTTGGTGCCATCAGGCGCCAAGCTAATCTGGCACTACCCTTGAATTATCATGCTTGATCCATCTTCTGCTGCAGTGTGTTGGGGTTAAATGGGGTAAAGCCCGGACAGACATGCAGTGTCAAATTTTATCTGGGCTTTCAATACACTGTTTTCGTCAAAACGCCTGCCAGGAAGTCTTGGTCTTAGGGTCAGTCCAGCAGGACTTCTTGTAGTTTTCCAAGCTATTCTGGCACCACCCTTGAACTAAAGTCATTGGTCTATATCCTTATCTGTAGTGTAAGTCCTATAATGTGGCTTGTATATGGCAATACATGTACAAATTTGAAGCTTTTAGCCTCAGTATCATAGATATAGGTTATAAAAGACCATGCAAACATGCTATCAACATGAGGTCAAAACAGGCATAATGTTGATGAACTTCTGATTTATGAACACCTTTTGACCAAATACATGTGACAGATATAAGTTTCATTTGCCATGCAGACGTTTTTGGCTCGTGCAATAGCAAAAGTGAGTCTATGTAATGGGCCAGTGGTCGTCCATCCATCATATGTGGTAAACCTTGATATTTTCTTGGAGACTATTCAAGCCACAGTCTTCAAACTTGGCCCAAGGATACTTTGTGGCAAGACCTTTCTGAACATACCAATTTCAGCAAACTCTTTCAAAGGTCAAGGTCACAGAGGGTCCAGAAGTACATGTAGGTAACAAATTGTCGTCTTTTCACAAAAATTGTTTTTCTTCAAATAATAATAATAATACTGTTTTCAACTTCAGACCCAAACTTGGTATGAGCTAATGAAGACATCTGATGGTGAGACCTTTCTATGCGTACTAATTTGGATAACCCCTTGGAAAGGTCAAGGTTTACAAGAGATCCAGAAATCGGTTGTAAAAAATTGCTATATTTTCACCAAAATTTGTTCCCCCAAATACCTGTACTATTTTCAATGTCAAACCATAACTACTAATTTGGTTGACCCCTCAGAAAGGTCAAGGGTCACAAGAGGGCCAGAAATGGGTCACAAATAGCCATATTTTCACAATTTAAATGACTGTCCGAAACACTGTTTTCAACTTCAAACCCGAACTTTATACAGAGATACCTGAAGGTAACATCTTTCTGTGCATACTAATTTGGATGATCCCTTCAAAAGACCAAGGGTCACAAGAGGTTGACAGATGTGTGAAAAATGGCATATGTTGGACCAGTCATACATGTGACTTGTGAGTGATAAGGGCTTTGCCGGCCCGTTTTTGTGAGACATTTTGCATAGGTAAGTGTTGAATAAAGTTAGCCATGGAAAAAATTTTTACAGTCCGTCTCAAATACTAACGTAATTTGTGGACTGCATTCTTATGCAACAAATTTCCCATCTTGGGACAATAAAGTTATTCGTATTCATGTGTGGCATGTATAAAGTTCACAATGATTCTTACTTCAAATGGAAAAATACCTAGATTAAGACCTCCTTAAACCATAAAGCCATGAAGACTCCGACAGGATGTCAATCGACCATGATATTTCAAGGTTGGTGTCAGAATAGCTTGACACCAACCTTGAAATATCATGGTCGATCCATTGCCAGAACTGTGATATAGAGGATATCTACAAATTATTTTTTTTTTTGTCTTCGGGACGTAAGGAGTTAGGCATGCAGCCATTGGTACTGTACACAGTACTGGTGGCTGCATGCATAGGTTGGTTAACACTTGGATTGTGGGTAGCGCTTTTTGTCAGTAATTCCTGCAGGGAGTCCTCTCAATTTAAATGGCTACTCACAGCTAAAGGGTTAATAAGAAATGTTTGTGTTGTGTGTTACACTGTTACAGAGTTACCAGGAGGTTATACTGAAGCCAGTAAACTTCAGGTGCTCTCATCGTTTTTCAAACCTTGTCATGTCGCATTGTGTGTGGATTTTGTTAATCCAGTGTTTGGTACTAATCTACTATACCAGAAGGGTAAGAATCCAGCAGGAGTCAAATAGTTAACCCTTGTTTGCTGTAATTGGGGTGCATGCGACACACTTTGAGAGCGGTCTCATACAACAGAATTTTCTTTAGGTCCGCAATTTTACTAGTAAGGTGTGGTCAGAGACGTCTGCCACAGGCCTTAAGCCATATAGCCCCGATGCCTTACAGCAAGAGAGGAATCGACCATGATAATTCAAGGGTTGTGCCAGATTAGCTTGACGCCTGATGGTGCCACGCTAATCTGGCACTACCCTTGAATTATGATCAATCCATCTCCTGCAATTTGTACACATGACACCTCCAAAATTTGAGAAATGTCACCATGAGGTTAAATTTGTTGACACAACAGAATTTTCTTCAAGTCCACAATTTTAGGTGTAAGGTGTGGTCAGAGATGTCTGCCACAGGCCTTAAACCATGTAGCCCCAACGCCTTAAGTTACACAAGAGAGGGATCAACCATGATAATTCCAAGGGTTGTGCCAGATTAGCTTGGCGCCATCAGACACCAAGCTAATCTGGCACTACCCTTGAATTATGGTCAATCCATCTCCTGCAATTGGTACACAGATAACACCTCCAAAATTTGAGAAATGCAACCATGAGGTTAAAGTGGTTAAATGATCTGTACTACCAGTGCCAAACAGATGTGTATGCTAACGTCATTTGTTGTATTTAAGACAATACTGAATGTAGCATGTTGGTAAAAGTTTAGTTTTTATCAGGCAATTTGGCAGAGAGGTAGCCGATGATAAGACCTTTCTATGCTTACTAATTTGGTTCACTGCCTGTACTCAGAAAGGTCAAGGGTCGTGGGAGGTTGACAGAAGTGAAAAATGTGGAAATTTAGAGAAAACATGGATTTTGAGGGTACAAATGCCCAACCCTTAGCTTGTGTTATGTTAGATCACTTGCTTATTTCAGTGACCTGTTGGAAGGTCAAGGTTACAAAGGCCATGTGGATCGGTCATGCATATCAGCCTTGAGGGCTTTGCCATTTTTTATAAAAAAAAAACTCTTTGCTTGCTATTGTGGGAAGAATTCTCCCCACAGTAGTAGGCAAAGTGTTAAGTTTATGCACTGTTGCAAGGACAAGCCTAGAATTGTCAGTATAACAGATGATAATCTTCTGGACGAATTCTCACACTTGGGACTTTAAATATATTACTGCTTGCTAGCGAGTCATGAATCCTCTTGAGCCTCATGAGAATTTTCACCTCTTGCAGATAAAGCTCTGTTAATCTACTGATTCTGTGCATTTGTTCTTTAAACTTATAAATAACATCTCTTTTTCATTTTAACCCTTTTCATCCTGATATAACCATTGCTTGAAATAAATTTTGACTGATATTTCAAAGGTGGTGCCAGAATAGCTTGGTGCCTCAGGTGCCAAGCTATTCTGGCACCACCCTTGAATTCAAATTTTTTATCTATCTCCTGATCTGTAATGTAGCCTTCATAGGACAATAAGCAAATTTAAAAAAAAATCAGCGCCAGGATGTAATGGGTTAAAATACAATCTATGTACACAAGGTGAACATTTTTGTTTCTTCAAAAACATTACCGATGACATGACTTTATGGAAAGTGTCTACTACTTACTCAGTTCTAGCCTAAGAATCCGTTGTGTTACCACACAACCCGGGAGGCACTTGGGGAACCCCGAGAGGGGCCGAGAGTTGTCTCCCATTACTGCCCATCCGGTTCCGGTCACCTCGCGGGCAGAGAGCCCGCGTCATTGAATCCGGCTCGGAGAGACATTTACCCACGCGTCTGAGGCCTTCGGGCAGTACGGAACCCTCACGCCACTCAAGATCTGCTCGGAAGCCCGCCCATGCGGCCGACGACTTGGGGCAGGAGCCTTGCGCTCAAAGCAGGACTGCTGTCACCGCGATCGCTTCCTGGAGGGAGCCCACCAGGACAACTCTGCTTGTCGGCAGAAAGCACTGAGCCTGGCTGCTAGTTGTTGCAGTGGCCTGTTGATGACCTGCAAGCAAGGCGGAGGTTCCAGTGGCCATCAGATATCCACAAGGTCTGTCTCCCCTGCGCCGGATGCGCCTCCGACCACGCTGGCGACGTCTGCTCCACCTGGCCTAAGCTGCGCTGGTCGCAGCTATGGAGTTTCTACAGACGCGAGCGACCGGCACCTGTGTCTGCTTCGAGACCCGTCGGGACGCCAGCCACCGTGCCCTGCGCGCACCGACCGCTCGAGACCGCAACGACCTTTTGGAGAGGACGCCGGAGCCTAGTGCGCGGAGCAGGTCTTGCTCGAAGCGGCCACTTCCAGGAGGGAGCGCGCCCGGACAAAGCCTTCTGACAGGCGGAGAACCCGCCTCACTGAGTCCGGTTTGGAGAGACGCGCCTCACGCTGTCCCATGTCCACTGTCGATCCCCGCTCGTCTCCAGGGAAGCCCGCTGGCCCCTACGGGGAGTCACCTCGCCGGCAGAGAGCCCGCCTCATTGAGTCCGGCTCGGAGAGACATTTACGCACACGTCCGAGGGGCAGTACGTCGGGCAGTACATACCCTCATGCAAGCCGACCTCTTTGTCGCTTACGGACACCTTGCTTGCCCTGGATGAAGTGCCCTTCGCATCTCCACCACGCTTCTCGCGGTTGACTGCCCGCCGTTTCCTCCCCCCCGCTCAAGAGTAGGATCTTCGCTGGTGGACGCTTAAAGACAACGGAGTATCTGTTCCTGCCGCTGCCTTCCAGCCTTCGTGACCTGCGCTATGCCTCCTCAGCGCTTCTGTCGGGTTCCCGGGACTCCGTATGCTTCTCCGTCCATAGGGGTCCAGCCGTCTCGACGTTGCCTTCGTCAGGACTGGTCAAGTCACCTCCATATCGCCATGTGTTCTCCGGCCCCCGTACAACTCATGGACTACGCGTTCAGTCTGGGCTTCCGACCCTTATCTCCTGGTCCCTTGCGCTCCGCCTCCAGGGAGTATCTCCGGTTCACCAGCGACGGAGTAGTTACCAGTCCGGGCGCTGCCGTTTGGCCTTAACCTCAGCCTTTGGGTCCTCCACCATTTCATGGATGCAGTGGTGACCTAGGCGCGGCACCGGACTCCCAGCCCGGTGTCTTCCCGCCTGGACGACCTCCTCCTGCGCTCCTTGGAGACCACCGAACATCGGACAGAGATGCCCTGTTATGACTCTGGTCGCGGTTGGGGTGCCTGGTCTCCACAGGTAAGTTGGACCTCGCCGCCGCTCGTCGCTTCGTCCTTCTCAGCATGGAGTTTGCCTCCGACCTCGACAGGGTGCCTTGCCGGAGCCACGGATCCTAAGTGGGCCAACTAGCCGGCCAGGTAACCCAGCAGGACGCAGACTCCATCAGAGTCCGGCCTCGGCTCCTTCGTTGCCCTCGCGGCGGCGGATCTACTCCCCCTCAGTCTCTACGCCTGGCCGCTACAGCTGCACCTCCGGCTTCCCTGGCGTCCCTCCTCAGGAGATCTGACCACCTTTGGTGCCCGTGCCTCCGTTGTTTCGGCCACTTCTCCTGCGTTGGACGGACACGTCGTGGCTTGCTCCAGGAGTCCCCCTGTCCACTCCGCCTCCGCGGCTTCCCGGTGTGGCGATGCAAGTCTGGCTGGTGGGGGAGCCCACCTGCTACTGCGGTTCCTCATGACGGTCAGCCCCTAGGCTCCGGAATTCACGGACAAGCACTTCAACGGCTTGGAGCTGTAAGCGGTCTCGCAAGCCCTCGTCGCGTGGGAGGAACGACTCAGTCACCAGGAACGGCTCGGCCTCGCCGGCTACGTGACAGCTGTGGCGTTCATCCAGATACAGGGCGGGATGCGCTCACCCGACCTGTGCGTGATCCTGTACCGTCTGATGCGCTGGTGCGAGAACCGCAACATTCCCTCCATGCTTGACACACCCCCGACCACTCGCCCTCCCGAGGCGGCCAGTTGCTACGCACGGAGTGGACCTTCCGCGAGGACATCTTCAAATGATCGGCGCGCATGAGAGACGCCTTGGTCGACCTGTTCACCACAAGGTGGAATCACCAGCTTCCCCTTTTCGTCTCCCCGATCCCAGACCATCTGGCCTGGGCAGTCGGCGCTCTCTCCACCCCGTGGGACGGACTCATCGCGGACGCATACCCCCCGACAGTCCTCGTCCCCGAAGTCCCCTTCAAGCTTCGGGGTTGCAATGCCGTCGTCCTACTGGTCGCCCCGTTCCCTTGGAGCCGGTCCTGGACCACCGACCTTCTCAGCCTCATCACGGACCCCCGCTGCTGCTTCCCGTAACCCGCACGATGCTCAAGCAGCCGCGACCATCACTGTTCCACCCGCGCCCGGAGCGCCTACTCCTTCCCACTGGGAGGTTGTGCGGCAAGCCCTTGCCACTGAAGGCTTCTCGAGTGCAGCAGTGGAAGCTACCGCTACAGCCCGCAAACCCTCGACGCGACGCATCTACAAGGGAGATGGCGAGTACTGTACTCCTGGGGCGACGATCTTCGCCTCGCCCCCGCCGACCTAACTGACCCCCAGCTCGCGGACTTCTTCCTCTGGCTCTTCGGAGACCAAGGATGGCCCTTTTCAGATGTGACTCATAAGACATGCTTCCTGGAGGCGCTTGCCACGGCGGCCCGAGTTAGCGAGCTACACGCGCTGTCAGTGCGCCCTGCCTGCCTGCAGGTTCGAGCGAATGGTTCCATACAGCTGCTTACGGACCCTGCCTTCATTGCCATGACCAGGTCTCCTTGACTGCGCCACAAGTGATCACCTTACGGTCGCTGAGGGGGGCGAACTTCCTCCCAGGAGACCAGGCAACAAGGTGCTGTGCGAGCCCTACGTGTGTACCTACACTGAACCAAAGCCGTCCAGAGAGGATGTTCATGCCTCCTTCTGCCGTTAAAGCCCGGCAGGACTGACGTAACAGCCCAGACGATCTCTTCCTGGCTACGCTCAGTCATACCAGGACCCCTCCCCGCAGGGAGCGAAGAGGCTACGGAGACGTGCACACGAGGTACGCGCCATGGCCACGAACGTCGAGTTCGACTGGAACTGCACTGTCATACACATCGTGGCTGCCGTGGGCTGGCGGGCAGAATCTACCTTCGCCCGCTTCTACCGCTGGGATCTGGCAGGCCAGCCAGATTACCTCGCGCTGGTGGGGGACATCACTGCGGCGCAACTCTCCCTCCCAGTGCCACGGCGCCGTAGGTATACACCCAACTTGGGTCGTCGGGAGTTTGCGGAAAGGGGGACGGCTCTGTTGGCCCGAAGGTGTGCTGGGGCGAGGCACCCTCCTCCTTTCCGCTATTCTTCCATAAAGTCATGTCATCGGTAATGTTTTTGAAGAAACATATTATTTTTTCGAAAAATACTTACCGATGACATGACTCGGACGACCCTCCCACCTGCCCCGCTCACTGCTGGTGAGCTAAGTATCCTGACTGGTTAGTCACATCGTGACTCGGAACCAGATGGGCAGTAACGGGAGACAACTCTCGGCCCCTCTCGGGGTTCCCCGAGTGCCTCCCGGGGTGTGTGGTAACACAACGGGTTCTTAGGCTAGAACTGAGTAAGTAGTAGACACTTTCCATAAAGTCATGTCATCGGTAAGTATTTTTCGAAAAAATACCTTTTAGAGAAAAATGAATTTTTGTTCATTCTCAGGGCGTGCATTGGAGGTCTCACGTGCAGCATTCTGCTTTCAACCCATGTGAGAATGGCAGGACCTCGAGCCCTAGACTCGTCGCACCTTTGTCACAGTTCCTGCAGGAGTCCAGAGAAGAAACACAAACGACAGCCAAGAAGGTTAAACTGCAGATATGGCTAGAAGTGGATGAGCCTGAACAGGTTGGCTACACAGTTGTGTGTAATGTCCAAAAGGCAGCTTTGCAGAGGCACTTGCTTTTTCACACTCTTATCCTTTTAGCAGTTGGGAGCGGTTTTAGTCGTGATGATTCCTGCAGGAATCATCACGACTAAAACCGCTGCTGACAGCCAAGGGCTTAAAACTGCCCTGCACCATAAACAGTATCCACCCACTGGCAATGCTTCAGCAGGTGCTGGAGGTCCCCAAGGTGCCTGTAGATGGGGATCAGTGCCTGGGCAGTGTCCTTGGGCAGTACCTTGGAGCATGGCTGCTGCTTGTCCTAGTGTCTGTGTCTGCTGCTTGAAACGCCATGAATTCTTTCTTCGTCGGGCGACGGTTGTGATGAGGATCATCATCAGTGCTGAGCGTTTGGAAAAAGGAGGTCTACACGGCGTTCTTCTTTGCTCTTTATGGCACATCTGTAGTAATTTGTCTGGGTTTTTTCTTACTCACTCATCTGTAAGCTGGCCATGACCCCTAGTGTAGTGCAGGTGCACTAGTCACCCTTTATTGCTGTCTTAACCCTTTCACTGCAACTGACAATATGCATCTCCTGAGCGTGCTGTCAGTAGTAGTCAAGGGTCTTAAGGCCCCGCCACACATGCCCGATGTTGAGGCCGATTATTGAGCAGTTTCGAATCGGAGTGTGATCAGACCGGACAACAAAAACGTGTGCACTGCCACACATTCCCCGACTTTTTTTTAGCCGACCCGTTTGAATCGAAGATCAAGGTCGTACCTGTTCTGCGAAATGGCTGCTAGTTTTGACAGTGATGAAGATGTGCTTGCATTATCAGCAGTTTTGCATCATATTCAGGAAGAGGCAGGCGAAACATCGGCAACGAAGGTGGTACTAATCTTCCGCCATTTTCAAACTGAAACGACATTCTTTGCGAGACGTGCTCTGATTGGTTGAAGCTTACAATCGGGCCGATTCGGATCGGAAAAATAGAGCAGGTTTTAGACACCCGATTCCCAGCCGATTGGGATCGGATTGGATATGACGTCATCTGATCGCAATCGGATCGGAATCGGCTTCAAAATCGGGGCACAACCGGCATGTGTGGCGGGGCCTTTACAGTTTACAGCACTGGTGGCTGCATTCACAGGTGGTGCTGAAAGTAATACTGGTATTGTGAGTTTGATTGCATAGCATGTTGCTAGAGTGTGAACTTGAGTCTTGCGCTGTTTCTTAGGCAGTAAAACCTGCAATTTTATCCTCTTAGCCCCACGGGTGCTTTTAGAAGTTTATTTTACGACTGTGTAACAGTTGCAGGAGGTGGACTGCCCATGATAATCCAAAGGTAGTGCCTGAAGGCGCCAAGCTAATCTGGCAATACTCTTGAATTATCATGATCAATCCATCTACTGCTGCAGGGTCCTGGGGCTAAATCGGTTAATCATTTTGCTGTTGGTAGTGTTTTTTGTCGTGATGATCCCTAAGAGATCATAGCGTCAAAAACTGATACCGCCAGCCACTGATACCACCAGCCACAGGGTTGAATGTTGCACTGAGAAATACATTTTCACTCCCTTATGCACTGTGTGCACATGGGGTTAACCCTTATCATCCTGATACACCCATTACTTGAAATGAATTTGACTGATACTACACTAGTGATAGTTCAAGGGTTGTGCCAAAATAGCTTGTCTGGCACCACCCTTGAACTAAAACAGTTGATCTATTTCCTATTCTGTAATGTAGCCTTCATAGGACAATAAGCAAATTTTACAAAATCAGCCTCAGGATGTAATGGGTTAATAAGTGAAACAATGACATTGTGTACGCCGACAGAAGAAGCATATCTGTAGTGAAGTAAGTCGGGTGTTTTCACTTTGCTGCCTTGACCCCTTATTTTGGTCTTTGTTATGTCCAAGGTTGATAATGTATAACATGCAGTGATGACAGAATGTGGTTTCATTTGACACTTGGCAGAATGCCAAAATTTTAACCCTTTTCGTGCGTAGTCTTCACCCTCTATTTGGGTTCTTGTTATATCCAGTGTTGATATGTATTTCTGGTGTAGGGTATCTTCATAGCATTCTGTAAAACGTCCATATATTGACATGAAAGAGCCTGAGCACAGTCAAAAAAAACACCAGGAGTCTTGTCCCTTTGGGCAGCGACCATGATGAGGATCAGTATCTGTAGAAGTACAGTGGAGAAATGAAGCCCATGCTGCATCTGACATGGCCTCTACAGTAGTGCTGCTCTTGATGGCCTTGGTGTAATGCGCCTGGAGTTTCTTCATTGTATTTGGAGTCGGCCTGCTTTCACCCCTACCCCCAAGAGTGATGCCCTGTTTTTCCTCTTTGCGACAAGATTTCTAAGCGCAGTGCCCAGTCTCTTGGAGATGGTCCTAAAAGCTTCAAATTTGTACACTGCCATATGCAAGCTACATTATAGTACTTGCAGACAAGAATAAAGACCAATGGCTTTAGCTCAAGGGTGGTGCCAGAATAGCTTGGCGCCTAGAGGCACCAAGCTATTCTGGCACTACCCTAAAACTATTTTAGTCAAACTTATTTTACACACTGGTATATTCCGAATGATAAGGGTTGATGCACTCTGCCTTCGTAATCTCCACCTCATCTCCATAAGGCTTCAGTTTTCCTTGTTCATTGAAAGCTTTACAGTCCCCGTCCGACAGCAGAATTGTGTAACGGAGCTTGTGTTTCTCTGCCGAACGCAGCGACAGTGTCTTGGCCCCCTCCACCTCTATCATGCCAGAAGAGCCATAAAAATTCTTTTGGCACTCTGGTCTGTGGCTGTCCATCCGCACCTGGTAGGCGTTCTCACCGCACTGTCTCATTCTTTTGCCTGTGGTCTCACATGCCTGACAGTATTTACTCATTACATGGTTGACACAAATGCCAGTCAGCAGGTCAATCACACATGCTACACCCACCTTTGAGTCATGCCCCCTTAGGTTAGTGTGCCAAGTACTGTTGCTTACTGCAATGTCAATGATGCCCCCTTCTTGCTCACATTGTGGGTTCAGTTCTTTGTGTGTTTCACGAACAGCCTGCACTGCGAGTTCTACACGCTGTGTTTTCAGTCAGGGCGCCAGCTCAAAAACAGCCTCACAGCGGGTCCTGAAAGTCTCAGAACTAAGTCCTGGCAGGTTCAGGTTGTTGAGTTTTCTAGCTCCAAACCCACACAATACATCTCCTTCAGCAGGCATTATGTCCTAGAAGTTGGAATGCCCCTAAAGCATGTTCTTAATTAAACAAACTTTAGTTCGCGAACTCTGACGAACTAGAGTTCACGATCTCGGACGAACCAGGTTGGTTCTTAATTGGACGATCTTAAGATACGGCGAACCTAGTTCGAAGTAGTTCACGAACCTCGGCAAAACACAGTTCGCTGTCGGAAAAGGTTCGCTCAACGGGTTGAGCAAACGAAGGCGAACCTTTTCTCTGATTGGTCAAAACTTTTACCCTCTTCTGCGTTGGAGATAAGAAGACAGTCACCGATACAAACAAATATGGCGGACGGCGATATTTCACTTGTGCGAAGAACAAGACCTATTTTTATTGATTTGTGGGAGGTGCAATGTTGTTTGTGGGGTCGCTACTGCAAGGAGTACAAAAACAAACATCGTTCAAATCGCGAAGCGGCATAGCGGCAGCCATTTTGAACACCTTTGCAGACAGTAAGTACGCCGAATCAAGCACTTCAGTTAAGAAAGAGAACCATGGCAAACCTGGTTTGCTGAAGTGCGCCTAGGTTCGTTAAACCTCAAGAAACAAACCAAAAGATCGCCGATCTTCTCTGATCTAGGTTTGCCGATCAAAAGTTCGTCCAATTAAGAACAGCTCTTAGCCAGCTGTGGTGGCTAATTCCTACAGGATAGGACTCATTGGGTGGATCTTCACTTTCTCAAGACTGATGTTGCTTTCTTCAATTCTTGGGAAAGCATAGCAATTGTCCATACAGGTTTCTTGATGCCACAACCTCTATCGATTTGTTCATAGGTGATCTCACATTCTTCATCTTCTGTACAGATGAAGTGTAGCCACCACCCAACTGCAAGAGGTAAAGATCCTTGTCAACTGTGGGGGGCCCATGAAGATTTTCACCTGTTGCTAACACCACTTTACATCTGTGTTAATTGGATGGCTGGTGTTCAGAGACAAGTGTAGTCAGGCTCCTGCCCTTTTTGTGGCACAGTAAACTGCAAGTTAATAGCGGTGAGTTTGGAATGGTTGATCTTGCCGCAGTAACATTAACAGTGTTACCATCCTATCGTCCAGGCTTCTGTTGACAAGTCTTTAGAGTCAATGACATTGACAGTGGACTTTTTGTCCGCTGTCATTGACTCCAAAGACTTGTCAAGAGTTATGACCCGTGAGTTTGGAGTGATTTGATCTTGGCGTTATAACAGTGTTACCAGCCTATCATCCAGGCTTCTCTTGACAAGTCTATGGAGTCAATGACAGCGGACTTTTCGTCCACTGTCATTGACTCCAAAAACTTGTCAAGAGTTAACTCATTCGAGTGAACGAGTTAAGACCCGTGATTTTGGAATGATTTTATTTTCCCGCAGTAACTGTGCAGCCAGCCTATTACCCATACCTTTTTTTCGTTGACTATCATTGGTTCTGGAAATTTGTGAGGAGTTGTCAGAGTTTCATCTGTGGCGTGCGTGAGAAAGAAGCCTCCAGCATATGCATTAGTGACTCGGTGAGAGACATAGCCAACTCATGGCAGTTTATTGGCCTTCATGGGGTGTCTTGAAAAGATCCCGTGAACAGTTCTTTAGTAACGGTTGTCATTTGTCGGAATTTTGTTGCCCCACCCGCCCGCCCATTATACCATCAGTCAACCAGACAGAAGTAAGTCACAGTTCGTAGAAGTCTTTTATAGATGTAAGTCACAGTTCGTAGAAGTCTTTTATTTCATCCTTTACATGTGCACGTGAATTGGGCAAAACCAATCCACACACATATATATCTAGCTAGCTATTTTGACGTTTCCTAAGTACGCAAAAATCACTTACCCCCTCCCCTTCAGCATTGTCTGACCGTTCCGCCATGATCATCTGCCGGGGGCTCCACATCAAAATCTCGATCTCAGTGAAGTCTGCCGGGCTCCACGTCGAATCTCGAACTCTTTGCTATTTTAGTTTTAGTTGTCGTGCGCAGCATCTTAGGCTCAAGCATGTCATGGGAAAAACTATGCCGCCCACTAGCTTATATGACTCACACCATCGTCTTCTTATATATGGCAACTGAACTTTTTTTTCTAGCGTGTCGTGTGTGATCTTAACAAAGATCATCTCCCCGTCACGGAAATGTTCGTGGATTGTGACTTATTTCCCTGTGCGGCACAACGGGCTTGTGTTAAATGGTGTCTTACCCCGTCTGGGCAAGGCTCTTCCATAGCAGGAAATAGTCTAGTGTTTTTGTTTTTTTTGCTTTTTTTTTAAAGTTCCGTTATACCCTGTTACGATTGTGGTTGTGTTGTTCTTGGAGAGCACGCATGTGTTAATCGTACGAAACGATCCAATATTTATTTGAGCTATCATGGTTACGAATCACGTACCTTTTCATTAAGATTCTCTATCGTTCACGCAGAGAGCGGAATGGGCTTTGTTATGATACGCTAAGTTTAGTCCGGAAGCTTATAGCATAGTCGCACGGAGAATAGCGGTTGATTTTTGTCATGCGTAGATTCGCGGAGAATAGATTAGAACATTCAAGTGAAATCGTGCTGTCTAGTGACCTCATACGTGTGACGTCAAAGTGCAAGCTCTTTTTTTAGTCATAGTTGTTTCCTGTGCTTCCTCAGCCTTAGTCAAGTGATTTTGACGTTGCTCTGGCTTGTGTGAACCCCCTCCCCCCCCCCCTCCCCCCCATTGTATTTGTTTTCATCCTGTAGTAAACTGTTCGGTATAGAGATCTGTGGACAGACCTGCCGAATGTAGGTCACTCCGGTGAAGTACATGCGTTGCTGAAAGCATGGTCAAAACGCACACAATGTGCACCTGAATGAGTACACACACAACCTAATCAACCCTTTAAATCTGGACATTTTCCCAGTCTGCCAGTGATCGCTGAGCAGGCAGGGTACCAGCCAGGACAAGATGCATTTTCGGCACCTTCCCAGTGCGCAAAAGACCCATAGGCTGATGTTGGCCGCAGTTCCCCCGCGCACAGCTGTGTGCAGGCCAACTGTGGCCGATTTCAGCTTGATGGCCTTTTGCCTGCTTGGCCTTCCTCCATTGACAGCATCTGTGTGACGGCACTTGTTCTGCAAATGAGCGGTCACAATTTATTTTCGTCGAATATTTCTTGATATGAATGCCCTTGTTTTTTCGCTTGCGTTTCTGTGGGCAGGCATCTTTGTAACATGTCTTATTAATTTTTGGGTGTGAGCATCCACAGTTTGCTTGCGTCATATATTTGGTTCTGGTTATCTTCATATGTACCCACTCCATAAAATTTCCCCTTCTTTGACACATACCCCACCCGGGTCTGCCCTGGGGGACTTGGGTGGGGTTAGGTACTTTTTAGTTCCCAGGGTCACCCTGGTCAGCCCCACAGGGTGAGTTTTTCTCTCTATTCTGGGGCATGTGTTTCTGTCTACCCGAGGTCCATTCACCTGTATTTGCCTTTTTAAAACTCTCCCTACTGTCTGCACTGCCTGTTGCTCTTGATATTGGATGTGTGTTGCTAAATGGTCTTAGCTTTATTTAGGCCCCATGTGTTAGGTTTATTTAATGTATTTGACCGGCTGGCGACATACATTCAATGTTCTGTTTATTTTTTTTTTTCACAAGCAGTGCAGGCACGTCCTGAGAAAGCCTTGATGCTGGCGGGACGCTAAGCAATGTACAATCAATCAATCTTTGACACATGTATTGATATATTGTATAACAAGCAAATTAATATTCATGAACTTGCTCGATATACATACATGTACTTTCCTTCCCGTAATCTCTTGTAGACCAGAAAGACGCAATCTTGATGCTTGCCTCTGTCCGCAATGCAAAAACGCTAAATATGCACAGACTGTCACATTAGCAAGCTCCTTACGCTCACTAGTAATGAAATACTTCTCAGTGTGTACGTATGCTTGAAACTAAAATAGAGAGCTGCGAACACATGAATTGAATCGCCAAATTATTGAGATAGACGACGCTGATGTGCGCTAGTGATATTGACAACCTTATAAAAGGACTAAATAAACAAACCTGCTGGCATTTTCCATCGTTATCCGTGTTCTAATTACAAGTAGACTTTACTCAACAACACGCACGATTATAGAAAGCACTGATGTCTACACAGTCAAAAGGAATCTCCGCGCTGAGTCAGTCGACTTCTAATACGTGGCACACAACAGGTCACCATTTGGACAGAAACACACATCGGAAGTATCACACGCAGGTTCATAAATAGAGTTATTAACCCATTCAGCCCTGACGCACAACAGCAGGAGATGGGTCGACCATGATAATTCAAGGGCAGTGCCAGATTAGCTTGGTGCCTGTTGGCGCCAAGCTAATCTGGCACTGCCCTTGAATTATCATGGTCGACCCATCTGCTGCAACAGTGGTATAGTCGTTAGATGAGGCCTCCAATATTTGGGAAATACGTGCATCGGGCTAAATGAGTTAATGTCTGTGTTCGCACCGAAGGCAGCTTAACCACTTGTTTTTTGCAACATCGGAGGCGCGCGAGAGGGAATTTAAACAATGAAACATGTTCAGCAGTGTCAGATTTGCTAGGTTCTGTATGTTTGAAGAATACATTTGGTGTTGGACAGTAAAGTTTCCTTCAGCTTATGTGAATGTAAACTTTGTCATGTCATCTGCTTTGCAACATTTAAAAAAAGTCCGACGTGAGCTCCAGACTAAGCGGGCCCTAGATTGTGACATTAACTCTTTGACGCACGGCTGCCTACCCCCTTGACACACGAAGTCATATTTTCTTGACTTTTAATAAGTGCACGCAGGCATGAAAACATACCTCACCTTTTTCATACTATTTCTTGTATTATTCCCACGTGAGCAGTGTCAGAGTGGGGACACTTTAAACACTTGTCAGGCGAGATAACCTAGGGCTAATTGGTTTAGATAGACACGGTCCGCTTCGGTGGTGATGAGTGATACTTCGAGAATGTGGAACTACATGTTCTTGTATTTAGTATGCTAAATGTCCCCTATGTAGCTCTGTGTCTTTCATGTATTTTCGGAGGAGGGTGAATGGAACCAGTTCAGCTTTAGTAGAAGAAGTACATTATAGCTGGAAGGGTCCAGAAAGCAGAGAAGTCGTCTCAGGCCACCGGCTGTCCCAAGAGTGTACACCCTGATGTCGACGAACCTGTTCCTCCTGCTGTGCGCGAAGGCTGTCCAACCTGTCTGCCGATCTGCTGCGCCTGGTTGCAGACTGCGCATCCCGTTGTCGCGACAAAGTCCGTTGGCACGAGACATAAGAACTGGACTTCCGCTCCGATGATGAAGATCGAGAAGGTGAGATGTCCACTCGAATGCGGTCTCTGTCCCGCATCGACTCAGTACGCTGCGCCCGTTCATCCGAATGTGAAGATCAAATTCTTTTGTAATTATGAGTTTCGGGGGTACGCCGTGCATAGATAATCTCTCTCTCTTTACTCTCTCTACGCCGGCTGATAGAACTGACCATACTGGTCCGCTCCCGAAGGAGGTTAACATCGCCAGTGGAACGCCAGTGGTGCCACTCTCTATCTCTAGACCCCAAATTATTTCTTTCTCTTAACTTACCGTGAGATTTATCAACATTGCGCTTTGATATCCTGTCCCCCTCAGAGTGAGTCCCCGAAGGTGTGGCCCTGTCCAGGCGCTGGTCCGGCCTACGGCTGAAGGGCTCTCTCTAGTCCGAGGGGGGGTCCCCCGCTTTTGCTGCCTGGGTTCTCTTATTGCCAGGAGGGCTACTATTTGACTGACCCAACATATTCTCTGCGGGGGGACCGAGCTCTCAAAGGCCTCACTAAATCATAGGGAGGCGAACCCCTGCCTGGCCTGTCTCCCCCTCTGTGGATTGAAGGGTATAAAAGAGCTTTCGGTGCTGTGCGGGATGGCGAATCCCTACGGCTGCTACTAGGCTCAATCGTCCGCGCAGGACGAGGCAGCACTGCACGAGGCACCGGTGGGGGCAGCAGGATCCGTTTATGCGCTGACACACAACCGATATCTGAAATTGCATAACTATGGCTCACATTCAAAGGTAAGGCAGCGCCTTTGCGCCCCGGCCTTTCTCTCCGGTAAAAGGCCCAAAGTTGTGACCAACGGTCTTCCTTCCAAGAAGTGCAAAGCATGCACGGTCTACTGGAAGAACAGCCTGAACAGGGAAGACAAATATCATGCACGTCACTGGGCCATTGAAATTCACCACACCTGGTGCAAGTGCTCACTTGAGCACTGTAACATAAGACAGACATAGGCCTTGCGAGTGCTCGGAGCCTGAAGGAGGGTCCGAGTTCCCGACCGGTCGCGAACATACAAATTCGAAAATTGCGAAATTCGGGAAATGCCGTAGCCCGGTCAAAATACCAGCTGAGGCAGTAACCGATGCTTTACCTGTCCATTTTGAAATAGAATCACACAACCAACACCAGAAAAGAGTAATCCTTCTTTTTATAATCTTTTTCCTTCCTAAAAAGGACCATGAATCACACAAATTGAAGTTTTCCAAGTAGAGTTCACACAGTGTAAGGTCGGAGCACGAAGTGCACACGAACGGTCGAAACTGGGCTAGCGAAGTCACTGGCAGGAAAAGGGTGAGAGCGCCACCGGATAAGGGAGTACGGGAGACCACTTGGGGTTGCAGGGTTATGGTCCCCCTCCCCTAGTGGTTGCCTCCCTTAGTATGAGGGACACACAGTAAGGTTTTTTTGGGGCTAAAATTAAATGAGCTAAGTGAAGGTTCCTAATTAGTAATGTCATTGGTAAGTATTTTTCTAAAAAATACATTTTAAAGAAAAATTAATTTTTGAGTGTTTTAGCTCACACCTGCTCCACAGATTTCCGCGTGCACTTAGGGGGTGCGCTGGTGTGCGGTTAGTAGAGGCAAGTTTTTACTGACTGCGTGCGTCGAAGAGTTAAAGGGTTTTGTGGTGACATCATTTTTCTAGTACGTGTTGTACACACAGTGCCACTATCAGTGGCGCTGAAGGGGTAAGTTCGCTATGTTTTAGCGCAAATCTAAAAAAAATGTGAAAAAATCCAGCGAAAGTCTACACAGCCTGAATGAACCTGGCGTAAATCTAGCTAGTGTAAATGTGTGCTATCTCTATTCCATTGAGATATTTATATTTTTGTAAATTCAAGCCTTTGTCAATTTATGATGGGTGGAATCATGCTGTGGACTTTCACAATGAGTTTATTTAGATCTAAAAATAAATGGAAAATCAGAGGAACACACATTTGCACTTGGTAGAAATACGTCTGGGTGGATTTGCGCTGAATACATTTCGGTCATGTGCCAGTCCGTCTATAAAGCAGGCAATCAGTTGCCTGTCTTTGATAGGACCGTCTTCATCTGGGAACGCCTCTTCTCCTAATGAGATCAGTCTCTCCGCATATAGAGGAACGCTTTCATCCTTCCCCTGTCTAGCTCTTTGTAGGAGGGTCAGGGTGTGCTGTTCATCCCTGAACTCTCCAAATCTGACCGTTAGTTGTTCTTTCAATTCCTCCCAACTGTTATTCCCGTTTGAATAAAACGACCGATGAAGTTGCTTACTGCCCCACTATTCGCTTGATATGCAATGAAGGCCTTCCTCCCTACTATGTTTACTAGTGCGGCATATTTTTCTATTTTTTTCATCCACTCCGCAAACTTCTTTTGATCTCCATTGAAGGTGGGGATCAGTTGAGAGATAGACTGTGCGTTAACAGAGGACGACATCCCCTCTATCTGGCTACCTAGTGCGGCCAATATTGGGTTCAGTGGGTGTAACATTCCTAAGTGTTCTTCTGCCATTTTTCAATGAACTACAAATTACTACTGGCCCTTATTCAAAACTGTAGCGTTGACACAAAAAGGTCACTCACCCACTGTTCAGCGTTGTTGACGATAGTTGTGGTCCGAGGTGGTGTTTCGTCTGTTGGCTCCTTCTCAGTCTTCCCCACCCGGGTCTGCCCTGGGGGACTTGGGTGGGGTTAACTACTTTTTAGTTCCCAGGGTCACCCTGGTCAGCCCCACAGGGTGGGTTTCCCTTCTACTCTGGGGCATGTGTTTCTATCTACCCTTGGTCCATTCACCCGTATTTGCCTTTTTAAAACTCTCCCAACTGTCTGCATTGCCTGTAGCTCTTGATATTGGATGTGTGTTGCTAAATGGTCTTAGCTTTATTTAGGCCCCATGGCGTAGGTTTATTTAACGTATTGGACCGGCTGGCGACATACATTCAATATTCTTTTTTTCTTTTTTTTCACAAGCAGTGCAGGCACGTCCTGAGAAAGCCTTGTTGCTGTCGGGACGTTAAGCAATGTACAATCAATCCTTCTCAGTCTTGTTTAAAGTTGTGGGCTCGAACTCTGCTTTCTAGTAGTGGGCTGGAACTCTGCTTTTTAGTTGTGGGCTCGAACACTCGTCTTCTCTTCTTGTTTCTGTCATCCTGCGATAGTTCTGCCATACCCGTTCTGACATCCTGGTCACGGCACCAAAAAGGTATGGTCTTTGTTACACACCGGCCACGCGCCATACTCAAGAGTTGTGTGAACAAAGACACCACCAAACATTTGTGTTTCCAGAAATGTCTTTTATTTCAGGTACAACATTCTTCCAATAAGTTGGGCAGGACCAACCTACGGAATAGTGAAGTAATAATCGGAGCTCTCAGTCCCCTTCTCCTGAGCTCCCTGTTTGAGCTCTTCTCTCACTCTCTAGCTCATCCCTCGCTAGCTTGCTTTCAGCTTCTTCCTAGCTTCCTTGCTTCTTCCTCTCTCAGCTCTGCACTATATATACTTATTTGCGAAACAGTGCCCTATTAAGGTAAATTCATTCACAGTGACCTGGTATTCCATTGTAGCACTTTTAGCGTGGTGTTATTAGGGGTGAGTACAGGACCTGGAGGGTCGAGAGGAAATCCGAACTTTAATATGGCGGCTACCAGAAGTATGAATTTAGCATAACTATACATCCTGTTCGATAGGGGAATCAGTCTGGTTCTCTTCTACAGTGGGATTGTTACTGTGGGACTTTTGGGTGGTGAGGATCATCGCGAAGATTATTTTGTTAAAGTTCACGATGACCCTCAAGAGTGCCTGAAAATCACCAGCCAGGATTGCCTGCAAGAGGTTATCCATGTTGATCTGGATATCATTAATCATTTTAAGTTCGGCCTGATTTAGATTGCGAAGGTGGTCCCTGCAGCCAGTCTTGTAAGTGAGTCTTTTTTTTGCACTTTAGGGCGTTTTGCCCCTGTCTACTCATCCCCTCCGGGGAGGGGGGAGCGGGGCTGTACGATCTCATGGCTGGGGGGAGCACCTTAGCAGGTGATCCAGGCCTGTTGCTGTCGGATGCAGGTCTGGCGGGCCCCACAGCATTGGGGGTTTTAGACTTAGTCTGGTTTACCAGTGGGGTTTTGACCGCCTGTTCCGTTCTGCCAGCCTGCGGCGGTGTTGCCCGCCTGGGGTGACCCACCGCCAATGGAGGCTGACGAGGAGGGTCAGGCCCAGTGGGATGTCCGCAAATGGCAGGTTTGGTCCAGGCGTTCTGGTCCAGTGGTGGTGAATTAATTTTGTTTTTCTTAGATTCTAATTCTGCGTTTCTCTTATTTATATTCGTTTGGGCTCTGCGGACGGCCATAGGATAGGGAATATAGCTTTGATTCCTTATTCTATTGGCCTCTCGGAGTAGGATGATACGGGGACATTTTTGGTAGGCCGCGCTGTGGGCCCCACCGCAGTTAACACACTTGGCCAGAGCTGTGGGGGGACAGTCCTTGCGGGTGTGTCCCTGACCGCCACATCTGACACACTTTTAAAAAAAATTTGCACACCTTGGCCGTGTGCCCCAGCCAGCAGCACTTAGTACAATGTGCCCGGGGGGGGGGGGGGGGGGGGGGGGGGGGGGTCAAACGGCTCAAGGGGCATGATTTGTACTCCAATTTAGATTCTTGCGGGCAGCATAGTTAGGTTGCGGATTTCGATTTTGACCGCTTTGTTTTTGATCCCTATTGTTTAGCCTTGTGACCGTGGCGCTAATGCCTTGTTTTTAAGAAGTGAGTCAGTGATGTCGTCCATGTCGTCATGTAACGAGATGCCATGGGCAACGCCTACTACTTTGGGGATGGGGACAGTACACTACCCGTGCCCCCCCCCCAATGTCGGTTTTGGCAGCTAGTTTTGATTGGGCCCTCTGGCTGGGGCATGAAACGATCCACATGTTGAACCCGATAGATCTCAGCGAGATTTCCGACGGAGCCACACCAGCACTGTCACAAATATGTATTTGTTGTGACCCATGGTTACGGATGAGGGTGGAGACGGTCCCCAGGTCCCTGATTTGGACCGGGAACCGGCACCATAACTCAGCCATGGGTTCGGTGTTCGCACCGTCAGATCTCTCACCGGTTTTTTTCCTGGGGTTAGCTTTTCGTTGTTTTCGGACTGGTATGAAGGGTGTGTCTTCTCCGTGCCCGTTCCCCACCCGGGTCTGCCCTGGGGGACTTGGGTGGGGTTAGGTACTTTTTAGTTCCCAGGGTCACCCTGGTCAGCCCCACAGGGTGGGTTTCCTTTCTATTCTGGGGCATGTGTTTCTGTCTACCCTTGGTCCATTCACCTGTATTTGTCTTTTTAAAACTCTCCCAACTGTCTGCACTGCCTGTAGCTCTTGATGTTGGATGTGTGTTGCTAAATGGTCTTAGTTTTATTTAGACCCCATGTTGTAGGTTTATTTAACGTATTTGACCGGCTGGCGACATACATTCAATTTTCTGTTTAGTTTTTTTTTCACAAGCAGTGCAGGCACATCCTGAGAAAGCCTTGTTGCTGTCGGGACGTTAAGCAATGTACAATCAATCAATCAATTCTCCGTGCCCGTTGGGTCCATCCTCCATGATAATTGATATGGAGGCCGGTATCCTCTGACGGGCAGGGGGAGTTTTGGCCCTGATCAGTGAGCGAAATTTCTATGGGTGTTTTGCGCGTTTGCTCAGGCGTGTGAAACACGCTTTGGGTAGCGTTGAGCTCTGGCGTTTGCTTTATGGGATTGTCCTGATTAATAATGAGAGCTAGGTTAGTAGGCAGTGTAAGGGCTGCCGGTGACGGGGGGAGAGGTCAATACCCCAAAGGGGTTAACGTTAGGGTCACGCGGGGTTGAGGTACCCACGTGACTTTCAGGGAGGAGGTGGGGGCCCTTTGTTCCCCGCATCGGCGGGGTGAGTTGGAGCGCTGTAGCTGTTTTTTCTTTCCTTTTTCACGTCTAGATTGTCCCTCTCTCAAGGGAGAGCGATTTTTATTTACATTTAGTGACTACTGAGCCTTCGCTGCTGTCAGTAGCAGAGCTGGTGTCGGACAAAAACCCGATTGGATCCGCGACCGAGGTCGGGTCCATGTCACTTGACATGCTTTTTTTTTTTTTTTCCAGACGTGAGAGGAGCTCACGACACAGCAAAGGTGTCCGCCGTGAGTCACGTGTAGGCTTAATGGCCCGAGGGCCCAGTTAAAATTGTCTAAGCTAGTTTCTATGTTCCCAAAGACACTAAAATGCTAAAATGGTATTAGGGTAAAATAGTACACAATGCACATATATACAAGGTCTTTAAGAGGACAGCAAATCGGAAACAATGTGAATAAGCAGCCTATACCTCGTAAAATTTTGGATGCCACCGCAGAGTGAGTAGAAATGGCGCCAAGAAGGCCGGAGTTGGCGCTAGGCACTAGTGTGCGATCCTAAAAAGGACGCTCGACCAGATCAAATTTCACCAGTGCCAGTGCCAGAGTCGTCGTTTATGTTGACCGCTGGGAAGTTAGTAGTGGCAGGTCGCTGTAGTGATGAAGCGAGGACAGCCAAGGAGTCAGGCAGTCGATCTTCGATATTCAAGATGGCAGAGCTGGCCAAGTCGAGCAGAGCTAGGTTCACAGGAAGCGGGAAGCTGGAGTAGCCAGCCTCGAACTGACGACCGAAGGCGAATTTGTGAGCTGTAAGTGGCTGTGACCTCCCACCACAACAGAGGAGGAGTGAGTGAGTTGATGACCTCCCGGGCGACGACGATATTTAACTCACCACCTCCAATCGGATGCATGTCACATCCTCTGCCTACAGTTGCCTAACTGTACTAAGGATAAACTGCCCAAAATTCCGGGATACCACTATCCGCCAAATACCGAGAAAATAAATAGCCCCCAGGATAAAATCTATACCGTTACATATATCGTGATTGGCCTCGATCACGAATATGCTCCTACTCCTATACCAACCTATTTGTTGCAACCTATTTATAGTCACCAGCAAAATATACAACTCAGTAATAAAAAAAACTAAAATTATTAACCTATACACCCCTAAATCAATCTAGCCTGAGGGCCTTAACTGGATTAATACTCTCGAACGCGGAGGATGGCTCATCCTCGACGATTTCAACATAAGACACCCCTTGTGGTGCAGATTAAAAGGGAGCGCCATAGCCACCTCCCAAGCAGACGAAATCGTTAATTATAACTTTATAATCTTACATAACGGGGAGCCCACCTGTATACCAGATACTCCTAATGCTAACCCGTCGGCTATAGACCTAACCCTAGTCTCCCCGGAACTCTATTCTGATGTGACATGGACCCCAGTAAATGACCAACTAGGGAGTGATCATATTCCCATTCTAATAGAAATTGAGTTAAATACAACTACTATTCCGCCAAACCAGTCCACAATACCTAAATTCCGATATGAAAAAGCTGACTGGCCAAAGTTTCAAGAGATCATCAAGAATGGCCATAAAATTAAGGATAATCCAGATATCAATGCACTGTGTGACGACGTCACCAAACTAATTATTACCGCAGCAAAAGAGGCAATACCGTGCAGTAGAGGTGCCCCGGACGGGAAGCCTTGTAATGCGTGGTGGACCGATGATTGTGATATAGCAGTCAAGGATAAGAAAAAAACCTTATTATATCTGAAAGAAGTTTCGAAATTCCCAAAATTTTCAGACTATGAAACTAGCTAAAATTAAATGTAATCAAGTGGTTTGCTCTAGCTAAACTGAACTTCTTGCAAGAAATGATTCAGCAAGAAGTCAGTAATCCAACGCACCTTAGCAGAGCATGGAAACTAGTAAAAAAAAACTTAAAAATAAATATAATCCATCACCAGTACCCATTCTACATCAGGGTGACAAATTAAGTGCTGACACCGACAAGGCAGAGCACCTTGCTGCCACCTTTGCCGCTGCTAGTTACATTCCAAATTTACCCACCACGGTCAGAGACTTCAGAATAGCTGAGGAAGCCAAAGCTGAATACGACGAGCCGGTACCTAACAATAACTTGCCCATAAACAACCCATTCTCCATGGCCGAGCTTGATGCGGTATTGGAAAACACCAGAGGCACTAAGACTGCCGCAGGTGCTGACCAGGTTACCTATATCATGCTTAAGCACCTTCCCATAGAAGGTAAACAGCTGTTGTTAAATCTTTACAATAAATGTTACTTAACGAATTCCTACCCTGAAACATGGCAGCATGGAATTATAATCCCCATACCTAAACCCCACGAACCAAGAAACCAGGCCAGCTCCTACCGTCCTATAACTTTAACATCCCATATGAGTAAAGTCTGGGAGAAATTGATTAAAGTCCGTCTCGACTACCACCTAGAGAAAAATAATAGTATTCCTAACGTTCAAGCAGAATTTCGAAAACATAGATCCTGTACTGATCAGCTATATAATATATCTGCCTCTATTAAATCCGCGCTCAGAAAAAAAAACGGAAGGTGCTGGCCTGCTTCTTTGATGTAAAGTGCGCTTTTGACCTAGTATGGCATCAAAAACTTCTACTTAAAATTAAAAACCTAGGCTTATCAGGACATTTCTATAACTTTATTAAGAACTTCCTTACCCGGACCATACAAGTCAGATTAAATAAGTCACTCTCCAGTCACTATGAAATTGACTGCGGAGTACCCCAGGGAACGTGCCTTGCATCGACACTATTCAATATTATGATAGCAGATCTGCCTAAAGCACTAGCTAATAACGCGAACCCTGCTTCGTTATCGCAATATGCCGACGACATTGCTATATGGAGGTCTATCAAAATCAAAAACAAAAATCAGCACAGAAGAAGTGCCCAGATTGTTAAAAATTTTCAACTCCATATAGACACTGTCCAAGCATATATGCACCAAAATGGCTTCAGCCTTGCCTATGATAAAACACAGCATATACTATTTTCATCTAGAAAAATACAGCACAATTTCAAATTTACGCTAAATGTGGACGGTACTGACCACCCACTTATATTCTGCCAACAAATAAAATTCCTTGGAGTCACCTTTACCCCTACCCTCTGCTGGACTCCTCACATCAATAGCCTGATAAAAAAAAAAAGGCCCAACAGCCTATAAACCTCATTAACGACATGAACCCTGGGGTAAAAGCACCAAATTACTGGTCAATTTACATCATGCGCTTGTGAGGTCTAATGTAACATATGGGCAGGAATGCTTTTTCACTGCAACCCCTAACACCCTAAAGAAATTGGAATCCCTAGAAATGAGATCGCTCAAATGCATTCTAGGGCTTCCAACCCGTGCCAATAATATGGCAGTTTATGCAATGTCCGGATTACCTCCCCTGGACCTGCAGTGCAGCCAAGCCCCCTGTATGCCGTCAGACTCCATAGGGTCAGAAATAACGCACAGGATACCTATACGATGGAACTTGGCGATAATACTAACAGGACTAGCAAAAATAATCAAGATAAACTTAAAACGCTACCAAAATTCATAACGGATATACTCACCGCCTCAGACGTTGATCCTCTCTTGATCAGGCACACTCCATTGCCGACTCGTCCGCCATGGACCCTCCTCACCGGATCTGTAATTACCAAAATCCCGCTTGTTAGTAAAAAAGATGATCCTAACCTGCAAAAAATAAATTCGCTAGAATATCTAGAAGAAAATTTTCCCCAAGCTACTAGGGTGTACACCGATGGGTCGAAAATCCGCGACCGGGAGGTTGCCGGCGGATTCGTCATCCCCTCCCTAAATAAAACTGTCTATTTTAACCTCAATGAAGGCTGCTGTACTGCACTGCCGAGCTAACTGCCATCTTGCTAGCACTACGGCATCTTATAATAATAATAATTACGGTATTTATAATGCACTTATAATAATTATAACTCTAAGCGCGCACTCACAACTCGCACACGCCTGCGCACGCTTTAGACAATGACTCACGTAACACAAATAGTGAAAATACATTATGACGGTCAGCTTGGGGTGGGGAGTGTGGTGATATAGTGCTAAAACTGTTGAAAGAGGTGAGTTTTGAAGGCGGACTGGAAGGAGGAGAGCGAGTGTTTCTGACGGAGAGAGTGTGGGAGAGTGTTCCAGGTGGATGGACCGTATACTGAGAAGGAGCGGGGGCCGAAAGTGCTGAGTTTGGTACGGGGGATGAGGAGGCGGAGCGGGGAGGAGTGTAGGGGTGAAGTAAGTTGGAGAGATAGGCAGGAGCGTAGTTGTTCAGGGATTTGTAGCAGAGAGACAGAATCTTGTATTGGATGCGTTGGGGGGATGGGGAGCCAGTGAAGGAGCTTGAGCAGGGAAGTGATGTGGTCGGATTTTTTCTTTCCGAGGACGAGGTGGGCAGCATTGTTCTGGACGCGCTTGAGAGTGGTGGAGTGAGGAAGGCCGGAAAGGAGAGAGTTGCAGTAGTCGATGCGAGATAAGATGAGAGAGACAGCGAGTTTGGTGGCTGCTTCGGTAGTGAGGTATTTTCTGATCTGACTGATGCGGCAGAGGTGGAAATAACATGCCTGAGCCGTGGCGGAGACATCTTATGGCACTATCGACCCAATATCAGATACTGGTGTGCTCTGACTCTCTCACCGCGTTACAATCTGTACAAGCCAGTAACCCTATACTTAGACCTGAGATCAACCAGGAAATTAAATATATCATCCACCTACTCAGTGCTCGTGGAATAGATACAATCCTGCAATGGATCCCAGCCCATGTAGGTATCCCAGGAAACGAGCTCGCTGATAAGGCAGCTAAAAATGGGCGCCAGGAACGCCCCGGGTGACTTAAGGATACAACTGCCTGTGACTGTGGCGCTCCTGCAAAATAAGAAAAACAGTTAAAACCTTTGTGTCAAATAGATACATAGCGCTCAAAACCAAATACCCAACTATTCCAGCTTTCTCAATAAAAGCCCCACTCTTGGTTAAAACCCACCCATTCATTGACCCAGTTATATACAGACTGTTTACTGACAGCTGGCGGGTCAAGTATGCTCGCCCCACATGCCTGTGTGGTGAGGACTTTACCCCCGACCATGCCCTAATAAGTTGTTCCTACTTTGCGACTGACTGCTCTGCAGTCAGGACTGCCTTCCCTGAAGCTATGTCTATCACTGAAATACTAACTAACTAACTACACTCTACCAAATAGCGACAGCCGCATGGCACAGCTGATCTAACACAACACTCGTAACCTAGTTACTTGACCTACAAACACACGCGGCTGGTCGCCTCTCTAGCTAACTCATATGTCTATTTTTCCCAATTAATTACTAAATTCTATAACCTCTCGTAGCTCTACATGCCCAAGTTACTGTAATTAGATAACTTTATGGGCGATGTATGTAGCAGCGCGTCATCAGGTCACCGAGTCAGCCATCTTGGCTGCTGAAGTTTCCTGTTGACACCCGCCTGCACTCGGCAGGGTCTTCTGCCTACACGCGTAAGCTACCGATATACTAAATAGCATCATTCAATTACCTGCACCTCCCCATATCGGACGATGGCCGTTATAGTTGGTAAATCCCTCTGGCTAATTCATAATCCTAGAACGTTTTACTGACACCATACAGTTGTCTATGGCAACACATTCCTCAGTTAACCAACAACGCGCATGCACAAATATGTAAATCGCGCGGCACGGCGACTGACCTTCAACTCGGCTGCTACGTGCGCGCCACACGCACTAGTGTTTGAGCTCTGGCCTTACACAAATTAATCCTCCCATAATAAACTTTGAGGACGATCTTTATTTCGCTCCTTGTTACCCTACAGCCAAACGCAAGGTGTGTATGATGGAAGACGCAGCCAGACAAGAGTGAGTTTCCAGAAGATTCTTTTATTTCATGTACATGGTTATCCTTACTAGATTGGGCAGGACCAATCTAGTAGCGAAATCAACAATCGGAGCTTTCTGTCCTGAGCTCTCGTCCGAGCTCTTCTTCTCCTGAGCTCTTGTTTTCCCCTCCTCCCTCTCGTTCTGAGCTCTCCACAATATATACCCATTTGGGGAACCCGGCCTTGTTATTACAAACACCGCTTTTGGCCCCCAATCTGTCAAAAGGGTGGTTTACTGTCACCCATTAAATTTTGCAAAACACGATCTTCCTTCAGGCCGTACCTATTACGTTGTTAACAAGGTATATTTCTCGATCTTGGCCTTACTTATTCAGTACTTTACGCCCCAGGCAGTGTGGTCCATGGTCAATGATGCACGCTCACAAATTCACAACATGGGAACCTGCGTCATTGCCCGATCGTGCCCCTTGGCCGTTAACACTTTCAGGGTACGTTAGGACGTTAACACTTATAGTGTAACATTCCTCCCCATCTTACCAGAAAAAAAAAGGAATCTTAATTCATAAGATTCGGTTTTTTTTTTCATTACATAATCATTCATAATACATTAACTTCCCACAATTAACCATAATAATAATTCTGCACATACAACTTATTCTTTTATAAAATGATGTATCAAATAGGATATAGTCACTCTGATTAAAACATAAATACAACTAATTGTCCGGCGACATTGCGCCAATGAGTGTCCACATCCAAATCATAGTTCTTCTTCACCCTAGCGACGGGTAAAATTTCACAATGTTCGAGTCTGGGAGTAACTGTACTCCGTCCTCCAGCATCGGCGTAGGGTCCTTCACTCTTTTGACGTCATGCACGTACAACTTATTCTTTTATAAACTGATGTATCAAAATAGGATATAGTCACTCTAATTAAAACATAATAATACAACTAATTGTCCGGCGACATTACGCCACTGAGCGTCCACATCCAAATCATAGTTCTTCTTCACCCTAGCGACGGGTAAAATTTCACAATGTTCGAGTCTGGGAGTAACCGTACTCCGTCCTCCAGCATCGGCGTAGAGTCCTTCACTCTTTTGACGTCATGCACGTCCGCTGAATTCACAGCCGCCGAAGTCAACGTAGGCTCCGTGACCCTACGTTTACCCTTCCCGAGTCTTGATAGTATGGGGCCAAACCACGAGCTAGTTTTTCCTTTATAACGTCTATACCCAATCCCGACTATAATTAGTATGACAGTCACTACTATTAATCCAATGACAACATATATCCACCATGCCCACCCTTGCTCTGGTGTCGCAAATCGCATGCTCCGAAGGCGAGCAATCAAATGGTCCATTGGCATTTCCTTGATTTCCCCTAACTCTTTTGGCAGAGAGATGGGGTCATAAGTTGGTAAGGCATTATAAAATGGTTGCCATAGCGTTATATTTGAAAACGCATAATTTTCGAGCCATCCTACCAAGCTGTCTTCTACCTGGTACTGGCTCTCTTGTTGATAGTATGGTGTTAACATCAATCTATCACTAGTAGCTGTACACGACTCCCTGAGACGAATGAGCGATAAAGGTGGGTTGACCTGTTGGTACGTGACCCCTTTACCATGACAGCTAATACTGACCTTTAACGGGCTGTGGGTACTAATAACCCAGATCCCATCCATTATGTACCTTGCCATAGGTAACACTGTACCTAATTTGACCTTTGTTTGACAGTGCGTTGCAATTACGTCTGTATTATTTAAGAATAGAGCCGTAATACAGAACTGAATAATATTCATAGGGTATATTGCACTTCTAATGGCGCAGAATCCTATCAGAGGTTTGGAACAGGCTTCAAGTTCAGCCTCCGTGAGGAACGCGAACCGCGTGCGTTGCGCATCTACTGCTATCGTAGTCGATTCCAAGTCATACTGGGCCGTCATAGATTCTGGCACAGGCCGACTTGAATCTCCTGTTACTAATGGTACTGGCAAGTTGTGTACCTTATAAATTTCAAATTTCTCATTAAAATCGAGCAGTGGTATAGGTACAATTACTAGAATTCGTGAATTTTCCAAAATCGTTGTACAAGTAAGAAATTGATAAAATTTCCATAACTCTTTCTTGGGATCCCCAGGTAGGTGTAGGGGAGACTCTAATCGTAATTCAACCTCCGTTAACAATTTTCGAAGGTTATGCGGAGTGATCGTACTTGGAGCCAAACGGCCGAGAGATAACATGTTCAACTGAAGTTGAAGATGTTCAAAATATATCGTCAGGCGTTGAATCATTTGTTTGACCTCTTCAATGACCAAATCAATTTGGAGATACGTTGAAATAAACGTTTCTAACTCGTAGACCTGCTTTTGCATTTCCTGCGTTATGTTACTTAACTTTTGATCGAGTTGCGTCACACCTTCCATTAACTGATTAAGCGTGTGTCTGTTTTCCGAAATCTCGACACGTGATGCATTAATTATGGTCAGACTTTCGTCCACTACATGTGCCAACTCTTGTTGATTATTTGCTAGAACTTGTACATTGTCTTGCACGGCTCTCAAATCCGATTCAGAAACAGTACCGAAAAGGAAATTGAGGGCACTACCTACAAACGGAATTAGTGATCTTCTCCTTCGGCCATACAGCGTATTGTATTCCGCAAAGGACTCAGATATTCCATTATAGGTATCCATAACTATTTTTAATTCTTGCCCTAGCTGCGCGAAGTTCTTTACGAACTGTTTCCTTTCCTCAAAATAATGCGAAATGACATTCCAAGTGTTGTCGGTGACATTTTTCACGTCTCTATAGATCTTATTGATTGCGTTATGGTATGGCTGTAAGTCAATGACAAAAGTTACCAACCATCGCGACCTAGTCGTAGTAACCTCATCGAGTTTCTGAAATACGACGTTGTGATTGATATTTAAGCCCTGTACTAGCCCCAAAACTATCAGACTCAGAAAAAGCTTCATCATCTTGTTGTCTGCAACAAACAAGATACCACCAGAGACTTACATACCATTGTCTCTGACAATGACCCAAATCATGTGCCATGATTTACATATTTACAATAAGTCCTCTCTCAGATACCGCCTGAGAGTAGCATTTTCTAATTTGAAGCCTTCTGTGGCAGAAGAGTCAGTATCGCTTCAAGTAATTCCCTAACCCCGTTAGTCTGTAAACTAGGCTGAATCGAACGATCCTCGTCGATTTCCACATCATCAGAACTGTCTGATGTGCCCTTATTACAACTAACTTTTACTGCTGAGAGAGACCTTCTCTCTTTTGTTTTCAGGCGCTTTCGTAATTCCATCAACGGAATGTCCTCCTCGGATGAAGAATGCTCGCGCTCTTTTCGTACTCCCCTAGTCAGTCTGTCTCGTGCGTTTTCTAACCCTACTTCGTCTTCACTGTCGCTACTGGATGACTCTGGGACTACAGCCTGGGTGGCTTTACGTAATGTTCTTCCCCTGGGTTTTGGGACCGGCCAGTCATTAATCTTGGCCAGCCGCAAATGTTCGGCATGGGATCTGACTTCAGTACCATCAAGTTGATGTCTTACTCTGAACGTGACAGGTGACAATTGCTCTACTACTCGATAGTGCGACTTCCACTTACTGTCTAGTTTATTGCGTCTTCGGTGATTACGAAGGTATACTGGATCACCGACCTTAATCTCGACAGGCGGTACATCTCTATTGGCATATTTAGCCCCTTTCTTCTGTGCTTTCTTAATTCGCCGATACACCTGTGTGAAGGCCTTGTGTTGCTGTTCAAGCGCTATCTTGTGAAAATCTTCCCCAGCGTATTTTCTTCGGGGTCTCAGGATATTATCTAACGGTAGCACTGGATCGCGACCGTATAGTAAAAAGAAAGGGGATTCCTGCGTAGTTTCTGAAACACAGACCCTATAGGCTGCTAGTACCTGGTTAATATGCACGTCCCATGTCGAAAAATCCTCTTGTATCTTTTTGGACAGAATGTCGTTAAAAGTTCTATGAAAACGCTCGACCTTAGCATTGGACTGTGGGTGATAAAGACTGGTCGTGACATGATCTATGTTCAGTTCTGCTAGTGTTTCTGCCATGACCTTGTTTACATTTTCCGACCCGTTGTCCGAGACTATCTGCAATGGGCAGCCATGTCTGGGTAGGATTTCCTCTACCAGCAGCTGCACCACCGACTGCGGCGTTTTGTCTGGCACGGGGAATGCCTCTACCCAACCTGTCAGATGACAGATAAACGCTATGACATAGCGATTTCCGCTGAGAGAGCGGTCAAACGGACCTGCCAAGTCCAAAGACAATTTTGCGAATGGATATGGTGGAATATCCATTTCCTGAACGGGTGCCTTTTTCTTCTGTAACATTCTGGTCTGACAAACGACACATCCACTAATATATTCATACAACTGTTTGTACATGTTAGGCCAATAATACTTTCTACTGACTGTATCATGAGTCTTGTCGATCCCTAAATGACCATTATCGTCATGGTACTGTCTGACTACGTACTCTACCAAGTGAGACGGAACATACAATCTGGCTACTGGTTCATCATCAGGATGAGACAAAAAGTACAACACGTCCTCTATCAGCATGTATCTTCTATTGACCGTTATGGTCCCTTGCTCGTTAACTAACAAATCCTTGAGGCGTACTATTTCAGGATCCTTTTCCTGTTCCTCAATAATGTCAAACCCCGGTAAATCTACTTTTTCCAGCTCTTCGTCACATCCTGTCCTTACTGCACAGCTAGCGAACTGTTTGGGTACGAATTGGTTGGAGTTTATTACTCCGATGACAAAAGCGTTGTCGTTAACCTCCCTAGTTGTCTCCTCTTCTTCCTCCTGTTCTAACACCTGCTTACCTCCCGGCATTCTAGATAGCAAGTCTGCCAATACATTTTGGGGACCGGGGATATATTCAATTGAACAGTTATATCCCGAAATACCGAGGGCCCACATCTGCACCTTCTTGTTCTGCATTGGTGAATTCAGTAAATACTTCAGAGGCATGTGATCCGTGCGGATGACAAACTCTGCATTGTGTAAATAATGATTCAACTTTTGCAGCGCATAATGGATTGCAAATGCCTCTTTCTCTATGGTTGACCATTTCCTTTGACTAGCACTAAGTTTATGAGATAAGAAATAGATGGGTCTCTCCACCCTTATACCTGGGGAAATGTCTGACTCCTCATCACAGGCTTGCGCGAGACATGCCCCCACACATGTGTCGCTGGCATCTGTATATAGGATGTACGGACGCCTTGTGTCTGGATAGGCTAACACTGGTGCTACAGCTAATGTTTCCTTCATTAAATCAAACGCTTTTTGGCATTCTTCTGACCAACTGAATCTAGCATACTTGCGCGTTAGCGCTATGATTGGTTCAGCCATCTGCGAGAAGTTAGGTATCATCTTCCGGTAGAAACCAATCATGCCAATGAATGAACGGCACTCCCTGACACAGGTCGGAGCTGCCATAGCACGAATGACTTTTACTTTTTCCTCATCTGGCTTTATCCCCTGACTACTAATAACAAACCCTAAATACTTTGTTTCTTCCTCAAAGAACTGACATTTTCCTAGTTTGAGCTTTAGGTCATGTTGTCTTAATCGATCGAAGACTGTCTGAAGGTGACACAGATGGTCTTCTATTGTTTCGGAGAAGACCAAAATGTCATCGAGATAGGCACAAGCATAGCTCTCTAACCCAGCGAGGACGATGTTCATAAGCATCATGAACAGTCCAGGGGCGCCGACTAAACCAAAGGGCATTTTTGTAAATTCAAATAACCCCTTGTGACATGCAAACGCTACTCTATCCCTGCTTTCCTGGTCAGCCATTTTGACCTGCCAGTATCCCGACTTAAGGTCCAGACTGGTAAAGTATTTGGCCTTCCCCAGCAGTGACAGAATATCGTCTATCAATGGTAGTGGGTATGACGTTTTCTTGGTTATCTCGTTCAACTTTCGAAAGTCCACACACAGGCGCTTTGAGCCATCCTTCTTGGATACTATCACTAAACTAAATGACCACGGTGACTGAGAGCGTCTTATCACCCCTGCCTGTAACATCTCTTCTAAAGCTTTGTCTACAACCTCTCTATCTTGAAGCGGGACTCTATAGGGTTTTATTCGAATTGGGGGATGATCCCCGGTATCCAGTTTCATGGTGACAGTGTCAGTCGCCCCTAAATCAAGGTCGCTACTCGCAAACAAGTCTTGATTGTTTGTTATGAGCTCTGACACTATCCCTTTCATCCTTTCCGGCGCAGTTACTTCCGTCAAGTCGACTGCCGATACCTGCCGATCCACTGAACCCATCTGTACTTCATGTACTTCCTGTACTGTCGTTACCTTCCCTACAACACAACCCCTTCTAACTCTATACGTCTTGTTTGTGTTGTTAACTATCAGTATGTGGTACGTCTGGCTATTATTTTGTTTGACTACAGTGTTTGTTATTAACAGTCCCGGTTCCTGGGCTATGAATCCCTGGTCCGTTTCAGAAATCTCTAAGAGTGTCTCTTTTGTAAAGTACGGAGCATTCTTCATCCGTACCTGGAGTATCTCTGCTGTCTGCGGTTTTATCACCTTCGTCTTAGTCACTCTGACTAAAGACGAAATGTGAATGTCCTGTTCATAGGGCACATACACACTCCCGACTCTGAGTTTCTTTAAATCAAAATAAATCCTTACCCCGTTTTTATCTAACCAGTCATTCCCCAAAATAAAATTCCTGTTGAGCCCCGATACCACGTAGAATTTATGTTTAAACTTTTGCCCCGCTACCGTAAATTCTATTTCTGAACTCCCCAAAACTTGTAGAGCTTCTCCACTGACTGACTGTAGCGAAACATCCCCCCTTCCTAACTTTGGCTTATGACTAAGTTTATCGTAAGCCCCCTTACTAATCAAAGACACCTCGGCTCCCGTGTCTATCAGACTACGAAATCTTTGCTTTCCAATTCTAAAAACTATGCATTTTGGACTACCTGCTACGTTAATACTAAATAACTGACTCTTGCTACTGTCCCGGTTCTGCGTAACGGCCTCGTGTGCCGCAGAACCCTTTAGTTTTCCTGTCTACCAAACCTTTGTCTGCCTTGTGACCGCCCATTGCCCTTCCTGCATTCCCGTTGGATGTGGCCCCTCTCTCCACATTTTACCCCACCCGGGTCTGCCCTGGGGGACTTGGGTGGGGTTAGGTATTTTTTAGTTCCCAGGGTCACCCTGGTCAGCCCCACAGGGTGGGTTTTTCTCTCTATTCTGGGGCATTTGTTTCTGTCTACCCTTTGTCCATTCACCTGTATTTGCCTTTTTAAAACTCTCCCTACTGTCTGCACTGCCTGTAGCTCTTGATATTGGATGTGTGTTGCTAAATGGTCTTAGCTTTCTTTTGGCCCCATGTGTTAGGTTTATTTAATGTATTTGACCGGCTGGTGACATACATTCAGTGTTCTGTTTATTTTTTTTTCACAAGCAGTGCAGGCACGTCCTGAGAAAGCCTTGTTGCTGTCGGGACGTTAAGCAATGTACAATCATCAACAATCTCTCCACATTTCCAACATTGGATGGACTGACGTTGTTCTACTGCGTTTATTGACCGACAGTTTCGTGCCTGATGCCCCATTTTCCCACACTTAAAACACCCCCGGTGGCGGGCGTGATCTACCTCCATGGCCTCCTCTCTTTCCCTAACCGGTGGCCTCTGCCTTTCCCTAACTACTGGCCTTGGTGGGCTAGCTGGTTGGTTATCTCTCGCTCGTAGTTCGAATCGATGGCGAAGGTTTTCTTCTTGCATTGCCACTTGTACTGCCCTATCTAGCGTGTTAGCATTGTCCCGTAGGACTTTCATTTTTAGAGAATCGTGTGTTAGCCCGTCAACAAAAAAGTTTGTTAGTTGTCTCTGCACTATGGCTGCGCCCATCTGACCCGGGAAGGCTTCGCCGGCCAGGGTCATTAGACGTTCCGCATAGACAGGTACACTCTCGGTAGATCCTTGCCTTACCCTTTGTAACAATGCGAACGCATGGTTTTCGTCAGCAATTTCGCCGAACCTCACTGTTAGCTGCCTTTTAAGCTCATTCCAGTCCCCTGCTTCCTCTGTTTGTAAGAACCTTTGTATAAAGTCACTGACCACCCCTACACTGGATTGGTAGGCAATGACGGGGCGTCTCTGCATGGTGTTCGTCAATATGGCGTATTTATCTATCTGTTTAACCCACTCCCTGTCTGCTTTGTCGAGCATGGTTCGGATGTTCCAGCATGCTATGTTGAGTCCGGTCGTGGTCGTCATCAGAGTGGATCCGTTATTCTTTCTTGTTTTTTGACCGCATGAGAAGATGCCCGTTGACCGCGGCTAGCCAACTGGGGTTGTTGGATCTCCGTGATGCAGTCGTTATCACCCTGTACAAGAACAAAGGTGAGAAGTCTGACTGTTCCAACTATCGGGGAATTACACTGCTGTCCATTGCTGGGAAAATCCTTGCAAGGCTGCTCCTGAATCGGCTGGTACCTGCCATCGCTGAAGACCAACTCCCAGAGGGCCAGTGTGGCTTCAGAGCAAACAGGAGCACCACCGATATGGTCTTTGTGCTGAGACAGCTACAGGAGAAGTGCCGCGAGCAGAACAAAGGGCTGTACGTAACGTTTGTCGACCTAACAAAAGCGTTCGACACTGTGAGCAGGCAAGGCATGTGGCAGATCCTGGAGCGACTTGGCTGTCCCCCAAAGTTCCTCAACATGATTGTCCAGCTACACGAGGACCAGCAAGGCCAGGTCAGACTCAACAATGACCTCTCAGAACCATTCCCCATTCTCAATGGCGTAAAGCAGGGCTGCGTGCTGGCACCGACCCTCTTCACCATCTTTTTTAGCATGATGTTGAAGCAGGCCACAGTGGACCTCGATGATGACGATGCAGTGTACATCAGGTATCGTCTCGATGGCAGCCTGTTCAACCTCAGACGACTGCAGGCCCACACGAAAACCCTAGACCAACTGATCCGTGAGCTGCTTTTTGCTGATGATGCTGCCCTCGTTGCACACACAGAGAGAGCCCTGCAGCGCATCACGTCCTGCTTCGCAGACGCTGCCCAGCTCTTTGGACTCGAGGTCAGTCTGAAAAAGACAGAGGTCCTCCATCAGCCGGCACCCAAGACAGGGTATCGCCCTCCTCACATCACCATCGGCGAGTCTGAACTAAAGTCAGTGCACCAGTTTACTTACCTTGGCTGCATTATCACGTCGGACGCCAAGCTGGACAAGGAGCTTGACAGCAGGCTGGCAAAAGCGAACGGTGCTTTCGGGCGACTTTTTAAGCGGGTGTGGCACAATCAACAGCTGAAAACAGGCACCAAGATCAGCGTGTACAGAGCTGTGGTCCTCACCACCCTGCTGTATGGTTCCGAGTCCTGGGCCCTCTACCGCAGCCAACTACGACTCCTCGAACGCTTCCACCAGCGCTGCCTGCGTACCATCCTGGGCATTCACTGGAGTGACTATGTCACCAATGTCGAGGTCCTTGAACAGGCTGAAACCGTGAGCATCGAGGCTTTGCTGCTGCGGACACAGCTCCGCTGGGCGGGGCATGTCTCCAGGATGGAGGATCATCGCCTACCAAAGATCACCCTGTTCGGCGAGCTTGCTACTGGACACCGTGACAGAGGGGCACCAAAGAAGAGATACAAAGACTGTCTCAAGAAGTCACTTAGTGCCTGCCAAATCGACCACCACCAGTGGTCTTCGCTTGCTGTGGACCGTGACACCTGGCGCTCCACTATTTACAAGGCAGCTGTCTCCTTTGAGGACTCTCGCAGAGCTAGCCTTAAGGACAAGCGGCTCAGGAGAAAAAACAGAGATGCCGCAACTCAGAACTCTGGCCATACCTTCCCCTGCAGCCACTGCGGTCGAACCTGCCTGTCCCGGATTGGCCTCCGCAGCCACGAACAAGCCTGCAGACGTCGTGGGCAACTCCTATAAAATCTTCGTTCGCGAAGTCCAGCCAAGAGAACCCACTCCCTGAATTTGTTGGGCTTTCCATCAAAGGTTCCTATCATTTGTCCTACGCTTTGGGCATTTATTGCCTGGCTCATCTCCTCCACCTTTTCACCTAAGATCCTGAATACCTCCTCTGCCATTTTTGCTCTGCTAAATATAACACTATACAGCCCAGCTAAATAGTCTGGCCCCCTCTTCAAGACTCAGCAATGGCAAATAGTAAGGTCACTTACCCCGTGATCCCTTAGGCTGATGCTGGCCTTTTGGATGAGTCGCGGACGTACGTGGTGGGCTCGAACTTTTGTTGCCTAGTCGTGGGCTCGAACTTTTGTTGTCTAGTCGTGGGCTCGAACTTTTGTTGTCTTCTCTATTCTTCCTGCTCTTGTCTGGTTGTTGTCTTGACTCTTGTTTTCTCTTGCTGGTCTGCACTTCCACACCCTTACGTTTTATTTTGGCTGTAGCTTTTGGTCCTGATAGTCTAGTTTTTCTTCTCTTTCTTTTCCCGTTCTGAAGATCCTGGTCACGGCACCAAAAAGGAATAGCTTTGTTACCCTACAGCCAAACGCAAGGGGTGTATGATGGAAGACGCAGCCAGACAAGAGTGAGTTTCCAGAAGATTCTTTTATTTCATGTGCATGGTTATCCTTACTAGATTGGGCAGGACCAATCTAGTAGCGAAATCAACAATCGGAGCTTTCTGTCCTGAGCTCTTGTCCGAGCTCTTCTTCTCCTGAGCTCCCCCACCCGGGTCTGCCCTGGGGGACTAGGGTGGGGTTAGGTATTTTTTAGTTCCCAGGGTCACCCTGGTCAGCCCCACAGGGTGGGTTTTTCTCTCTATTCTGGGGCATGTGTTTCTGTCTACCCTTTGTCCATTCACCTGTATTTGCCTTTTTAAAACTCTCCCTGCTGTCTGCACTGCCTGTAGCTCTTGATATTGGATGTGTGTTGCTAAATGGTCTTAGCTTTATTTATGCCCCATGTGTTAGGTTTATTTAATGTATTTGACCGGCTGGCGACATACATTCAATGTTCTGTTTTTGTTTTTTTTCACAAGCAGTGCAGGCACGTCCTGAGAAAGCCTTGTTGCTGTCGGGACGCTAAGCAATGTACAATCAATCAATTCTCCTGAGCTCTTGTTTTCCCCTCCTCCCTCTCGTTCTGAGCTCTCCACAATATATACCCATTTGGGGAACCCGGCCTTGTTATTACAAACACCGCTTTTGGCCCCCAATCTGTCAAAAGGGTGGTTTACTGTCACCCATTAAATTTTGCAAAACACGATCTTCCTTCAGGCCGTACCTATTACGTTGTTAACCAGGTATATTTCTCGATCTTGGCCTTACTTATTCAGTACTTTACGCCCCAGGCAGTGTGGTCCATGGTCAATGATGCACGCTCACAAATTCACAACATGGGAACCTGCGTCATTGCCCGATCGTGCCTCTTGGCCGTTAACACTTTCAGGGTACGTTAGGACGTTAACACTTATAGTGTAACATCCTCTCCTAACTCGATAATTGCCGCTGTTTGTCACAGTGTCTAGCTCATTGTCTTAAATATGTATAATTATAGCAGAATCCTGTTTCTTTTAATAATATAATAATAATAATAATAATAAGCGCATTAAATAGGCGCTTTATCCCAATTGAAAATCGGCTCAAAGCGCCGCCGCGAACTGAACCCAACAAGCACGCTCACGTGAATCACGCGCATTCACTCACACACTGTACATAAACACAGAACATTCACGTGGTGCTAAGGGCAAGCTCAAGCGAGCTACTGTAGTTTTTGGAAATTCAAAATCGTTTGTATTTGAAATTTGATTAAGTGGGCTGAAACTGATACCAAAGTTTACTAAATTCTATAACCTCTCGTAGCTCTACATGCCCAAGTTACTGTAATTAGATAACTTTATGGGCGATGTATGTAGCAGCGCGTCATCAGGTCACCGAGTCAGCCATCTTGGCTGCTGAAGTTTCCTGTTGACACCCGCCTGCACTCGGCAGGGTCTTCTGCCTACACGCGTAAGCTACCGATATACTAAATAGCATCATTCAATTACCTGCACCTCCCCATGTCGGACGATGGCCGTTATAGTTGGTAAATCCCTCTGGCTAATTCATAATCCTAGTAACATGTACATATGTCCTTTTAACCATTTTAAGAATTTATTAAAGTAAAGTAGTGTACTTTCTTATAGCTCAAGGACCGTTGTTGTGGGTGATAGACAGGCCTTGGTGCCTTGGACACTTTTAATACAGACGTCTAATGTCTAGCGACTTTTGTGTCACTGACTACATTTGTTTTATTGCTTCTTTTAGTACCCATCCCCCTCCCCCCCCCCTTTTTTTTTTTTTCACACCATGCCTACTTTGTTAGTCCCCCATACCCTTGTTGGTCGTGAGGACAGTAAATTGGAAATAATGACTGAATGTGCCCTATTATTATGAACGTCGCTCTTGGCTCCAAATCTGTCAACAGAGCGTCTTTCTGTCAACCATAAATTTCTACAACAATGGGTCTTCCCCCGGTCCATATACACTATACCTATATTTCTTGATCTTGGCCTTACATATTCAGTAACACATCCCTTGATCTTGGCCTTACATATTCAGTACTTCAAGCCCCAGGGAGTGTGGCCCATATTCAATAACACACGCTCACAAATTCAACACATGGGAACTTGCGTCAGTGTTCGATCTTGGCCTTACAACTTAGGTATATGATACTAAGCCCTCATTAATAATGGTCCTGAATAATAATTATATACTAATAAATGTGCCATACGTATTGTAACAATGTGATACTTGACCCGATCAAAATGTCCTCGTCTTACGACTGACTTAGGACATTTTGATTCGGGTCTCGTAATCACATCTGCCTGTTATCGGCACTATATCAAGTAAAATGTTGCTCAATATAATATATTTGGTTCTCCTCATATATTTGGTTCTCCTTTTCCTTTTCGCGTGCAGCTGGTATACACATGATGTGGATGACATACTAATTAAGTAATGTTGAAAAGGAAATGTTCGCCCTCCCTCGCTTGCTGTCCCTCTCCTGCCGTGATATGGCCTTTGTTGTCTAGATGGCGTTCAACCAAAATAAGTAACTAATTCACCCCACCCCACCCCACCACTCTGTTTTTCCAAAAACTGGTCCCGCCAAGGCTGGCTTGGCTACACCACTTGCTATGACCCTTATCTCTTCTATATACACTAAGAACATTGAGTGTCTGTGACATGCATAGCTATTTCATGAAGACGTCCTCTCTACGCATGAGCTTGAATTGATGCAGTTGCTTGCGATGTGATCAGGCGCAAATAAGATTTGACTTCCATTTTGTGCTCTTTGTGCGGTCTCCCCCCCCCCCCCACACACACACACACTCTTGATGACTTTCCTAAGCCTGGAGTTCAAACTGGTTGTCCCCCTGGATTCGCTGCGCAATGCACAGCGAACCCAGGAAGACAACCAGTGTGTTTGGTGATGTTGTCTTTCTGCTTGATAAAAAGAGCAAGATGCCGACACACACGCAAATATGGAACTGTCTGTGGAAGATTCAAGTAGGGACACAGGCAGTTCTGCTGAACTCCGAAGTGTTTCACCTTCGGAGGATATCATTACCGCTCTTGTCGGGTGTCGGTGTATCTCACTTGTGCTCTGCACTATTCGTCGAATCTTGTCACTGTCCATGACATTAGAACAGCTAATAATATGGTGGACAGATATTGAATGACGACGTGAAATAAGTAATGGTTATTTTGCGGTTATTGGCAGAAAATGCATTCATTCATTGGATGATTTTCCTCAAGACTATTCACACACGCACACACAAGAACCACATACCAATGCGAATATGAACATGGGACATCCAAAACAAATGGTGACAAGCGAAAGAAATGTGACATTTTTTTAGTCAGGAAGTGTTTCCCGTGTCGCATTCTTTTGCTTGTCAGTGTACACTCAAAAAGAGTTTCTGGTGATTCCCAAAAAAGTCGCATTCCCTTGCTTGTTGGTATACATTTGCCTTGCGTTACTTTCATTGTATTTGTGTGTGTGTGTCATGGCTGTACACTGGTTTGTGCTGCCACAACTGTGCATGCCAGAAGTATCTGTAACTCGTGCCTGCAGCTTACCCTTCATCCAGTAACCACACTGGTTGTCTCTCGAGTGTGTCTGGGAAGTTCTGTCTGCAGTGTATTCACAGCTGTGTCCCCCAGTGTTACGTACCTAGGGTCTGCTGTTGTTCACAGATTTATTTTGATCAGCTGAATCTTTTCAATTGGCCGGACCCCACCTGGGTCTGCCCTGGGGGACTTGGGTGGGGTTAACTACTTTTTAGTTTACAGGGTCACCCTGGTCAGCCCCACAGGGTGGGTTTTCCTCTCTATTCTGGGGCATGTGTTTCTGTCTACCCTTTGTCCATTCACCTGTATTTGCCTTTTTAAAACTCTCCCTACTGTCTGCGCTGCCTGTAGCTCTTGATATTGGATGTGTGTTGCTAAATGGTCTTAGCTTTATTTAGGCCCAATGTGTTAGGTTTATTTAACGTATTGGACCGGCTGGCGACATACATTCAATGTTCTGTTTAGTTTTTTTTCACAAGCAGTGCAGGCACTTTCTGAGTAAGTCTTGTTGCTGTCGGGACGTTAAGCAATGTACAATCAATCCAATTGGCCGGATGAATCTATCAGCCTGTTGGAGAAAACACCCACCCTGGTCTGCCCATGGGGACTTGGGTTTGGGTTAACTATTTCTTTGTTCCCAGGGTTACCCTGGTCTGCTCCGCAGGGTGGGTTTATGTTACTATATTGGTATTCACACTCTGACATTAGCCACAGCAGACAGACACAACACCAATGAAGAGACGCCGACGCCAACTTGATCTTTAAGATCAACCAACCCACTTTTCAAGTTCAAATTCATTTTATTCACAACAATTATTCTCTTCTCACAGGCGTCGTGAATTTTACTGTCTCAGGGACTGGGTAATCGTTCATTGCATGGCCTACATGCTTGCTGCCGTCATGTATCAGGCGTATGCTATTGTCGTCTTTTGGGATCGCTTCCAGAGCACTAATTACGGTTGGCTTATGATATGCTACAATACCTTTGTTTTTCTGACCGATGAGCTCCTTTTCTACCACTACTGTTTTTTTTTAAAGGCAGATGTGTGATTTTTCTGCTCTACAGGTCTAACAGTGATGTTTGTCCGTGATATAAAAACCATGTTTGATACCTTCAAGGAGAAAGTTTTTGTCTTTATCAGAAGCTCGTTCGTCTTGCCACACTGAAAGCTTTGAACTAATGAATGCTCCAGAACTTGACAGTTGTATAGACTTCGTGCAGGATAAGGGCTATGATAAGAAGTGCTAGAATGGGTGGGGCCTACCTCGCCTTGTGCAACCTGCTGCGCTGTGTCCTAGGCTGTCCCGTGTTTGCCACCTGGCGCTGCTGCAGGTGTGTCACGATGTTCACGCGCCGGGTGATCTCTTTCGCAGGTGGTACACACATGGTCCAGCTGGCAGCGGGTGCTGTAGGTGCAGTAATCTCTGTTGTACTGCAGGCACATTTCCATGCCAGAGGGGCCGATGGGGCGTTCTGGGCGCGGTCCGGCCGTCCCTCCTGTTCTTTGAGCAGGTGAGCCAGCGGGCATCGCCGATTGCGCAGCACCACCGTGGACAGGTGTGGGGTGTCCGCAGTGCCCCACTGGAATCCTTCGGCCGCATGCCGCTGACAATACTCATCGTCGAACAGCAGGACACTTTGCCAGGTTTATCTGGCCGACAACTACTCTCCCACCATCGCCGAGTACTTGAGGTAGGCGTGTGGCGTGAAACCTGGTGTGGGTTTCACCGTTCAGTCCATAAGGGTCGCCATAATACGGCTGTTTGCCACAATCCAGTGGGCGGGGGAGACTTTGTCCAACTTTGGTTTGCTGTTCACCTTTATAGTGACACCTCCCCCAAGTGCCACTTCTTCCTCTGCCACTGCTGCTGTAGACAGAAAGTCTACTATACATAATGGGGGCCCACCTTTTGCTGCCGCAATACCCCCGCTACTGTTGCCACTGACGCACCGGCTGTTGCGCAACACTTCATCCAGTCCGACACCGACCGCTGTGGACTGTATAGGATGTCCTGCAGGCTCTGTTGCGCTCTACTGCCGCTGTTGTCCGCTACCACTCCCAGTCCGTCGCACAGTGGGCCACCCCCTTTGTCAACCTGAAATTTGGCCACCGCTGCACGTTTTAACGGCAGAGCGTCTTTGTCAGACATTAGTAGTAGTGCCTGCTTTATCGCTTCAGAAATATTGGTTGACCAGCCTCTACTTGGCCTGTGTTGCATCGAGCTCTTTCTGCAAGTGCATTCTGATTGACAGCTGGGTTGTCAGCATTGTTGTCATTTTCACCTTCCTCGTCATTATCATCATCATCAGTCAGGAGGGTCAAGTCCAAGGCGTGTAGCACGGTTGTGTAGCCAGAGACAGACTGCTATGACCTACATAAAAGTGAAAATGCATTATAATAATACCTTAATATCCTACTGATAAAATTGCAATACAATGATGCTTCACTATTCTTTACTAGGAAATAGCACACAGAACATTGCATGTAACCGTTCTGTCAGTCCAATAGTTTTAAATAGAACAGTACTGTGTGCAGCTGAAAAATTCAACAGTACTATGTACTGATGCACTACAACAATAGTAATACACTTTCATGCTCCCAGACTTAAATTTTCATGTGTAATGTCAGCTTTAAATTTGCTATCATTTGTAGAGTACATGTTTGCTGTTGCATCGTTAATATTGCCAGACTGGAACTTTGACAATATTATAATGAACTGACCAGAGTTGTTGGCTTAATAACAGAAAAGCTGACCAGGAGAATTATTATCAATACAACAATCAGAACAAATGTATTAAAAAACAAATTACCTTGCAGGCTCTTGGTGGTTCCAACCTAAGACCACAATGCCACCTTCTCTTGGGTGCTCCTCTGCAGCGCTCAATGGTCGTTCTTGTTGAACTGTGTGCAAACTTGTAGTTCCTTTTGCTTTGGGTGGCAGGATTGAGGATTGGGGTCATACGCCAGTCCCAGAGCATATACCCGCTGTCACCAGGGATCAGGCCTTTCAGTGGTTTCCTAAAAATAATGACACAATACATAATTCAAGCTGGACAGAAAGCAGCCACCTCTTTCCCAAATGGGACCAACAAAAATAAAAACCATGCAAATGCCAAAAAATGCATTTGTAGGCTGGTTATGAGAAACTTGTAACAAGTACTACAACACAAAATGAAGTCTACTCCAACTGTGATTTCAACTGTTATAATTAGTTTCAAGTAGCGCAGGGTCTTATGGCATGGAGATCAGTACAGATAAAAGCAAAGTGATGATCAACACCACAAGCGACAGCAGCAGCAACATTCACATGAATGGCCAAAAGCTAGAAGAGGTCAATAGCTTCAAGTACTTGGGAGCCACCCTGTCCAAAGACGGTAGTTGCATAGCAGAGATCCGTATCAGGATAGGTACAGCAACATCCGCAATGGCCAGGCTGGACAGGATATGGCGAAGTAACTCCATCAGCTTCACCATCAAGTACAGGCTTTACAAGTCCCTCATATTGTCTATTCTACTCTACGGCTGTGAGACTTGGACACTGCTTGCAGACTCAGAAAAGAAAATCCAGGCCTTTGAGAACAAGTGCCTGAGGAAGTTGCTCTGCATCTCGTACCGCGAGCACAAGACCAACGAATATGTACGGAGCATCGTCACTTCCCTGGTGGGCCCACATGAACCCCTTCTGGCAACCGTGAAACGGCGCAAGCTTGCTTGGTTTGGCCACGTGACCCGACACAACACCTTGTCCAAGACTATCCTCCAAGGCACTCTCGAAGGAAGTCGTCGGTGAGGTCGTCAGAGAAAGAGTTGGGTCGCAAACATAAAAGAATGGACCGAACTCGAGATGTCAGACTTGCTTGCCACCGCCCAAAATAGAACTCAGTGGAGAGCACTGTCTGTTGCTGCTGCCTTTCAGTCCCCCCAACGCCCAGTTCGGGCAAGGGACTGATGATGATGATGATGATGAATTAGTTGATACATTATACATATTTTGCAGTGGCTTGTTCACTTTCTACTCTCGCCCCCTTTCCCTTCCAGCACAAATCCCTGCTATGCACAAATACCTTGGAGGCTCAAATGCTCTAAACAGCGCAGACTCTTGTAGGATGCGTGCATCATGTACTGACCCTGGCCACTTGGCAGTTACATTGGTGAATATCAGATCAGCATCACACATCACCTGGAACAGCAGATGATTTGAACTTCACACAGAATCTACACACAGTTACAATTATTATTATTATTATTATTATTATTTCAATCACAACTTTTCATGTTATTGGTTTAAAAACGAAGTTGAAACGGATGCAATTCAGCTTAATATTATACACTAAAATCTAACAACTCGTTTCCCTGAAATCTACTTTTAAAGTAATAAAACCCACACACCGTCAGAAACATTCGTGTTACACCAAAGTGCCTGAAACTTACAGTATTCTTCAATACGAGGAATTTGGGTTTTATTGTGAACAATAGTCGACGGTGAAAGTATTGAAAGAAATGCAACACATCCAATCACACAATTTTTTTCTTCTGAACTAGTCTCACTTGCACCTTGATGGAGTGGAATTTTTTCCGATTAACATATTCATGCTCTGCTTCTGTTGGCGCCTGGATCCTGACATGGGTACCATCAATGCAGCCTATTGTGTTTGGAAAGCCTGGATTCATCCTGATAGTGAAATAACGGGTAGAAAATGCATCAGTTGTGAGAAGATAATAACCATGAAAATTGCTAAGACCTATTTCCATTAACTGCACTTCACCTTATTTTAAATTGAGACTGAATGTATGAAACAATAATCGTGACAAACTACAAACACAATCCTGGACATAATAATTTATGACCAGCAAGCAATGAAATGATGTAAACATGCAATTTCTGCACTGAAATGTACCACACAAACAACACATCGTCCTATTAGAGCAACAACAGTTTATCTAAAAAAAGATAGTTTCGAGAAAATTGTGATTGAAATTTTAAAGTTTATGCTGTTCATCTCAGAGAAGACCCAGATTTATGAATTTTTTAATCTGAAAAGATTGTCATATCGGGCACTTCATTTATTTTTGTCAGAACTGTAGCTATTCAGCAAGTTAATTAATCGTTTATTTTTAAAACTTAAGCTGTTGTTGCATATCAGCTTTTGTCCAGGTTCTAGTGCAACAACTGCACAACACTGATTTGTACACTTCTTGCTCTCATACATTTGTGTTCAACCCAGCTCTTTACACACAACAACGTATAACTGCAGTTGTGCAGTTGTTGGTCTATTTGGAAAGTGACATTAGTACTGCAATATACGTTCATGTTTATGCTAAACGTTTGTTGCACAGCCATAAATGACTATTTCTGTGGAGAAAATCTCATGTACGCTTTTAATTTGCATCTCTTTCTGATAGTACTGCTTGTATCTCTTGTTGATAACCCAAACACAACAATTGTTACCACCAAATTATGTATGTTTAATGTAAAAATACAATTCACAATAACAAGACTGGCACATTTGTGATACTGAAGAATGTCGGTGGTTTAACTGGGAAACACTTGGGTGGCAGATAGGAGGTTTCCAAGTTGCACCAATGTGAAATGTGTGCCATTTGTCAACATTCACAAAACAACAAAACTGTTATTCTGTCAAAGAAAATACTTTATTAGTATAATGTGTAAGAAGAATCTTTGAAAATTGTTTGTCGTTGTGCACTTGACAGTATGACAAGCATTCCATACCATTATACTGTACACCACAGCTGAAGAAATGCATGGTTCTGCTCATGAGAGCCTGCCCCAAAATACGTGCAATCATCATGCCATCGCGTTTTGACATGATTATTAATTTTCTGTACGGTTATTCAAGGGTCTCCGGTTCCTTTAATACAACATTAATTCAGAGTATGATGGCATCAAAGCAAAACAAGAAACAAAAATGTAAGCAAAATCAAAATAGAATCCCAGCAGATTAAACGATCACTAATAAAAACAAATGAAAGCAACGATAACACCAGCCTGCACCATACATCATTCTCCAAGCTCAACTTTTGCAGCACTCATCTTCTTTGTATATGTTATTGTTCAAGACACAAGTCTGAGAAACTGCCAGCTACAAAGGCTGCCATGCACAGTTATGAATGAAGCTGAAACAAAGTAGATCTTGTGCCGAATGATACATAAATGACGCAAACATATGAAAGCAAGTTACGCAATTATGACTTTACATTTTGTTGGCAAGTAACATTTATACTACTTTAAGGGACCAGAAGAGAGGGCAGGTTGAGGTGTAACGGAGGGGAGTCGAGCATTGTTTATGAGTAATGCCGCTCATTACAAACTTGGCGCTCCCTTAATTTCTTTGCTTTGACAATGACAGCAAGGCCGGTGTAGTGGCCATGAGACTCGAACCTACTTGGCAGGAAGTTTTAGTCATTGTCGGTGTCATTGCAGCCTTCAATGTCCGATTCAGGAAGACAGCCTGGCCTTAACTGACTGCACGGAAGGGATTTGTAGTACACATGGTATTCAGGTGGAATTACGCCCATTTTGCAAAGGTCAAGCAGATGTTTTTTCTTTGCTTCTGCAAGCGGCAGACGTGCTTTGTATCGATGTGATGGTCCACTGATCTGTTCGTGTTGCTTTCCCCTTCTGCCGCATGTCCCACGTGTCTTAATAGTTTGAAACTCCTCCAACATCCTGTACTTGATGAACAGACTGTCTGGCTCTGACTTGAGGCAACGGATCCACTTGAATTTCATCCAGTTGACGCGATTGCCGTGCAGGTCAATCTTTGTGTTTCGAAGTGTTGATGCTGCCAAACCCTTAAAGTCAAGGATCTCAGCATACGTGAGGGGGATGACGGTGTATGCAGCTGATTTGCGTGCCATCCTTACCACAGTGTGCCATTCACGGGGTACACAAATTGTTTTTTTTATTTTTTATTTTTGCCCTCACGATGGTGGAGTGCATAGAGTCGCACTCCATATGGGTGTGTCCGCTTTCGAGAAACTTTTGGTCGACTGTATGGAGCGTTGGAATTGTCTGCACTGCATACTGGAGCGCAGTTGACACATTTTTGTTTCTGTTCTGACCTGTTCATGTGTCAAAGTACAAAACAACATGGTTTACAGTTGATGGCATTGACTTCAGGTGCTGTAGCAGACAAGTCCCAATCTCACATAACCCCTTGTTCCCCTCAGTTTCGTCCCAGATGTAGCACGACCCCTGTTTGTCACCAAGAGAAAATATGGACAGGTTATAAACGGCAAGCTTCCGTTTGTAGTAGTTGGCACTCACTGGAGAACATGGCGTGGGAAGTACCGCCTCCATGTCAAATGTGGCAAAATGAATATTCGGATTTTCTTTGGCTAATTTTCTGTCCTTGTTCTTCTCTTCTCTGGCTTAGATTTTTCTCTCATGATGCTGTTTGAATTCCTCTTCTCTCTCATGGGTCAGCGTTCCGTCGATCTTCTCATTGTGATGTTGAGCTCAGGTTAAGCACTGATCTTTTTTTGGGCTTGTGAAAACCAAAATTGTACTCTGTGACAAAGATTTCCCGGTAGAAGCTGCTAGTTACTGATGGTGCGCCTGTCTCCTTGCATTTATCCATGTACAGACGATGCATCTGGTTGATGCGGAGACTAGCGTGCAGGTAGAGTTTCGATGTCTGTTTTCGACCCCTCAACACTATGCCCTTGGTTAGGAGGGCCACTCGTGCGTCCATGTTTTTGGGGTATATCCTCCACAGATTTCCCAGCCTTTGGCTTCCTTCTACGTTTTTGAAGCCTGTACATTTTTCTGCTGCCGAGCAGTTCAAAAAATGTATAGTCTTTATCGTCCGCAGGCGGCAGTAGTTGCGCCTTGATAAACACCGGTGGCACGTGTTCCGGCCGCCGCCATAGCACCGTACTGCTGCTACCGGCGTTTATCTTTCTTGTCCGATTAAAAGATGGAGTCACGACGGATGATACACGAGGTACCGAACACAATATTTTGTATAGCCGATGTCACACTTTAGATGGAGATTTTTTAGCGATTTTGGGGGATGACGAGAATGAAGCGTCTATCCGACATCGGATAGCAACCGGAAGTCCGTACTTTTTAGTTCCGTTTCTTAGTCACCCCTGTACCGTCCATGCATCTACCTCCCCTACTCTCACTCCTCCCACCCTCGCCTACGCAATTCTCACTTCTTCCAGACTTTACCACCCTCTATCTCTCTCTCTCTCAATCTCCATCTCTCAACATAGCATTCCACAGTCGGGAATTTCCCTTCCTAGTCACTACACAGTACTTCGGCTACCACCGGACACACCTCCCCCCCCCCCTTCCCCCACCCACGCATTCAGTCTTCTCCCCCCCCCCCCCCCCCCCCCCCCCCCCCCCGTTTAAAATATGTTTATCACTCATCCCTCGCCTAAACACCACTTATTCACAACGAGTATTTTCTTCTCTAGTCTCTCGTGGTTCTCAATATCACCATTATCCTGCATTTTGACGACGATGCTGACGGTAGATGGTTCGTAGTGCGTCAGTCGTGTGTTTGAGCGCTGTCAATGCGAGCAGGATCACACGGCTGTTCGTCGTCATTGCAACTATCACTTGCTTCTAACACAGTACTTGTTTGCTTTCGAGTGTGCATATTTCCAGTGAATCGACTTTTTCTGCATTTGTAGGCAGACTGACGTTTTCTTTCCCCCATGGTTTTGAGGTGATGAAGACAATGGGGTATACACAAATCGCTTGGAACTTCCGGTTTTGACACAACGTGTTTCAAACAAGCGCCACTGATGCAGTTCAATTTGGAAGCCGCTATGAGACGTCTGATTTGCTGTTTCGAGGCATTCTCTCACTCTGTGTAAATCAGACTGATGAAAATCTTTGTTATGTGTGATTTTGGTCCATAACAAAGTAATGTAGAGCAGGGTTTCGCGATCGCTCTACACTTTACAGAGTGTCTCTACGATGTTTAGACGTAGAATTATCGGCATTTTAAGTTTATGCATATTTAATGAGCCATTGTTTATGGTAAAACAGTGCATGCCTAACTTTCTAAAATAACTTATACAGCATTTTGAGGTAAATGAGGCCAAAATAAGTTACACCACAGCAACCTACATGTGCTAGGGTGTCTATTTTTGGAACAAGAACACATAAAAACACTGTTTTGGTAGAATTTTCATGCTCCAAGCTGGCCTTAAAAGTAATGATTTCTGTTAGCCGAAAGTTTGGTATTTGGCAGCCATTTTTGTCTTCTTCCAAAACCTTTTATTAAATTGATCCATTTTGATCTCTTTTGTGGTTTACACCGTGTAAGACCGCAAATTTTGTAACATAGTTATTGGTAAGTTGAGTTATCTGTCAGTAGCACCGAAAATCTCGTACTTACCGCATTACTTTTGATTGTAGTAGATAGCAAGTGTCTATAATCTGTGAAGAAACTTTGGTTTTTACGTTCAGGAATTCAGAACTCTGTAATTTATTTCTTACATTGTCTTCTTGGGGCTATTCAGTCCCACTAGCGCTACCTTTAGGCCAATACTAAGCCAATAATGTCGCAAGATAAAGAAGAAAATGAAGGGGTCCCCCCCCCCCCCCCCCCCCCCCCCCCGTCATAAATCGCCCTGCATGAATAACGTACACCAAAAAAGGCACATTATTTCACCGTTTTGTTTCAAGAACTAAATGGGCTTCATGATTTCGTTGATCGTGGCAAATGTTTCAGACTTATCTGTGCTTGTCTTTGACATGAAGTAATTTTAATACTGCTGAATGCCCCATAGAGGTAGGGTCCACCTCTTCAACACCCGCCTCCTTGTTTCTAGGGCCTCCTCTCACTTCTATATGAAAATCAGGATACCCTTCAATGTCAGCGAGATGCACCGTGATGGTTTTCACGTCAGAAAAACGATCTTTAAAAATAGTGTCCAGGACTGAATGGGCCTGCACCTTTCTCTTCCACCTCTGCGACCTGCTAAGGTCTTTGAAGGGTTTGGAATGTGAGGCGATTGTCCTACTTTTTAAAAGTTCATTTTGCACTGCGGAGTTCTGTGTTAGTTTGTCCTTGGGGCATGTGTTTCTGTCTACCCTTTGTCCATTCACCTGTATTTGCCTTTTTAAAACTCTCCCTACTGTCTGCACTGCCTGTAGCTCTTGATATTGGATGTGTGTTGCTAAATGGTCTTAGCTTTATTTAGGCCCCATGTGTTAGGTTTATTTAATGTATCTGACCGGCTGGCGACATACATTCAATGTTCTGTTTCTTTTTTTTTTTCACATGCAGTGCAGGCACGTCCTGAGAAAGCCTTGTTGCTGTCGGGACGTTAAGCAATGTACAATCAATCAATCAATCAATCGTAAGTCTTTTTGGATGCCTGCATTTCAGCTGTTGTTTCTCTTAGACACTGTTGCATGACACATAGTCGATGCTCAAGTGTTCTGTTAATCTGATGCAGGGCTTCATTTTGTTCAATAATAGAGTAGCGTGGGGCTAAACGCCCCCCTTAAGCAAGAAATGCTCTCTGTCTTCTGAAATACGCTGTAAAGAGCCACAAATGCATGTATAGCTTGGGATGTAGTAAAGGTTTGTATACACAAACATTCTTTCTGATAACGATGAAAAAACAAACACAGTGAATGAAAGAAATAAAAAATTTATTTGGCCGTTTTGCCCCACTTGGGGGGTCAAACGCCCTGGAGGGTGGGGCTAAATGGCGAGACTGGGCGTTTTACCCCACCTTGACAGGCGTTTTGCCCCATGACCTGAAAAGTTAGAAAACCAATAAAACAGAAGCTTTCTGTCTACAAACATTCGGAATGTCCAATGTCCGTTCTAACTCTGTTCCAGGTTTATTGCAGGAAAGGCGGATTCGTGTCATTTTAGGCATGTCTATTCCGACTCTGCCTCAGATTCACAGTTAGGACAGATGAAGTAGGGAAGCCCTGGGGTGCACTCGTCATGAGCCCACAGTAAACATATTTGACACTGGACCCATGTCTCACGAGATCTGGAGTTGCAGAATAGTTCGCCACATACCAAACAAGGCCATTCCTCATTTTCATCACTTGACTCCTCATCAGATTCTGGACGTCTCCTTTTACCTTTTCTGGAGTTGGATTTGCTATTCCCAGCCTTTGGTTTGTTCCTTGATTCTGCGTCTTTCTTGTTTGTTTCTGCCATTTTTTTCTTTTCTTTAGCCGCTTTTTTCTTTTCTTCCGTTGCTTTTTTCATGGCTTGTCTTTCCACGAGTTTGGCCTTGTAAGGAGATGAGGTCAGCACTTCTGCCACCTCTCTCTTTCTTCCAGCTGATTTTCTTTTATGCTGCATCTTTGGAATAGGAGACAGATTAGTGATCATCTCTCTGATGCTGTCATTGGGATTGGAGCTGGTGCTGCTTGTCTCGGTAGTTGCAGTGTTTTTAATAATGCAGTCGTAGTGACCAACATCCTCACCGACACTTGTAAATCGCACGATTAAGAAACTGTTCTCTCCTTGGCCATAGCGCTGGATCACTACATTGTTGCTGTTGATCACAATGATCTGTTTTGTCAGAACCTTGCTAGTGGCACAGATTTCTAGCTCGCCTGGTAGAGACTTTGGTTCTGCCATTGCTGCAATGCGTTCCTCAACTGTTGAGAAGTGGATCCATTGTGGTAGATCTGCATTCAATGTGTCTTCATCTAGATCTGCGTAATCACTGAAGTGACTACACATGTAGGAGACTACCTGCGCCCGAAGCCCATCAGCCTGGCTTGTTTCATTGACCTTCATGACCACTGATGTTAGCTCCCCATGCTCATCCCGCCCTGCATTTTGGAGGTTTGCATCAAGACCAGTGACAAGGCTCCTGAAGAAACATCTGCCATCCCCAAATGTCTTAATGACTCTCATGTCATACATGCATTCTGCAGCTGTTGAAGATAGGGTGCGGCATGCTGGTTCTTCCAATGTCGTAGGTTGATCTGACGAATGAACGCGGGGCGGTATGCAGAATGGCATGGGTTCATTTTGCGCTTTGTGAACTTCTGTTTCATCTTGCAGGGTTGCCTCTCTGGCATCTGGAGATCCTCCATCTCCTGCAGGCATCCCATCAGTGGAGGTCAATAGATTTACGTCTCTCGGTTCATCCATCTCCAGAACCCCTTCAAAGTCAGCGTCCGTGAACACGTTGGGATCAAAGGGTTCCAGACCACAGGTCTTAAAGCCATTCACAGCTTTCTCTGGAAGTGCTGTCCTGAGGAAAGCTTTCCCTGAAAGGGCAGCCATGTTGTGCACATTGATCCGCTGACCTGGGTTTGAAACCATCCAGTTGTCTGCTTCAGCATTGAAACTGGCTTTCAAGGCTTTGAAATAGGTCCGGTCAAGTGGCTGCAGTTTGTGGGTACAGTGGGGAGGAAACGATATCAGTTCAATGCCTTTTTCGCGGCAAAAGTGGACAGCTTCCAAAGTTTTATGGCTGTGATGGCCATCCAGTAATATCAGCTGGGGGTTGTCTGGAGAGGCATTCGTGAAGTCCGCGAAGTGTGCAAGCCACTTCATGAACAGCTGTGCATCAGTCCAGCCACTTTGACTTGCATAGCCTACTGATTGTGGTGGAGCTCCATTCATCAAGGACTCTACCATCCTCTTGCGTGGAAAGATGAACATTGGTGCCAAGAAGACACCGGCTGCACTGCAGGCGCACACAAGAGTCACAAGTGTACCCCTTTCATCACTCGTAGCTTTACCCACAAGTCTTGCCCCCTTTTCAGCCACAATCCTTCCTGGTTTTTGGACAGTGGACAGACCGGTCTCATCCATGTTCCAAAGCCTTGCTGGAGTGTAGGATTTGGACACCAAACTATCCTTGAATATCTCAAAGAAACGTTGAACTTGGTTCCTATTGAACCCAGAAAAACGCGCTATGCTTGTGGATACAGGCTGCCGGATAGTGAGATTATGGCGAGCTATGAAGTTCCTGACCCAGTCCTTTCCTGCCATCTTAGTTTCCTTGTTGAAGGGGTGACTAATTTTAGCCTTTTCACAGAGATCAAAAGCCAGGCGTCTGAGATCCAGAAAACGCAATCCATAAAACCGCCTCTGCATATTGATCACATGTTCTTTCAAGTGAAGTTCAATCTCAGACGGCAGAAATGATTTGCCTCGTCCGAATTTTTGCACGCCTGGATGAACAACTTGTTTGTCCCTGTGTCTTCTCAAGGTCCTCTGAGGAACACCAAACTCTTTACTTGCACGGTTAATCGAAAGCCCGTTGTTAATGGCCCGCAAAGCATCTGCCAAGTTTGTTGCGCCATAGCTGCCCCTGTCAGTCTTCCTTTTGTACACACGCACCATTATCTGTTGACAAGACAGAACAAACAAACTTCTAATAACAGGAAAGTCAATGTAATGTCATGTACAAGTAAACAGACAGTCAATAAAGCAAATAGTTCAGTGGTGGGGCTAAACGCCCTTGAATGGGGCAAAACGCCCGGTGTGGGCATTTAGCCCCACCAGTGCGGTGGCGTTTAGCCCCACACTACCCACTTTACAAGCACGTTGTTGTACAAAGCCACTCAAGGGAAATCACCCAGTCAAACATGTATCACTGTTTGCACACTTTATCCTTGTAACACAAAATGCAGGCATTGATTTTATTCGTCTGTGTTTAGCCTACTAGCACTAAATAAACGGACACCCTAAATTTATAATTATTTGGTTAAAATTAAAAAAAATATGACAGTTTACTTACTGCAAGCTGGAGCGAGCTACGACTTCGCGTCAACGAAGGCCGCCGCTTACATCGTCATGCGCAAAGCACTCTGGGAAGCTGACACCACGTGTGTGCTGAGAACAAACGGAGGGCGTTTTACCCGACCTTGCCGTTTAGCCCCACGCTACTATAGCATTCCACAGTCGGGAATTTCCCTTCCTAGTCACTACACAGTACTTCGGCTACCACCGGACACACCTCCCCCCCCCCTTCCCCCACCCACGCATTCAGTCTTCTCCCCCCCCCACCCCCCCCCCCCCCCCCCCGTTTAAAATATGTTTATCACTCATCCCTCGCCTAAACACCACTTATTCACAACGAGTATTTTCTTCTCTAGTCTCTCGTGGTTCTCAATATCACCATTATCCTGCAGTTTTGACGACGATGCTGACGGTAGATGGTTCGTAGTGCGTCAGTCGTGTGTTTGAGCGCTGTCAATGCGAGCAGGATCACACGGCTGTTCGTCGTCATTGCAACTATCACTTGCTTCTAACACAGTACTTGTTTGCTTTCGAGTGTGCATATTTCCAGTGAATCGACTTTTTCTGCATTTGTAGGCAGACTGACGTTTTCTTTCCCCCATGGTTTTGAGGTGATGAAGACAATGGGGTATACACAAATCGCTTGGAACTTCCGGTTTTGACACAACGTGTTTCAAACAAGCGCCACTGATGCAGTTCAATTTGGAAGCCGCTATGAGACGTCTGATTTGCTGTTTCGAGGCATTCTCTCACTCTGTGTAAATCAGACTGATGAAAATCTTTGTTATGTGTGATTTTGGTCCATAACAAAGTAATGTAGAGCAGGGTTTCGCGATCGCTCTACACTTTACAGAGTGTCTCTACGATGTTTAGACGTAGAATTATCGGCATTTTAAGTTTATGCATATTTAATGAGCCATTGTTTATGGTAAAACAGTGCATGCCTAACTTTCTAAAATAACTTATACAGCATTTTGAGGTAAATGAGGCCAAAATAAGTTACACCACAGCAACCTACATGTGCTAGGGTGTCTATTTTTGGAACAAGAACACATAAAAACACTGTTTTGGTAGAATTTTCATGCTCCAAGCTGGCCTTAAAAGTAATGATTTCTGTTAGCCGAAAGTTTGGTATTTGGCAGCCATTTTTGTCTTCTTCCAGAACCTTTTATTAAATTGATCCATTTTGATCTCTTTTGTGGTTTACACCGTGTAAGACCGCAAATTTTGTAACATAGTTATTGGTAAGTTGAGTTATCTGTCAGTAGCACCGAAAATCTCGTATCTACCGCATTACTTTTGATTGTAGTAGATAGCAAGTGTCTATAATCTGTGAAGAAACTTTGGTTTTTACGTTCAGGAATTCAGAACTCTGTAATTTATTTCTTACATTGTCTTCTTGGGGCTATTCAGTCCCACTAGCGCTACCTTTAGGCCAATACTAAGCCAATAATGTCGCAAGATAAAGAAGAAAATGAAGGGGTTCCCCCCCCCCCCCCCCCCCCCCCCCCCGTCATAAATCGCCCTGCATGAATAACGTACACCAAAAAAGGCACATTATTTCACCGTTTTGTTTCAAGAACTAAATGGGCTTCATGATTTCGTTGATCGTGGCAAATGTTTCAGACTTATCTGTGCTTGTCTTTGACATGAAGTAATTTTAATACTGCTGAATGCCCCATAGAGGTAGGGTCCACCTCTTCAACACCCGCCTCCTTGTTTCTAGGGCCTCCTCTCACTTCTATATGAAAATCAGGATACCCTTCAATGTCAGCGAGATGCACCGTGATGGTTTTCACGTCAGAAAAACGATCTTTAAAAATAGTGTCCAGGACTGAATGGGCCTGCACCTTTCTCTTCCACCTCTGCGACCTGCTAAGGTCTTTGAAGGGTTTGGAATGTGAGGCGATTGTCCTACTTTTTAAAAGTTCATTTTGCACTGCGGAGTTCTGTGTTAGTTTGTCCTCGTAAGTCTTTTTGGATGCCTGCATTTCAGCTGTTGTTTCTCTTAGACACTGTTGCATGACACATAGTCGATGCTCAAGTGTTCTGTTAATCTGATGCAGGGCTTCATTTTGTTCAATAATATGTTGGATAGTGATGCGATTCATATTGAAACGCAGCTATAGACTTATTATATCAATTATCACTATAAAAAAAAACAGTACCGTGAACACTACATACAATTTAACGTTTTTTTTTAACAAGTTCAAGTATTTTATACTGCTGGATGTCAACTCAAGACTAAAAGACACCTGACTGGGCACCGCCCCGAAGTGCACAGAAAATCTACACTCTGTTTCTGGATTAACAACACTGATGGCAACCAAAGCGGGATTTATGGAATCGATGTGAAGCCCTTGAAAAAATACTAGCAAAACCACAAGTACTGTCACACACGAAAATGCAAAGAAAACAGGCTGGTAGTATACTGATCTCGCACAAATTAACCGCGTGAATTGTCGCAAATGGCGCGGAACGAGGGTCGGTTGTCAAAGGCGACAAAGGTAATCTCTAAACAAAAATGCTACAGAGCTCACTCAGGTAGATCACGATATAAATAATGGGGATTACTCCATTTTTGGATAGAGGAAGTTTAGTCTTGAACTGATATAATATATATATTTGGGAAATGTATTATGTGTTCTTTGTTGACTTAATTCAAGTTGGGAAGGAGAGTTTTGGCTGCTATGGCGTTGCCATATGTATACAACAATGGCGGCATCGCCGATGAAGAGAAACTTAAATGGAAAAAGTCCGAGTCAAAACTGAGCTACGAGCGCGTAAAGCTAAGAATAGCACTGTACAACTCCTGCACTCGGTTTGCGTGTACACTAGGTCAGTAAAAGGAAAGCGGAGCAGCCGGCATTACGGTCTCAAGTGCGAGCACTTCCGCCATAGCCGGGGTTAGGCGCTCAATTACCACGAAACACTGGGGCCCATATGGAAATGTATTTCCAAGGTGTCGACCGACGTTTCTGATGTTTTCACAGTGAGATGATTACAAGAAAAAGTATTTAATTGAGGTAACAAATGTTTTTGTTGTGAAAATGATGTACACAATACACTTACGAACCTGTTAACTCATTCGAGACATGCCGCAACCGGATTCGCGGCTTACAGCCGCGAATCCGGTTGCAACACGTCTCGAATGTGTCAAAGTGTATAATCAGATTGATGGATCCAAGGGCGGGTCAACTGCTCCAGTGCACAGAAGAGAAGAAGTTGGCGCAGAACGTTTATGATAGTAATATTGAGAATGCTAATGTACCTGTGACATTTTCTGGTTACTATACACCGTCAGGAGATATATCTGGACTCTACAAATGCCTAATAATGTTTTATGAGACCGGGTCATATGTGTAGTTTTGAATTTATAAATAAATGTAAAAACGAAATGATGTAAAAATGTATGTGTGTTCTTTGAATTGTGTGCGATTGTTCCATTGTCTGCCAGTGACATTTACACGCACACACGCGCGCGCACACACACAGATGTGAACATATTGATCTTTTTGTCTTTTGTAATACGTGTACAAGATGAAACAGTTTTGAAAAACCTGCTATGATCATACCCACCCTCAGGCACAAACCGCCCCCCGCCCCACCCACAAAACAAAACACACACAAATAAAACCCACAACCAACAACAACAAACAAACAAAAAACCCCACCAAACAGAAAACGCGCCCCCCAAAACCCCCAAAAAAACCGAACAACCAAAACCCCACCAAAGTCTAAATAAAATACAAAAACTCAAAATAAAACCAAAGCAGCAAACGGCTAAAAGAAAAACAAACAAGAAAATGGAACCCCTCCCCCTCCCCCCCCCCCAAACAAAGAATAAAAAAAGAAGAAAAAACGGCAAAAAACAACCGAACGACAAACAAAAAGCAGCAGAAGAGCACACGCGAAAAACAAAACCAGTATAATTATTTTCTGAGAGCGCAGCAAATTGTTCTCTGCGCTTGACATTCTTTTTTCCTGTACAGATTATGGCCTGCGCGCGACATAATGACAATTTACAACACCGGGAGACCCCCGTAACATTCTCGGGCGAATTCAGAAGTGAGAGGTATGATGCAATACCGTCACGTGAATTTCACTTTCGCAGGCCCTGTTCGTAGTGGGGTCTGCGGTGAGGCTATCGATAGCATCGTACAGCGTTGAAATTTTGAAGTTGCCCTCTGAAGGACTGTATTACAATTCTAGAGACAGATCATCGAGGGTGGTGCCAGAATAGTTTGGTTTTCCTATGGGCGCCACGATATTCTGGCACCACCCTTGAACTATCATGCCTCACCGCCTCTTGGGGGTCACCATAGATGATCAGCTTAAATGGCAACTGCATATTAACAATGTGTGCAAAAGGGTCTCCAGAAGTCTGTATATGTCAAAATTGAAAACAATTACTGACACAGATACGCGTCTTCTTTTCTACAATGCTCATGTCAAGTCATAGACTATGCATCAACAGTGTGGGATGGTTCTAGTGATGTACATTTGAAGAGGCTAAACTCCCTACATAGGAGAGCTGCTAAGCTTATATTTCCCGATCCCGAACTATCAACTGACGAAAAGCTTAAAACTTTAAAAATGCTCCCTCTATCCCATCACTTTCAGTTCAATAAAGGTGTATTGATGTACAAGCAATCATGTCCACTGTACTTGAGTTCCTTTTTCGCAGAACGGACATCTGTAGCTTCTAGACATGGACAACAATTCAAAGTACCCCTGCCGCGTATTGATTTATTCAAAACCAGTTTGTCATTCTCGGGAAGTTCATTCTGGAATTCTATTCCTGCAGAAATCAGAAACGCAAAGACGCTCACCTCATTTAGGGTCAGCCTCTTCAAACACGTAGAATCTCTGAGGTAATCTATCAATACAGTACAGGGATAAGTTGTGCGCGTGTTCAGGTGTGTGAATGTGCGTGTGTGTTAATATGTGTGTGTGAGAGAGAGAGAGTTTTTTGTGGGTTTTTCCAGTGGACCATAGTATCCGAGTGCCAAGAGTACTTTGAATACTGCATGTACTGTGTACAATGTTTCTGCCTTCATATGTGTGTACGCGATATTTTGGGGCGCGCGCTCACGTATCTGTGTGTGTGTGTGTGTGTGTGTGTGTGTGTGCGCGCGCGTGTGTAAGTTTGTGATTGTGTGTGTGTGCGTGCATGCTGTGTGTGTGTGAGAGAGAGAGAGAGAGAGCACCTATATATATTTGCCTTTGCTGTATGAATTCTAATGTACTTAATGATTTTCTGTGTAATGCATTTACTCATTTTCTATTTTTGGGCGTACGCGTTATACGCGTATGTATGTCTGGAGTGCGTGTCCGAGAGCGTGTGTGTGTATGTGTGCGTGCGTGTGTAAGTTTGTGATTGTGTGTTTGTGTCAGTGTGCGTGCATGCGTAATTGCGGTGTGCATGTATGTGTGTGTGTGCGCGTGCGTGCGTGCATGCATGAGGTATGGTGTGCATGCGTGCGTACCGGAGTGCGTGTGTGTGTGTGTGAGCGTGCGTGTGCGTGCGTATGTGCGGGCGTGCATGCGTGAGCGAGTGCATGCATGCGTCAGCGTGTGGTATGTGTATGTTTACATGTCTATGTCATTTATGTAGTAGATGTAGCAACGGCAAGTTTGAAAACTGGTCCTGTTACCAATAACTTCTACCGTTGGAAAATAAAGGTTCGTTGTTCATGCTCGACCCATGTCTGCCTGCGTGACGTAAAAATAAAAAGAAAAGGAAGAACAAAAGTAAAAATGACGTCAAAGAAAAAAATCGTAAGAGAAAGACTCCGCGAGAAACTAAACACGAGAGACAAGAGTGTAAGCGCGCGCAGGAGCGAGCAAAAGGAAATGCGCGTGTGTGAGGCCGGGGAGAGAGAGAGAGAGAAGAGAGAGACCGCGAGAGAGAGAGAGAGAGAGAAAGAGAGAGAGAGGGGGGAAGAGAGAGAGAGAGAGGGGGGGAAGAGAGAGAGAGAGGGGGGAAGAGAGAGAGAGAGAGAACGAACGGGGAGTACCCTTGGGCACGAAGAGAGCAAACAGCCCATGCACCAAAACTTCCATCTTTTGTTGAAAATTCAGATAAGGTGGACGCTTATCTGGAGCGATTCGAGCGCTTCGCAAGCAGCAATAACTGGAGACAAGAGACTTGGGCTATCAGGCTGAGTGCACTTTTAACTGGCAAAGCGCTTGAATTTTACACCCGCTTGCCAAGAGAAGAAGCCGAAGATTATACGCAGTTGAAAGCCGCCCTGCTGAGACAGTACGACTTCACTGTAGAGGGTTACAGGCGACGATTTCGAAACTGCAAGCATGAAGAAGGATCAACCCCCGGTCTATACATTGAGAGAATCAGAAGCTACCTGGAGAAATGGATAGAGCTGGCTGGTTTAAACAAAGAGTACCAGGACCTGTGTGACCTTGTCACGACCCCGCTTCCGGGGTGCGAACTATGAGCACCACCGCTCGAAATTCACCCAAGACTAACACAAACCTAACACAAACACCAGAGGAACAATGACGACGACATTTATTAAATAATACCCTAACAAAACCAACTATTCTCACGCAGTCCTAACCATACATTCACACCTCACATTCACACTTACACACGCTGAAACTCTCCACTCCAAAGGCAATACAAAATAACGCATAACTAAACTAAATATTCCTAATACAACGGGCTGAGGAAACTAATATATAATAACTAATATCCTTAATAAAATACGCACGAACAATATATAAATAAACTACTATCCTTACTAATAAAAAGAAAACAGGCCGAAAGGCTTAAACCATACGCCACTAGACCCCGCCGGAAGCAGAAGCGTCAAGCGCTAGCGCCAGTTGTACCAATGCCTTTGCTTCCGCAGAGAGTCTATCACAGCATGTGGCTCCTTAAATAATACAATAGTTCACATAGCACAATAACTAATTGAACCAAATACGCTTGCCTACTAACTCAAATAAAGATCGAGAAAAATGAATATCGTTTGAAAGCTACTACACCTCCTCAGCGGGAGCACGAAGGCCAAGTTCGAATTGAACTAAAGTTCTAACAAATTAGACACTAACAGCACAAGGCTCTTTTAACTAGCACTTCTCAAAATACACAAGGCTCCTTTAACTAGCACGTCTCAGGATACACAAGGCTCCTTTAACTAGCACGTCTCAGAACAATATTACATAAGCACATGGAGACTAATTATCGCATATGCAAATGGAGACTAAACAATATCACATAACTTAATGTAACTGAAAGTTGAATAAATAATATAATTCACATCACGGGACCTTCTCGCCAGAAGCACAACCGTTGAGCGCAACTCAACTCGACGCTCTTGCTTCCGCGATAAGGTCTTCCGTAACATAAGCTACTTTAAACAATATGATAACTCACAATGTCACTGTACCAAAGCTCCTCTCGCACTACATTCGCTACAAGGAAATGAAATATACTAACGTTCTTTACATTATAATTATACAAAACTTCACGTAAACAGGTTAGAAAGAACTACATGGGACGACCCGACCTGACAAAATACGAGGCGAGCCGCGACACTCGCGAAGGCACCCAGGTCCGGTGTCGTAGCCCACAAGGCGGAATGACACAGTCAGCTTCCACGCAGTACCACAGCACGGTGGCAGACTAGCTGGTTAGTTCTTTGGATTTAAAGATGCACTAAAACACAGGTGCAAAAATACTCATATAAATAACTAACAAAAGAAGACAAGATAATCACATCACCCTGCCCGGAACATAACTGCCGTCTATTTTACTCCCTTCACCTCTTTCAACCAAACAATAAACTTAAAGGTCCTGGTTCAGCAATTAGTCAGTTGAGGACAGCGAAAAAAAATTTCGAAGTCACTACCTGACTTGAAGTGCAACCCTGACAGGGCCTCATCAGATGGGATCCCCGAACATTCACGTTACTATAGCTGCTGTAGAGTGTCAGACGTCCTTGACGGCTGTCACAGTTCATGCAAACAGGTATACGCCACTCAGCTGCCAAAGGTCACTTCCAGTTGCATCTGTCCGTACACGGTAACACCCACAATTCTCGTGCAACAACAACGAAAGATGACTATCCAACTTTCACTTCTGGGCCGGTACTGGGAAGCACTGAGCGACGTCCACAGCGTCCAAAAATGGCCCAGGGAATGGTGACGGTACGTCGAACATGCTATATGGTGGTCTTCTCATTTCTTATGTCCTCGCATTTATCCAAAACAAGGTTTCCTCGAAAGCGTTTGCAAACAACAAGTCTTTATGGTAGTCGCCATTTTTACGAAGGGAAGCTACTAGATAATGTTTGTGTAAGGGACAGCACTCCCGTGCTAAGCAACGCGCAAACGCCCACCTCAAAACGATTTTATTTTTCACAAAAGCCTGGGAGATAATTTACAGGTCATCATGCAACAATGTGATGTGCATGGGTGACAGTGCGAGAATATGAAATGAATGTAAACGGGACATAAATATGCCCCATAAATCCATGGCCAGCAAGCGATATACATTCCCATGAGCTCCTGCGGATGCAGGGGCTCATGAGAATGTATGACTTTTGCATTTGGAACAGGCTGGCTGAAGGCCTGTTCTGTCTGAACCAAACAGCTGAAATTCAGCTTGTCGGGATTTTGAAAAGCTGAATCAGCTTCTAGGAGTGAAGACGGTCACCCATTGATGTTATTGTGCCTGTTCGTGTGTGTTACACGGACATAAAATTTGATTCCATTATAAGAATCTAAGCACTAGGTAATATTTTGCTTTGTCGATTACTTCTCATCTTGTTTTTTTTTTTTTTTTTTTTTGTATCACAAAAGATAATTACCGTCTGCAAACTTGATGAGTTCAGTGATAATATTTTCTCCCCAGACCAACTGCTGTCTATGCACACGCAATGCACCCTGCCCAATGCATACATCATGCAGGTGCCTGACAGCAAACACCGATACACCAACTACAAGCTAAAGGGTGCACGAGCAAACGAGAGGCAAGTTTCAAAATAATTAGATACAGGGCCGCAGCAGATGGTTCCGGCCTTCGCCATACCAATAATGTATACATTTTTTTGACAAGACCATATAATTATGTCTTTTTATGCCCTCGACCCAAATTAATTTAAATGTTACTAATTTTTCCATTTTGGGGGGTTGTGCGAATTCTTCCCCCCCCCCCCCCCCCTGCCCGATTGACTTTAGGAAGCAGATGAAAGCAAGCTGGCATCATGCAGGCATGCACCCCTTCGCCTTTAGCATTAGGTTTCTTTCACCTCGTGCTATGGTTATGAGATATGAAATAAATGTTAGGAAACAGATATATATATATATATTATGTAATTGGTATTCTAACCACAATATATTTCATTCATAGTTTATCTATGTTTGCACTGACAGCAAACCATGTGGGATTTATTTCTGATCACTCCATATAGCAATGTTCTCTATCAGAAAACTGAAATGACTCAACCCGCAAAAATAAATATCAAGGAAATATATCAGTTCACAACAGCAAGAGGTATATCTCACTTGATCTTCATTTTGTGACAAAAACATTGTTTTCAAATACACTTCAACGTATGGTTTATTTGTTTATATCTGTACTGAGTGAAACTGTTAAAAATGCCTTTCATTGTGAGGCTTCTCTTATGAGTTTACCAAAATCGTCAAGTACATCAATAAGTGTCTCTTGGCTTGACTTCATGAACGAAGATTCTATAGGGCTTGCCCACGTCGTCTGCAGGCATTTTCGTGGCTGCGGAGGCCAATCCGGGACAGGCAGGTTTACATCAATAAGTGTATACATAAATAAAACACAATGACCATGATTGAAAAGAAGTACCCAACGGAGAAAGAAACACGCTTAGAAAAAACGGTACAACACAATTTATTAATATTTCGGGTAAATACCCTTTGTCAAAATAGACAAACAAACAGAGACATTATTTGCTACTTATCTTCAGATGCAGAAGGAATGTGGCAACTCATTGTCATAATTCCTAAAAATACAGCTGATTTTTTTTATGAAATGTGTATGTCTATCCTCAACAAGACCAAGTAGTCTATGTACCCTACAGAACCACATAGTCCAGATCAAAATGGTGACTGCGAAGCGTGTGTAATGCAGAGACGAACTCAACGAAAAAAAGAAAGACGCTTAGAAAAGACAGCTACAACACAATTTTATTCATATTATCTAGTAATAAATTGTGTTGTAACTGTCATTTCTAAGCGACGTTCTTTCCTCATATGGTTCTTCTCTACAGAACAACATACATGTGCACTTTTACTTCCTGCACCATATATAACTGTAATAATACATGAGGCAAAAACACAAACAGAACAGAGACAACCATTTTAATTATAAAGAAACAATTTCAGTGATGTCATTGAATTATATGCATGGTATATTTTGCTTATGATGCTGTCATTCAAACTTGGTCACTGTGTTTTGGTAAGTGAGAGAGAGGGGGGGGGGGGGGGGCTGGAGGGGGCGGGTACACATGCAGGCATATATATATATATGATATATATCTATATATATATATATATATATATATATATATATAGATATATATATATATATATATATATACCGCAACGATTTCCTAATGTAATGTTACATATGGCAATATAGTTCTATCATCGTATGCTAAATTTTGCTATCCACCAAAATGCTAATATTGCCATGATTCCACAGCAGACAGACAGCCTTCATGGACAGGTCCAACCAGTGAAGAGACAACAGACTGGCCAGTGTCAAACATGTCACCAAACTGCAGGGGCGTTAGCAGCAATGTCACACAGAAACTTTGGAACAGCAAACAGCCTGATGCAGTGCAGTGTGCCCCAACTTGCTCTCAGCAGGCAGCTGCAAGACAAGAACAAAGGTCAGTTAGTACATGTGAAGATGTACTGCAAACACTGTTCTAGAGGAGTTTACTTGGCTACCGGGTATCAGCCAGTATAATCTACTCAACATGAAACCAACCGTAATGAATCACAGCCAGTGTAATCAATAAACTCCATACAAGACAGATTTGCAAAATAACTTTTACAAACAATTTCTTTGTCTCGGTGATGGTCAAACGATTTATACAGTTTTGTTCTAATAATAAAAGACATTGTAGCTTTGCAATGCTGCTTGGTAACATGATATTATATGAATATGTTTTCAGGCCAACATAACCAACTTTTCCCTGGGGGAGACTAAAGATGCACTCAACCGATGAGCAGCCCCTGGTGACCATATCGAATGTGGGAGTAGAGGCGACACCTTATCAGCGCGTGACCAGTGAAGACAATCCGGCCTACTGTTTGTGTGGGAATCATCTAATAATAATGGACAACAAGAACTACTGAATTTGATCCAGCTGATCGAGTTAACAGAAGAACCAACTTTTCTAGATATTTGTAAGAAGCAGACCGAAGTCAAATTTTGCAGCGTCAAAAATTATAGCATCACATTTGCAAATAAAATTCCCACATTATAATAGCAATCAAACATCACCAACACTCTACATACAGATTTTTTTCAGTTGTGGCATGAGAGCCATATGGGGCTTGGCAACAGCAAACACTGTTGCTCTTGTCAGGTGGCCATAATCAGATGGCAGTTTCTAAGCCCCAATCTAAACTACCTGAGGGCACTATCTGGTTGTGTATGTGTGTGAAACCAACCTCCAAGTCTTTACTTCTGCTGAAAAACCACATCCACTCGTCGCTCAATCTTGTCATCTGTACTGCGTAGGTAATGTAACAAACTGGAGAGCTTCTCATCAGTGAGGCATTGGGGATACAAGGCCACGGAGCACATTCCTTGATGAAAAAAAACAGAATGAAAAGAACATTTTCATTAACTTTTAAAATTTACTTTCTGTCATGGAGATTGTTTACATCTGTTTGTACAAGTAGTTGGGACATGAATAAATGGACACATGCATGTAATATATATACTCCATATTGTGCACTTTGTACTCTCTATACAAGAAAGTATTAAAGTTGAATGTAAAAGCAAAATGTTGGACATTTTTTGTTTTCAATACATTTGGACATTCTTCTTCATAAATTGCATACATGTCTGCTTTCATTTTTCATCCTTGTTATAACTACATACTGTAAACAGTGCACATGAACAGGAATTCTGCACCTGACTTGCCATAAGAAAGAATTAGTTTTCATGGTCAGTGTCACAATCCTAAATAGTATATTTCTACAAATACATGTACTGTAATGATACTGAAAATGACATGTACAATACTGCACTTGTACCAGAAATTGCACAAGTGTGTAACATGCATATTTCTGCTGTGCTACCTGGTATGCCACAGAGTGCCTGTTGCTAATCTTGGTATACTGTTTGCATACTTGGTGGTTGAAGTCAAGGATGGTAAGCCTGTTGCGAATTGTGTAGCCTTTGTAGCCAATGAAAGTTTATTTGGGGGCCATTTCATTTTCAGCCACATAGATACATCCCCTTGACTAACACTCAAAACACTCAATGATGAGACTGAAACATATCTAAACTCTAAGTCAAAATAAGTGCATAAATAAGACATGATTATTACCTTGATCATGCCTGGCAAGGACACTCGTAATGTGTGGTGATGGTTGATAACAGGCTTTATCCCTTGTTTCAAGTGGTGTTTAGCCTTTGGCAGCAGCAAAGAAACTGAAAACAGATGGCCAATATAATAGATAAAGCAAAACCTGAAAGTAAGAAAAGCACAAAAGTGAAAATGTACCAGCAGCAGTTTATACTGAGTAGGTTATTTCGATGACAGGACAGTTTCGTGTGTTTTTGTTTTGCATACACTCAAGGATATAATCCTCCATGTAAACACACAGCTCAACTCAAACCTTTTATGCAATTCGCTTGCCTTTGTGCCACACATCAAGGTAATGATCCAGATGTTACAGTGGCTGCGATCAAGTCAGTAATAATATACAAATCTATTTCATACTGGAAAAAAGATACATGCATTACAGAGTGGCAAACTGACCGGTAGCTAGCACTAGCTGTTATGAAGACTTGGGAGAAAAACCACCATGGCACCATGATAATAATGTTTACTGTCAACTTGTAAATATACTTACAGTGTGGAGGTAGCAGTCATATGTAAATCATAACTTAGTGTTGTGACAGCAATATTTCCAGGACACTATAAGCTACTTTATGTGTGATGTGATAACACTTTTACAAACAAAAATGATTTTGTGCAAGCGCACGGGTGTACCATACTTCAAAATCAAATGCCACCAAACTGATAATTACCTGAAAGTAGCAGGAGATTACAGTAGAACTCTGTCGGTGACAACTTATCGGACAGGTCTTGCTGTCTTCAGAAACTCGATGCCAGTCTGTGCATTCACCAGTTTCAAGTCACCTGACCTTGTGGCAGCCCTGCTGTCTAGAAACAAACCATAAACACAGTCATGGATGGACAAAACCTGTTGAAAAAGAAATAAATACAGAAAATAGGCATGTGTGCACATATGCATGTGCGTGTGGGTTTCTAAAAATGGCTTAGTCACAAAATAGCAGCACATTTGAGTGTTATGATATGGAGCAATATATACATACATGTATTTACATGATTCACAGAAAAACTAGCAATAAAATATTTTGGTATACAAGAATGATATTATAAGTTTTTGTCACTCATATTTCTCCTGTTCATAATCTTGTGGTTTCAGGAAAATATGAGAAATACATTGTATCAGTGGCAAGCCAACTTACAATAGACCACTTATATACCTGATTGTGAGTTTCATAATGAATTATGCACATACATGTATTGCTCTATTTCATCACACTGAAATGTGCTGTTATTTTGTGAACAAATATATTTTAGGTTGATTATAGTGGTACATTTTATCCTTACCTAGACCTGTTGATTATATTCTTATCCAGACAATTGCTGATGTTGTTTTCATACAGCGAGCAGCTGTACATTTGTTTTCATTCAGACAGCTGAACATTTTGTCTGTGTTCAGACAACTGCAGGTATATTTTGTTTTTTATTCAGACAGCTGTATATTTAATTCTATTCAGACAGCTGTATATTTTGTTCTAAATATAAGCCAGCTGTACATTTTGTCCCAGCCACAGCACACACACACCACACACACACACACACACCACACACCACACACACACACACACACATTTTAGGTTCACAACTTACCTTGCCATTGCGATTATCTGTTATGTATTATGATGAGATTGGGCGTTGTTCCATTACTGATGCACCTTCACTTTGTACTAGCTTCACAAATGTATCCACAGAAATAACACATTAGCTGCTTGCTGCTCTGTGAGCTCATTTGGTGTGGCACTGAAAAAGAATCAAATGACTGGTATTTGTATAGTTATGTAATGCACACACGGGTCTTGTACTAGAAAATGGCGTGGCGTTCTGAAGATATTTACACAAAAACAACCACCACGAACCCCCAAAACAAATCGCAACTAAAAGTGGAAACTTCTAAATGTACATCAGACCAGAGCTCAGAACATATCGCATATTTCATTATGTATATAACACAAATATGTGTAATAGAAAATTGCCCAGAAACTATTACACTTATTTATAAAGGAGAGCAAATTTAAAAACAAAGTTTCAGGCTGTTACTATAGTGACGTATAGTAACTACAGAAGAGACGAACAGTGAGGCTAAGATTTCCAATCTATTCTTCGTCTTGTTCATCGATGTATTCTGCCTACTTCTCACCACTGTCGTCTGCTGTTATTTCCTCAGTCATCATTTCCCCCGAAATTAGTGTCCTGTACACCAGAACACACATAACATTACGATCGCTAGGGCTTCTTGTTGTTGACAAGGAAGTGGTCATTAGAGTGGTGTCCCCTGATAATACATATTTACGAGTACCTTCCCTTTGTAAACACGACGTCAGCTACACGCGCATAGGTGTTTGTTGTTGTTGGAAATATACTTACCAACAAAAGTAATATTTGTACCACAAAAAGTGAAAAGACCACACCATATCATGTTGGACTTACCGCCACCATTCGCTGGACCTTTTTTGGACGCTCTGGACGTCGCGGCTCGATGCAGGCTTCACCAGTGCGGCAAAATGAAAGTTGGATATTTTTCAGTCGTAGTTGCACGGGAATTGGATGTTACCGCGCACGGACAGATGCAACTGGAAGTGACCTTAGACAGCTGGATGGTGTATACCTGTTTTCGTGAACTGTGACAGCCGTCAAGGACGTCTGACACTCTACAGCAGCTATAGTAACGTGCGTGCTCGGGGATCCTATCACACGGGGCCCCCTATCAGGGTTGCACTTTCTGTGTCAGGTAGGGACTTTGAAATTTTTTTTTCGATGTCCTCTACTAATTGCTGAACCCGGACCTTTAACCTCCACAAAATACATATTCACATTCGCATCACGCTAACCACAACAATAGATTTAACCTCAACACATTCTCTTCACCTATCTCCCGCAACAATAAATGCAACCTCAACATATTTATTTACACGTCACTAGGTGACTCACTCCCGAATACACCCTCCGATGCTAAATACTGAAACGACCTCAGTCGCCTACTCGGCGTTAAATCCCAGTAACTAAACCCCGCTAACTACTCTAGAAACAACGTACAATAACTAGCATTTACTTCTACCCTCTACTCTCTATTCTACGCCTGCCCCCCAATACACACTAGATAACATAATAATACCGAACAAGCAAACACAAACACCACCCCCCCCCCCCCCCCCCCCGAGCAAATGGCCACTAAAGGATTGTTACGTGCACTTACTGTCATCCGTGAAGACGCCCCGGCTAGGACGAAGACAAACAAGACAAGACATGCCAGGGGTAAAGTCGTCGCAGCTCTTCTTCTTCTCGTCACAGGACACCGACTCCCGGGCTCGAACCAGGGCCGTATCGTAGGACCGTCACAGAGGGACGACACAGCTACTTGAGGCGGCGGCGGCTAATGGACAACCACGCCCGCACAATCCCCCCCCCCCCCCCCCCCCCCCTCTCAGAGACTGTTTTGGAAAAGACGACTGTTTCGTTCACTGGTGTAAAAGCGACTGATGAAAATTTAGGATAACCTAAGGTTGGCGAAAAACTGCTCACTACCTCACGTGATGTAAAAACACGTGAAGCAGGTACCACCCGATTGCATTCAGACTAGGTGGCCACGTGGCTGCACGCTGTCCACCCAACCCCCGCACAGCAGCAAATACACGTGTACAGGCCAACTACTACATACCTACGCTATCGTTACCCGGTGACTAACTAAACCCTGTCACCCCTCTAAACTACTCACTTACAAAATTATACGGAAAAAAAAATCCGTGTCGTGACAGACCTCATCATCAAAGAACAAGTCCTCAACGCATGTTTTAAGGACCTGGCCGCCCACCTCAGGGAGGAAAAGACCAGTCCCTAAAGGCCCCGGCCGATTTCCCTCAAAGATACCTTGACGCCCACAACATGAAGTTCGGGCCCAGTAAGCCGCAGCGTGTGTTTGCACCAGCAGAGGAAATCCACAATGTCAGAGACACCCCGAAAAACAAGCCAGTGGAGAACCTGACATGTTTTCTCTGTGGAAAGAAAGGTCACAAGGCGATACGATGTCCTTCTAAAGATGTTCCTCGAGGCAACAACATCAGAAGATCCAATTAAGATCACAGGATAGCAGGCAGAAGCGGTACCACGTCTCAACACAGAACCGCTGCTGTATTAGCCAATGATGTGACGTCATCCAGTGACTTTGAATCTGAAGAAAGGCGAGTGACGCCGGAGCTGATTGAAACCTTTCAAGAAGAATAGACGTATCCCAGTAGGAGATGGAGCTATATTTTTACGAGTCTCAAACGTTACGCTGCCTGAGAGTGAAGTGCCGAACATGCCGGTGGTGTCAGAATTCGTCGGAAACACACCAGTGAGAGTGCTGCGAGACACTGGTTGTAGCTGCATCATCGTGAGAGAGGTCGTAGTAACTGAAGACCAGAAGCTACAGGAGTAGACCACCCTCATTTTGGCTTACGGAACTGACACCCCGTACCTGAGAGGAGAAGTGAAGGTGCTATGCGTAAAGACCCCTGTCTACGATCTTATCATCGGAAACATTGATAGTGCCAGAAACGCAAACGATCCAGATCCAGAGTGTATACCTGAAACATGTGCTGTTACCACGAGAAGTCAAGCAAAGAGGAGTCACCAGACCATCCCTCTAAAAGTGGCGGACAACACGAAAGCAGCTGTGGTGAATAGGGACAGGCTGGTGGAGCTACAGAAAGCCGACCCCACGCTTGACAAGTTCCGAGGTCAGATCAAGCCCGTGACGCGAAAGGGAAAAGAGATAACCTTCGAGACCAGAAGAGATATCCTGTACCGGATATTCAACAGTAATGGAGATAAACCTGTGCGTCAAGTAGTAGTTCCTGAACCTTTGAAGATGCAGGTGATGAAATTGGCCCATGATTCCATATTGGGAGGACATTTGGGAATCAACAAGACCCTCGATAGGATCCGAGCCGTCTTCTACTGGCCTGATATGGGAGGCGACGTCACCCGATTCTGTAGGTCGTGCGACATATGCCAGAAGACAATCTCCAAGGGAAAGGTGCCCAAGGTTCCTCCAGAGAAAATGGCACTGATCGACATGCCTTTCAAGCGGGTGGCTGTAGACCTGGTGGGGCCAATATCCCCTGCAAGTGAAGATGGTCATCGCTACATTTTGACCCTGGTGGATTACGCTACACGTTATCCTGAGGCCATACCATTTAAAAAAAGATCGACACTCCAACAGTGGCAGAGGCGCTCGTTGATATGTTTAGCCGTTTGGGGATTTCTGAAGAGATCCTGAGTGACCTAGGAACTCAGTTCGTCTCCGACTGCATAGAGAAAGTCAACCGGCTATTGAGCATCCGACACCTTACTACCACCCCTTATCACCCCATGTGTAATGTGCTGCTTGAAAAGTTTAATGGAACTATGGAGGCTATGCTGAAGAAACTGTGTGCTGAACGGCCAAGGTTGTGGCATAGATACATCAATGCATTGCTCTTCGCATACCGTGAAGTTCCTCAGGATTCGACAGGTTTTTCCCCTTTTGAATTATTGTACGGAAGGACTGTAAGGGGGCCCATGCACATCCAAAAGGAGCTGTGGACCAAGGATATCGACGCGCCTGAGGTGAAGATCAGCTACCAGTACGTCTTCGACCTGAGAGAGAAGCTGGAAGATACCCTCAGGATAGCTCAAGAAGAACTAGGGAAGGCGCAGAACAACGGGAAGCATTATTATGACTGTAAGGCGAAACATCGACGATACCAGCCAGGTGACCAAGTATTGGTTCTTCTTCCTACCGACAACAACAAACTCCTGATGCAGTGGAAGGGTCCTTACGTTGTCAATACAGTGGTTGGCATCAACGACTACAGAGTCAAGGTCAACAACAAGGTGAAGACTTACCATGCTAATCTGCTGAAGAAGTATATTGAGAGAGGTCGTCAAGACAAAACACAACTGGCGTTATCGGTGCGTCTTGCTGATGACGAAAGACTAGACGACGAGAACCTGTTTGACCTTAATGAATTCCGCCACAAGAACGATGTAGAAGACATTCAGATCGGTCAGAATCTGACCCAGACTCAACGAGAAGAACTGCGCGTCCTGACTCAAGAATTCAAGCATCGGTTTACACCTGACGTAGGAACAACGGACACCATCCAGCACGAGGTTAATCTGACGTCAAATGAACCAGTTCGCATCAAACCTTATCGTCTTCCTTATAACACTAAGGAAGAACTGAAAAAGGATATCAAGGAAATGCTGAGTCTGGAACTCATAAGGGAGTCCAAGTCACCATATGCGTCACCAGTTGTCATCGTGAAGAAACCAGATGGATCCAACCGGGTGTGTGTGGACTACCGTAGACTCAATAAACTAACAATCTTCGATCCAGAGCCTATGACCACAGCGGAAGAACTGTTCCAGAAGGTCAGTGGAGACCGATTTTTCTCCAAAATTGACCTAAGCAAAGGGTATTGGCAAATCAAGGTTGCAGAAAAGAATATCCCCAAGACAGCATTCGTCACACCCGAGGTCATTGGGAATTCCTGAAGATGCCTTTTGGTATGGTAAACAGTGGTGCCACATTAAAGAGAGGACTGAAAAAGATATGCAGAATGTGGTCCTTTACTGGGATGACATTTTGATCCATACCACAGCTTGGGGGGATCACCTCTAAACCCTCAGAGAACTACTCCTAAGACTGTCAGATGCAAATTTCACCATCCGTCCAAGCAAGTGTATTCTTGGGGCCGACAGCATAGACTTCATCGGACACAAATTGAGCGAAGGTTTAAAGGCGCTACACGACGACAACGTGCAGAACATCAGGGATGCCCCGCGACCTACGACCAAGACGCAAGTCCGCTCATTTATGGGCTTGGCGAACTACTATCGGGAGTTCATATCAAACTTCGCGGCAGTCACACGGGTAATAATAATAATTAATAATTACTGTATTTATAATGCGCTTATCTTATAATAATTATAACTATAAGCGCGCACTCACAACTCGCGCACGCATGCGCACGCTTTAGACAACGTCTCACGTACAATAAATGGTGAAATACATTGCGACAGTCAGCTTTTGTGGGGAGTGTGGTGATATAGTGCTAGAACTGTTGAAAGAGGTGAGTTTTGAGGGCGGACTGAAAGGAGGAGAGAGAGTCTTTCTGACGGAGAGAGAGTGGGAGAGTGTTCCAGTTGGATGGACCATAAACTGAGAAGGAGCGGGGGCCGAAAGTGCTGAGTTTGGTGCGGTGGATGTGGAGACGGAGAGGGTCGGAGGCGGAGCGGAGGGAGCGGGAAGGAGTGTAGGGGTGAAGTAAGTTGGAGAGATAGGCAGGAGCGCAGTTGTTCAGGGATTTGTAGCAGAGAAAGAGAATCTTGTATTGGATGCGTTGTGGGATGGGAAACCAGTGAAGGAGTTTGAGCAGGGGTGTGATGTGGTCGGATTTTTTTCTTTCTGAGGACGAGGCGGGCAGCATTGTTCTGGACGCGCTGGAGAGTAAAAGTGGTGGAGTGAGGGAGGCCGGAAAGGAGAGAGTTGCAGTAGTCGATGCGAGCTAGGATGAGAGAGACATCAAGTTTGGTGGCAGCTTCGGTGGTGAGTTGTTTTCTGATCTGACTGATGCGGCGGAGGTGGAAGTAGCATGCCTGGGCAGTGGCGGAGACAAAGCTGGTCATGGTAAGAGAGGAATCAAGGATAACGCCAAGGTTTTTGGCCGAGTCACTAAGGGAGATGGGGGTGCTGTCGAGTTGAAGGTAGAGAGAGGGTGGGAGCTGGGAAAGTTTTTGGCGAGTTCTTACCAGCATGGCTTCCGTTTTCTCGTCGTTCAGTTTAAGCTTGTTTGCTGTCATCCAGTTTTTCACGTCTTCATAGCAGTCAGCCGTGCGAGTCAGTAGTGACTGAGTGTTGTCGAGTTTGTCTTTGTCTAGTAGTTGTGAGTCGTCAGCGTAGAGGTGGTGGCGTATGTGGTGAGACTGTATGATGTTGGACAGGGAGGAGGTGTAGAGTGTGAAAAGGACCGGGCCCAGGACGGATCCCTGTGGTACTCCGCAGGAGAGCGTGACTGGGTTGGAGGAGACGCCGTCAATGGTGACGGACTGCTGTCTGTCGGAGAGGTAGGAGATAAACCAGGAGTGAGCAGAGTCAGTGATGCCAAAGGAGTGACGAAGGTGGTGAAGGAGGATAGAGTGGTCTATGGTGTCGAAGGCGGCAGAAAGGTCGAGTAGCGTAAGAAGAGGTCCCCTGACTGGCTTGCTGAGGAAAGGACAACCTAACGTAGAGAAGTGGGAGAAGGCCCAAGAGCGAGCATTCCAGGCAGTTCGAGACATCCTAACCGAGAAGCCTGTTTTTCACCTCCCTGACCCGTTGAAAACTTTCTTCCTTAGAACAGACACCTCCAACGAAGGAGTAGATGCAGTCTTAATGCAAGAAGATAATGGAAAACTCCACCCAGTGATCTACGCCAGCAAAAAGTTGACCAGAGCTAAGAGAAACTACTCGACCATCGAGAAGGAGTGCCTAGCCATCATCTGGGAAGTAAGGCGGTTCGAACTGTACCTTCTTGGTGTGCCATTTGTTCTCCAAACAGACCATCAGCCCTTGAACTATTTAAACTCTGCAAAGTTTACAAATTCTCGTATTATGAGATGGGCGATGTACTTGCAGAATTTTGACGTTAAACTACAGTCTATCAAGGGTTCGCAGAACTTTGGAGCGGATTACCTGAACAGAGCAGTTTAAAAGAACATTTCTGTGTCCAGAACAGTTTAAAGAAACATTTAAGTGTCCATGACTGTTTAAAGAGACATGTCTTCGCTCAGGACAGTTTAAAGGAACTGTGAGACGATTTTGTTTATTTGATTTCATTTTGGATGTGAAATTGTATTTGTTTAGGGTTCTGTGTACGTTCACACAGCCACAACAGTATTTTTGAGTTTTGAGAAAACATTTTTGTGAAATTTCATTCTAAAAAGGGGGGTAATGTTACGATTGTGGTTGTGTTGTTCTGTGAGAGCATGCATGTGTTAATCGTAGGAAACGATCCGATTTTTATTTGAGCTATCATGTTTGCGAGTCACGTACCTTTTCAGTAAGATTCTTTATTGTTTGCGAAGATAGCAGATTTGGTTTTGTTATGATACACTAAGTTTAGTCCGGAAGCTTCTAGCAAAGTCGCACGTAGAATAGTTTTTGTTACACGTAGATTTGCTGAGAGTGGACCGAAACGTTCGAGAAAGGTGGCGCTGTCCAGTGACCTCGTTCGTGTGACGTTAAACTGCAAGTTCTATTTTTAGTCAGTTGTTTCTTGGGCGCGTGAATTTAGCAGCCGTTCTTTGTGTTTTGTGAAAGGTCGTGAACGGTCTACCAAACTTTTGTGTGATATCATTACACACTGGGATTTGGGGCTGAAATGAGCAGTCGAATTTTGTAGATCAGTGTAGTTTAGTCTAGAAAGATCTTTTTTTATTAATATTTATGAGTTTCAGTTACGTGTTCCGTTCTGATTGGTTGCGTTGAGTAAATTCCTTAGATTATTCTAGAACGTTGTTCTACTATATAAAGTTGGTGCTAGGAAGCACGTGTGTACATTGTCATGCATTGTCAGTTGTAGGGACACACAGTTTATCATAGGTTTGGCATCCTGTCTCGGAAGATAATGGAGTATATGCGCTTGCTGGGTCAGTCACTGGAGTGGCCTCTCCAGGGCGCAAGCCTGGGCGAAGTGTATGGAGATCCTGGGGTGCCCAGTCGTCAAGATCCCCCTCTCGGCCTCGCTGATGTATCCAAAGGAATGCAAAGCAGTACGTTTGGCACCAGTTTGGCTGCAGGAGCTGCCAGAACAGTGCGTGAATACAGGCAGCTGTCTGCCTTCGGGGCTCCACTCCTGATTTGAAGGGTTTACTCCCCCACATTTGGCCGTTGGATCCAACCTGATCTCCTCCGCCCTCTAGCCGTTGGCTGTCAGAAACAGCTCATCCGCCTAGTGGTGCAATGTGAACACCACCCCCTCACGTGGTTTAGCCCACCAGCTGAGGTGGTTTGCCAGGGCGTGGCGCTTGGAGCCAGCACGTGAGAGATTAAGGAGATGGATGAGGACCAGTGATGCCCGTCCGTCCTATGTAGGACATGGTCCGTATAGGGTGTATATTGTGAGAGACGCAGCGTAAGGGTGGTGTACGTTGTTTGAGGAACTTTGTGTCGCCGGTGTTGACATCTTCAGCGGAGACATTGTATCAGTGTTGGTGCATTTGGGAATGCATTGTGTGCAGATCGCATCGTTGAATTAAAATATTGTTGGAACTGTTACTCCAGTATTGTCTACATCCTTAAGCCACGTGTGACGGGTTGCAGCTGAATGAAGTTTATTTAAAAGAACCTTACGTGAGTGCGTCTGGTGGGTTTATCATACTACGACTACGACTCAACCACGTAACACCACTTTTGAACTGCGACGATCAGTCTATTAGCTAGAAGGAGTGTGCATTCTTTCTGAAATTTGTTGTACAAAGTGTTTAATTTCCGAAGTCAAGGGAACAATAATTAGACGGGCCTATTTGAAGTCCCTCAGTCAACCCCTTTTCAGTGCTAGACTGAGACAAGCTCATGAATCGCCACTGGGCACAACTCGTTTAGCCGCTGATCTCGCACCGACGGGATTAACTGATTAGTGCAGGCTTTTGGCGTCCACGGCACAGGAGTGATAACGGACGGCCCCCTAAAGGGACGCATCGCAACCGTGCTACTTTGGCATAAGCTTGTAATAGAAACCTGTGTTATGACTCACCAAAATTTAGGTAGAAACCTATGTTTGGGTCCAAACATGTAGGTAGTAATTTGTGTATTGGTCCCGAGCTTGAGGTAGAAACATGTGTAATGTTCCCAAACTTATAGGTAGAAACCTTTGTATGAGTACCCTAATAAAGTCATCTTGAATCTTGTATTTTCAGGTAAAAACCTGTGTTTGAGTCTCGAACTTGCAGGAGAAAAAAGTGTTAATGGGTCAGCTTATTTTTCTACATCTTTGTTCATCAGAAATGCTGATTCAATGTTTATTCGTTGTGTTGAAATGCATAATAATTATGTGTTTACTGCCGTCTTTCCTTTGGTAGATATTTTATGGGTTCCCAACTTGCAGGCATAATAGTGTGTATGGGTGCTCCACTTGTAGGTAGAAATCTGTATAATGGGTCTTCCTTTTTGTAGAAACATATGTAATGCGGGTCCCTAACTTGAGGGTAGAAACCTGTGTGTGTCCCCAACTTTTAGGGAACTGTGTATGACTTTACTAACGTGTATATAAAAATCTTTGCTCATAAAAAAAAAAATGATTCAGTATTTCTCTGTTGTGCAGAAATTCATGTGTTTGTCGCTGTTTTCCACTTCGAATATATTGCACGGGTTTCAAAATTGTAGGTAGAAATCTGTGTATATGTGCTTGTTACTTGTTAGTCATAATCGTAGTATGATACAAATCACGCACGTAAGGTTTTTGTAAAAAAAAGCTTCACTCAGCTGCAACTCAGTCACACTTGGAATAAGGTTGTAGACCACACTGGTGTAACAGTTCCAACAATATTTTATTGCAGCGATGCGATCTCCGCACTGCATCTCTCATACAATGTACACACATATTTCCTAACACGCTCTTTTATACAATTACAGATATCCAAAATAATCCAGCAAATTTGCACAACACAATCAGAAAAGAAAACGTAACCAATTAATTATTAATATTCATAGAAAAGAATGCTCTAGCAATAACTACAAATTTCCACTACCATCTAAGCGCCTTTGATACAATGTTATGAAATGTTGCCGACAGATGACATCATATCTGAGGTCACTAAAAAGATTTTGACCCTGCTCGAACCTTCCAGTTTATTGTAGGTCAAACTTTGCAACATTGTAGCGAAATTACGCATTACAACAAAAATTTATCGCAATTCTCCGTGCAAAAGAAAATGAATCCTACTAATCCGGAACGCTGAAGAAAGAGAAGAAGAAGAAGAATCCTACTAAAAAAGGTACGTAATTCTTATCCAAAATAACTCAAATGAATATCGGATCTTTCCTATGATTAAACATGCTCTCAAAGAAAAACACAACCACAAACGTAACGATGCTACGTTTGTATGTGGAAACCTGTGTAATCTTGTCTCAAATTTTAGACGCCGTCTGATGGTCTGAGTCGCCTGCTCGACATTAAACCGAAATGACTATTTCACCTACTAGCCCAACTTGTAGCTAGAAACCTTTATAATGGTCCCCAACTTGAAGGTAGAAATCTGTGAATATGTCCCCAACTTGTAGCTAGAAAACTGTGTATAGGTCCCCAGCTATTATATAAAAACCTGCATATAATATATATTATGTCCCCAACTTGTAGGTAGAAACCTGTGTATGGGTCCCAACGTGTCGGCAGAAATCTATTTCTAGGTCCCCAGCGTGTAGGTAGAAACCTGTTTAATGGTCCCCAACTTGTACGTAGAAATCTGTGTATCGGTCCAGCTTGTACATGTGCATTTATTCCAGACACTTGCTTGGCGCTCCCCTCTTTCCTATCCTTCCCTTTTTTCTTTTTTGTTTTCTTTTTTTTATGTTTTGACCACAGTAGATCGATGATCATTTTTCGATAAGGCACAATTCACTCCCCTGAAAGTGCCTTTTTCTACTTACTTAGTAGAGTCTTCATTTTGTACTGGTAGGCAGAAATAGAAACCTGTGCATGGATCCCGAACTTGCAGATAGAATCTGTGTATAGATCCTTAACTTGTAGTTAGAAACCGATATGGGTCCCCACCTTGTAGGTAGAAATATGTGTATGGGTCTCCACTTGTAGGTAGAATATTGTGTATGGGTCCTCAACGTGTAGGTAGAAACCGGGGTACAGGTTGTAAACTTGTAGGTAGAAACCTGTGTTTGGGTCCCAAACATGTAGGTAGAAACCTGTGTAGAGGTACCCAACTTGTAGGTAGAAACTTGTTTATTAGTTCCCAACTTGGCAGGCAGAAACCCGTATATGGGTCCTTTATTTGTAGGTGGAATCCTGTGTATAGGTGCCCAACTTGTCGGTAGATAACTGTGTATGTCTCCCCAACTTGTATATATACTTTTGTCGGAAGAATGCGCTTAAAAGCACTGGGACGTAAAAACTGATGCTTTGTTTTGCATTTGTCCGCTTCCTATGTGTTGCAGACTTTTTTTTAGACATGATTTGTTTTCAAGAATAACACAAGATATTCAGTAGTTGTCTAAAATATGTGATAACGATTCAGTGGCCGTGTCAATTGTGGCTGGATGAGTTCAGCAAAATAAACACCGAAATTTTGACAATACTTTGCCGTTGTGTTTATTTTATGGCTGTGGAGTATTCAACCACTTAACAAGTACGCAAGACAAGCACTAGTAGTCACAAGGGAAACCATTAAGCGTTAGACGAACCAGAGTTGGATCCCCTCCCTAATGGCGTCCTATGGCCACCCAATGACAAACAGGCCACACAGGGCAATTAGGTTACGCCCCCTTTTCACACACTTATCTGTTAGCCTCTTGCAGCATAAAACTATGAACGAAGAACTTTTCTGCCAAAACAAAAAATCCACGCGGAGCACATCACAGGAGAAACATTTTCAGCAATTCTTAAAAAAATTAAGAGTTAGCGTTTTTCACAACACTCAAATGCACTAAGTACCCCGGCCCATGACAAAACTGTCGTCTGCAAGCCTGCATACAACCGTGCACATGCCCCAATTAGGCTCCCATGAACACACTAGGTCGACTAAAATTACCCAGACTTTGCTCTTTTTCACACCACCTGTCATGCCTTTTGTTGCTCAGAACGCCCAAAAAGGCACACAATTGAAGTTTTACACCCTAAAAAAATGGCAAAAAGGGAGGACATTTTTTTAAAACTCTTTCTGGCGGAGAAGTTACTACATGCACCGGAAGCAATTGCCTTGTGTGGCCACACTAACGTAAGTTCGTGGGATGAGGTGCTCGTTGCATTTAGTAAATCATGACTGTTCCTTCCCATTACACGAAAATAAATCGCTTGTGCTCAGGTCGACAGATGGTGAAAACGATCGGTAAAACTGCCTCGCATTTCACCTGCTACTGACCAAGCTGAGCACTGGCTCATGTCTGACTCGATCTAGTACTGATTTTGCGTAACGTAAGTGAGGACTGCGGTCGTGATTTCTTTTAATCTGTAAGTAATGTTATCGCACTGTGAAATCTGACGAAAACAGATGAGCTGACAATTTAACTCGTTCAGCCGCGACACACCGTACAGCAATACATGGTGCGCATGAAAGTCAGTCCAGGGTGGTGCCAGAATAGTTTGGCGTCCAGGTGCGGGCCGCGGCCAAGCTATTCTGGCACCATCCTTGAACTATCATCGGATCTGTCTCTAGTGTGAATTGTAATACAGTCCTTCAGAGGGCAACTTCAAAATTTGGGGATTTCGGCCCCTGGGGCAGAAATGTGTTAATACGAAACCAATAGGGCCTACTCAGTCAAGCCATAACACGGAGGAGACGGTTAACTCATTTAACCCGCAACACTGAATAGCTGCGAAAGTGTCGTATAGCGTTGCCGGCGGCAATGCTATACGACACTTCAGCAGCTATTGATGCGGAACGCCTTGAATGGCTTTTCCCTGCCGGTGGTCAGTTGCGGCAGATTTTGTGAAGGTTTACTAAAGAACTTCAGTTTCCGGTTACATCAAAGCAAAAAAAACACATGGATACAACTGATGTGGCGTCAGCAAGAGGCATAGATCCTCATGAGCCCCCCCGCAACTGCGGGGAGCCCATGAGTATCTATGCCTCTTGCAGCTGGATCGTATTGAATTTTCTCGACAGTGAAGGGGTTAGTTATCCTCGCGGCGTGGGTTTCCTCTGTTGAGAATCAGCAAGACACATCCCGCGTTCATGACGAGAACGGACGAGAAGAGACTAAGGTACATTGCGATGCCAAAATGGCGCTGAATGTCCAGCAGGTGCTCTGTGGAGGACTTCCACATCAGGGTACCCGAAAAGCAGAGAAACCCTGAAAAGTTCAGAAAATCAGTAACGTTAAACGGATTTAGGACTTGGGCCCGTTTGTTGGGTCCAAATAGTCGCCTCTGCGTCGACCCAACCTCGGCCAGAGTGACATGTATACTGCGGCTCACAAATAGTAAGTACATTAACTTTTCAGCTTAAATCACTAAAGGTTCTCAGAATAACGGTTATATCGGTGATTAGCCATCCCACTGGCCTACAATTTCACAACAGTGGTGTGACAGATAGTGATAACAATAGGTAAGGGGTGTCATAATTTCAGCTTGAATCACTAAAATGCCCCAGAAACACCGTCTGCAAACTGCCGTCACCTTTTCGGTCTGATTTTTGTTTAATTACCCTTTTTGGGACATTTTTGTCGTTCAAGCTGAAAGTATGACGTCCTTTACTTTTTGTGAGCACTCTATGTCACACCAATGTTGTGAAATTGTAGGCCACTGGGATGGCTAATCACTAATTCACAAAATTTTCACGACTGTACAGCGAATCGACAAATCAAAGGAGTTCAATAAAAAATATTCGGTATTAAGTCGACTGGCACTAAATGATATTTGTTCTTAAAGTGGTACAGAAAAGTGTTTCTTCTCGGAGATATTTGGCACAAACGTGCGCTCCGGTGTCAAACGACCTATAAGTTGAAGAACTGGTGCCGGCCAGGACTCTATCGGATTTTCTGACACCAGCCCCAAGAAATAAACGGCGCATATATCTTAACCCATTCTACCCCAGACACACCACAGCAGGATAAGGATCCACCATGATAGTTCAAGGGTGATGCCAGAATAGCTTGGCGCCTACGGGCGCCAAGCTATTCTGGCATCACCCTTGAACTATCATGGTCGATCAGTGTCCTGCACTGCAATGCAGTCTTGAGAGGACAGGAGCAAAATGTAAGGAGTTTGGTGTTGGGGTAGAATGAGTTAACCCCTTCCCTGTCACTGTACGTATGTTTTTCTTCAGAAATCCGGCTTCGCTCGTTCACTAGCGACCGAAAGCCACAACCCGGTCAAAGGAACCCCCTCCCCCGCTAAATAGGTATCAGTTTCGATTGCGGCGTAACTATGCTTTACTCATTTGTGTGCGAGACTTTTTTTTTTTTTTTTTAAAGTACCATTACGCATAAATCTGAAGACATTTCAGCACCATTTCTGTTTGCTATGCCTTGTCGACACACCTAATGCACTTTAACAGCAGTAGAGATATAAATACTGACACGCAGCAAAAGCACACGGCGTAATCGCACTTATATTTATTCTGCGCAGCCGTTAGCGTGTCAATCTACTTTTAACTGTTTCTCGTCCTGAAAGCGTTGTATTTCTAGAACGGAGTGGAGCCTTTGTCAGGTCAGTTTCTTGATAGTAAGGCGAGGTCTTACTGAACTGAACTGGATTGTCCTGTGTCTAAATGAACCATAACTAAACCTGTGTGTAGCGTTTCGTAACCATCCGTTCAATAGATGAAGAAGCCGGTGTATCTTTGAACAGTTTCGGCGGTAGGAGGCTTTTAATGTTTCACCTAGGGTTTAAAGCTAATGTGGTCATATATATGACGAACAACAGTTAACCCCTCCGCTGCCAATGATCACGAATTCCGCGCGCTGACCGACGCGCGCGTGAAGAAACACAGGCGGCGTACATGTGGACAAACATGAGACAGGCTGAAAAAAAACATGGGACCAACAAGAGACATAAATCTTCGTGAGCCCCCGCGACTGCGGGGGCTCACGAGGATTTATGTCTCTTGCAGATGGGTAGCGTCGGCTGGCCCCGACAGTTAACCGTTTGTTGCAACTGGACTGATGTAGTTTGTCTTTTTTTGAAATCGCAAATTCAACGTCAGTCAAAGGTCCTCGGTAAGTCGCAGGAACATGGTCACAAAGTGGTTCCAACAAGAGGCATAGATCCTCATGAGCCTCCGCCGCAACTGCCTGGGCTCATGAGGAGCCACTCTTGCATACAGGGGCGGATCGGGTACCTCGAGGAAGGGTTAGTTAGTTAGTTACTTGAGTTTAACGCAGATCGGGTGACTAAGGCCATCTCACGGCGGCTCGAGGAAAGGGGGGTAGGGGGGTGGGGTGGGGGTGGGGGGGTGGGTGATATTTCAACTTTTTGTCTGGGACCCTCAACCTGACACAGAAGGCTTCTCAGTCGCCGAAAAAGCGTGTATGGTTCGTTTGAGCAACGCTTGCGTCGTGTTTTTGTCAGTGTGCCGGTGTGTGCAAATAACTTTTGAACGCTGATGATTTGAAGACAGCTCTAAGAAGAAAGAGTCACCAACCTTGGTCCTACTGAATTCATTTTATAACTCATTTAGTTCTGACAACAATGGTTTAGCCGCTGCCCTCGTGAAATGTTCAACGTGATCTATTTAAACCTGCCAAAATATACCCTGATCGAGCCCCACTATACCGCGAAACGCCGCATTTCTCTGCACCAGCCTCTAGCCCGCTCACCTCCCACGATGGAGCAGATTTCCACAGCAGTGATGCCGGCTGTTGTGTTGACGCACTTGCAAAGTCTGATATGTCTGCACAGGGCACTCACTAAGTTCAGCACGTGAAAGATACACCCCGTTAGCAGCAGGAATTTGGCCAATGTAGTAATGTCTGAAATAATAACGACGACAGTAATAATAACGACAAGAAGTATAAAAACAGGTCGGTTGACATCGGAGAGCACATTTTTTCCCCCGCAAATATCTCCGCAAAGAACAAGTTTTATATGCCTATTATTATCTTAGAACCAATATCATTTTGTGCCAGCTGACCCAATACGATTTACTTTTAACAAACTCGAGCAATGTCTCAGTTTTGCTGTACTGTCGTAAAACTTTGGATTTTTTTTGGTCATAAAATGACTGATTTTACATCCCTAAATGTGCCTCATATATACTGACTTCCATTAACACATTCTACCCCAGACACACCACAGCAAGATAAGGACCGACCATGATAGTTCAAGGGTGATGCCAGATTAGCTTGGCGCCTATGGGCGCCAAGCTATTCTGGCATCACCCTTGAACTATCATGGTCGATCGGTGTCCTGCACTGCAATGCAGTCTTCAGAGGACAACGGCAACATTTGGGGATTTCGGTGTTGGGAAAGTGTCTGTAAGTGTACCCGCAAACAAAGAGCTACCCTGACAGCAAAACAAAAACCTCTTATATGTTGCTTACTTCAGATGTTCAGCCTACTGTCTGAGCTACCTTCACACAAAAATTGGATGAGTTATCGCCCATGACTACGTTGGGGGACACAGGGTTTCATTAGTGGTGAAAATAAGCAAAACTGGACACACTCTGTGAAGCAAGTTTCCTGTGATATGTTGTAACACACACGTTGGGTGGATTGCTTATGATGTTATTAACTGCCTCAAACGAAATTTTACTCGAAAAATTCATTAGAGAACCAGAACTTCCGGTGCACATCATTTTCTTAATAAATCTTATTTGATTTAATGTGAATTACTTTCAAACCATTTTTTATGCTCCAGTGACTGACACAGAGATAAACAAAACCCACACACACTCATATCCATTTGATCAGGTAAATATGGCCGCTAACCTAACACAAAGAACTTTTTGATTTTCATGTTTGTAGGTCATGTTGATTATTTAGGTGCCTTTGACAAACGAAAAGTAGGTCAAGACCAAACAGGCCGGATTTTCATGCACACGGACCCTAGTGACACTGCACACTGGTTGGCTTTCAGCTGTGTCCTCTGCAGATGCTCTCCATTTCACTTTCAATATCCTGTGATGGTAGTGTCATTGATGACGTCATAAGTCATCGATGTGCGATTTGAAAGACTAAACATTCTATTTGTACCAGACTTAACACACTCGTCATAACATTTTCTAATAAATGACGTCAAAATAACCCGGGTTAAAGCATATTTACGAAGAAAAGCGCGAAGGTGACAAAGTCGCATTTATTTTGTTGATCAGTATATATTTAGCCCAGTATAAAAATGATCCATTTTCAGGTGAATTGGCCAAGTTTTGAAACCTGAAACAGCGCAGGCATACATGAAAGTCCGCATGCTTGACCTCGATATTGAAATCTGCCGGGGCTCTTTTAGGGTATTGATAATGGCTTGACTTTTCAACAAATTTTCACAACTGTACAGCAACATCGACAAATCATAGGAGTTCAGTAAAAAATATTTCATATTAGGTTAATTGGCACAAAATGATATTTGTTCTAAATAGGGTACAAAAAAAAAAGGTTCTTTGCGGAGATATTTTGGAATAACGTTGTGCGCTCCTATATCAAACGGCTTATCTCATCCTACCCCAGACACACCACAACAAGATAAGGATCGACCATGATAGTTCAAGGGTGATGCCAGAATAGCTTGGCGCCTAGGGGCGCCAAGCTATTCTGTCATCACCCTTGAACTATCATGGTCGATCTGTGTCCTGCACTGCGGCAATGCAGTCTTCAGAGAACAACGGCAAAATTTGGGGATTTCGGTGTTGGGGTACAATGAGTTAAACCATTTTATAATCCGTTGTTTTCACCGAAACACGGCGTGCAGTGTTGACGTCACGTCAACATTGCACGTGTTTGGGGCGAAGACAATGCACGGACACTGGTTTCGCCGAAACCTCGTCAGTGCAACATTGACCTCTTTTTGACTGACGATCAACGTCAATGAATGAATCAATCAATCAGCGCAGACGACAAGTTAATCAAACACTGTCACCGAGAATGACGAACTATTTTGCAAACCAGGCAAAAGAAATCAAATAATTCAATCCTAGATAGATGTCATGGATGGAAGGTTGGGCAGGAGGGGGAGAGGGGGGGGGGGGCGGTGGGTAGTCCTAAAATCGTGATTTGTAATTGCCGTTTTTTCGATTCCCTTGATTCTTGTTTACCTTTTTCATCCTCAGTCCTGGTCTGTGAAAGAAAATAAGCCAAAATAAGACTTTCGTGATTTTTTAAAACACCCTGGTTATTTCCTGAAACGTGACAGTGTGTTGTCAGACTGTACATTTTAGTCTTAATTCTACCCCCCACCCCACCCCCACGCTCCCCATCAACCACCCTCCTTTGTTAGACTTTTTGGCCATTGACCCGAGGTTATGAAAGCGGTAGCCAGTGCGCAAAGGCCGTCAATATCGTCGTGAATGATCCATGAATCGCCAAAAAAGATATCGTCGTGGATCCGTGGCCCCTCTCTCTCTCTTGCCCTCCCCCCCCACCCCTCCCCCCCGCCTCGACGCCCCCAGCCCCCACCACCACCACCACCACCATCAGTCATAGATTTTAGATTCTCTTCTACTTACATTCATCCAGCTGCACGGTAGAACAGTTGCCAAAGCCCCCGTCACAGGTCATCCACAATCCCTTCATCTCCGTGACGCCGCCTCGAGCCTGCTCCACCTCCATCCAGCGGGGCAAGATCACGCAAGATACAGACAGGATCGTGGACAGGTAAATCCCGCAAAATCCTGCCCAGTACATCCTGCTTCTGTGCCGGCGCGAACTTTCGTAGTTCGGCATGATTCGGAGACACAGTTTTCTACTTTCTGTCCTCGAAGTGTTCCCACAGGAGACTGAATGGCTGGCTCAGGAAAAGAATATAATTATGCGCAAGTGACGAGGAACACCAACTCCATCAAGGTACCCCGCCTTAATAGCTGCGAAAGTGTCGCATGGCGTTGCCGGCGTCCGCATCAATAGCTGTACGACACTTTCGCAGCTATTGATGCGGGCGACCTGAATGAGTTAGCATGTCCTCACAAAATGTGTTCCGCAAGAAAATGACTTCATCGAGGGAAACAATCCACAGAAGAATGACAAGATGACCCCCCCCCCTCCTCCCCCCTCCCCCCCCCAAAAAAAAAAAAAAGGGAGCGGAGCAACATTTTCTGAATAGGCAGACAAAGCATCTCGTAGAGAACCATGAATTACAAGAACTGCGCTGTGATCCAATGCAACAACAATGAGAACGGTTTTGTCAGGAAAGCAACTGACACACAAGATTCGTATCGGCCCAGTTAGCACAAGGCCATCGGCCGAGCTGCCATCGACCGCAGTTGGCCCGAGCCGAGCTGTACTTGCCGGCCGTCTGCATGCAACCGTGAAAATCCGAACGACTAAATGCAATGTGAGCACGGCTCACGAATGTTTTGCAGACCCGCAGCTCTAGCGTTATGTGGTAAAAGGCAATATGTCACTTTTTGTGAAAAGCGACATTTTTCATATGTTTGCAATGAAAATCTCGCTATTCTCAAATATGGACATACTAGCTGTTGCCATAATATTATAATTATAACAACAGGCCTTCAGCTACAGATATTCCAGTTTTGCATGATATGTAATACCAGCTGTGTCAACGTCACAGCGACTGTACGGTTACGAAACAAAATACGTAAGCGAGACGAACTAGTAACTGACGTCTGTTTAAAATTTGAAACCTGTGAAATGACTAATTGAAGTTTATTGTCCCGCTGGCACTAAAGTGATCGGGGAAACCTGTTAAATGACGCGTGACACATTCTTTATAGATGGGGCACTTGTATGATAGCCCAGAACCGCAATAAACAGTTCTCCAAAACATTGAGCTCTAACGAAAATAGTATGGTCTGGGGTTCTGAGGTATTAGTAAGGTTACGTTTAGGGCGAGCGACTCCCAATAAAGAACGGGAGCGAAATCACAGCTGCTAAACAGCTTTTACGGTAAGCAGAGACTAATGACACTCCGAACATCTCCAAGAGGCATAGATCCTCATGAGCCCTCCGGGCTCATGAGAATCTATGCCTCTTGGAGATGTTCGGAGTGTTGTCTATGCTTATGGTAGTTATATACAGACCAAGGGGAATTACTCAGCGCTGGACAGACAAACAGATCCCCTGCCCCCGCCTATTAGGCACCCAATCGCCCGCCCACAGAGAAATACACAAGTACAGAGCAAGACGATCATCTGCATCCTCAAAAAATATCTGCCGTGACTTCGCTCTCGTTCCTTGTTGGAGTCGGTTCGATGTAAACGCAACCTCACTATTCGGATGTACGGAAAATTAAAAATTAAAACAGTTGTTTACTATCACTGAGTTTCTTCACAAAAGGAAGTAGAATAACATATGGAATCATCTTGACTGGGACACTATATCATCTATGACATCATCAGCAAAGTCGAACTTTGGTCAGTGACTATTTACATTACGTTCATAATGACATGATAGCTACTTGTAATGTTTAAAAAGAACTTTTACATCACCTATTACGTTACCTTTCGATTACGCTGTGATGCTAATGTTACTTCTAGTCACGTGGCAACACACAGAAGGCTAGTAAAAGCTGACGTACTCACAAAAATGGTGCTGTATGCTTTTTTTTTTCAAACCAGACCAAAAAGGCGACTGCCAAAGCGTGTAAAACGCAGAAAAGAACCCACACGGATAAAGAGACACGCTTAGAAACGACAGTTACAACACAATTTATTAATATTAATATTAATACTTCTTCAAAATCGACAAAAAAAAGTATAGAGATCAGTCGCTACTTATCTTATCAGCGAAGAAGGGATGTTGCAACTATGTTTTTTTTTATCCTGCGTACTGAATGTTGATTTCAAATGTAAAACTGGCGTGCAATAATTGTCTCTTTTGCTTGGCTAGTCTAGTTTCATAACCGTACAGTTGCCTTTGCGTTGATACGGCGTGTGAACTCAGCACAAGCAAGGGATGATATAGGCCTACGTCAGCACTATGTAGGGTTCCTCACTATTTTACGGCAAACTTTCAAACAAGCACTTTCAAATTCCTTCAAACAGACGTTGTTCAGAAATCACAAGTAGGTCAAAACTGCACGTGTTTCGACGAAAACGTTGGATTTAAAACCCGGACAAACACGCGATATCGCGTGTTTGTCCGGGCTTTTAATCCACCGTTTTCGTCGAAACACGTGCAGTTTTGACCTACTTTTGACTTCCGGAAATCGTTTATTTTGACCAATGAAAAGTTGGTTACGGTATGACGTCTCTTAGGTGCACTGCTGTCTTATCCATCATTTTTCAACATGCTTAGCAGGGTTGGAGGGTGATACTTTGAAAGCCTGCTGCCGCAGATGAGCGCAGTTCTATCTGTCACTTGCCTCCACCCACCCAACAGTGAATGGAAAAAATGTGCGCCCTGACAGCAGATTTCAAAAACTCAACACGTGGACACAAGCTTGGTCTAGCAGTGCATTTTGCAGGCACAGCCATGTGCATTGTCGGAGTTGTGTTGCCGGGCTGGGTGGATTTTGATCCTCCGTTTGGAGAGATTAGGAGCAGGGGCCTTTGGATGGTGTGTAAGGAGCTAGAGATGGATCAGAGTTGTACAGCTGTGAATCTGCAGAAAATTCAAGGTAAGCTGTGCGCAGTGTTCGGCGTAGAAAGGTATTTTTCATTGGGGGGCCTAGGCTGGGCCACCCTATGAAAAATATCTTCTTAAGGCGTGCTTGACGTGTTATTTTCGCTTCAGTTCCAGCCTCCCAAAAATCAAGTCATATTTAGATTTATGATCTGTTTTGTCTGCACGCCTTCTTATTTTGCTGTCTGTCTGTCTTTCGGACGCAGAAGTGGAGTCAAGAAGTGGAATAATGCAGTTTAAAAAAAAACCAAAACACATTGTTGCTACCATGTGATCGTCCTGCCTTCTTGTTATTCTGCCGATGTGTTATTCCGTCCGTCTCTAAACCCGTCTAGCTCACACGACAGGGGTGATAGGGGGGGGGGGGCGGGGGGGGGGGGGGGGGGGCGATGGGGGTGGGGGGATGTGATCCGGGGGTTTCCGGACCCCCACCCCCACCCCCAAGCCAAAGATACCTTAAAATAAATGCTATAACAAAGTCACTTTCTTATAGTTCTCCACACTCCCCCCACCCACCACCCCCCATCCTCCCATACATACTCCTGCAAATGCATCTTCTAGGTGTGTGTGTAAGGTCGCATATACAGACACTTCTTTCCCTCAGCTACCCCAGTTATTTATCGATATTTCGACGGGTGGTGCGCCTACCCCCCCCCCCCCCCCCCCCCCGCCCCGGCCCCTTCTCCCAACGCTTCCAGCCCCTCCCAGCTGTTCGGGCAATGGGGAAGCAAGGTCTGGCTTCTAAGGGCTTTTGCGTTAGGTTGCAGGTCCCAAACAAAAAGTTGGAACCCCTACCTCCCTCCTCTCCTCCTCCCCCGCATCCCCCTCTGAGGTAATTGATCCGCGCCCGCATACCAAAGGAAATCTCCATGGGTAATCGCTCAACAAACTTAAAATCATTCAGCGCTGGACAAACAGTTGGGATCTGTTTGTTTGTCCAGAGTGGAGTGATTTCCCTTGACACGTGTTCTGTATAGATCTACCAGCGCTTATCGCATCCATTTTTCTGTCCGACTTTGCCTGACGCAGGTTATGAAAAGTGGAGTCAAGTAACTGTGGTACTGGGAACGTTGTCGCTGCTGACGTCCTGCCTACTGGCCTGTCTGGCGTTCTGCGTACCCCGCACTCACGATTATCACAGGGTTGTGGAAGGCGCTGCAGTTTATGGAGGTTGGTAAAACAGATTTGTCTCTAAATTTTCTTCTTCCTCTTCTACCCTAGACGGTTCAGCCGTGGGGGACTTGCGTGGGGCCAACCCCTCAGGGGCGGATCAGTTGCTTCGAGGGGAGGGGGGGGGGGCAACGTTTTGTTTGGGACCTTCAGCCTGACGCAAAAGGCTTCCGCGACGCTAGACCTTGCTTCCAGAGGCCGAAAAAATCGAACAGGAAGGCGCGTGTGTGTCAAGACTCTCACCACTTGCCAAAATACCGAACAACGGGGGGAGGGGAGGGAGAAGATGGGGTATGGCCAAAATCGCCAAGATATTCATTCGAGACGTGCCGCCTCCGGATACGCGGCTTAAGCCGCGTATCCGGAGGCGGCTCGTCTCGAATGAGTTCAATGGGGAGGAGGGGGAGGGGTTCCAAACAACCCCAAAAGGGACTGCGTTATAGCATTTTAAAGGGGGATTTTTTTGGAAAAGGGGGGGGGGGAGCGGTGCCGGACCCCCCCCTCCCCCCCGATTCGCCCCTGCCCCTTTACGCAATTTGTTATCCTGTGGGAGTTTCGTTAGTGCATTGTCAGTAAGTGCACAGTTTGCAACTTATCTTTTCGTGATGGGAAGATTGAACATTGATACCTTCTCAAGTTGCGTTTTCCATTCGCAAAAGATGTTGCAAATTGTGTACTTGTTTGTATGTCTTTTTTAAAAGAAAAGAAAAGTGTTAATAAAGTGTGTGCTGACCCCACCCCAATGCACAAATGGCCATCGGCCCGACGTCGGCCCGATGGCCTTTTGTGCAAAGGGACTTTGTATCCACGTTCCAGGGACGGACTGGGTTCTTTGACGCTGAATGAGCAGCTATTTGCCTCCGCCGGCAGTGAAACTGTTAACCCTTTTTGCCCCGGATCCCTACAGCAGGAGCTGGCTTGACCATGATAATTCAAGGGTAGCGCCAGATTAGCTTGGCGCCTGAAGGCGCCAAGCTAATCTGGCACTACCCTTGAATTATCATGGTCAAGCCATCTCCTGCAACTGGTACATAGTCGTTAGGCAACGGCTCCAAAATTTGAGAAATGGGATAACCAAATGCCTCGAAAAACTGAAAGCTTTATTAAATCGTGCGTGCACTGGTTTTTGTAATTTTGGACTAAACGGCCTACAGTCATAAGGTCCAGAATGACAGACCAACACATTGCGGAAGTTTTGTTCAGTTTCACTGTCGTCTGCTTCTCAAATTGCAGGCGTTCTTGTCCTAATGGGAGTCACCATATATGGCAGGAAATGTGCCGCGGACTCTGCTCCCAAAAGTTCTTCCTATGGCGCTGGCTTTATTCTCGCTCTCGTCGGAGCAGCTTTCAGCTTTTTCGGGGGCGTTCTAATGGCATTCACCAACAATATCCCACGTCTCGAAGCTTACAACGGAAGTGACGCTAGTTTCAGCGTCTATAGTGGTCTGAGTGGAACTTTCTCTGACAGCGTCTTCGAACAAGAAGTGAAGTGTAACAGTGATGACTCGGACGCGCATGTGCTTATGATGTCAAGTAACGCAAGCGCCACTAGCGATGATGACGTAGAAACGTGTCTGGCTAACCCCCTAGTGCATGCAGCCACCGGTACTGTTTGCAGCACTGGTGGCTTTACGCACAAGGAGGTTAAGACTGACTTTCTCGCGTCATTTGTGACGCCATCTCTACTGGACAGTAGGGCCGGCGTCACAAATGACGCGGGAAAGCGTATCACTGATGAAGTAGAGATCATGACGTGGCCTGTCGTGATGTTAGGTGAAGCAAGCGTCAGAGATGACGCAAACCAGTTTGTTACCCCCTTTGTGCATGCAGCCACTAATACTGAAAACCGTACCCGTGGCTGCATGCACAAGCGGGTTAATGGTAAGTTTGACACGTGTGCTATTGTTGCGTCATTCAAAGCCAGCGTCATAGAAGAGGCAAATGATGACGCAGAAATGCATCCTTTCATGTCGTCTAACCAGGCAAGCCTCAGCGAAGATGCAAGGATCCACCATGACTATGATGCAAAGACGTGTATTATTATGACGTCATATGACTCAGCTGAAACCAGAACGGATCAAGTGAGAGCGTTAGAAAATGACGAACATTCTTTTCTCATTATGACGGCAAATAGAGTCAGTCTGGCAAAGGCCACGGGCATAGATGATGCGCCAAGCAATTACAAGTATGACGCAGGGACCTGTCTGGATATGAAGCAAACTGAAGCATCTCCTAACAGTGTAACTTATGATGAGGAAATTTGTCTGCTTAAGCCCCTTAAACACGCAGCCACCGGTACTGTTAACACTGCCAGTGACTGCGTGTGCAAAGGGATTAAAACATCGCCTGCCAAATCTTTCCACTACGTAGCCATCCGAGCAGACGCTAAGAAATTTCAAGACAAACCAGAAATGAATCAGACTTGTGCGTCACCCGACACTGCCTCGTGCAGCCTCACAGACGAACCTGACAATGACGTCAAACCAGGAGCCTCCATGACGCAAGGCCAGTACAGCGTCACGAGTGGTTCTGGGAATCATGAGTACGACTCGGAAACATGTCTTATAACATCTCCTGTAAGCGATCAGTCGTGTATTTAACCCGTTCAGTGCCGAGAAAATTTGAACACCTAACCACCCAACTGCATGAGGTATCGAACCTCATGAGCCCCCGCAGTTGCGGGGGCTCATGAGGATCTATGCCTCTTGCTAACATCACTTTGAATTCATGTTCCCGGGATATGTCAGTTTTTTAATTGTGCTGGATTAACGAAGATTGCAGAAACAGTCTGCATCACCTAGCACTGAACGGGTTAAGGAAGAAATAAAATCTGATTTCTAAATATGTATGCGGATATGATCTTAGCATGAATTACGTAAAAAATGCAAATGTAATGGAATTCAGGTTTCAGTATTTCAGTACAGTGGAACGTGTTTGAAGTAACCCCATTTTTTTTTTCAAGAAAAGTGGTTTTAAAAGACAGGTGTAGCGCCATCTACCATTAGCCCGTTTCATCCTGACATTACGGCTTGAAATCAATTTGACTATGATGGTTCAAGTGTGGTGCCAGAATAGCTTGGCGCTTGAGGCGCCAAGCTATTCTGGCACCAACCTTAAAGTACTATTACGAGTAAATCTGAAAACACATTTCAGCACCATTTGTGTTTGTTATGCTTTGTTGACACACCTAATGAACTTTAACAGCAGTTGGGACACGCAGCAAAAGCACACACGTAATCGCAGTTATTTATTCTGTCCAGCCCTTAGCGCGTCAATGTATTTTTAGCTGTTTTTCGTACTGAAAGCGTTGTATTTATAGAACGGAGTAGAGTCATTGTCATATTGCTTGATGTCAAAAACGTGTGCTGAACTGGATTGTGTTGTCTAAATGAACCATATTTAAACCTGTGTGTAGCGTTTCGTAACCATCTGTTACAGAAGTGCATCATTGAATACTTACGGCGGTAGTAGGCCTTCAAACTAAAATGGTTGATCTGTCTCCTAATCTGTAATGTAGCCTTCGTAAATTTTAAAAGATCAACCTCACGATGTAATGAGTTAAAGACCATCATTTATGTGGCTACAGCCTGATGGTCGTTAATGACAGGTGATTTCTTATAAGGATGGTCGCTCAAAACAGGTTCTGCTGTATGACAATTTTAGCCTTTTTGTCGCAGCAGCACAGAGTGTGACTATGTCCTTGTCGCAGCAGCACAGAGTGTGACTATGTCCTTGTCGCAGCAGCACAGAGTGTGACTATGTCCTTGTCGCAGCAGCACAGAGTGTGACTATTGTCCTTGTCGCAGCAGCACAGAGTGTGACTATTGTCCTTGTAGCAGCACAGAGTGTGACTATTGTCCTTGTCGCAGCAGCACAGAGTGTGACTATTGTCCTTGTTTTCAACTCATCTCGGTATAGCTGAGAAGTTTAGGCGAGTATACTTCTGACATGACAACGTATGTGAAAAAGTGAAACTGACAGTTTCGGGACAAGACAAGGAAAAAAGTACTCTCAAGAGGTCTTCAGGGGCAAAATCGTGCAGACTTGTTCAACCACCTTAAAAAAAAAAAAAAAAAAAAAGACGAGCGAAGGGAAGAAGAAGAGAACTCAGTCATAAAGAGCAAAACGTGTCGCCTGTCATTAAAGACCATCATTCAGGTGGACAGCCACGGTCACAACTACAGCCACCTAAATGATGGTGTTTGATGACAGGTGACCTTTCATTAGGGTGGTCGTTCAAAACAGGTTTTGGTGTACTAGTTATAGGTCTCATGACGGTGGCTTTTAACCCTTTCACTGCCAGTGGACGCACACTTTACTTCTGAAATCTTTTGATGGGTAGGAGAGGGGAGAAAGGGGGGTGGGGGGGGGGCGTCTGGATAAGTCCAAAGAGCCCAGCCGACCAAGGGACATTAAACAAATGAGGCGTCAGCAAGAGGCATAGATCCTCATGAGCCCCCGCAAATGCGGGGGCTCATGAGGATCTATGCCTCTTGCGTTGGGTAGTGTTCACTTTTCTCGGCAGTGAAGGGGTTAAGGGACCATAACTTCTGTCAGGGGGACACGGCGCACAGTATTTCTCCGTTGTGGTTGAGACACGTCTATCGACAAATTAAAGCACAAAAATACTTTTTTGTGTGAAAATGATATGCAGTTTTTTTGTTGTTTTGTCCAAACAGATTGCATACACACGGAATGAAATAGGCCTACATAATGGTGTACGATTGGTTGGTTGGA
>BTPG01000002.1:33896741-33994241 GCA_036245525.1 Semisulcospira habei
CGTCAGCTGGCACTGAACGGGTTAATCAGAATCGGGTCAGAGACAGTGGGTTGAGCCCTTTGACAGTATGGGCAGTCTGTGCGTGAGTTCAAGCGAGGCGCGCCCCATTAATAGCCGCGGAAGTGTCGCAAAGAGTTGCCGGCAACGCTATACCACAAGCTATTGATGCGCGGGGAGCCCTGATATTTTATTATTACTTGATTTTTATTTATTTATTTATAATAATAATAATATAATAATAATAATTATATATATATATATATATATATATATATATATATATATATATATATATATATATATATATATATATATATATATATATATATATATATTATATATATATATATATATATATATATATATATATATATATATATATATATATATATATAATTGAGGCGGAGGGGGCTGAAAAAGTAGCAAAACATTTTATATTTGTGGCATTCTTTTCCTGCACTATCTACGGCCTAGTAAACTGAGCACGCCACGTGTGACGTTCAGTTGTTTACAACAACATCTCTAGGCAAACTCTGTATCATGCTGGCCAATCCTTGAGTGGTAGGTATCACGCAATTAGGTCACTTGATTTACAGTTTCGCAGACCCTGTCCGTAGGGAGGAGCCGCGGGTCGATTTCAACCATGGCAGTCTTCAAGGGTATTAGGAGCCAAGCTATTCTGGCACGACCCTTGAACTGTCACGCTTGATCCATATCATATTGGTAAGTGTCACGCATGACCGAATCGGAATGAGTCAACAGATATACAAATACAGTAATCGGAGACGACTTTTTTTGGTTTTCGGTAAAGAGTCAACTACGCAGGAAAAAATGCATTGTAACAACATCAAAGCAGCGATTCAACTATGTTAGAAGTCCTTCAGGGAATGTAGGTTACGAGCGCGACTTCTCTTCCCCCTCCCCTCCACCCTACCCCTAAATCCCCACTATCTCCTCCCTCTCTGCCTGTCGTCAAATAGTTTGGGTAGTGAACTAGTATGGGAATGGTGGGCCATTCGCATTACCCAAACTACTGACTTCCATTTAAAACGCGAATTTTTCCCCATAGCGCTTTTCTTCGTAAATATGCATTAAACCGGGTTATTTTGACGTCATTTATTAGAAAATGTTATGAAGAGTGCGTAATGTAGTGTGCAAATAGAATGTTTAGTCTTAAAAATCCCACATGGATGACATGACGTCATCAGTGACACTACCATCACAGGATATTGAAAGTGAAATGGGGAGCATCTGCAGAGGACACAGCTGAAAGCCAACCAGTGTGCAGTGTCACTAGGGTCCGTGTGCATGAAAATCCGGCCTGTTTGGTCTTGACCTACTTTTCGTTTGTCTAAGGCACACAATCAACATGACCTACAAACATGAAAATCGTAACGTTCTTTATTTTTAGGTTAGCGGCCATATTTACCTGATCAAATGGATATGGGTGTGTTCTTTACCTCTGTGTCAGTCACTGGAGCATAAAAAAATGGTTTGAAAGTAATTCACATTTAATCAAATAAGATTTATTAAGAAAATGATGTGCACCGGAAGTTCTGGTTCTCTAATGATTATTTCAAGTCAAATTTCGTTTGAGGCAGTTAATAACATCATAAGCAATCGACACAACTTGTGTGTTAAAACATATCACATGAAACTTGCTTCAGAGAGTGTGTCCAGTTTTGCTTATTTTCACCACTAATAAAACCCTGTGTCCTCCAAGGTAGCCATGTGCGATAACTCATCCAATTTTTGTGTGAAGGTAGCTCAGACAATAGGCTGAACATTTGAAGTAAGCAACAAATATAATGTTCTTGTTCTATCTGTCAGGGTAGCTCTTTGTTTGCGGATACACTTACAGACACTTTTCGCGTTTTTAATGGTAGTCAGTATATTTGACGACAGACACCGTTTGGGTAGCACTCTACGCCTTAATTGACAGTAGATCTGCCCCCCCCCCCTAACCCCCCGCCCCCACCCCCTACCTCCCCTCCCGCCCCTCCTCCCTCGTCTCTCGCCATCCGAAACTTGCTTAAGGATTATTTTACTAGGAAAAGACATTTAGCTCATTCAGCCCGACGCACGTATTTCCCAAATTTTGGAGGCGTCATCTAATGACTATGCACGAGTTGCAGGAGATGGATCGAGCATGAGAATTCAAGGGCAGTGCCAGATTAGCTTTGCGCCGACAGGCGCCAAGCTAATCTTGCACTATCCTTGAATTATCATGGTCGACCCATCTCCTGCTGTAGTGCGTCAGGGCTGAATGAGTTAAAAAAGCAGCAGTCTATGTAAATGTTGCGTCACTTTAGAATGAAAGTGGTAATCGATGCTAGGGAATTTCAGGCTGGCGAGATTACATTCACTGATGTAGAAGAAAAAGGTGACTGACAAGCGTGTGAAATGCAAAGAAAATCCCAGCAGAGAACGAAACACGATTAGAAAGGACAAGTACAACACAATTTATTAAATTTGTCCTTTGTAAGCGTGTTTATTTTTGTTGTTGGGGTCTTATTGGTGAGATTATATTGGAACATGGCTAACCGGAACATAACCTACATTCTTTTGCTTCGTTTTGAAACACTATCAACAAACTGTTATTATTTTATGTGACAGTAGAATTTAGTACGAATCGTATTTCAAGGAAGTGCGACTCTCTCTCTCTCTCTCTCTCTCTCTCTCTCTCTCTTTCTCTCTCTCTCTCTCTCTCTCTCTCTCTCTCTCTCTCTCTCTCTCTCTCTCACACACACACACACACACACACGCATACGCAAGCACGCACGCACACATGCACACACACACTCACACACACACACAGACGACAGACAAGCACGCACGCTCGCACATACACACACAGACTCAAACGCACATGCACGCACTCACTCACACACACACACACACACACACACACACACACACACACACACACACACCACACACACACATACACACACACCCCCACACACACACACACACACATACATACACGCACGCACATACACACATACATATGCACACACACACAATTATGACACACACACACACACACACACACACACACTCTTGCACCCCCACCCCCATCCCCCCTCCTCTCTACCTCCATAATTACACCGCCTTTTCTGTAAATTACATACAGTCAAACACGGTAACAGACTTAGAAACCTACATTATCCTGCCAGCAGCGCCTAGGCTGGTTTAGCCGACTCGTCTGCGCGCAGCTTTGTTCGATTTGATGTCAACATTACACAGCCCGCGCTGCGGAACTCGGACTAAAACACCTCGACCTCCTGCTGTGGTGGAGAAGAGAAGTACGTGCGTTAAAAGTTTGGGCGGGCAAGGGAGGTAGCTGATGAGCCACTGAAAGAGGCATAGATACTCATGAGCCCCCTGCGAAGCAGGAGGCTCATGAGAATCTACGCCTCTTACAGAAATCGGAAGCGGCCGGAGAATTCTATTAGGTCACACACTGCACACACTGCGGGAATTTACCTGTCGACCGCGCAGGAGATTATTACAATATATGCGTCTCGGAGGCAGATTGCAGATTCGCAAGAGCCCACGACAATCTGTGCCAACGGCGCAGGCGGAATATTTACCTGAGAGAGTGCGTATTATTTGGGTCACACAAACTGTCTCCATGCTTGCGAGCACAACGTTCGGGTTTTCTCTGCGTCTCTGCCGTGTTTTGTTTGTCGAATGGGAGACCTGTGCAAGCACTCTGTCACTGACGGCATAATGGATTTTTTTTTTAGTGTGTGTGTGGGTGTGAGAGTTGTTGTGTTATAGGGGAAAATCTTTCGGTGGATGTGTTCACACTAATGGATTATTACCAAGGTAAGCCGGTGGTTGACATTTTCCAGTTCAGTTTAGTTCAGTTCTAAGCAGGTTATAGAGAAAATCGTTGGACGAATTTGCTTATGCTAAACGATTGTAACAAAAATAGACTTCCTGCCTTTTGCTTTCCTATGGCAATAAACCGGTCTTTATCGTTTTCAGTTCAGTTCATAATTCCAGGGTAGTGCCAGATTAGCTTGGCGCCTGATGGCGCCAAGATAATCTGGCACTAGCCTGGAATTATATGGTCGATCCATCTTCTGCTGTAGTGCTTCGGGGCTAAATGGATTAAAGTACCATTACTCGTAAATCTGAAGAAAAAATTCAGCACCATTTCCGTGTTTCTGAAATGTCTTTGATTATGACGTAGATACCTGTTTCTGAAATGTGTTTGATTATGACGTAGGTACCTGTTTCTGAAATGTGTTTGATTATGACGTAGGTACCTGTTTCTAAAAGGTGTTTGATTATGACGTAGGTACCTGTTTCTGAAATGTGTTTGATTATGACGTAGGTACCTGTTTCTGAAATGCGTGTGATTATGACGTAGGTACATCGGTGCGAGTTGAAATCCGGTATACAACGTTTGTGTACGGTAACAAATGCGACACGTGCATTGGTGATTATCTGACGGATTGTCATAGTGTGTATCAGTTGCGCTAGATGGATGTAGTCTCAAAGCCCACGAAAGCCCTACCGTTATATTTGGCGAAAGCCTGTGTCTTCATTTTGAGAAAAGTGTGATTTTCAGTGTATCAAGTAACAATGAAAAACTCAGTTTTCTCAAAAAATGAATATACTGACTTGTGCTAAATAACGACAGAGCAGCTCTAGTCTATCAGTAGCTAGATCGACCATGGTAGTTCACGAGTAGTTCCTAATTAGCGGGGCTGAAACACTCTGGGAGGAAATACTGTTAAAGCACAACATTGACACTTTCTTCATTGTAGGCAGATTAGCAATTAATTATTTATAGCTGAATGCCGGCTTATCATTGAGATCACGCATGCTAGTGCATTGTATTAACCTCTTTATTGCCGAGAAAAAAGTGAACATGATCCAAATACAAGAGACATAGATCCTCATGAGACCCCGCGACTGCGGGGCTCATGGGGATCTATGCCTCTTGCTTAGGCCAATTTGTATCTAAGTTTCTTAGACGGTGTTTTCGTTTGGTCGTTGAACGAAGCAAGGCTTTATAACAAAAATGTGCGTTCAGAGTACGTACAGTAGAAAGGAAGGGGTTAACTCCATTGCACATACAGCCACCGGTACCGCTGAATAAATGCACAGTACAGATTACTTACTTACTTACGCCTGTCACCCCTACCCGGGTATAGGCCGTCGACGAGAGACCTCCAGCGACTCCTGTCCTGTGCTTCTCCTTCGATTTCAATCCAGGTGGTTCCCACTCTCTTGATGTCTGCTTGGAGGTCTCGACGCCAGGAGTTTCTCGGCCTACCTCTTTTCCTCTCTCCCTGGGGATTCCATGACAATGCCTGCCTAGTGATACTGGAAGCTGGCTTTTTCAGACTGTGACCAATCCATCCCCATCTTCTTCGCCCAATTTCATTCTCTGCTGTTATCTGCTCTGTTCTCTCCCAGAGTCCGATGTTGCTGATCTTCTCTGGCCAGTGGATTTTCAAAATTCTTCTAAGGCAACTGTTTATGAAGATCACAGTACAGATTAGGACTATTATATATATATATATATATATATATATATATATATATATATATATATATATATATATATATATATATATATATATATATATATATATATATATATATATATATATATATATATATATATATATATATATATAAGACAGATTCATTGCCCCGGGGTAGTGTGTTGGATGGTTTGTTAGTTCGGGTTTAACGTCCACAGCACCGAGGTGATCATGGACGGCCCTGATGGGCGGGTTATGGGGGACAGGGAAATCTATTGTCTATGGAGTACGACCTGAACACTGATCAACTCAGGCGCACTCCAACTGTGCCACTTTGATTTACCAGGACCTTTCAACGGACATGCTATTGATGTGACAAATCCGCTTTTTTTCTCCTGGATTGTGAGTCCATGCGATCCAGCTACCGGGGCCGGGACGGGATTCGAACCCACGACCCGGCGATTCCCTTCGCTCTCCTGCTCCGACGTTTAACCGCCTGAGCTATTTCGGACTCAAGTGTGTTGGATAGAGAGTATTGACTCTTTATTCAGTTCAGTAGTACTTCCACACTGACTACCTCCTTCGTTCCGCTCAGGTGGCCAGTGGGTCGAGTGCTTTACCTCTACATATGATCATACCGATCGGATCGACAGTGGGAGTCCAATGCGCACAAGGTCATCGGGCCGAAGTGGGCCGCCGTTGGCCCGCGCACGGACGTGCGCGGGTCAACGGCGGCCGACGTCGGTCCGATGACCTTGTGCGCATTGGGAGGTAGTCAGTACGGGTACAAATACATTCCTGTGACCATTTCCAAGAGAAAAACTGAAATCCAGACCAGTAAAGAAAGATCCTGGGCTTTGCTCGGACCCACTGCGGCCGAATATGGCCGGCACGAACACGTTTTGCTACTGGAGATTATGTTATAACACGTGTAACACTTTTTTTTTTTTAGATGGAGAGCGGGGTCGTGTGCACATTATCAGCTGTACACGTATGACAAATCGAAGATCGTGTACCGTGTAGATTACAAATTAGAGTACAGACCTATACTGATATATACTGATTTCCAATAAAAACACAATCCAGACCAAAAAGGTGACTGCCAAGCGTGTAATATGTTGGGTACTTCTTTGCAATAAAAACGCGATTTTTCACCATAGCGCTTTTCTTCGTATAATGCTTTAATCCGGGTTATTTTGACGACATTTATTAGAAAATGATACGAAGAGTGTGTTGTGTCGTGTGCAAATAAAATGTTTAGTCTTAAAACTTGTACATCGATGGCTTATGACGTCATCAGTGACACTACCATCACAGGATATTAAAAGTGAAATGGGGACCATCTGCAGAGGACACAGCTGAAAGCCAACCAATGTGCAGTGTCACTAGCGTCCGTGTGCATGAAAATCCGGCCTATTTGGACTTGACCTAATTTTCGTTTGTCAAAGGCACCTAAATAATCAACATGACCTACAAACATGAAAATCATAAAGTTCTTTATTATTAGGGTAGCGGCCATATTTACCTGATCAAATGAATATGGGTGTTTTCTTTATCTCTGTGTCAGTCACTGGAGCATAAAAAAATGGTTTGAAAGTAATTCTCATTAAATCAAATAAGATTTATTAAGAAAATGATGTACATCGAAAGTTCTGGTTCTCTAATGAATTTTTCGAGTCAAATTTTGTTTGAGGCAGTTAATAACATCATAAGCAATCCACACAACTTGTGTGTTAAAACATATCACAGGAAACTTGCTTCAGAGAGTGTGTCCAGTTTAGCTTTTTCACCAATAATGAAACCCTGTGTCCTCCAAGGTAGCCATGGGCGATAACTCATCCAATTTTGGTGTGAAGGTAGCTCAAGCAGTAGGCTGAACATCTGAAATAAGCAACAAATAAAACGTTCTTGTTTTGCTGTCAGCGTGGCTCTTTGTTTGCGGGTACACTTACAGACACTTTTTTTGCGTTTTAATGAAAGTCAGTTTATATATGCCACATTGCAGTTATGTAAGTGATGCCATACACGCCAGTACAAACATTGCTAACTCAGATCAAATGTACGGATCATGATAATTATTTTCATTGCATAGTTATTCCGTGCACATGGACCTTGTATATGCTGCCAGGGTCAACCCAAAAGCAAATATATTTCACGGGCCTTGGTCGATACACATTTATTTCGGTGTTTTTTCCGTATGGTGTCGGTCTTCTGTTCCCAAGGCTTGTGGTTCAATTATCAAACTACCATGCTACATTGCTATGTTTGATGGGGAATGGCAGGTAGTCATCCATACCATACATGGCAATGATCGCCAGGGGCGCATCTGGGGCGGGGGGTCCGGCCCCCTCCCCCCCATCTCCACCCCCCTCCCTCGACCCAAAATTCTTTAAAATGTTATAACGAAGTCCCTTTCTGGGGAGTTTTGAAACCCCCGTCCTCCCCGTTTGTTATTAATTTTTGGCGAGTTTTGACACACACGCCTCCCCCCCCCCCCTTCCCCGTTCGATATATAGGCAAGTGGTGAGAGTCTTGAGACACACTCGCCTCCACCCCCCCCCCCCCACCCCCTCTCCCGGTCACTGGAAGCAAGGTCTAGCGTCCAAGAGGTCTTTTGTGTCAGGTTGAAGGTGCCAAACAAAAAGTTGGACCCCCCTCCACCACCCTCGAGGTAACTGATTCGCCCCTGTGTGTGTGTGTGTGTGTGTGTGTGTGTGTGTGTGTGTGTGTGTGTGTGTGTGTGTGTGTGTGAGTGCGTGTGTGTGTGTGTGTGTGTGTGTGTGTGTGTGTGTGTGTGTGTTTGTGTCAGTGTGTGTGTGTCTATGGTGTGTGCGTGCGTGCGTGAGTGCGCGCATGCGTGAGTGCGCGCATGCGTGTGACCGCGTGTGCATGTTTATGCGTCACTAAATGAAAACTCATTGGAATTCCATTCGTGACTTAGGAAAAAGGATTGTCACATTGAGGTGGCGTGGAAAAGAAACCCACGTGAGTCACTTAAATAAAAGCAGCAACATAAAATTGGACCGCTGTTTGATCAGTAATCACGTAAAGGCCCATTTCTTTGCGTGTGCTAATTATAGCAGTTATTAACCCATTTACTGCCGCCGAGAAAAAATGAACACCACCCAATTACAAGAGGTATATAGATCTGTACCTCTTGCTGAACTCACGTTTCTTTGACAGTTGATGCATTTGAGGTTGAAAATGTCAGTGAAGGGGTTAATGAGTCCTTAGGCCTCTACGTGCATGGTATGCTTATTAACCCATTCACTGCCGAGAAAAAACTGACCACCTCCCAGTTGCAAGAGGTACAGATCCTCATGAGCCCCCTGAAATTGCTGCAAGCACTTTGTATCCACCTTCCTTTGACGGCCGGGGATCTCAGTTCACGTTGACCGGCTTTACAAAGATTTCGAAAACACGATCTGCGTCCAATGGCAGTGATAGGGTTAACCCATTTAACCCCAAGGCCGCATTTCCGAGATTTGGGAGTGGCCATCCAACGACTGTGTACCGGTTGCAGGAGATGGAGTAACCGTAATAATTCAATAGTCTATTGCCTGATTAGCTTGGCGCCTGATGGCGTCAAGTTAATTCATTCGAGACGCGCCGCATCCGGACACGCGGCCTTAGGCCGCGTGTCCGGATGCGGCGCGTCTCGAATGAGCTAATCACGGCACAACCCTTGAATTATCATGGTCGATCCGTCTTCTGACGTAGTGCGTTGGGTTAAGAAATCGTGACACTTCTACGTGCGTGCCGTGCTTCAGTCAGTCTCCTTGTACCGTGTGCAAGTACACATGCCCTCTGCTTACCTTTGAGACCGGTAACTCAGACCATCGCGCAAAAAAAAAAAAAATCATTGAACGGTTTTTCCCATGCAGGAGGTTTGAAATGATCAACTGACACAATCAATGCGACCTGTGGGTCTGCGACACAGGCAAACGATGATCGTTGAGTAATCAATCACCTCTATTACTCAGGCAGTAGGAAATAGCACACGTTGTGGAAAGAAACGATGATCGTTGAATAAGCAATCACCTCTATAACACAGGCAGTAAGAATAGCACAAGTGCTATTTCCTACCACCTGTGTTATACAAGTGATTGATTGTGCAGCGATCATCATTTGCCTGTGGTCGACGACGAATAGGTTACAATGCTAGAATAGCTTGGAGCCAAGATGTTTCAGGCACCAGCTCTGTACTATCATCGTAGATCTTTGATGAACCGTGATGTACTCTTCGGAGAACATTTTAAAGTTTTTGGAAAGACTCGACCGTGGACCTGAGAGTTTAACTCATTCGAGACGTGCCGTATATGGATACGCGGCTAAAGCCGCGTCGGCACGTCTCAAATGCCCGAGTTAATGTATCAGTCAACGAGCTTCCCCCCTTCCGCACCCTCCCCCCCTCCCCATTTCAAACCCCCCCCCCCCCTCCCTGTACATATTTCTTTGCGCTGCTTTACTTGTGAAACGGGTCACTAAGTACACTGTACTGAAAAGCAACCGCCTTCAAAAACAAGGAGAACAAACAACGAGCGTTTTGTATCGACTGCTGACTGACTGATGGATTGATTGATTGAATGACTGATTGATTGTTTGATTGACTGATTGATTGACTGACTGACTGACTGATTGATTGATTGATTGTTGATTGATTGATTGATTTCGTTTGGTTATTTTATTTTATATTTTATTTTATTTTATTTTATTATTTTTATTTTTAAAGTTTAATTTAATGTATTTATTTTATTTATAATTTAATTTAATTTAAATGTATTTTATTTTATTTTATTTTATTTATTCAATTAATGACGTTTTAGGAAGCACAATCTGCGGCCACTGGCAGTGAAGGGGTTATAAATAGATCCGCCAGCATAGACGTGTAATCCGACAGGCACACCACGTCCCAGGCTTTCTTGCTGTAGTGTGTGTGTACTGTGTCTCGTCAAATATTTGACTTGTTTTGTTTTGAGCAGGACGCAGCCAGTTAACGTAGGGCCCGCATACTTGCCAGGGCGTTCTTTGCCAGCTGCAGTACAGCGATACACCGCAAAACGCCCAAAATCACACAGCGGTGTCATGGGAACCGAGGTGGGTGCCCGCCCCCCCCCCCCTGCCCCCTCCCTCCTGCCCCCCTCCCCATCTCCCCTCCCCCCTCCCCCCGATTTTTTTTGTGGGGTGAGTGGAGGTGGGGGGGGGTGAGGTGGGGGGGGGGGAGAGAGAGAGGGATGGTCAGAGCATCCCTTGCCTTCCTCTCCTCCCCAATTATTTTTTTTATAAAGAAACATTTATAGATGTCCACTTTTATAGTTGATTTCTTTTATTTTTTCGAGGCTACCCCAGTGCGCAAAGGCCATCGGACCGACGTCGGCCCGGCAGCCGTTTGTGCGTTGGGATCACCTTTCCCTCCCACGCTCCCCCCCTCCCCTACCCCCCCCCTCCCCCCGGCAACCACCACCACCACCTTCCGCACGCACACACACACACACACACACACACACACACACACACACACACACACACACACACACGCACACGCTCCTAACCCCCGTGTTTCAGTGATTTTTCTAGGCTAGACTGTCGTTTTCCACCCTCACTCACCTCTCGCCCCACTTCATTCCCCCCCCTCCCCTCCCCTCCCCTCGCCCCGCCCCGCCCCGCCCCTGTTGTTTCATTTGTTTGAAGGCTGAAAAATAATCTGTCAGGCACCCCCCCCCCCTCGTCCCCTTCCCCTTCCCCTCACCTGACAATATTTTCCTTCGCTACTGACCAGTAGGCCTACAATCTTGACGACCTGTAATACCCGCGGATTTTGAAAGATAGAAACTGAAGTGTTTCCGATGATCCCAAAAAGTCGCATTTCTTTCGCTCGTCAGTATAGCACGCACAATACAAACGGCGTCGATATCGATGCGTACTATTTATTGATTGATTATGACCACATATATACTGACGAGCAAAAGAAATGCGGCGTTTTTGTAATCATCGGAAACGCTGAAGTGTTTCCGAGGATCCCCAAAATGTCGCATTTCTTCTGCTCGTCAGTATACACACGTAATACAAACGTCAGTATACACACGTAATACAAACGTCAGTATACACACGTAATACAAACGTCAGTATACACACGTAATACAAACGTCAGTATACACACGTAATACAAACGTCAGTATACACACGTAATACAAACGGCGCCGATATCGTTGCGCACAATGTATAAACAGTAGTAGAACCGGCACATGCAAATACATGCAGGTTCACACAAACGACGGCCTCTCCTACTTGCGTTAACCATAAAACTTAACCCCTTGGCTGTCGGTAGCGTGTTTGGTCGAGGTGATTCCTGCAAAAACGCTACCGACAGCCAACGGGTTAAAAGTTTAAAAGGCAAAAAAAGCCGGGTCATCTGCCAGAGTCGTATTACCCGCTTTTGCTTCCAGAAAACACTTAACCCCTTCACTGCCGAGAAGAAAGTGAACTCGATCCAACTGCAAGAGACATAGATCCTCATGAGCCCGGCTCATGAGGATCTATGTCTCTTGTTGAGACCAGTTTGTATCCATGTTTCTTGGACGGTGTCGGCTTTTGGTCGTTAGATGAACCAAGTTTTCAGAAAAACAAATGTGCGTGCTGTGTACGTACAGTGGCAGGAAAGGGGTTAAAATCGCCCCTAGACTAGACAGCAGGCGACCCTTCCCTTGCCCCCACCCCCACCCCGTACCCCCCACCCCACCCCTTACCCCCACCCCACCCCCAAACCCACCACCCCATCCCCTACCCCACAAACCCCGGGTCATTCGCCTTCCCCTTTGTCCTTCTGTTTCACTCCTTCTTTCTCTGTCTTTCTGTCTCTGTCTCTATCTCTCTATCTCTCTGTCTCTGTGTTTCTGTCTCTGTCTCTATGTCTGTGTCTTTGTCTCTGTGTCTGTGTCTCTGTCTCTCTCTCTCTGTCTCTGTCTCTCTGTGTTTAGGTTTCTGACTCTCTGTTTGTCTCTGTTTCTGTGTCTCTGTCTCTTTTTCGCTGTCTCTGTGTCTCTGTCTCTGTTTCTGTGTCTCTGTCTCTGTCTCTGTGTCTCTGTCTCTGTGTCTCTATCTGTATGTCTGTCTGTGTCTGTCTGTCTGTCTGTGTCTGTCTGTGTCTGTCTGTCTCTGTCTCTCGGTCTCTCTGTCTCTGTCTCTGTCTGTCTGTCTGTCTGTCTGTCTGTCTGTCTCTCTCTCTCTCTCTCTCTCTCTCTCTCTCTCTCTCTCTCTCTCTCTCTCTCTCTCTCTCCATCCCTCCCCCACCACTCCCTTGCGTCACTCTTCCTTTTGTTGAGGGGATCGGCGGAGTGAATCCTCATCGTTATCCTTGTCGTTGTCGGTCTTGGATCAGTGTGTATCACTCTTGCTTCAAACTTCCTTTTGTCGTGAGGATTGGTCAAGTGTAATTCTCATCATTAGTGAGGCTTCGTTTGAAACGAACGACTTGCAACAACGAACGAGAGAGAAATCTTGGCGGACTGACGAACCTCCAAACATCTCCAAGAGGCATTGATCCTCATGAGCCCTCCGGGCTCATGAGGATCTATGCCTCTTGGAGATGTTTGGAGTGTTGTCTATGCTCATGGTACAAGCTGACCATCCGCCAGTGATTTCGCTCTCGTACGTTGTTGGGAGTAGTTCGTTGCAAACCAAACCTCACCATTATAACGTTGTGGGTCCTGGATCATAGTGTATCACACTTCACGCTTCATTTCGTCGTGAGGATTGTTGAAGTGAAATCATCATCATCATCATCATCAACAACAACAACAACATTGATGTTGGCCAAAACCGCCACGAGGCTTTTTACGACTCCCTTAATGCTAGGTTAGTTGGCAACCGCAAGCAGAGAACAGTTGGTTAGTTCGGGGTTTAACGTCCACGGCACCGGAGAGATAGAAGACGGCCCTAACGGGCGGGTTATGGCGGGACAGGGACAGCTATTGCCTACGGAGTACGACCTGAACACTGATCAATTCGGCCGCACTGCAACTGTGCCACTTTGATTTACCAGGACCTGTCAACGGACAATGCTACTGATGAACAAGCCCGTCTTATTTCCCTGGATTGCGAGTCCAGCTACCGGAGCCGGGACGGGGACTCGAACCCACGACCCGGCTGTTCCCTTTACTTCGCTTGTTTTTTGCTTCGGCGTTTAACCCCTTCCCAGCCACTGTACGTACAGTGTATATTCATTTTTTGTTTCAGAAGTCTTGGTTCATTCAACGACCAAAAGCCAACACAGTCCAAGAAACATGGATAAACAATTGGTCTCAGCAAGAGGTATAGATCCTCATGAGCCCCCGCAGTCGCGGGGGCTCATGAGGATCTATATCTCTTGCAGCTGGATCGTGTTCACTTTTTCTCGGCAGTCAAGGAGTTACCCGCGTAGACTATTTCGTACTCAAAGGAACATAGAACATTTGAATACGGGATATATTGTAGACTGCCCTGACGTGAGTTAAATGCTGATTTTAACAGTGAGCAAAAGGTACTCAGGACGAATGTTGGCCGTAGTTGGCCCGCGCACGGTCGTGCGCGGGCCAACTGCGGCCGACATTCGTCCTGAGGACCTTTTGCTCAGTCACCGGAGAAAGTGTGACTCGGTTTGAACTTATCGATCGATCGCCGCTAAGCAAGATTGCACAATAGAGGTTGGTTCCTGGTTGACAGGGCATGGGCCTTCTCTTGTTGGAACCGTGGAGATGGGATTTGTCTACGTTCATTAAAGGCTCACTACCGCCGTAACTGATCAAAGAGACACTTCTGTTACAGATGGTGACGAAACGCTACACACAGGTCTAGTTACGGTTCATTTAGACGCAGGACAATCCAGTTCAGAACACGTCGTCTTTATATCAAATAACCTGACAATGACTCCACTCCGTTCTAGAATACAACGTTATCAGTGCGAGAAACATCTAAAAAATAGATGGACGCGCTAACGGCTGCGCAGAATAAGTGCGATTACGCGTGTGCTTTTGCTGCGTGTCCAAACTGCTGTTAAAGTTCATTAGGTGTGTCGACAAGGCATAACAAACACAAATGATGTTGAAATGTTTCAGACTTATGCGTAATGGTACTTTGATTTCTTACTTTACGAGTCTGGATTATCGGCTGTATGGTGGTTATTTTCCCTCACAAATATGAGCAGACGCATGCACGTACGCACGCATACGCTTGCAAACACGCACACACTCGCTGACATGAGCTAACACACGCCCGAACTCACGCACGCACTCACACACACTAATACACATACCCACACACACTCTGTCTCTCTGACTGTCTCCAACATGTCTCTTGCGAGGTTGCATGCGATCACCATCGATATATTTGCGTGTAACGACGGCAGTTATGAGAAATGACATTTTTAACCCTTTAGCTGTCGGTAGCGTTTTCAATTTTGTCGCGATGATTTCACGATGATTTTCACGACAAAATTTGCTGCCGACAACCAAAGGGTTAATATTGATGTAACAGTTTTACTGATAATAACCAAAAATGCAGAACTGTCATCGCTGAACGTTAAGCACGAGAATATTGTTTATTAAAGAGAAAAAGCAATTATACTCTCTCTCTCTCTCTCTCTCTCTCTCTCTCTCTCTCTCTCTCTCTCTCTCTCTCTCTGTCTGTCTGTCTGTCTGTCTGTCTGTCTGTCTGTCTGTCTGTCTGTCTGTCTGTCTGTCTGTCTGTCTGTCTGTCTGTCTCTCTCTCTCTCTCTCTCTCTCTCGGCTCTCTCTCTCTCTCTCTCTCTCTCTCTCTCTCTCTCTCTCTCTCTCTCTCTCTCTCTCTCTCTCTCTCTCTCTCTCTCTCCACCCAGGTCTGCCCTGGGGGACTTGGGTGGGGTTAACTACGTTTTAGTTCCCAGGGTCACCCTGGTCAGTCTCACAGGGTGGATTTTCCCCTCTGTTCTGGGTCATATGTTTCTGTCTAACCTTGGACCATTCACCTGTATTTTCAGTTTTAAAACTCTCCCTACTGTCTGTAGCTCTTGATATTGGATGTGGTTGCTAATTGGTCTTAGGTTTATTTAGCGTATTAGACCGGCTGGCGACATACATTCAATATATATATATTTTTTTTTCACGAGCAGTGCAGGCACGTCCTGAGAAAGTTTAGTTGCTGTCGGGACGTTAAGCAATGCAGAGCCAACCAACCAACCAACTCTCTCTCTCTCTCTCTCTCTCTCTCTCTCTCTCTCTCTCTCTCTCTCTCTCTCTCTCTCTCTCTCTCTCTCTCTCTCTCTCTCTCTCTGTCCGTCTGCCTGTCTGTCTGGCTGTCGCTCGCCCTATCTATTTCTCTTTTCTCAATCCCATCACTGCCGAGCCGAGAAATTGTTAAAAAAAAAGGCCAATTGCAAAAGGCATAGATCATGAGCCCCCGCAGTTGCGGGGGCCCATGAGGATCTGTGCCTCTTGCTGAAACCGCTTTGCATCTCACTCTCTCTTTCTGTGTCCGTCTCTCTGTCTGTCTGTCCGTCTGACTTTCTGTTAGTAAGGACTGAGGTGCAAAAAGGCCTGCGTGCCTACTGTCTTTTTTATCCTTACAAAATCAAGTTTCAATTCAGTTTCAGTTCAGTTCATCTCTCTCTCTCTCTCTCTCTCTCTCTCTCTCTCTCTCTCTCTCTCTCTCTCGCTCTCTCTCTCGCTCTCTCTCTCGCTCTCTCTCTCGCTCTCTCTGTCTCTCTCTGTCTCTCTCTCTGTCTCTGTCTCTGTCTCTGTCTCTCTCTCTCTCTCTCTCTCTCTCTCTCTCTCTCTCTCTCTCTCTCTCTCTCTCTCTCTCTCTCTCGCAATCGGATATAATTTATAACACCAATAAAGCGTTGCTGCAAGTTGTAGGACGGGTTACAGCCAGTTGTAAGTCACCCATTATTATTTGCATTAACGTTGAGTCACCACTTGGGTGCCGTGTTTGTTGTGTATGCATACTTGTCTGATTAGCCGAGCGTATCGAACAGGTAAGGTGAATGTACAATCGGCTTACCTTTCTAAAGTGCAGACTAGACAGCTTTACCTACCGGCTGAAGTAGACATATACTTTTTTCTGTTCATTGACGTAGTCTTGTTTACTAAGATCTAAGTACTATGTATACATTGCGTTTCATGGGACTTGTATATAACATGTCCCAGGCTTCCGTTAACTCATTGAAGACGTGCCGTATAGGGATACGCGGCGAATCGCCGCGTATCCGTATACGGCACGTCTCCAATGAGTTAACGGAAAATTCTCCGTATTTGACGGACACATTTTGGACGAAAAAAAGGAAGGCCGTTCATCACTGAAAAGGAAAAAAAAACTTGGGAAAATAGAACTTATTCCTGCCGTGTTTCAAACATACTTGACGGACTGCAGAGCGCCTGGGACGGATTTTTTTGGTCATGTTTTCCGTCCCGATGACGGACAAATTTAAATCCTAGCAGTAAACCTGATGTCCGTTAAAAGTTCCACACAGTTGCACAGTTGCAGTGCGCCTAAATTGATCAATGTTCAGGTCGTTCTTCATAGGTAATAGCTGTCTTGTTTTACACCGCCGAGAAAAGAAAAAAAAAAAACAAAAAAAACAGAAAATCTTTGGGGATCTTGTTCTATAGAGATGTCCGTGAAAGGTCCTGGTAAATCGAAGTGGCACAGTTGCAGTGCGCTGAGGTAAAGAGTGTTCAGGTCGTACTCCATAGGTAATAGCTGTCTCTACCCCCCCTACCACCACCAATGCCCAGCCCATCAGGCCCGTCCGTTATCACTTCGGTGCCGTAGACCTTAAACTTGGAACCAACCAACCGACTAACCAACCAAATAACCAGCCATACCGCAACATAATGCCGCAGAATAAACAAGTGCGATTAAGCGTGTGAGTCTGCTGCGTGTCCAAACTTCCGTAGACGTTCATTGGGTATGTCGACAAGGCCGCATAACAAAGGACAAATGGTTCTGTAAATTGTTTCCCGATTTACCCATAAAAAAGTGCCTTAATCCATTGGGCCCCGACGCACAACAGCAGAAGATAATTCCAGGGTAATGCCAGGTTAGCTTGGCGCCGTCAGGCGCCAAGCTACCTGGCATTACCCTGGAATTATCATGGTTGTTCCATCTCCTGCAAATTGGTACATAGTTATTAGGTGACACCTCTAAACTTTGGGAAATGCGGCATTTGGGCTTAAATGAGTTAATTGTGTTAACACTTTCTGACCTAGGACAAAAATCCTCAAATTTTGAAGTTGCCCTCCGAAGGACTGTATTACAATTTTAGAGACAGATCGAGCATGATAGTTGTGGCGCCTAAGGCCGCCAAGCTATTCTGGCACCACCCTTGAACTATCATGCTCGATCCCTGTCCGGCTGAGGTGTGTCGGGGCTGAATGAGTTAAAACGGTCCTGCAGCACAATGCGTCATCAGCGTACATATTATTATTATTATTATTATTATTATTATTATTATTATTATTATTATTATTATTATTATTATTATTATTATTGCTGAATTTGCACAGACCCGTCAAGCTTCAAGCACAACACAAACCCCGCATCTGATACGTCAAAATATGTATGTGTGCTGGTCGATTTTGGTCCCTAGGCCGTAAGGTCCAAAACCACAGACCAGCACACTGCACACGTTCACGACTACCGCCGTGAGATGGCCTTAGTTTCCTGCTCGGCGTTAAACCCAAATAACTAAACTAAACTAAACGTTCACGACTAACCGCTTTTATGTTAAATGTTTATTCGCTTTCTGTACAAGGTACAACTTCCAGCATGACGGCTTTTCATGTGTTTTGAATATTATTTTTGTGTGCTTCGTAACTGCTTTTTATATTGCTCGAAAGTGGTTTTTTATTTTCTTTTTTGAATGTTGTGCAAACGCATTGCATGACCACATTTGAAAACGACGCTACCCGCAGTACAGATACGTGTGTGTGCTGATCTGTGAATTTGGTCCTTACGGGCATGGGGCCGTAAGGACCAAAATCACAGATCAGCACAGGCTAACGCCGCGGTGTCCCAAATTATAAGCCACCATAAAATATGAAAATAGAGCGAAGTTGTGCAACGCAGATTGCACAAGGGAGGTCGTGTGCAGCAGATAAAAAGGTGTGTGTGTGTGTGTGTGTGTGTGTGTGTGTGTGTGTGTGTGTGTGTGTGTTTGTGTGGTGTGTGTGTGTGTTTGTGTGTGTTTGTGTGTGTGTGTGTTTGTGTGTGTGTGCTTGTGTGTGTGTGTGTGCGCGTACGGCCGTGTGTGTGTGTGTGTGTGCGCATATATGTGTGTGTGTGTGTGCTTATGTGTGTGTGTGTGCTTGTGTATGTGTGTAGTGTATGTGTATGTGTGTGTGCGCGTACGTGTGTGTGTGTGTGTGTGTGTGTGTGTGTGTGTGCGCGTACGTGTGTGTGTGTGTGTGCTTGCGTGCGTGCGATGTTGTTTACAAAATATCTTGTCGTGGTAGTTTTGAAAATGCGTTGAGTGCAAATGAACTGAAAACAGAGCAGGAAGGTACACCAAAAGTTTTTTCATTCAGATTGTTCAGTTCAGATTGTTCAGTAAACTTCACCAGTAACAAGGCCACAGTGACATGAGAAAGTTTGGATATAACAACTCTCAAGATTTTAATTCCTCCTGTCTTCACATTTTCCATGTATGTGACTGCGCTTATAACAAACTTCGGATATACAGTAAACCTTTTATTTAACAAATCGTCAGGGGATCTTTTATTTCTTGTTGCAATTTTATCCAAAGTGTGTTATTAGTAAAGTAGTTTACTTAGAGTAGAAAGAGTGTTTTTTTTTTTTTTTTTTTTAAATTCAACTTTTCTTATATCTAGGGGAGCTGGGTGGCTCGGTGGTAGAGCGTTCGACTCTCGACCAAAAGGTCGTGAGTTCGAACCCAGCTGGGGCCAAAATTTGTACAGACCTCTTTTGGGTGCTCCGTCTTTGAAATCACCTTCGTGGTGGACAAAGGACGTTAAGTCCTAAACGTTTAACTTTTTAAAAAAAAATCTTATATCTAACCTTGTTATAAACAAAGTCGATTTACTTTTTTTGCGTTTCGTTTTATCCTATAATTGAGCGTTTTTATTATACCCGAAGTCTGCGTTTTTTGCACTCAAGGGTAGTGCCTGGATAAACATATAGCTGTTAAAGCACTACACTTGTGTTATGCTTGTTGAACAATCTCCAACAAATTTATTTTTCAGCAATGAACGCTGATTCGAAATCAGCAGTAGGTCAAAGACCTGGCGTCTTGTGAAGCGAACAGTGGATTAAAAGCCCGGACAAACATGCGATAGGCTTTTAATCCACTGTTCGCGTCAAAAGACGCACAATATTTGACCCACTTCTGATTTACTGATGTTATGAAATCGTCCAGTTATTTAACTCGTTCAATGCAATTCAAAACCAAAAGAACCCTAGGAGCCCCAGGAACGTGGACTCAAAGTGGTGTCAGCAAGAGGCATAGATCCTCATGAGCCCCCGCAACTGCGGGGGCTCATGAGGATCTATGCCTCTGGCACTTGTGTTGTACTGAAATTTGCCCGGTACTGAACGGGCTATAGGATAATGTCTGTCTTGGACTTTTTCTGACATGTGTGTTTTATAGGGAAATCAGTACTAACCTGAGGTAAACTCGAATTTCAAATTAATCTTCTTCATCGCTTGCCAGGTGTAGGGGCTGGACTGGGGGGGGGGGGGGGGGGGAGGGGGGGGGGGGCGGTGGGGGGGTGGGGGGCGGAGGGGGGGGGGGGTAGGCTAGGGTGTGTGGGCAGTTTCTACTTCAAACTTGTGTTATCGTCCAAAATTCCTCCTATAGTTGTGAACTGGATAAACCGACCACTCAACATCGTATTGTTCACACTAATCTCACTGGCCAATGATAGTTTGATAAAAAATTTAAAAAAAATTCGATAACGAAATCTCAAAATAATATATCTTCCAAATTTCACACGTGTCAGTTGCGATACCGTTTATATCGTCCGTACTTGCATAATGATGACAGTTGTGAAAATAGAAGTGGGGAGTAGAGTAGATTAAAACTGCAGGTGTTTGACGAACGCAGTGGATTTTTTTTTTAATCCACTGATTTTGTCGAGACATCTGCAGGTTTGACCTATGCTGAGGAGCAAAAGAAATGCAACTGATGTGTTTCCGATGATTCCAAAAATGTTGCATTTTTTGGCTCCTCAGTATACTTGTGTTTTCCGAACAACGCCTGGACAAGCGTGCGATATCACATGAAATACGATAGCTCCGTTAGGGCCGGTGGAATGGAAAGAGAAATATATCACATGTACCGACGTTAATAGCAGGGTGGAGGTTTGCACATAAAGTAGTCCTTAGTGGCAGCGCAGACTTTCAAAGCTCCAGGTTTCAATCCTGAGGCGCTTTGCGTATCTTAAAATAGTTGGATATGTGCGCATGGGAGACGCAATACAATACGATACGATGCGATACGATGCGATACGATGCGATATGATATGATACCATACGATACAATCCATTGCAGTGCATTGTATTGCAATACAGTACAGTGCAGTGCAACGCAACGCAACGCAACGCAACAAACAACGCAACGCAATACAACGCAATGCAACACAATGTTTGTCTGTGTTCAATACAATACAATAAATACAATACAATACAATACAATACAATACAATACAATACAATACAATACAATACAATACAATACAATGTTTGTTGAGACTTTTAATCCATTGTTCGTGTCAAAAGACACAAAGTTTTTTATTTTTTTTTTTATTTTTATTTTATTTTTAAAAACTACTTCTAATTTCTGGAAATCGTCTCTTGTGATACAAACCCTACGTTTTTATCGTCCGTAATTGCGTAATGCTGGTAGTTGAGACAGCTTCATCTTAACTCATTCAACTCCGACACGCCACGGCAAGACACGGATCGAGCGTGATAGTTCACGGGTTGCGCCAGAATAGCTTGGCGCCCACAGGCGCCAAGCTATTCTGGCACAACCCTTGAACTATCACGCTCGATCTGTTTCCAGAAGTGTAAGACAGTCTTCAGGGGACAACTTCAAAATTTGCGGGGTTCGGTCCTGGAGCAGAATGTGTTTAGTCGACTTTATCTCGGCGTGTATCTTGAGGGGCCCATTGGGGGTAAGATACAGGACGGACTGTCCTGGCGTGTTATGCGTCTCAGTTTCGTCGCTGTCAACCTCGTCCGACCAAGGGACGCCGATAGAAGTTGTCTCAGCAAGAGGCATAGATCTTCACGAAGATCTACGCCTATTGCAACTGCCGGAGCTCTTTAATATTGCGGAAAGATGTCATAATGTATTGCGATGGGTCAATTTGATTTTCCTTCTTCCCCAAGCGCAAAAGAAAAAATTACTAGCATGGAACATAGATTTAAATTACCACGTCAGAGTATGATAGTCTAGCAGCGGCCATGTCCTGTTTGTTTGGCTCTGTGCGTCTTCATTGAGTCAAGGCGAGTCTGTGTCTGTCGGCTTTGAGATAAGATTTCGCCCCGGCAACTGAGTGGCCCTTTGCATTGTGCACACCTCATCCCAACGCGCAAAAGGCCATCGGGCCGACATTGGCCCGCGCGAAGGCCGTGCGCGAGCCAACGTCGACCGACGCCTGCCCGATGGTCTTTGCGCACTGGGATCGTATCTGCATGTTCCAAGCAAACGCCAACAGGGTAAAGTTTAAAGCAGACGCTCGGTTCATAGGATTAGTTTGGTTGGCCTGTTTGTGGGTATATTGGTTCCTATGCACTCGCTAAGCTTTTTGAGTTCTTTCTGTGTTGGTCTGTGATTTTGGACGGATCTTGCGGCGGAGAATCCGTAGGGTCCGAAATCACGGGTATCGATTTCAGCCCACTTGAATCCAAAGTATCGCCCAACGAGAACATTTTGTTTGCTGATCCGGGAACCGATTCCACCGTGTAGTCGTGCCTCTCATAATTTCACTGACCTGCCTAGGTAGAGCAATTATCCAGTAAGCAACGCTCCTCGGGCCCACTGCGGCCGTCGTGGGCCCGAGGACGTTTAGGCTACTGGGATAAGACTGCGTGCATAGTCTGTACTGCGTGCGCCCAGCGCGTTCAAAACCAACGCAGAAGAAAAGAAGAGATTACGTATCACTTAATACTATTTTTTATTTTGTTTTGCAAGTCGGTTAAGCAGTTAAGCCCCTTTGTTTGCCGAGAAAGGCACGAACGACCCCACCTGCAAGAGGCATAGATCCTCATGAGCCCCCGCAGTTGCGGGGGCTCTTGAGGATCTATGCCTCTTGCTATCATCTGTTTGCCTGGACCCACGTTCTTTCGATGGCTGTGGTTTTTACGCGTAAGACTGATAAATGTTTCAGTCGCATAATCATCGCCACTGGCAATAAAGGGGGTCAACTGGCGCAGCATGCCTCAGTAGTGAACCTTCGTGGTATAGGTTTTTATAGTTGAGCCTTTTCATCGACGTGGAATATGAAGGTAGGAAATGTGTGTTGTAATCGTGACGCGTGAATGTCGTGTTCAAGGGTTCTCGTGACTCCGTGACAGGCCGCGATTCGTGAAAAATCTCACACGATAAACATGGCTCAGATCTTTACGTTTTGCGAATCAAGATTGACAGAAGACGACGCCTTCGTGAAACAGTAAACAGTAAACCCTAGTCGATGGTAAACCCTGCGAGATCTTCGTGTCAAGGAAGATGAACACTAGCCAAAAAAAAAAAAAAAAAAAAAAGCATCCTGTGAAGGCGAAAGACAGTAAGTCCATGTTAGTGAAAAGCTTGATTTTCATTGTCATACAATGAAAATCTTGCTTTTAACAAAAATGGACTTAGTGCCTTTTGTCCATTTTTGGCCATCGTTGAGAAAAGCTAGATTTTCATTGTAATACAAAAGAATCGTGCTTTTTTTGAAAAAAATGGACTTACAGTCATTTGTCAATTTTTGCCCATCTTTTTGAAAAGCGAGATGTTCATTGTAATACACTGAAAATCTTGCTTTTCATAAAGATGAAATAACTGTCTTGTGTCAACTTTTGACCATCTTCTGGAAAGCGACATTTTCTTTGCAGTACAATGAAAATTTCGCTTTTCATAAAAATGGACTTACTGTCTTTTGTACCTTTTTGTCAATTTTGAAAAAAAGCAAGATTTTCATTCTATTACAATGAACATCTCGCTGTCAAAAAGATAGACCAAAATTGACAAAAGACTGTAAGTCCATTTTTGTGAAAAACGAGATGTTATTTAAAAAATGCAGTTACTGTCTTTTGCCATCACAGGACAGAGAGTTGTATGACTCCAGATCGATTTGACGTGAGAGACATTTTTGCGTGTTACTCTCACACGCTAAATCTAATCTCTTTACCTGCTCTTGTACAGCAGAACCTGTTTTGAGCTACCTGCCTTATGAGAGATCACCTGTCATTAAAGGCCATCACTTAGCTGGCTGAGTAGTTCCCCTTGGCACGTGTACTATTTCTACCAGCGGGTAACCCCAACTATTCCGTCAGGTTTGTTAGACACCTAAATGATGGGCGTTAACTCATTGGACCACACGCCGTATTCGGATACGCAGCGATTCGCCTCGTATCGCTATACGTCACGTCTCCAACTAGTTATTGTCAATGTACACTTTCGACCTTTCATGACTTCTTTTGAGCGCATGTCTTTTACAACCACGTGACTTTTTTTCACGTAAAAATGGCGGTTGCTGAAATGAGGTTCTGTTGTATCACTGTGCCATCATTAACTCGTTTAGTGCCGAGAAAGGTTGAGCACCACCCAACGGCAAGAGGTATAGATCCTCATGAGCCCCCGCAGTTGCGGGGGCTCATGAGGATCTATGCCTCTTGCTGACACCACTTTGAATTCACATTCCTAGTATTTTTGGGGGGTGTTGAATTAACGAAGATTGCAGACACACAGTCAGCGTAAGCTAGTACTGAACAGCTTGATTTACATGCCGTGCTTAACATAATTTTGCGTGATGTTGCAGGGCGGACAAACTTGACATCGAGCTGGAACCTACCTACACTTACAGTAACATGGGCTGAAACGCTACATTGAAACAGTCTGCCTCATTGGACATGACAGAAATGGCTCCACCAACCGTATTTTTTGGGAGATGTGCTTGGATTCGCTTAGACTGAAACAGCCTTGCTTATTGGATGCTAGAATCATGGCCGATACAACAATCGCATTTATTTGAGAGATCTTCGCTGTAAATCTGTAACAGTGCTCCCCATTGGATACGACAACCATGGCTCCACCAATCGTGTTCTTGGAGAGAGATCTCAAGTACAGAATCGGGGCCGGAGTACTCCTGCTCGCGACGGTGCTGGCCGTCTTTGGAATCATCTCCCCTGGATGGTACAGCATTGCGCATGTGCTGACGGGGACTTCCGGGTACTCGCACCTGTGGATATTCTGCATTAACGGACTTTATCGTTGCAATGTTCTCGGTACAGAGAACACTGAGAGTATGTTCATATATATATATATATATATTTGATTTTTTTTTTTTGTGGTGGTGTTCATACACAATCCCAGTAAGCAAAGACCCTTGTGCCGACAACCGTGCGCGGGCCCACTGCGGCTAACATCGGCCCGAGGACTTTTGTAGCATTCCTAAATAATTTGACGATGAACATTTTATGATCTTTTAGTGCATAAGTAGTCCTCTGGTTGTCTCTGTTTCTTGCAGTGGTGCGTGTGTGTGTACGTGCGCGCGTTGGTGTGTGTATGTATGGTGTGAGTTTTGGTATGTACTTTTCAGCTGTAGTTTTGTTTATCGTAACTTTTAAGGTTTTTTCTTTTTGTGTATCATGTATTGTTTTTCTCTGATCTTGTCTTTTGGTTTTGTAAAACGCTTAGAGCACCATTGATTTGGAGGTTAAGCGCAATATAAATGTAGGCCTACATCATATCATCATCATCATCATCATCATCATCATCATCATCATCATCATCATCATCATCATTATTATTATTATTATTATTACAGTCCACTCCGCTTATAACAAGGTCGGATATAACAAAAGTCGGATATACCAACACATTTTTAAATGTCCCGAAAGCAGTTTTTCAACGTAAATTACTTCGCTTATAACAAACATCGGATATTTAACAATGAGAAAAAATTAGGTCCCGAGGCGATTTGTTATATCCGGAGTTTACTGAATTAAGATCATTATTATTATTATTGTTATTATTATTATTATTATTATTATTATTATTATTATTATTATTATTATTATTATTATTATTAGAGAATGAATGCTGTAAGAGTTTTGATGAAACATGACGAAATCACATTTGAACCTCAGAATCTTAACTTTTGCTTGCTGGTAGATAAAGTCAATAAAGTAGGTTGAGACCTTTTATAGTAAGAAACTAGACCAAAAGGGCTGACTGCCAGTGCCTGTAATTTAGAAGAAACTACCAAGTAAGTAGGAAAAAGCACTGTCAGGGGAGAGAATTGTTCATTATCGACCAATGATAAATGCATTTTATATGCATTGCTTCCAGTTACTTACGGTAGACTTTAAAATGGAGCTGGTCGGAGCACATTCCGGAGCATGCACATGTCGTTTTTGGCGTGCGGGGCAGAAATTCTGGCAAAGAAGTAACAAGATAAAAATGACGTCACGTCTAGCTACGCAAACCTTGCTAGGGCGCCAAAGCGCCGTGTGTGTGTTTGTGTGTGTGTGTGTGTGTGTGTGTGTGTGTGTGTGTGTGTGTGTGTGTGTGTGTGTGTGTGTGTGTGTGTGTGTGTGTGACAGCGACTAGAGCACGCGTTTGACAACGGATAAGCGCGTAAGGTTGAAATTGTATGATATTGTCCCTAAAAGAATAATCTCGAGGCCTTTTATTTTTCGATTTTTGATTAAGATGCTCATTGGCGAGAAATTGGCCCTTTCACAATAACCGGTTGATCCACACTGGAGTCATTAATTTTTCTTATTTTTACTAGATATTTTTCATAAAGCTAGATAAAAGCGAGTTATTAAATGTGTTCGTTAACCAGCATTGTACCTCTAGAACTATTTGCGTGATAATTAAATTTTTGGAAAAAATATATTTTCACTTTTTGGGGATTAATTTCACGAATTATATGGTTTAATCTTAAAACAATTGAATCTTTTTTTCTTTTTCACGAAAAAACAACAACAATCTTCTCATTAATAATCGCATGATTTTTCATATATGGTATTTACATATGCCTACAGTTTGTCTTATTATTTTAAGGATGGTGCCAGAATAGTTTGGCGCTGTCGTTGTTAAATTAATTTAATGCATTTGTGTATCAGGATGAAAAGGATTAACTCATTCTAGACGTGCCGCCTACGGATACGCGGCTGTTCGCCGATGAATCCGTAGGCGGCACATCTCGGATGATTTAAGACTAACATTCATCTGTAGTGTCGTCTGTTTCCAATGCACTGGGCTACAGTATCTTACATGTGCTTTCAGGCTTTGAAAAGGCGACGGAGGCGTTCGTGTTGATTGGTCTGTTCACGCTGTTGGCGTCCTGTCTGATTGGCGTCTTCCTCAATTTTGTCACACCCAGCAGGGCTCATAACCGCTGGCTGGAAATCACAGCTCTTGTTGGAGGTAAGGGATTATCTTCTCTTAGGTTAACTGATTCGCGGTCAGCCGCATCCGTATGCGCGGCATAAGCCGCGCATCCGGAAGCGGCTGGTCGCGAATGAGTTAAAGGATGCCAGACCCTCCCCCCCCCCCTCTTCTCTCCCCCGGTGACTGCCATGCGTGTAGAATGCAGAGAAGAACCAAACGGAGAAAGAAACACGCTTAGAAATGTCAGAACACAATTTATGAAACCTGTTTTTTTTTTCCAAAATAGACAAAGAAACAAGTATTGTGTTGTAGCGATTTTTTTCTAAGCGTGTTTTTTTCTCCGTTGGTTTCTTCTCAAGATCAGTAGCGACTGTACGTCTAAATCTATTACTGGTACTATTACGGTTAACTCTTTCGAGACGTGCCAGCTAAAATCTCCGTCATCTGAAGCATAGTTTTCTGTGTGCGTGGCCGAAATTAGATAAAAATATAAAATTCTATTTTCTGCAAGTAAAGCTATGATGGAAAACATTGGAAGTTTTGTAAAATAACCAAAAACGCTTGCCCAACAAGTGGTCAAGATAGTATGTAAATGAGCTTACCTCTGTTCGTTGAAAATCGGAGAAATTTTACTGCGAAATTGATAATATATGGGAAAGCAAATTATTTCAATACGTTTATAGAACTTCATACGAATTGCATATCCCGAAAATAAGCTCCAGTTTACATTCTTTGCATCAGCTGTGAGAAAAATCGTGGCAAGGGGTACTAGGTCAATGTGTGTCGTCCGCTGCTGCCAATGTCAAATCTCATCTTTCTGTGACCTCTGACCTAGAAAACCTTGATCAGAAATGAGAAGTAGATCAAACTTGCACGTGTTTCGACAAAATCAGTGGATTAAAAACCCAGACAAACATGCGATATCGCATGTTTGTCCGGGCTTTTAATCCACTGTTTTCGTCAAAACAATCGCGATTTTGACCTACTTCTAATTTCAATAAATCGTGTCAGTATTTAGTCACTGTCCTTGAACTATCACTTGAACTATGACGTCTTAACCCGTTCAGTGCCTAGAAGATTTGAACACCACCCAACTGCAAGAGGTATAGATCCTCATGAGCCCCCGCAATTGCGGGGGCTCATGAGGATCTATGCCTCTTGCTGACACCACTTTGAATCCACGACCCTGGGAAATCTAGGGGATTTTGGCGATGAATTGATGAAGTTTGATGAAACACGGCCTGCGTCAGCTGGCTCTGAATGGGTTAACTCATTCTACCCCAGACACACCACAGCAAGGTAATGATCGACCATGATAGTTCAAGGGTGATGCCAGAATAGCTTGGCGCCTATGGGCGCCAAGCTATTCTGGCATCACCCTTGAACTATCATGGTCGATCTGTGTCCTGCACTGCAATGCAGTCTTCAGAGGACAACGGCAAAATTTGGGGATTTCGGAGATGGGGTAGAATGAGTTAAGGCTGATTGGAGATTTTTAAACTTGCTATTTCTTTCTTTCTTTATCAAGTATTCATTTTTATTTACTTATTATTATTATTATTATTATTATTATTATTATTATTATTATTATTATTATTATTATTATTATTATTGTTAATTTAAATATATATTATTATCATTATTATTTTTATTAGTAGTAGTGCAACTGTTATTATTATTATTATTATTATTAATAGTATTGGTATTAGTAGTATTAGTAGTAATAGTAATAGTAGTATTAGTAGTATTATTAGTATTATTATCATTTTATCATTTTTTTTATTACAATTTATTATTATCCTTATTCTTATTCATATTATTATTTATGTTTTACATAGGTGGGTGCATATTCCTGGGGGCAATCATTTTCGTGGGAGCCGGCAGCAGCCGCATAGCGAACCGACCCACTGACCCCGACCACCTTTCACCTCTCGGCCCGCTCAGCCTATATGACCTTTCCTTCGGCTATGCCCTTGTCTTGACCTTCATCGCCGCCATCTTGGCCACCATCGCTGGCGTCCTCATCTTCATCTTCAATCGGCCTTTGGAGGTGCCAAGTGACGTCCGGACTTTGTCGACCTTGCGGAACAACGACCCTGTGGACAGACTGCATGACGATATCGAGGACTCCGAGGCGGGGTTTCGATCGGCGAGGCTGACGGCCACCGCGCCCTCTACTTCAAGGTCATCCACCTCTTCAAGGCCGCCTGATTACGACACGTGGGTTCGCGAGAACAATGCGAATGCGCATACGGACCAGCCTCGGTTTCGCATACCGCCACGTGATGGTTCTCAGAATCACGCGAGACCTCCAGGCGAACGAGATTTGGATGTTTCGTCAGTCCATCTGGGCTTGCCTTCCGAGGACGTTCGACTGGGGTTGAGCAACGGAGCATACCTGGCAGACCCCACAGACGAAACCGATCACCACCACCTTTCACGCGACAATGTGCAGTCAAATTCTCAGCCACATTCCCAGCAAGGTCATAGTGTTCGATTGGGAACGAAGAAACGCGTTTACGTGCCTGGTCCTTCCATTCCTGACGTTCGAATGGGAACGATGAATCGAGCGTATGAGCCCGATCCTTTAGACGAGGCTGATGACTCGTACAGCCGCAACGACAACGTACAGGTCCACTCTCATCCGAATGGTTCCTCGCAACCTAGTGGTTACACCGCGTCCTCCTACTCCGCTGATAGAGACGGTCATGATTATGAGGTTCTACGCAAGGACAAGAATCTTGGTATCGCCGGCAACAACGCAGGCATCAAGAAACCGGTGATGAAAGGTACCCACGATGAAAGGTACCCACGGAATCAGGAGTACTCAGACAGTGAGTTAGAAGAAGCAGCGAATAACTTCCGTTCTGCTAACCCTCTTGCACGCATAGCTACCGATACTGTTAACCCCCTTGCGCACGCAGCCACCGGTGCTGTAAACAGCATCGGGGGCCATGTGCACAAGGGGGTTAACGAGAGAATCCCACCATCTCACCGACCACGTCACAGGAGTGAGGAACGACGAGAAAGGCAGAACGGACATGTTTACGGTAATATGACGTCAGGGCACAGAGAGGAAACGCGTCATTTCAGCGATGGAGATGACGTAGACGATGACGCAGGCTTCAGGCCATATTACGGAAAACAACCACGTCATTTCAGCGACCCTTCAGGCGAGCCGCACAATGTTAACCCCCTTGTGTACGCAGCTACCGGTGCTGTCAACAGCATCAGTGGGCACTTGCACAACGGGGTTAATGAGAAGCTTGCAAACAAGGAATATTTACGTCATTTGAGTGAACCAGCTGGAAACCAACGTCATTTGAGTGACGCACCTGCTGACAGAGATCATCCGCGTCATTTCAGTGACACCTCCGCTCACACGCGTTACTCACGTCGCGCCAGTGACGCATCAAGTAATGTTGATCACCCTCGAGATTACAACGCCTCATTGAATAACACTGAGATTCCCCAGTATTATAGTGGCCGAGAAACTGATTCACATAGATACGAAAATGTTCCATCAACACTCAGACAAACGTCGCGTCATTTCAGTGAAGATGAAGAGACAAATCCCTCCAGATACGACGTTATGAATACGTCACGACAGAGATATCAGCCAGATGACGAATATAATACTTCACGACAGACGTATCAGCATGATGACGTGCTTAAAACGTCACGGCAGAAATATCAGCCTGGAGATTACACCAACGTCAACAAGACCAATGCGAGAATGCGTCATCAGTATGACGTCACAGGACACTCACCGCGTCGCGACGGTGAAATGCAACACGCAGGTCATCCTGATGTCATCCGAGAGAGCGTGGAAGGAGAGACAAATCATCGTCACAGAATGGACTATGATGTTGACTATGACGATGACGACATTAACAGCGCTGACGTAGATGTGCCTTACGGTGTCCCACCGCCATCTTACACTTACAAGCCCACTTCACTTTGAGCCCACTTCACTTTGAATTGACGATTTCTGTAATCGATTTCTGCGTCTTTTGACGCAAATAGCGGACTAAAAGCCCGGACAAACATGCGATATGTTTAATCCACTGTTTAATCCACTGTTTTAATCGCATTTTAATCCACTGTTTTCGTCGCATCACATGCAATTGTGACCTAATTTCCGAACAAACGTCTATTTCAGACCAAAATGGTGACTGCCACAAGTGTAACATGTTTTGTCTTAAACATTAAAAAAATTACATTAAAAAAAACACAAACCCAATTAGCACCAAAGTATGACAGCAGGACATGAATCGACCATGATAATTCAAGGGTAGTGCCAGATTAGCTTGGCGCCTGATGGCGCCAAGCTAATCTGCCACTACCCTTGAATTATCATGGTCAATGTGATGGCGCCAAGCTAATCTGCCACTACCCTTGAATTATCATGGTCAATGTGATGGCGCCAAGCTAATCTGTTACTACCCTTGAATTATCATGGTCGATGTGATGGCGCCAAGCTAATCTGTCACTACCCTTGAATTATCATGGTCGATGTGATATCGCTAAGCTAATCTGCCACTACCCTTGAATTATCATGGTCGATGTGATGGCGCTAAGCTAATCTGCCACTACCCTTGAATTATCATGGTCAATGTGATGGCGCTAAGCTAATCTGTCACTACTCTTGAATTATCATGGTCATCTGATGGCGCCAAGCTAATCTGTCACTACCCTTGAATTATCATGGTCAATGTGATGGCGCCAAGCTAATCTGGCACTACCCTTGAATTATCATGGTCAATGTGATGGCGCCAAGCTAATCTGGCACTACCCTTGAATTATCTGGTCAATGTGATTGCCAAGTTAATCTGTCATTACCCTTCAATTATCATGGTCAGTGTGATGGCACCAAGCTAATCTGTCACTACCCTTGAATTATCATGGTCAATGTGATGGCGCCAAGCTAATCTGTCACTATCCTTGAATTATCATGGTCAATGTGATGGCGCCAAGCTAATCTGGCACTACCCTTGAATTATCTGGTCGATATGATAACGCCAAGCTAATCTATCATTAAACTTGAGTTATCCCCCATCATGGCGCCTGGTCGTTAGGTGATATAATTATCTAAAATTTGTGAAACGCGGCCTTAGGGTTAAAAGGGTTAACGCGTTTCTTTCTTTCTTGGTTATTTTCTTCCTCACCAGCTGAGACTCCGTTTATTGCTCATATAGATAGTGTTCACATGCTACTTCGTAAGTGACATTTTTGCGCGAAATCATTTTTTGATGTGGTTGCCTCCATTGATTCTCCTCCCCCCCCCTCCCTCTCCCTATTTTCCTGCGATATCGCGAACCTGTAGCTCAGCAGAAAATGCTCATAACAGCTTTGTGAAGAAATCCAGACCAAAAAGGTGACTGCCAAGCTTGTAAAATACTGAGAATAACTCAACGAAGGAACAAGCACGCTTAGACAAGACAGCTACAGCACAATATATTAATATTTAATATTAATATTTTTTTTTCAAAATAGACAAAAAAGTATAATAATAGTAACAACAACAACAACAACAACAACAACAACAACAACAACAACAACAACAACAACAACAACAACAACAACAACAACAACAACAAAAACAACAACAACAACAATACTACTACTAATAATAATGTATATTTTTAAGGCGCCTATACTTTCCTTAAAGTACAAATGACAAACTATCATACATGTACCTTGCATATTTTAACTCATTCGAGACGTGCCGCCGCCGGATACGCGGCTTAAAGCCGCGTATCCGGAGGCGGCACCTCTCGATTGAGTTAATATATAAACTCCCCAATATACACGCAACAACAAGATGTACAACTAAAAACCAACACCCAAAATGGACATTGCAAAAAAAAAAAAAAAAAAAAAATGCTCACGCGAAAAAGACATACCATGAAACTAATAAAGGCTACACCACACAACCATCACTGACAATTCGCTTCGTATCGTGTCCGTGCCTGGAGAAAGTAAGTGATAACTGAAGGATGTGACGTGAAAAAAAAGCTGAAGAACGAAAAGTGCGTCGTAAAAGAAGTCGCATAAAAATGACGTAACTGTGTTGTAACTGTCTTTTTCTGAGCGTGCGTTTTCTTCGTTGGGTTATTCTTTGTGAAGAAAGCCTTGGAGCAACATGGAGAATTGTTTATCTTTTGACGTTGGTTGCGCTATTTTCTTTCTGTTGTGAAATGTAAATCATTTCCTAACCATTTACTGCTACTGACGAGACCGTTCGGCGAAAAAGGCGCGTCGTGACGCCGAGCGGTATCGTCAGTTACATTCAAGAGGTTACATTTACCTTCCAAATTATTTTTTCAACGGGGTCGGCCGAAGATTGCCCGCGCACGTACGTGCGCGGGCAATCTTCGACCGATCCCGGCTTTGATTGCAGTTTTATAATTTTTAATTTTAATTTTATTTTGTTCATATGGAGAAGCAGGTGGGGGTGACTGTGATATACTATGATACTGATTATCTTTTGTATATATCAGATTTATTCAGATTTTAAAACATATCAAATTCGCTTTATGTCAATCATAACATGCTACGTGACATGTGACACACATTGACGAGCAAAAGAAATGCGACATTTTTGGAATCATCGGAAACACTAGAGTGAAACAGGAGAAAGAAAGAACAAAAAACCAATGAGTGTATGAGTACATGAATGATGATGATGATGTATGAAAAAAGCCTCGTTTTACGCTTAGGGCTTAACGTCTTTTGTCCACCACTAAGGTGATTTAAAAGACGGTGCACCGAAAAGAGGCCTATACAAATTTTAATCACGACCTTTCGGACGAGAGTCGAACGTTCTACCACTGAGTCACCCAGCTCCCCTGATAATGAATTGGTGAATGAATGAATGAATGAATGAATGAATGAATGAATGAATGAATGAATGAATGAATAAATCCACGATCCACTTTTCTGATCACATAACAATGTTAAGCAACTGTTGTATATTACATGTACATAACCTCACTTTTAAACAAAATGTACATACAATAAAACCTCTACACTCCTTTGCACTGGATTAGTATGCATTATATACGAACAAGCAAAAGAAATGCGACATTTTTGGAATCATCGGAAATACTTTAATGTTTCCGATGATTAAAAAAATATCGAATTTCTTTTGGTCGTCAGTATGTTGTTTTATTAACTTTTGTTTGTTTACTCGTTTGCTCGGGTACATTTATTTGCGAGCAAGTCTGTGAGTTTGGACTTACGTCCTAGAATCGTAGGGTCCTAAGTAGTCACAGACCAGAACATTCGCGAAATCTTCCTTTGTTTCCATGAGGTGCTAACATGTATTTACATACCCACTCCATAAAGTTTTCCTTCTTTGACACATGTATTGATATATTGAATAACAGGCAAATATATATTCATGAATTTGTTTGGTATACTTCCCTTCCCCGGTAAAATCCCTTGCGCGCCAAGATTTGATCTTGATGATACACACATTTTTCAAAACGGAAACGCGAAATATTTTCATACGGCAACATTAACAAAGCTTCTTATATGTAGTACTAATGAAATAGACTTTTTAGTGTGTACGAACGCTCGAAATTTACATCCTATACACAAACACGAACGAAGAGGAAACGTGCGAGTCGCTGGACTGACTAGTGAAATTGACTAGATATCAGCTGGCGATGTCAGCAACCTGAGAAAAGAACTAAATAAACAAACCTGCTGACATTTTCCGCAATTATGCATGATCTACTAACAAGTAGAATTTATTTAGTAACACGCACGGTTATACAAAAACACTGGATGTGCTCATAGTCAGACGAAATCTACTCGCTGAGTGGACAGCGATAGGCAGTCGTCTGCCATTCATGTGTTTTGTCTAAACACCGCAACCAGCCGCAAAATGAATGTTTTGTTATGTTTTGGACTGGGTACATAAATTATATTGAGCAACAGTTTGCTTGATATAGTGCCGATAACCGACAGATGTGATTACTTGACCCGAATAAAATGTCCTCGTCTTTCGACTCGGACATCTTGATTCGGGTCTCGTAATCGCATCTGCCTGTTTTCGGCACTATATCAAGCAACATGTGGCGCAATTATAATATAATAACTTTTTAAACAATGTGCATATATGTATGTATATATGCTTTTGCTACCTTAACCCCTTAACCGCCGATGCAAGACGAACGCTACCAAGGTGCAAGAGACATAAACCCTCATGAGCCCCCGCAGTCGCGGGGGCTCATGAGGATTTATGTCTCTTGTTAGTTCTTTGTTCTTTAAACCATGCCACTTGTCATGAAAGACCGTCATTCAGGTGCCTTTGGCTTTTGGTCCCTATTGCATGACTGTGTTCTCCAGATCACATGGAATGTGGGTCAGAGTGCAGTGTCTTCAAACTCGCAATTCACTTGACGCTATGCGAAAGGCGCAGTTCTTGATCGCTGGCAGCGAAGGGGTTAAACGCTGATAATATAAGTACAGTCTAACCTGTGTAAAACGACCAACCAAGGGACACTATACAAAAGCTGGCGCCTTAGACAGGTACGTAGTCTCCGTACACAGGGACATCTAAGTATTAAACACTGAGACCAAAAGTGGGTGGCCTGTTTAGACAAGTGGTCGCTACAGCAAGGTCGTCGTCTTGACAGGTTTAAGTTTATCAGATATTACGTTCCTAGTTTTATACTGCTTGACTAACAAAAGTGACCGAGTGCTGTTGTTTGAAGACTCTGACATCCTAGATTTATAGTTGATGCTCAATAAAATTACAATCTTTACAGATCGCAAAATTACGTGTTTTTGATTTTAGTATTCAAGCGCGTACGTTTCTAACATACGCGGCGAGACGCATCTGGATACGCGGCTTTACGCCGCGTATCGGGATGCGTCTCGCCGCGCATGAGTAAAAAATAATGTTATATTGAGCGCCCATTTTTCCAAACTGACTGAACGTGATAGTTGAAGGGTGGTGCCATTGATTTATTTCTTCGTATTGGTTGGCTTCAGGGGAAGCTAACGCACAAACTGGCTTTCACGTTAGTTCGACTGTTAGATACAGGTAGACACAGGTTCTTTCCCTTAGTCTTTACACTGCCTATATCACACAGATTATCTACCTTGATCAGGCGGAGCGGATCCAGTTAGTTATTTGGGTTTAACGCCGAGCAGGCAACTAAGGCCATCTCACGGCGGGGAACGGATCAAGAAACGTTTAGGATTTAACGTCTTTTGTCCACCACGAAGGTGATTTCAAAGACGGGGTACCGAAAAGAGGTCTGTACAAATTTTTCACGTCACCTCAGCTGGGTTCGAACCCGCGACCTTTCGGACAAGAGTCAAACGCTCCACCACCGAGCCACCCAGCACCCGGAACGAATCACTATACATATTCTGTAAAATGAAATTCGGTGCAAGCACATTTTAGTGCAGTTGGTCCAATTTATTCAAAATTGTTTACATCTGTTTTTGCACTTTACAAAATTCAGTTTTTACTTTTTGTGTCGACTGTGTTTGACTTCTTGTCTTTCTAAGAGTTTGTCTCATAAAAGGACTAAAGAAATGTGTGAAACAAACAAACAAACAAACAGGCACAATTCACGACGCTGGCGGCGAATGCGTGTCGAAGTCGACGAACAAGAGAGTTGTTACAATTGAAAAAAACTCATAATAACTTTTAAAATACACCAAAGTTTCTTAATTTTTTAACTGCAGATTAAACAGTGATCTTTCCCTTGTAAAATTGGACAATAATCTGCAAACAAAATCGGATAAACAGGTGTGTTTTGAAGGGTTTTAAAACACAAGCCAAATCAGTGACGAACACAAAGATCGTCGCAGACAGTAGTAAATCTCCATTAACTCATTCTAGACGTGCCGCATACGGATACGCGGCACGTCACGGATGAGTTAACTCCTAAACTACAAGATGTTTTGAACCGTAATTTCAAATTCTTCTAGTCTTACTCCATCGCTATCAGATCTGGTCAAAATTGTATATGTAAAAAAGAAAAAAGAAAATACGTTTATCAACGACGTAAAATGTCTGCTGTAAATCTCCATGTTCGCCTCATTGTAAAAGCCGATTTCTCCGTAACCACTTCATACTCTTTCCATAAACACACACACACACACACACAAAAAAAAGGAACCAGATTAAGAATGTTAAATTTTATTCACATAATGTTGATCACACCGGCACATAAATACACACACACACACACACACACACACACACACACACACACACACACACACACACACACACACACACGCACACACACACACACACACACACACACACACATACAAATGCAAATGCATGGATAATAACTGCTGACAAAGCAGATCACATCATTAAGTGTCAGTGATTGATAAATTATATTATAAATATAAACGTTCAATGCTAAAGACGATGTTTCATCAGGAACAAATTAACTCATTCAAGACGTGCCTCCTCCGGATACGCGACATAAGCCGCATATCCGGAGGTTGCACGTCTCGAATGAGTTAAAAGTGACATCACCGAGCAGCGTGAAAGACGAAAGGACGCGTTTTAAACGCGATTTAACTGACACATGACGCTTGTATACACACGCACGCACACGCAGACTAAATACTATCAAACATTTTCTCCAGTATTATAACGATACAATATCGGATTCAGTCAGCCAAACGCACTATTTGGACACATTAAATAAAACGGTATTAAATCATTCAGGCCAGACAAACACCACAGCAAGATAAAGCTCGACCATGCTAGTTCAAAGGTGGTTCCAGAATAGCTTGGCACCTATAGGCGCCAAGCTATTCTGGCACCACCCTTGAACTATCATGGTCGATCTGTCTCCTAAATCGTAATGCAGTCCTCAGAGGACAACTCCAAAATGTGGGTATTTCGTACCTGGGACACAATGAGTTAAGCACAAATGTGTGATTCAAAGTTACTCACAGTGACCAGAAGCGAACATATCACCCATTAGAACTCATACTCCTTGCGGGAGTGCTCATCAGGTGGCCCGCTCTGGGAGAACACCACACGTACACTTCTATTCAAATGAGCTGCTTAGCATCTGGCATTTGAAATGAAGTGTACTTGTTGTGTACTACACGAATGTACTCCTCTGTTTATACGAAATACATTTCATTTGAAAAGCAGTTTACTTATGGTGTACTCGTCGAGTGCACTCCTCTGTTTAAATGAAATTTATCTCATTTGCAAAGAAGTGTACTTGTGGTTTACTGCATGTACACACTTCTGTTCAAATGAAATGCATCTCATTTGACATACGTTTACTTGTGGCGTACTACCCGAGCACACTTCTGTTCGAATGAGATCCATCTCGTTTGAAAAAAAAAACAACAGTTGACTAGTGGTGTACTACCGGAGCACACTTCTGTTAAAATGAGATGCGTCTCAATTGAAAAGAAATTTAGTTGTGGTATACTCAGTCACCGAACACAGTTCTAATCGAATGCAATGCATCTCACTTGAAAATAAGTTTTCTTGTGATTTACTACCCGAGGACACTTCTGTTCGAATGAAATCCATCTCATTTGAAACGAAGTTAACTTGTGGTTTACTACACGAGCACACTTCTGTTCAAGTGAAATGCATCTCATTTGAACAGAAGATGACTTATGGTGTGCTACCTGAGCACGTATCAGTTCAAGCGGAATGCATCTCATTTGAAAAGAAGTTTACTTGTGGTTTACTACACGAACACACTTCTGTTCGAATGAGTTGCTTCCCATTTCAAAAGAACTTGTACTTGTGGAGTACTTATTTCCCGTCCGTCTGCCGCCGTGAGATGGCCTTAGTCGCCTGCTCGGCGTTAAACCCAAATAACTAACTAACCCGTCCGTCTGGGGAACTCTCGCACGCAAGCGGTTCAGGATCATAAAGTCAATCACCTTAACCCATTCAGCACCAAGGCTGTATTGCCAAAATTTTGGAGGCGTCACTCAACGACTATGTATCAGTTGCAGCGGACGGGATCGACCATGATCATTCAAGGTCGGTGACAGATTGGCTTCGCGCTAGATAAAAGCACCTCATGAGTCCTTAGCAAACCCAACGCCAAATAGCCCCCATTCATCCAGACAGCACAGACATAAACAAGGTTCGCAACCTCTTGCACACATTAGTTTCCCCATTCGTCCTAGGGGCACATATATAAATCAGGCCCAGCAAGAGGCGCAGAACTTCATGAGCCCCCGCGTCAGCGGGGGCTCATGAAGATCTGTGCCTCTTGCCGTTGCTTGGCTGTGGCATTTTTAGGGCAGCTATGGGGACGAAGCGTCTTCAGGCGTGAATCCTAGCCGTCAGCGTGAAAGCGTATCGCCGCCAGAGATGCGTCTGCAGCCGGTGTACCGTCTGGAACCGACCCTTTAAAGAGGCCAGGTTTTCAGAATCTCGTCTTCAGCTGTGGGGAAGCGGCAAACTGTCTGCATCAACAGATAAAATAAACAGAATATTGAAAACCCCAAGGAAAAAAAAAAAGATGATTACTGCCAACCGTTTAAAACGCAAATAAATACACGACAAAGACTAACAAGATTAAGAGTAACAAGAATAAGAAGGACACAACAATTTACTTAAATCCCTAACTGACATTGTATGGAAGATAAGAAAACTCTGCTACAAAGAGTTATCCCTAAATCATAATCAGGTCAAACAAAACAGGTAGTGCCCCTTGAAAGCGTTGCCAGCAAGAGCTATATCTTATCACAAGCTCCTCCGGATGCAGATACAGCTACCCTGATGAATCCACTGAATTAGTAAACTCCGTGCATTTTCTGTCCTACTTTTCATTTACTTACACTCGCTCATTATACGCGAGGAGCAAAAAAAAAAAAAAAAAAAAAAAAAAAAAGGTACCTGTCTTGTCCTGTTGGCGTGAATCGGTGGACTTCGGGCAAGTCCGGCATTCTTCGGCTCTCAGACGGATGTGTGACGTAGCTCAGACTGCAAGCACACACAAAATACAGTTTATGAAAACGTAGTTCAGTGAAGTCTTGCGGACAGCGACATAAGTCGAATGAAAGTTTGTGTATGTTCGTTGAAATACAGTTTCCACTTACGACAAATAAATAAATAAATAAATAAATAAATAAATAAATAAATAATAAATCTAAGAAAAGAGTTTCCTTTTCATACGAAACCCTTACGACAGTATGATTTACTTCAAATAAATGAATAAATGAATAAATGAATGAATGAATAAATAAATAAATAAATAAATAAATAAATAAATAAAAAATAAAAACATGACTTCGAAATGATAGCAAACATAAGAAGAAATACATACTGCACACTTGATCACTTTAGTACCTTAAGAACTCGGTGCGTGCTGATATGCGAGTCAGCGCCCTCGCACACGCACAGCGCACTACTACTCTGTAGAATGATTAGGGCACACTGCGCGCACGCGAGGAGGCTGACTCGCACACCAATCGACACACACTGAGCTCGTGAGGCCCCTACGTAATACACTCATGAAATACACTCCTCTCGGTCCACGCTACCGAACACCACACAGCAACAGCCAACTTCAAAGCAGAAAGCGCTTGTCGCAGCTCTAAGACAAATCGAGCGCGGTAACTCGAGACTAGTGCCTAATTTTGCTTAGCGCCCTTTCGGGCGCTAAGCAAATTTAGGCACTAGTCTCGATCTACTAGAACACATTTAGGCTCGATTCCTTATCATAGACTGCTCGAGCCACATAACTCATCTCGCGCGATGTGTGCGAAAAAAGGGTGCGGCCATACCTGCTGGCGTGCTGGTTGTCTGGATCGAACGTACGGTCCCAGTTAGTCCTGTAGGTGTCATTCAGGTTCAGTGACTGCAGTCTGCGGGGAAAAAAAGCCAACATCAGTTTTCAAATGTATAATTACGATTCAGACAAGAAAGAAGAGTCAATGAAACCAGAATGGCTGACTGCCGGTGCTGACAATTTAGAAGAAACTACCGTTTGGGGAAAAGCACAAGACTAGGGGGTGAGAATTGTGCACTATTGGTCGGTGTGTTCTATTCAGTCAAATGTATTTATTTGTTTTATGTTCACATTTGTTTTTACGTCTGTTTAAAAAATTCCGCTGTAAACAAATTTCCCTTTTTGGGACAATAAAGGTATTCGTATCGTATCGAATCGTATCGTATCGTATCGTATCGTATCGTATCGTATTATCGTCCTGTGATCATAGATCTAGTTTGGTCAAAGCACCAAAAAGTTGCCTGTGCTCGGCTTTCAGGTTTTAAAACTTGGTCAACTTGCTCATGCACGTGGACATGTATTGTTCTTGTACTGGGCTGAATATATCTGGGACACAATATTAAGGATGCCGGTAAAATCAGTCATTTCTTGAAAAAAAAAAAAAAAATCAAAATTTGTACGACTGTGCAACAAAACTGACACATGGTTCGAGTTTCTTGAAAGTAAATCGGATTATGTAACTGGCACTGAATGTTATTTTGAAGAGTGGTACAGAAAACTGGTTCGTTGCGGATATCTTTGCGAAAAACGTCACGCGCTTCGACGTCAAACGACCGTTAGCTCAAAACAGGTTCTACTTAGTTGTATATATTTTCTCTCTCTCTCTCTCTCTCTAGAGAGAGAGAGAGAGACGAGAGAGAGAGAGAGAGAGAGAGAGAGAGAGAGAGAGAGAGAGAGAGAGAGAGAGAGAGAGAGAGAGAGAGAGAGAGAGAGAGAGAGAGAGAGAGAGAGAGAGCTATAGCCTCTGCTCAAGCCTTACCTTTGTAACGTTGGCGTGGAGATGACGGACGTCAGTTCCTGATTCAGACGCTGTGCCGAAGCGCTTCTTGGGATTTCGTCACTGAAAAAATAGAACAAAACGAAACACGTCAGAACATATTACACTGGACCATCGTGTACTGTCGCAGTCATTTTTCTTTGACTATTATCTGACGTAACTCATTCAAGTCGTGACGCATCTGGATAGACTGCTTAACAAACCGATCAGAGTAATGGGCACAATGACCTGCGCTGCTAAAATTAAATTCGTAACCTTCTTCCATCAAGTTTGTTGACTGGGGAAGGGGTTTTGGGGAGGGAGAGGGTGGGGGGTTAGGGGGTTGGGGGTTTGGGTTGGGGTGTGGGAGTGGGGGTGGGAGGGGGGGGGGGGTAAAACGTGAGCGTTGGTCTGTGATTTTGAACCTAACGGCTTTGATCCGCAAGGTCCGCAATCATAAGACAGCAAGCACATTTTACCTGTTTCCACGGTTATCTCCATTTTTTTTTTAATATAGAGAAAATGGCCATACGGCAAGTTAAATGAAACGGGTTTTTTTTTCATCCCGGATTTTGTTTTAACAACACGTCCGTGATATTATCAAATAATATTAAAAAAAATGTAAAGAAATGTAAAGAACTCCCCAAAACAACAACAACAACAACAACCAAAACAACACCTCCCCCCACCCCCACACCAAACTTCTTAACTCATTCAGCCCTGACGCACTACAACAGGAGATGGGTCGACCATGCAAATTCAAGGGTAGTGCCAGATTAGCTTGGCGCCTGTCGGCGCCAAGCTAATCTGGCACTAGCCTTGAATTATTATGGTCGATCTATCTCCTGCAACAGGTGCATAGTCGTTAGATGACGCCTCCAAAATTTGGGAAATACGTGCGTCGGGTTGAATGATACGGATTGGAGGAAAAGATGCGTAACTACGCGTCTTCTCCGCCGAACTGTATCGTCAGTAGCAGGCAAGGGGTTAAACATGTAAAAATAAATATATTAACATAGAAGCGATTTTCGTGAAGAGGCAATACATTAAAAATTTAAATTGTGTACGTATAACACGCACCTTAATTTTTTTTAAAATGTGTTGCATCAACACGTAACCCAATACTACGTGTACAGATGTTTTCTTTCCATTTTTTTAACATAATTAAGACAAACCTACCTCTTCATCTTTGGAAGATACAGAGGCAGCGAAAGCCCCCGGAACGAAGATTTCCATATACGGAGTTTTTCGCCATGTCGGAGGTTCTACCGGAAACTGTCGTCACGGATGTTTCGTCATCTGCCCCATATTTCCCGACGTCTGATTGGCTGGAGCGGGATAGCGTAGAGGCACGTGACGCGGGCGAAGAATGTGGACCAGATGCCAGAAGATCACTTGTACTGCACAAATAAATAATTTATATGGCCGTGTTATACGATACTACAGTTTTTAGAATGTCTTAGTGTACGTGTTAGTTTAAGTTTGTCAAATCTTTCTAGAGATTAGAATGTTTTAGTATTAATTCATATTTATTAATTATTTTTTGTTTAGAGTTTAATATGTCTTAATCTTAATAATACGAGTCCTTTACAGATTTAGTATTCAACTATTATGAGATATTAACAGATTTTATATTAGAATGTCAGAGTATTAATTAATGCTTATTGAATGATTTTTATATTTACTGTCACCCCGTCCACAAAATTGTAATTGCCCTTTAAGGGATAAATACAGATAAAAAAAAAAAAGAAAAGACTAAGAATTGGAATTGAAATACAGCGTATCAAGCTTGTTAAAGAAATATATATAGCGACGAGCAAAATAAATACGACATTATCGGAATCATCGGAAAGACCGATATTGTCGCATTTCATTTGCTCGTCGGTATATTATCCAATCATACCTCTTGTTTCCTGAAAGTGCAGACGGTGATCCTTTACACTTCCGGCAAATACGTCTCATTAATGGCATCATGAGACGAAGAATGATAGCGCACACTGCCAACCCAGCTACAACTATCGCCGCAATTACAGCAGTCTCTTCTGGTTTCGTAAGTCCTTCGAAAATGGTGGACTTGTTCGTGTCGACAGGATGGCGCGTGTCTGCGGTCGTGGAGTTGTCCATCGTGTTTTTATCGTCTGCTGACCTGGTCAGGGCGTCACAGCCAAACTTGTCGACCTTGTTTGACCTTGTTAGGGCGTGTGTAGCCGCTGACTAGTTAAGGCAGTAGCCTGCTTGGAATGTGACGAAAATGTCTGAAGCTTTGACTTCGTATATTTTGCACACAGTATCGAGAGTTTCGTATAAAACTGCTTAAACAGCTGCTTGGAATGTCGTGAAACTGTTTTCGGTGAGGGCTGTTGATTGCAGACTTTCAGCCGCTGTACACAACTATTTTAACAGCTGCTTAACTGCTATCAGTGTCGTAGAACTGTTTTCGGTGAATGATGTTGACTGCAGAATTTCACCCGCTGTACACAGTTGTCCGATCAGAAGCAGACGACACTTAGTTCATGACCCTAGAGCTGGCGGTAAACACGGCCGGAGAGGGCGGTGCTGTGTCGAGTGGGCAAAAGGCTGATCTGGAAATACAAGACAGAAGCTCATGACAGTGACGCAGTGTGTTTACATTTCACCAAGGTTACCGTTGCTAGACTGCCGTGCGAATGCAAAAGACCATAAGTCCATTTTTGTGAAAAGCGAGATTTTCATTGCATTGCAATGACAATCTCGCTTTTCACAAAAATAGACTTAATGTCTTTTAACTTCACAGGGCAGAGCATCTGAAAACATCCTAAATACACCTTCTAAATATCCTTTTAGCCCCAAGGTCCCATTTCTCAAAGTTTGAAGTTGTTGCATAACGACTATGTACCAGTTGTAGAAGATGGATTGATCATGATAATTCAAGGGTAGTGCCAGATGAGCTTGGCGCTTGAATTATCATGATCAATCCATCTCCTGGTGCAGCGTCCCGGGGCTAAAAGGGTTAAAGGTGGAATGCCCTACGTCCCAAAAATGTTCAAAGTACATTTCATAGAAACGATGATAATGATGACATTAACAACAGCAGCAACAACAAAAAAACAAAAAACAACAAGAAGAAAAACAACAACTACAACAGCAACGATGATTAGTGCCGGTAAATCGTATTGTCTGTACCTTAATGAAAAAGGATTGTCTGCCACCAAAAAGTGTCTTCAACGCATCAAAGGCCATCTGTGGCAAAACGTGGGACAACGGGGCTATATATACTGACACCCTGCGAAACGTCCCTCGTATACACACCCATATACCATGAGTCATCTGCGTACAAACTTGAACTGAATATTGATGAGGTAATAATTTTTTGTCACAGTCGCGCGCTTCACACGACACCAAGCTCTTTATTTGAGCAGCATGGTGTTATTCGTGTTATTTTTTAACCCCGTGGTTGTCGGTAGCGCCTTTTGTCGAGGTGATTCTCGACAAAGAGCGCTACTGACAGCCAAAGTGTTAAGCTGTTTTGAAGTAACAGGGCAGTTTGGAAGAATTAAAGGCGTCATCGCCCACAGCTTTCATTCTGTAATGAAAGGTTTCCATGGTTCGTTCTTTTGTTCATGCGTTCGACCAGCGTGGTAAACAAGAGGCATGAGAATCTATATCTCTTGTTTGCGTATTGGGCAGGGCAAGATTGTAGTTCGCTTCAGCACACTGACTTAACTGACGCAGAATAGTTTATTTTGCATGTTTGAATAATAGTATTTAGATGGACGAAAAGGAGTGAATAGTAATTGTCGGCAAATAGCTTTAAATATGACATTGACGACTTTCTCTTTATGGCCTTAAAGTGCACGCCATTGTTGACTTTCTCTTTAAGGCCTTAAGTGCATCGTTAGTTTATTTATGAGGGTTCGTTCAGTTAAGGTAATTTATCATAGGACATAATTGACGGATGTTTCTTTACGACCTAAAAGTCTAAGGTTGTCGGCACACAATTTTTTATATTTATGAGGGTTGGGAAGTTATGCTATTTTCGAAGCGTGAAATAAAAGCTATATACTGTGTTTTAAGATGCGCACATGTGCAAATTGAATACTGCATGAATTCACAAAGATATGTCTCACATAGAAATGATTCTCTCTTACAGAAGCACGTGCTTCTGTAACAGAGAATAATTTCTATGTCTGGGCAAAACACAGTATGGTCGATTCTACACGGAGGGATCTTCGCCATGTCGCCTGCAAGCAGCAACCTTGCGATATATCGCCCGCGTGGCTGACCGCAACACGTTGCGCAAAGTCCCAGGCTGGACTTGCAACCTACTTGCAACAGGTCGCACGCTTGTTGCAAGCAGGCCGCGCTACATCGAAAATCATAAGAAATCCCTGCATTTGTACAGGTATGAAGGCACCTGCGAAATGCTCTTTTTCTTCATTTTGACACATTGCAGTGAACGCCCCACAAAAAAATTGTGCAGTCGGCTTAGAAACAAACTTGTCTGCATGCAACGCCTCAAATTTACATGAAAGAGGTGCATATGATTTACGTAAGTCGGTGACACCGAGTCACCACGATGCATTCTGCCCCAGTAAAGACAAACGACAATAATAGATGTTTTAAGAAAAGCGATATTATCATTGTATTACAATAAAAATTTCGCTTTTCACGAGACGCTTAATCCATATTTTGGTGAAAAGCAAGATTTTCATTGTGTTACAATGAAAATCTCGCTTTTCGCAAAAATGGACTTGCTGTCCTTTAACTTGACAAGGCAGAACTCAGGTATAGGCACAGGAACCGGGAGCCTACACGAGTTAACATATTTATCATTAAAGTGGTAGGCCCCTAGTTACAAAATTCTGGAGTTGTCCTGTGAAGACTCACTCAGTCCACTTCGCTTATAACAAAGGTTGGATATAACAAAAGTCGACTATTACAACACTTTTCCAGAGGTCCCTGACAGCACTCTATCAAAATTACTTCGCTTAATACACACTTCGGATAAAGCAAGAAATATTGTGTCTCATCGGGGTTTGTTACGTTGAAGTTCACCGCGCATTACAATTAAAGAGATAGATCGACCATGACAGTTCAAGGTGGTGCCAGCTATTCTGGCACCACCCTTGAACTGTCATGGTCGACCAGCATCTTGTTGTAGCGCAGAAGAGTTGAACTGAATGGGTGTGATCGCGCTGGCTACCTGACACTTTGCCGCTAAGCTATTCTGGCACCACCCTCGAACCACAATGGTCGACCACCAGTTGTTCGTTAACGTTTAACGTCTGTCGGAGCCTATTAGACCCGCATCTTGCTGTAGTGTATATAAGCTGTACCGAATGGGTGTGCTCGCGTTGGTTCCCTGGCACTGTGGTACAGAGGTATGCATTAGTTACTCAGTCAGTGTCATTTCCAGTGTTTGTTGTTTTTCCGCGTGCGTTTTTTTTTTTCTTCTTTTCCCTCTAGGTACCATCCCAAGCATACGAGTGCATGGTCGGTGCAAGCGGGTTTCTCATGCGTCAGTGCACGCAGCTGTTATTTCCTCCCTCCCTCTTTCCCCAGGCCCTCCTTGTATTTGAGACTGATGATTATTTTATTTTAATGTCAAGACAGGAGAAAAAAATATATATATATAATCCAACAAAGGAAGAAACACGCCCAGGAAGGCAAATTACAACACAATTTATTGTATTTCGGGGCTTTAAAGATCTGGAGAAAGGCAGCGGTCGTTGGGCAGACTTTAAAGTGCATGAGAGCCCCCTCCCCCCCCCCCCCCAGGCCTCCCCCCAGCCCCCCTTCCCGCCCACCCCCCACCCTCTACATAAACCAGACCAATATTAGCACGATATCGGAAATGGAACGCTAGAAAACACTTGCGATGGGTGGGGTGGAGCGCGTATGGGCCTTTCCGAGCGCAAGAGATCCCATCTTGACCGAGCTGAACTTCCAAATTGGGGTTGTACTGTGCATTGTATTTCTTGTCAGAAATACCATGGACTACTTATTTCGCACACTAAGAAAGATGCGTGATACATATTGTATTAGTGACGGTATGTCGATGTGTTTTGAAAAAAAAGGGGGTGTACAATTTTAATAAACTGTGTTGAAATAGACGATTTCCAGAAATCAGAAGTGGGTGAAAATTGCACGTGTCTCGACGAAAACAGTGGATTAAAAGCCCGGACAAACATGCGATATATCGCATGTTTGTCCGGGCTTTTAATCCACTGTTTCCGTCGAAAAGCATGCAGTTCTGACATGCATACTTATGATTTCCGAACAACGTCCTTTGTGTGTTTCTTCTTTTTGTGGTATGACTTTTCCTTCCCTATGACTGTCATTACTGTCACTGCTAAAATAAAGAAGATTACAATTACCATTTGTCAGATGTGATCGTCGCCCTAGTGACAGTTTCCCGCTTCCTCCTTTAATTTCCTTACGTAATATATTAAGTGCCGGCAATGTCCCCTCTTTCTAGTTGTCTTCAGTCCACCTAAGCATAACTTAAAGGCACACTACCGCCTTAACTGGTCAAAGATACACTCCTATAACAGATGGTTTCGAAACGCTACGCACAGGTCTATTTATGCTTGATTTAGACAAGGGACAGTCCAGTTCTGTACACGTCGTCTTTAAAAATTATAGTAACTTGACAATGACTCCACTCCGTTCTAGAAATACAACGCTATCATATTCATTGCTTCCATATTCATTTGCTTCTAGTCACTTACTTAGCGCACCCTTCTTTTCTATCCTTTTTTTTTTTTTTTCGTGCTTTGACCAAACTCGATCTATGATCATCGGTCGATAATGCACAATTCTCTCCCCTGACAGTGCTTTTACCTACTTTACTTTGTAATCATCTTACAACGTTTCTCTCCCCTGACAGTGCTTTTACCTACTTTACTTTGTAATCATCTTACAACGTTTCTCTCCCCTGACAGTGCTTTTACCTACTTTACTTTGTAATCATCTTACAACGTTTCTCTCCCCTGACAGTGCTTTTACCTACTTTACTTTGTAATCATCTTACAACGTTATCAGTACGAGAAACAGCAAAAAATATATTGACACGCTAAAAGCTGAGCAGAGTAAATAAGTGCGATTACGCGTGTGCTTTTGCTGCGTGTCCCAACTGCCGTTAGAACTCATTAGGTGTGTCGACAAGGTACAATGAACGCAACTAGTGCTGAAATTTGTCATCAGTTTTACGCGTCATGGTATTTTAAGGGTTTATCTGGCAATCACAGGAGACTTTTCCAAGCAATTAGTAGCTTCAGCCAAGTGTCCTCTGCATTGCAGCGAGAATTCTGCGTGGGGCGAAAAGTAGGAAAAACAAAGCCACTAGGAGTATGACAAGCCGTTACTGGCGGTTGACGATAGGCGTTCGGAAATCAGATGTAGATGAAAATTGCACGTGTTTTGACGAAAACAGTGGATTAAAGGCCCGGGCCTTTAATCCACTGTTTTCGTCGAAGCACGTGCAATTTTCACCTATTTCTTATTCCGGATATCGCCTGTTACGTTCAGTTCCACCCGTATCGCCAAGGTTACATAAGATGACATTTATACCAGTGAACTGAACCATCCCAGTGGGCAAAACGCTAACGTGCTGATGTCAGAATCAAAGAATAAAGAATTTAACGATATGCGTGGGCTATTCTGTCTGAGATTTATAAATCTCAGTGCATGTAAGTCGCTGACTGAAAAAAAAAAAATCATCGAAGGAAATATTGACCCGAGTAAATGCACCAAAAAAGTCGTACGCCAAAATTGGAAACCGAACAACGCCCGAACCCCTCGTGTGAAAACGTCTGTTTAGGACATTATTCGTGTAGTTATTCTTTTACCGTAAAATCGGTGTGGCCCTGAGTAAGAATGATAGACATATTCGTACGCCGGATTGGTAATCGCGCACAGCCTTACTAGAAATCAATTGTATGCTTGGCAGTTACATCAATAATCACAATTAACGTGTCTGAAATAGCCTCACCAAAACACTCCTTTAAAAAAGAATCAAACCCTGTAAACGCGTGACGCTTTTTGTCGAACGGGCGTTTGCTAAACACCCATTAACTATTTGTATGGGCGTCGGTCAAGTACACAGCATGTTTGCTCTGATTAAGTACAGGAGCTCTTTTTAACCCGTTCACTGCCTAGACAATGTGAATGCTACCCAACTGCAAGAGGTATAGATCCTCATGAGCCCCCGCGATGGCGGGGGCTCATGAGGATCTATACCTCTTGCTGAAACCAATTTGAATCCATGTTCCTTTAACGGCTGGAGACCGCTGGCGTTGAATTCATAAGATTTCAAAAAAAGACATTCTGTGTGTACTGATAGTGAAAGGCTTGAAAACATTCAAAGCTTTTCACCAGATAAGCTCAGTAAGAGAATGCGAAAGAGATATATCTGCGAGCAGGAGGCATAGATTCGCATGCTCCCCTGCGGCTGCATGGGTCATGAGAATCTATGCCTCGTGCAGATGCACAGGTGTGGATTAGGAATACCATGTATAAATTACATGTACTGACACTGAATGAATGCAACCTTTTTGGTTTGACAACATCAACCGTTAGACATTTTCTGTTCGCCAGCTAGGAGCATAATTTCTCATGTGCTCTTAGGGCTGCTAGATCTCATGAGGACCTATGCCTCTCCCGCAGGTTGAAGAGGGCTTGCCGTAAGAGCATAAATAAACAAGGTGAGTGCAACCTGCTGTGGGTAGAAATCCACCCGTTACGTATGGCTGCTTGACGTCAACCAAGAATGTTTATTTTATAGCTGCTCTTTTGGAAAAAAGGTGTGGATGGTTGGGTAGGGTACTGACTAGGGGCGCGTCTGCGGGTAAAGAGGGGGTGGGGGTAGATATGGGGAGTCGAGGGTGAGATGGGAAGGACATGATCTTGAAACGGTCACTGGCCCTTCTTCCACTTGAGAAGAAATTAAAAAAAAAAAAAAAAAATAAATAAATAAATAAATAAATAAATAAATAAAAAATATACTATGGAATAGAACAGAACATAACATAACGTAATGGAACATACAATTGGTTAGTTAGTTAGTTATTTAGGTTTAACGCCGAGCAGGCGACTAAGGCCATCTCACGGCGGGGAACATACAAGGACAGACTAGATTAGATATTAACTAGAATAGAATACACCAGAACAGATCAGAACAATACAGGACAGAGAGGAATAGAACAGAACAGAACAAAAAGGAACATAACAGACTAGACTAGACTAGAATAGAACAGAACAGAACAGAACAGAACAGAACACAACAGACTAGACTAGATTAGACGAATAGAATAGAATAGAATAGAACTGAACTGAACAAGGAAAAACAGAACAGACTAGACTAGACTAGAATAAAATAGAACTGAATATAATAGAATAGAACAGACTAGCCTGAACTGATCAAAGAAGAACAGAACAGAACAGAGTAGAATCCAATAGGAAAAACAAAATCAGAGAAAGCGGGATAATAAAAAGGGGTATAAGATGTGAGGGGTTCGCATTTCGTTCGTAAAACACCCTACACACAAAGCTGGACTTCTCACCCTCGACATACAACAATGGAATCTACTTAATTACCATCCGTAACCGAGCCGCGTCTCCCACACCTGCTCACTGGGTGTGTACTAAAAGTTACACCTGTGTCCACCCTACATTAAATAACTCAAGCAAATGCCGTGTGATAATAATAATAATAATAATAATAATAATAATAATAATAATAATAATAATAATAAGGAAGATTTTATAATGATCTACAGTGATTTAACACACAAAAAAACCCCGGGCATTTCGTACCGGTCACATTTTCCGCTTCACAACTTCTTGGAAGCCACACCGCATAGTCTTGTCGAATGGTGTTTCACTCGTCACCGCCGAGAGAAAAGTGAGCACAGTCCAACTGCAAGAGACGTAGATCCTCATGAGCCGCCGCAGTTGCAGGGGCTCATGCGGATCTATGCCTCTTCCTGACACCACTTATTGTGTCCATCTTCCTTGAGCGACAGGGTCTCTTTGGCGGTGCTTAACCCTTTTCGCCCAATGGACCCATTTCTCAAATTTTGGAGATGTTGCATAACGACTATGTACCAGTTGCAGGAAATGGCTTAACTATGATAGTTCAAGGGCAGTGCCAGATTAGCTTGGCGCCTTAAGGCGCCAAGCTAATCTGGCGCTACCCTTGAATTATCATGGTCAAGCCATCTCCTGCTGTAGGGATCCGGGGCTAAAAAGGTTGACAAAGATTTCAGTCCACTGGCAATGACTGTAGTGTGGGAGTGGTGTATGTGGGCAGATACTGCGGAGCAATGCCCCGATATGTGACGCCCTTGATGTGATAGCAAGGTCATTGTGAACTATTGTTAGCTCCGTCAAAGGGTGCGAATTATTTTTTGTGTGTCCTGTTCCGCTTTCTGTACCAATCTACGTACATGGTTGCACAGTATCTGCCCCGAAGAAGACCATTCTTTTGTTGTTGTGAAAAGCGATACTGCATTACAAAGAAAATTTTGCATTTTCCCAAAAATGGACTTTTGCCGTCACAGGGTAGGTATGCTGAGCAATTTACTCGAAAAGTCTACTGCCAAAAAGGCACCCCAACCCCCCCCCCCCCATGATTTCAGCATATTTTCTGTCAAAAAAAATTACACATGCACACACACAGTTGCACTTTTTCTGATAAATTTTTAATTCAACTTCCAGACGGTTAATTACAATACTGTCTCATTCATTTAAAAAAAAATGTTTTATTTACTTAACCCCTTCCCTGCCAACACACATACATTTTGTTTCTGAAATTTGCGTTCACTGAACGACCAAAAGCCACAACTGTCCCAAAGAACATAGACACAAAGTGGTCTCTGCAAGAGGCATAGATCCTCATGAGCCCCCGCATTCGCGGGGGCTCATGAGGATCTATGTCTCTTGCAGGTCGATCGCGTTCACTTTCTCTTGGCAGTAAAGGGGTTAAACCAAACATCAGGATTGGTAATGATGGACTTCAAAGTCATTGCTTAGATGACAGTGCGGATTTCAAGACATGCTTTACTTTGATTTAATTTCTATTGATTTAACTATTTGAAAGATTAACGAGGACTGACATTTTGCAGTACACACATAATTTTTTGTTGTTGTTTAAATCGGAAGAAATTTTACTTCGCTGTTTTTTTTTTTTTTTTTTCTATTGGCTAATTTCCGTCCGTTCACGTTGACTACTGCGCTTCTTTTTTCCCTAAAGTTTGGCACACCAGTAAACCGTACGTTAACCTTGGGTACCAACAACCCATCCACCCCCTCCCCCACACTCCCCCCCCAAAAAAAAAAAAAAAAAAAAAAAAAAAAAAAAAAAAAAGAAAAAAAAAAAGAAAAAAAAAAAAGACTACTGTCGCTGCTTATGGATGAGTTGTTTCCAATAAACCGCGCAACCATCAATTATTTTCAAGTACATATTTGTGTCACTCAAGCATCAGGATGGTTGTAATTCCGGTTAAGTCTGCCAGGCCTATCCTTCCATCTGCAAGAGGCATAGATTCTCATGAGCCCCTGCAGTCGCAGGGGCTCATAAGAATCTATGCCTCTTGCTCGCAGAGGCAAGGCCCAACTACATCCTCAAAGTGTAGACAACGAAATTGCCCTGGCGGTGGAAATTTAAGTGTCTGACGCGACCTCAGTCATAAGTCTATTCAGAACCAACCGTGAGAAACCAGGACGAATTCAGTATGTGTTAGGCGGGACAGTGCATAGCCAGCAGACCGTAAAAACTAGATCAGCAATACTTAGCTGTCTGTGAAGTCAAACTCATCATGATAGAGAGAGAGAGAGAGAGAGAGAGAGAGAGAGAGAGAGAGAGAGAGAGAGAGAGAGAGAGAGAGAGAGAGAGAGAGAGAGAGAGAGAGAGAGAGAGAGAGAGAGAGTTCAATGAACCCGAAAACTGAATTTGTGAAGCAAAAACAAAAACAAAAACAAAATAAATAAATAATAAATAAATAAAAACAAAAAACAAACGCACAAACAAAACCGCCACCACCCCTCCCCCCCCCCCCCCACCAACAAACAAACAACAATAAACAGACCCTCAAGTATGTGTGTTAGTTATGTGCTGGTCTGGGATTTTGGACCCTACGGCCTTTAGCCGTAGGGTCCAAAATCACAGACCAGCACACATTTAAAACGGGACGTCATTTTCTGTCAGTAACATTTGTCATGATTACAGGCACCGGTTTCCGGCCACTTTATAAATTTCAAATACAAGCGATCAAAATTTCCGAAAACCTCAGCAGCTCAGTGGCACCGCGTGAATGTCCTTCGTTTGTCTTTTACTGTATCTTCAGAGTGAATGTGTGTGTGTCACGTGAGCGTGCGTGTTGGGTTTAGTTCGCGGCGCTTTGAGCCGATTCACAGAATTGGGTAAAGCGTCTATATAATAACCGATATATTATTATATTATTATTATTATTATTATTATTATTTCAAAGACGGGCTACCGAAAAGAGGTGTACAAATTTTGAACCCAGGTGGGGTCAAAATTTGTGCAGACCTCTTTTCGGTGCCCCGTTTTTGAAATCACATAGACGTTAAACCCTACACGTTTGACGTTTAACTTTTTCATTATTATTATTATTATTATTATTATTATTATTATTATTATTATTATTATTATTATTATTATTATTATTATTATTATTATTATTATTATTATTATTGATAAGATAAGACAAGATAAGATAAGGTAAGATACGATAAGATAAGATAAGATAAGATAAGATAAGATAAGATAAGATAAGATAAACGGTATTGCCATATGCATAAACTTTAGGATTTTTTTGCGGCATAACTGACGAGCGTCCATATTAACATCAACACATAAAACATACATACATCACAATCAAGCAGACTCTAAAATACGAAAACACACACATATATATATAGTCATTTTACTAAGTATGCACACACATCTAAGTAAGTAAAATAAGATAAATCTATAGCATAATAACCATATTATGACAACAAAAACCGCCAAGTGAGCCTCAACGAAAACAGATTAGCTAAATTCATATGTATTTGTAAAACTGTATATCCTGTTTAAGAAGAGGTTTAATAGAACAAATAAAGAACTATAAACAACTAAGATGTGCTGTAGGTAATTCTAAAGGGACTTTGAGTCAGTCTGCTGAGTTATATCATATCGCAGCCACATTAGACAGGGCCTGAACAGCCAAGGGATAAAAGCTCTTCTGAAAACGAGTCGTTTTGGCCTTAATGGATCTAAAGCGTGAGCCAGATGGCAAGGACTCGAACAGGCTATGTGCAGGATGGTGCTCGTCATGTATGATGGAGCTCGCTCTCTTGATGGTGCGTGCGTGGTACAGAGATTCCAGCGAGAGGAGATCGCTTTCAACAATATGAGATGCTGTTTTGATCACCCTATTTAATTTCTTCGGGCTTCGTCGGTTGTGCTGCCATACCGTCATTGAGAAGGTAAGAACGCTCTCAATGGCGGCGCGGTAAAACTGCACCGTGATCTGCTGACAAAAGACTTCAACCGCCGAAGAAAAAACAGGCGCTGCTGGGCTTTTCTTTACTAGCTGTTTAATATTCTTCTCCCACGTCAGTTCGTGCGAAATGAGAGTACCCAGAAACTTGAACGTTTCAACAATTTCAATATCGTTTCCTTGGATGCTTAAGAGAAGGGGGTCAGTTTTCTTTTTCCTGAAATCAATTATTATTATTATTATTATAAACATTTTTGTTGTTATAGTTGCTTCTCTTGTTAGCTTGATGTTGTTGAAATTGTCGAAATTTTCGCACTGTGGATTTAACAAATTCGATTTTGGACTCACTTTGTACTCACTGACTCATTTTCACAGCAAATTGCGACGACACACAACTCCGCAGTCAAATAATAATAATAAAAATTCGTACTAGATATTCGCGACGGTAAATTCGCACGAAATTTCGAATGCAAATTATTATTAACCGTTTGCGTGTCGGTAGCGGTTTTAGTCGCGATGATTCCTGTAGGGATGGGGTTAACAGTCTTTCTTGTGCTATTATTCGCAGCCAGTTTTAGGCGGTGAAATATATATTTGCATGAAAAATAATGAAATTCAAAAGAAACTTCTAAGCTGCTAAAGGAGTATTCTGCCGTTACTTGACAAAAAACAAACAAAAAACAACCCCAGTATGTCCATTTCTTAGAAAAGTGCGATTTTCATTGTAATACAAGAAAAATCTCGCTTTTCTAAGAAAATGGACATACTGGTTTTTGCGATTTAGACATATTGTGCATAGGCCGCTGACGGCGTCCGTGTGTGCTGATACAGACAAGCCTGTCAAGGCGACCTCTCTATAACGCGACCATCTGTCTAAGCAGACCACCCATTTTGGGGGGTCCCGTGGTCTTCTTTCTCTTACTTTCATGACCCTCTACAAGCAGACCACGTGTCTAAAGCGACTGCTGTTGGAAAGTCCTTTGTGTGGACGCCTCACGAGTGTCTCTCTCTTTCTCGCGCGTTGTGCACGATACTCGCCCTGCACATAGTGTGGAGAAGAACCCAACGGAGAAAGAAACACGCTTAGAAAAAAACAGTTACAACACAACTGTGTTGTAACCGTCTATTCTAAGCGTGTTTTACACGCTTGGCAGTCACCTTTTTGGTCTGGATTGCACACAGTGTGGGTAAAGGGCACTGCGGGCGCGCGAGGGGCTGATTCTCATATTAAACGGACTAAAGTTTGTGATCAGGCGCCTATTCGATGTCACGTTATTCTCACAAAGGCTGCACGATGCATAACCAGCAACGGCCATTAATTCTGTCAAGTGCAGGAATACGCGCATAATGCTTTCGTGGTATATTTATTCAGCTTTCATAATGTCACGGTAAGGTATGCTCGCCTAATGTAAAAAAAAAAAAAAAAAAAAAAAAAAAAAAAAAATTGCTGTCGCATGTAACCGAGTTAACTGGTTATCCGGCCGAAGACGATTTTCAGTTTATCCCTTATCATTCGGAATACACCAGTGTGTGAAATAAGTTTTACTAAAACAGTTCAAGGATAGTGCCAAAATAGCTTGGCGCCTCTAGGCGCCAAGCTATTCTGGCACTACCCTTGAACTAAAGCCATTGGTCTATATCATTATCTGTAATTACTATAATGTAGCTTGCATGTGGCAGTGTACAAATTTGAAGCTTTTAGCCTCAGTATGATACGGATTTAACAACAACAAAAAAATGGTTACACGTTTAGTGCTTAACGTCTTTTTTATTTCCAGACTTCAACGCCAGAGTGGGCCAGGACTCTGAAGCCTGGAAAGGAGTCCTCGGCAAGCATGGCGTGGGGAACTGCAATGACAATGGCCGCTTGCTGTTGGAGCTCTGTGCGGAGCAGCAACTGGTCATCACCAACACTACTTTTCAGCAAAAGGACAGTCGAAAGACCACCTGGATGCATCCTCGCTCCAAACACTGGCACCTTATCGACTATGTCCTAGTGCGTCAGAGGGACCGCAGTGACGTCCTCCTCACCAGAGTGATGCCCAGCGCAGAGTGCCACACTGACCACCGCCTTGTCCGCTGCAAACTCAGGCTCCACTTCAAGCCAAAACCCAAGAAATGGGGGCCCCCCAAGAAAAAGCTTGATGTTGCCAGCCTTCAGCGTGACGATGTGAAAGCTGCCTTTCAGACAGATTTACAGCGCAGACTCAAAGACACAGCGGACCCAGCAGACTCCTCCCCTGAAACACTTTGGGAACAACTGAAAACTGCTATTGCAAAATCCTCTGCAGAAGTCTTGGGTTTCGCCAGAAAGAAGAACAAAGACTGGTTTGACGAAAACGATGTAGAGATCCAGGAACACCTAGCAAAAAAAAAAAAAAGAGCCGCCCATCAGGCCCACCTAGCCCAGCCTTCCTGCCTTGTGAAGAAGTCTGCCTTCCGCCTCGTCTGCAGCAGTCTCCAGCGCAAGCTCAGAGATCTCCAGAATGAGTGGTGGACCAGACTTGCACAGAGGACCCAGCTTTGCGCTGACAATGGTGACTACAGGGGCTTCTACGAAGCACTGAAAGCAGTGTTTGGCCCCAGGCACCTGGTACAAAGTCCCCTGCGAAGCGCGAATGGCCAGGCACTCCTCACAGATAATACCTCCATCTTGAACCGCTGGTCGGAATACTTTCAGAGCCTCTTCAGCGCTAAGCGCACTGTTCAAGAAGCAGTCGTCCTACAAATCCCACACCTCCCAGTAAAGGTTGAATTGGACGAACCGCCCACCGCTGAAGAGACCCTCACAGCCATCCACCAGCTCAAGAGTGGCAAAGCAGCAGGCATTGATGGAATACCGCCAGAGATCTGGAAACATGGAGGCACAACACTGCACAACGAGCTCCATGACCTCTTTCTCTGCTGCTGGGAGGAAGGAACACTACCAAAAGATCTCCGTGATGCAGTCGTTATCACCCTGTACAAGAACAAAGGCGAGAAGTCTGACTGTTCCAACTATCGGGGAATTACCCTGCTGTCCATTGCTGGGAAAATCCTTGCAAGGCTGCTCCTGAATCGGCTGGTACCTGCCATCGCTGAAGACCAACTCCCAGAAGGCCAGTGTGGCTTCAGAGCAAACAGGAGCACCACCGATATGGTCTTTGTGCTGAGACAGCTACAGGAGAAGTGCCGCGAGCAGAACAAAGGGCTGTACGTAACATTTGTCGACCTAACAAAAGCGTTCGACACTGTGAGCAGGCAAGGCATGTGGCAGATCCTGGAGCGACTTGGCTGTCCCCCAAAGTTCCTCAACATGATTGTCCAGCTACACGAGGACCAGCAAGGCCAGGTCAGACTCAACAATGACCTCTCAGAACCATTCCCTATTCTCAACGGCGTAAAGCAGGGCTGCGTGCTGGCACCGACCCTCTTCACCATCTTTTTTAGCATGATGTTGAAGCAGGCCACAGTGGACCTCGATGATGACGATGCAGTGTACATCAGGTATCGTCTCGATGGCAGCCTGTTCAACCTCAGACGACTGCAGGCCCACACGAAAACCTTAGACCAACTGATTCGTGAGCTGCTTTTTGCTGATGATGCTGCCCTCGTTGCACACACAGAGAGAGCCCTGCAGCGCATCACGTCTTGCTTCGCAGATGCTGCCCAGCTCTTTGGACTCGAGGTCAGTATGAAAAAGACAGAGGTCCTCCATCAGCCGGCACCCAAGACAGTGTATCGCCCTCCTCACATCACCATTGGCGAGTCTGAACTAAAGTCAGTGCACCAGTTTACCTACCTTGGCTGCATTATCACGTCGGACGCCAAGCTGGACAAGGAGCTTGACAGCAGGCTGGCAAAAGCGAACAGCGCTTTCGGGCGACTTTTCAAGCGGGTGTGGCACAATCAACAGCTGAAAACAGGCACCAAGATCAGCGTGTACAGAGCTGTGGTCCTCACCACCCTGCTGTATGGTTCCTAGTCCTGGGCCCTCTACCGCAGCCAACTACGACTCCTCGAACGCTTCCACCAGCGCTGCCTGCGTACCATCCTTGGCATTCACTGGAGTGACTATGTCACCAACGTCGAGGTCCTTGAACAGGCTGAAACTGTGAGCATCGAGGCTTTGCTGCTGCGGACACAGCTCCGCTGGGCGGGGCATGTCTCCAGGATGGAGGATCATCGCCTACCAAAGATCACCCTGTTCGGCGAGCTTGCTACTGGACACCGTGACAGAGGGGCACCAAAGAAGAGATACAAAGACTGTCTCAAGAAGTCACTTAGTGCCTGCCAAATCGACCACCACCAGTGGTCTTCGCTTGCTGCGGACCGTGACACCTGGCGCTCCACCATTTACAAGGCAGCTGTCTCCTTTGAGGACTCTCACAGAGCTAGCCTTAAGGACAAGCGGCTCAGGAGAAAAAAACAGAGATGCCGCAGCTCAGAACCCTGGCCATACCTTCCCCTGCAGCCACTGCGGTCGAACCTGCCTGTCTCGGATTGGCCTCCGCAGCCACGAACAAGCCTGCAGACGTCGTGGGCAACTCCTATAAAATCTTCGTTCGCGAAGTCAAGCCAAGAGAGAGATTTCCACCGTAAAGGGGGCACCGAATAGGGTCGGGGGTGGTGGGTTGGTGGTGGTAAGAAAGGGGGAGGGGGGGGCTTCATGAATATGTTTCTCTTTATTTTCTTGTTTAATTAAGAAATATTAACCCCTTCCATGCCACTGTACGTGCATTTTGTTTCCAACATCTCGGTCCATCCAACCACCAAAAGCCAACACCGTTTAAGAAACGTGGATACAGATTGGTCTCAGCAAGAGGCGGGGGGCTCATGCGGACCTATGTCTCTTGCAGTTGGGTGGTGTTCACTTTTTCCGGCAGTGAAGGGGTTAAGTATATTAACTGGACGTGATCCTGAGTCGAACTCGCAACACCCTTTGGACTAGAGTCGAACGCTCTACCATGCTGGTTTACAGTTAGAGCGAGGAGGTGCCGAGCTAGTTCGGCACCTCCCCATGTAATAATAATACTAATACATAGTATTTATATAGCGCATTTCTCATATTATTTATAATAATTATAACTCAATGTAAACCGTCCATCGGCACCTTCCCGCTCTAACTGTAAACCGTCCATCGGCACCTCCCCGCTCTAACTGTAAACCGTACACCGGCACCTCCCCGCTCTAACTGTAAACCGTACACCGGCACCTCCCCGCTCTAACTGTAAACCGCCCATCGGCACCTCCCCGCTCTAACTGTAAACCGTCCATGGACGGATAACCAGTTAACTCGACCACATGGGCCAAGAAAATGCGTGGATCCTCATGAGCCGTAAAGAATGCTAGTTTAATTTTCCAGCAAGAGGCATAGATCCTCATCAGCAACCGCAATTTTCGGGGGCTGATGAATACCTATGCCTCTTGCAGGACAATTTGTGCCAGTTTCTTCAGGCTAGACATTGCATTGAAATTTTAGGCATGCTGTAGTGTATAGGTGACACAATGTGGCACCACTAACCCATTCAGACCTGACGACCTACAGCAGGAGATGGGTCGACCATGATAATTCAAGGGCGCCAAGCTAATCTGGCACTGCCCTTGAATTATCATGGTCGATCCATCTCCTGCAGCTGGTGCATAGTCATTAGATGACGCCTATAAAATTTGGGAAATACGGCCGCCGGGCTGAGTGAGTTAACAAGCAATATGTATCAAATAGTTTGCAATGTCTCTTTTATACACGTGCTTGTAAACGGGCTTAGTTTGTCTTGCAATAATGGTGAACAAAACTTGACATGAATTTTAAATGTCGTAAAACTGATGAATACTGAATGAATGAATGAATGAATGAGAGAGACAAAGAAAGAATGGATGAATGAATGAATGAATGAATAAGAGAAAGAAAGAAAGAATGAATGCAAGAATGAATGAATAAATGAATGAATAAATGAAAGAGAGAAAGAAAGAAAGAAAGACAGAATGAATGAAAGAATGAATGAAAGAAAGAATGAAAGAAAGAAAGAAAGAAGAATGAATAAATGAATGAATGAACGAATGAATGAATGAATGAATGAATGAATGAATGAATGAACGAACGAACGAACTAATAAATAAATAAATAAATAAATAAATACACACAATGATACTGAATCATGCACACCACAAAGCAAACTGAATTATTACCCAAAAATGAAAATAAAATAAACATATTTCTATAACAATAACACACATCAGCATAAACGAACATACAAGTAAAGCGTACCTTAAACTGTTTTCACAGCGATAACTACACAACGTGCGACACCACTTTTGTTTCACACTGCCTGTTAGCCTGAAGCTCGTGGATGGACTAACCCTCACCACTGAAGTCATTCTATATTTATCCACTCCCCGAAATGTTACAGCCCGTTTCCGCTATTCTTCCTATTTCTGCTCGCTCTTACGTCGATGGATGCTCCCTGCCCACCCACCTACCCCTTGTGTTAACCCTTTGGGTGTCGGTAGCAGTTTTAGTCGCGATGATTCCTGTAGGAATCATCGCGACTAAAACCGCTACCGACACCCACAGGGTTAGCATAACAAACATTACATTTTTGATCGTATCCGTCCTCGAATTTGCGTAGACGCGCGTAAGCTAAAAATATGTATTCTCATTACGTGACTGCGTCTACAAAATATGTGACATTAGAACGTGTATAGTGGACACATTTGCGCGTTCCAAAAAAGCAATTGAGGATATGACAGCACACGCCTAGCCACGATTGCCTCCGTGTGTCGTCTGCTTTGCCTTTGACGTCACATTCGCATTTTTTGGGGAGCGCGCGCGTCCGTGGTGCTTTTTCATTTGGGAGGGCCGCCGCCCGTCACTGTTGAGGAAACATGTCATACCCGCAAGGCTGGGCAACCTCGGAGCGTCTTGAAAATGGAACAACTTCATGAACTTGAACGCATGCGGGAGTATGAGTTCGGTCATTCAACCGACGAGCATACCTGTGTATAAACAGCAGAAAGAAAAATGCATTTCTATGAGCCATTTCCGCTGCTGGGGCCAATGTAAATCTAGGCCTATTTGAAATGGAGTAAGGTTAACGGGCAGCTATAAATGTAAATTAATGTGTCCAATCTTTTCCCGGAAGAAGGCACACTCTCATGCACCCTTGCAGCTTTTGGGGCGCCTCAGAATCTATGCCTCTTTGAGATTTAAAGACTAACTGGCGTTATATATGTAAATGAGGGCAGTCTGTTCCGGAAAGAGGCATACATTCTCATGAGCCCTGCGGCTGCAGGGGCGTATGAGAATCTATGCTTCTTTGAGATTGCATGGGTTTGATTACCGGTCTGGTAATTGAAAGGGAAATCCTTTTGCTAGGAACGTGCGAAGTCAGTTATACAAAATAGGATTTACAGCTTGTTTCCGTCGAGCGATTATTTATGAGAGGTATTTTGCTTGGACATTCTGTGTGCGTAATCAATAATGTACATAAACATAAACATTGTGACAACAGATCTAGCATTGCACCGTGACTAGTAAGTTCAATAGCTGAGCTAACTCTTCGCACCAAGTGAATGTCCTTGTGTTTGTCTTGTACCGTGTTTGTCTTCGGAGTGAACTCGTGCGTTTTTGTCACGTGAGCGTGAGTGTTGGGTTCAGTTCGCGGCGCTTTGAGCAGATTCGCAAAAGTTTGGGTAAAGCGCCTATATAATGGCGGTATAATAATAATAATAATAATAATAATAATAATAATAATAATAATAATAATAATAATAATAATAATTAGTGCAGCAGCCATTAGTCACATATTATCTCTTTGTTCCGGTTTTCAGGCTCAAGTTCAGGTTAGATCACTGAAGGCGCACCCCCTCTCCCCCACCTCTCCCCCCCTCTCCCCCGCATCAACAGCTGGAAGTGGCGTACAGCGTTGCCGGCGGCAACGCTGTATGACGCTTTCGCAGCTATTGATGCGGAACGCCTTGAATTGCGTTCGTCCGACAGGCTAATTCCTGTACATGGACATTTCTGTGTTGGGTTACCGTGTCTGCCCGAGACACAAAGACATGAATTAGACCAGAAAAAAAACCCGTTAACAGTTAACCTATATCATACTGAGGCTAAAAGCTTCAAATTTGTACACTGCCATATGCAAGCTACATTATAGTACTTACAGATAAGGATATAGACCAATGGCTTTAGTTCAGGGGTGGTGACAGAATAGCTTGGCGCCTGGAGGCGCCTAGCTATTCTGGCACTACCCTTGAACTATTCTGGCACTACCCTTGAACTATTTTAGTCAAACTTATTTCACACACTGGTGTATTCCGAATGATAATTGTTTTAAACGCGTAGGGCTTAACGTCTTTGTCCACCACGAAGATGATTTCAAATACGGGCCACTGAAAAGGCTCTGGGTAGGTGGCGGGGTGGGGGTGGGGTGGGGGGGGGGGGACGGCTTCATGAATATATGCATGTTTCTTCTTATGTTTTTTTTTAAAATTAAAAAACAAACAAACAAATATTAAGTATACTGAAGGGACAATAATCAATGTTTCATTAACCTTAAATGAAACAAGTGTGAGTGCTAACCGAACTAAATCCAATAGTTATATATATCAGGTGTTGAAATTCGTCAAACAGTTGTATGCAATGTTGAGAATGTTCCGGTAGAGTTTAGGGCCTTTCTTGCATGATGGCCCGTACGTTATTGTGACAAGTACATTACAGAGCTAGCAAGGTCAGATTCGAAAGGCCTGCGTGCTTTCAGTCTTAATCCTCCAAAATTAATGTTTCAAAATTTCAAGTTTCAAAGTTAGAAACTCTGGATGACCCGCTTTAGGTGCTGCTGGCTATGTTTTTAGTTGTTTACAAGTGCCTAGCGCATTTTGCTGTCTGCTGTAAAGCACAACTTTCGACGAACTCTTGGCATGATGTTCCACTTGGCCAAAAGCCAGATTTGTGCGTTAGGCTTGCCACAATGTGTTTAACCCTTTACATCCTGAGGCTGAAATTTCAAAATGTGCTTATTGCCCGATAAAATGCTACGTCACAGATTAGGAGACAAATGAGCCATTATAGTTCAAGGATGGTGCCAGAAAAGCTTGGCGCCGCAGGCGCCAAGCTAGTCTGGCACTACCCTTGAACTGGATTACAGTAAAATTTATTTTCAGCCTCGATCAATGCAAATGGTGCTTGAATGTATGCAGGTGTATGACCTAGTGGATGTATGAAGGGTGTTTTACCCAGCATCTAGACAGTACACATGGCGTCGCTTTAACTCTGCTCAACAAAGCAGATTGGATTATTTCTTGATATCGGAATGTTTGGTGATAGAGGTTACTAAGGCAAACATTAACTCAGGTTATCGTTATGATCATTCGTTTGTGTCTATTGAATTTTGTGCATTGCATACTAAGAGAAATAGAAATTACTGGAAATTCAACAATTCACTTCTTAAGTCATTTGTAGAAATGGTAAAAAAATTGATTCTGGACTTGAAGAGGCAATATGGACTTTTGATTTATAACATGGAGTCTATTGATAATGTGATAAATGATGACCTACAATTTTGCATTAGTGATCAAACCTTTTTTGAGATGATACTCCTAGAAACTCGGGGCCGGACCATCTCATATGCTAGTCACAAGAAAAAGGAAGAAAACAAAAAAGAAGATTCTCTTAAGAAAGAGATAAAAAACTTAGAACGTAGTATCCAGTACAATAATATCCCTCTTCTTGAGGCTAAAAAAGCAGAACTTGTGGAATTACGTAAGAAAAAGACAGAGGGTATGATTGTCCGGTCCCGAGCTAAGTGGATCCAAGATGGAGAAAAGACATCAAACTATTTTTGTAGTTTGGAAAGTAGGAATTTTGTTAGTAAATCAATGACTTACTTAGAGAATAACAACGGTGAAGTGATAAATAATGTGGACGCTATTGTAAAAGAAACTCAAGCCTTGTATGAGCAATTGTACGCTTCGAGGGAAGCAGAGTTAGTTGATGTTGACCCCTAATCCACTGTTTTTGCTCCCTCGTTGTCTGATGATGAGAAGATGTCTATTGAAGACCCCATTTCGATGGAGGAGGCATTAAAATCATTGAAAATGATGTGTAACAATAAATCTCCAGGCTCAGAGGGTTTTACCACTGAATTTTTAAACATTCTTCTGGACTGATATTGGTAATTTTCTGGTGAGATCCATAAATTATGGTTTTCAGCATGGCCAGCTGTCAGTAACACAAAAGCAAAGGGGTGATCACTTGTATACCTAAAGAGGGAAAGGATAATAAATGTTTGAAAAACTGGAGACCCATTACTCTTTTAAATACTAGTTATAAAATAGCCTCCACTTGCATAGCAGAACGTCTGAAACTGGTTTTACCCTCTACTATACACCAAGACCAAAAAGGCTTTTTGAAGGGCAGATATATGGGTGAGAACATACGGCTTCTTTAGGATGGACTCTTTTACACTCATGTAAACCAGGTGCCAGGTCAACTGGTTCTCAGAAAGCATTTGGTCCTTTTGGAAAAATGTCTTGACGTTTTCAGCTTTGGCCCAGATATGAAGAGATGGATTAAAACATTTTACTGTGGTATTAAGGCTTGTGTCTCTGTTAATGGTCGCTATTCTGGGTGGTTTCCAGTAAAAAGGGGATGTCGTCAAGGCGACCCTAGCTCTCCGTACATTTACTTAATCTGCGCTGAAATTCTGGCCTCTGTTTTACTCCAGAATGAAAATATAAGTGTTTTAAAGTTAAAGATATATACTGACTTCTGTCCCAGTTCGCAGATGACACTTCATTGTTCTTAAATGGAAGCAAAAAATCTTTCGAAGAAAGCATTCGCAGTCTACAATACTTTGCATCTATCTCGGGTCTCAAGATATACATGGATAAAACGCAGGTGGTCTGGCTTGGACCTATGAGCAATTCACACATTAGATTCATGCCGAAATTCAACTTTGTCTTGGACCCTGGGATTTTACAGGTTCTTGGTACCAAGTTCTCCACAAACATTAATATTATAACTGCTATTTATTAAGAAGGCAAACTTGCTGAAATTCAGCAAGTTTTGTATGTTTGGTCTAAGCGTCAACTTACACCATTAGGTAAAATTACAGTGATCAAAACACTTGCGGTGTCAAAGATTGTCCATCTTTTTATGAACCTCCCAGATCCTCCGGCACAGTTTTTGACTGACCTTGAAAAAATGTTGTTTACATTTTTTTTGGGATGGTAAGAGAGCAAAAATAAATAAAGCTGTTGTCTGTTCAGCATACGATGAAGGTGGCTTGCGAATGTTAAACGTTTATTCATTTTTGACGTCTATGAAGGTCAGATGGCTTAGAAGGGGCTTTGGTGAACTATGTGACTCATTGGTACGTCGGATTATGGTCAGCTGCTATCCTATTTTTAGTAACATGCAGGTGTTTGGTGGTGAATATGCAAACGTTTTAATGCTTCATTGTGATAATTGCTTCTGGGCTGATGTGGACAAACATTACAAGATTGTTTGTAACAAGTGTGTACCTGAAAATTCTGATGAAGTGCTCTAACGTATTCATTATAACAAGAACATTATTAGAGACAGGAAAACGGTTCATATCACCGAATGGAGAGAAAAAGGAATTTTGGTTATTGGGGATCTGCTTGATGAGAATGGCTCTCTGTTGTCTTTCGAGTCATTTAAGTTGTTGTTCCCTGATGTGTCTACACATTTCTTGATGTACTCTGGTGTAGCCAATGCTGTCAGGGCCTACTTAACCTCATTAGCAGTAGAGCCAGTTAAGGAAGAAAAGAATACCAGCAATAAGGCCTGGAACACTATCTAGCAGGGTTGTAAAACCATATATTTAACATTGGTCAAATCAACGTCAAGGCCTATTTGTATTCAAAAGTGGTCTCAATGCTTTGAAATTGATGACATACCAAGCTGGAAATGTATTTTTTTCAAAACCCTTCAAAACCACACCAGACTCCCAACTTAAATGGTTCCAGCTAAGGTCATTGCATCAGTTGTTGCCCACAAAGCGATTTCTTTTTCTGCGTAAATTGTCTGACTCTGCAATTTGCACCGTTCGTAAGAATGAGGACGAAACACTTTCCCACCTGTTCTGGGACTGCTTGTATGTACATATATTCTGGTCTGACATGGGACAATGGTTGTGAGACAACTGTGTAAACTGTACTAATTTTGAGTTTACAAAAAGTCTTATTGTCTTTGGCACAACTACGCACCTTTGGACAGATACTGTCTTAGACCTCATAATATTAGTTGCTAAGTTCTATGTTTAGAAATGTAGATTAAAAGAAACCCTATTTAATTTAAGGCCCTTTGTTAGAATTATGAAGAGTCGCTACCTATGTGAGAAGTACCGATTTGGAATTACTGGTCAGAGCAACAAGTTTTGTCATTTGTGGTATCAATATGCTACACTTTTTGGCGGACTGTAATGCTGTTGCAGCCTCACAGTAGTGTACAGACGGCTTCTGGCAATACCAGGTATCTCACTAAGGCATCCAGGGTTGTTTCAAGGTAGCAATGGTGGCCTAGCGCAATTCCCTTGTGCATGTATCCATCAGTGCTATTTATAGCACTGAGGAAAGCATGCCCAGGCGGTCAAATTTGTGTCTGTCCAGCGCGACTGTTCAAACCTAAACTTTGCTTGTCATCTGTTTGTGTTCGAGCGGTGTGTGTACTAAGAGAGTGGGGCGGGGAAAGAAAAGGCAAGGGGGGTTGGGGGGTGGGTTTAAGTAAATAGGAACGTGGGTGGTGAGGGGAGGGGGTACATATATATGTGCTATATTCTTTATATATTTTTTGGTTTGTGCTTGTGTGTAATTTGATTTGTAATGTATGCATGTTATATATATGTATATATATATATATATATATATATATATATATATATATATATATATATATATATATATATATATATATATATATATATATATATATATATATATATATATATATACTTAATCCAAAAACTGAAATACAATTTAAAAAAAAATTAAAATAATAAAAATATATTCGGCTCAACAAAAACAACCAAAAATTATTTTCAATCAAGTGTATCAGCATGGAAAGGGCTAAGAAAAAAAAAATTCCGTCATCATCCGGTGGAAACACACACAAAAAAATCATCATGTGCTTTTGCTATTCACGTGCACCTGTGGGCACCTTTTGAGGTCACTCTGACATTATGCCGAAAACACCGCAAAAAAATTCAGTGTTTCCGGTGGTTCCAAAAATGTCGCATTTCCTTTGCTCGTCAGCATACAATGAAGTGCACTGAACAGTTCAGTTATTATGAACGCACTGTTAACTGAGGCGACACAATACAATACAATACAATACAATACAATACAATACAATACAATACAATACAATACAATACAATACAATACAATACAATACAATACAACGTTATTGTCTGTTCGAGTCAATGCACTACAGAAGCGATTCGCTCCATTGCGGGCTTTGATTGCTAAAATTCACCGATACAATGGGTGATCAATGTTGTCTTGCTTCAACAGAAGACTTCTCTACTTTGTCTTTCACAATCTATGTGAATAGGCGCACGTGCCAGAGGTTTTACACTGCCTCTTGAGCGTAACGGAAGGAACTCTCCTGCGTACAAACTTGAAAAAGAACAGAAAAGTCTTTCATTTTACGGCATTCAAACTGCACCATTTAAGCTAACCCCTTATAATTTTGTGCAGCGTTATTTTAAGGCATACAAACAACATCTGCTAAGAAGATATTGCGAGTTATTAATACAATACAATACAATACAATACAATACAATACAATACAATACAATACAATACAATACAATACAATACAATGCAATACAAAACAACGTTATTGTCTGTTCGAGTCAAAGCACTACAGAAATTTGCCTTTTGGCTCATCATAAAAAAACAAGACAAAACACTGATAAACACTGTAAGAACATTCCATTAAAAGTACCAAAAAAGCAATCCAGACCAAAAAGGTGACTGCCAAGCGTGTAATATGCAAAGAAGTACCCAACGGAGAAAGAAACACGCTTAGAAAAGACAACACAATTTATTAATATTTCGGGTAAATACCCTTTGTCAAAATAGACAAACAAACAAACAGAGAGATTAGCCGCTACTTATCTTCAATGGCAGAAGGAATGTGGCAACTGAAGGAGGTGACGTAAAATAAAAGAAAAGGAAGAACAAAAGTGCGGAAAAAGTAAAAATGACGTCAACGAAAAATCATAAGAGAGAGACTCGGAGAGAACCTGAACACGAGAGACAAGAGTGTGTGCAAGCACGTGCAGGAGCGAGCAAAAGTAAATGCGTGTAGGTGAGGCCAGAGAAAGAGAGAGAGAGAGAGAGAGAGAGAGAGAGAGAGAGAGAGAGAGAGAGAGAGAGAGAGAGAGAGAGAGAGAGAGAGAGAGAGAGAGAGAGAGAGAGAACAAACGGGGAGTACCCTTGGGCACGAAGTAGGCTGAGTGTCTAATACACAAAGCCTGCTAAACACCAACCCGAAGGCAAACTTTATATCACCTTCAAGTTGAGGACTACCTCGGGGAAAAACGGGAGGACCCCGGGGAAAAAAAAAAACAGCATTTAGCACGGTACACAACAAGTAATAAGCCATTGAAACAAAGCAAATAATCAAATTCAGTAAGAGAATATTGGTATAAGTAGAGAGTAGGTAGTTGTGAAACCGTCTTCAAGGGTAACTAAAAAAATAAGGGGGGGGGGGGAGAGAGAGAGAGAGAGAGAGAGAGAGGGAGAGAGAGAAGGAGAAAAAGAGAGAGACGGGGACGGGGGAGGGGGGGGGGGTTAGGGGGGGGGAAGGAGGAAGGAGGAAGGGGAAGAAGGGAAAAGGAAAAAGCGTAAAGAGAGAAAGAGGGCTAGAGAGAAGTGTTAAAGGGGGTAGGGGGGGGAGAGAAAGAAGGAGAGAGATAGAGAGAGAGAGAGAGAGAGAGAGAGAGAGAGAGAGAGAGAGAGAGAGAGAGAGAGAGAGAGAGAGAGAGAGAGAGAGGAAAAGGGGGGGGGGGGCGGAAGACAACCAGCCAGAGCCACCAGCGCCACCCAACAGGCACCCACCTGCCCACAGAAAAACACACAGGCACACAACAAGACGACCACATACATCCCCAAGGGATGCACACGATCCCCTTCCTCCTTCCCCCCTCCCCCCTCCCCCGCCCCGTCTCTCTCTTTCTCTCCCTCTCTCTCTCTCTCTCTCTAAAGTTTCATTTCATTTCATTTCATTTCTCTCTCTCTCTCTCTCTCTCTCTCTCTCTCTCTCTCTCTCTCTCTCTCTCTCTCTCTCTCTCTCTCTCTCTCTCTCTCTCTCTCCCCCCTTATTTTTTGAGTTACCCTTGAAGACGGTTTCACAACTACCTACTCTCCACTTATACCAATATTCTCTTACTGAATTTGATTATTTGCTTTGTTTCAATGACTTATTACTTGTGTACCGTGCTAAATGCTGGGTGTTTTTTTTCTCGGGGTCCTCCCGTTTTTCCCCGAGGTAGTCCTCAACTTAAAGGTGATATAAAGTTTGCCTTCGGGTTGGTGTTTAGCAGGCTTTGTGTATCAGACACTCAGCCTACTTCGTGCCCAAGGGTACTCCCCGTTCGTTCTCTCTCTCTTTCTCTCTTTTTTGCAACGGCAGGTACGAAAATGACATAGTCACTGACTGTGTTAATATCTTCACCGTTGTAAAATAAAGATTCATTGATTCATTGATTCTCTCTCCGTCTCGCTGTCTCTCTCTCTCTCTCTGGCCTCACCTACACGCATTTACTTTTGCTCGCTCCTGCACGTGCTTGCACACACTCTTGTCTCTCGTGTTCAGGTTCTCTCCGAGTCTCTCTCTTATGATTTTTTCGTTGACGTCATTTTTACTTTTTCCGCACGTTTGTTCTTCCTTTTCTTTTATTTTACGTCACCTCCTTCAGTTTCCACCTTCCTTCTGCCATTGAAGATAAGTAGCGGCTAATCTCTCTGTTTGTTTGTTTGTCTATTTTGACAAAGGGTATTTACCCGAAATATTAATAAATTGTGTTGTACCCGTCTTTTCTAAGCGTGTTTCTTTCTCCGTTGGGTACTTCTTTGCATTAAAAGTACCATTGCAGCAGTCTATCACAAGCAATCCATCACAAGCAATCTATCACAAGCAATCTATCACAAGCAATCTATCACAAGGAGGGAGGTAATGTTATGTAGATCACACATTATATAATTTATCACGTCGCTAAAATCAAGAGTTGAAAATCGAGACAGCAGTTGAAATAAAAGACTTCTTAAAAACATTCTTTTTGGCAATTGGCATGTTGAATCGTCCTCCTGATGGTTGCGTTTGAAACTGATCAAATAGTGGGTGACTCTTTACTGTCTGGAGCAGGCCGCCATAACGTCCACGGCACCAGAGTGATAATGATGGCTCTAACGGGCGGGTTATGGGTGGTGGGAACAGCTATAGCCGATACAGTACAACTTGAACACTGATCAGTTCAGGCGCACTGCAACTTTGCGTCTTTAATGTACCAGGGTCTGTTAAAGCCCGGGACATGCCAACTCAAACAAGCCCGTCTTTTTTACGTAGACCCTACAATAGTTCCTTTCTTTGGAAAAAAAATTCTTGAGCCTGGTAGATGCATTGCCAACAGAACAAGATCCAATCTGTGGATGCCTGGCCTTAATTACCTTTTTTAATTTTTTTTTTACCACAAGCAGCATCGTGCAATAAACTACATTTCAGCTCCATGCGCCGGCGGTGCACGACCCGAAACACACCACCCAACCGCAAGAGACATAGATCCTGATGTGGGACTCATGTGGGTCTATGTCTCTTGCCTTTCCCATTTTTATCCATTTTTTTCTGAAGCGGAGTGGGGATGGCGGGGCGAGATCTCGTTGAAGGGCACGTGCGGTACGGAGACTCTATATAATCTCAGGCGCTCACGATAGCGTCATCAAGACCGGGCCTGTAAGAATGTTCAACTATCGAGACCCTGTTTCTGCCAGGAAAAATAAAAAAAAAAGAGAAAAGAATCTGCCCTTGGGACGCCTGAAATTCCAAGTCTTTGATTTAGAGATGAGCTTCACTTTAGGCGCACGTGCCAGAGGTTTTACACTGCCTCTTGAGCGTAACGGGAGGAACTCTCCTGCGTACAAACTTGAAAAAGAGTAGAAAAGTCCTTCATTTTACGACATTCAAACTACACCATTTAAGCTAACCCCTTACCATTTCTGCAGCGTTATTTTAAGGCATACAAACATCTGCTAAGGAGATATTACGAGTTATTAACCTTTTATTACCTGGAGTAGGCCGCTTTAACTCATTCGCGGCCAGCCGCATCCAGATACGCGGCGTCTGCCGCGCATCCGGATGCGGCTGGCCACGAATGAGTTAACGTTCACGGCATCAGAGTGATAATGGTTGCCCTAACGTGTGGGCTATTGGGGGACGGGAACAGCCATTGCCGATGCAATTAGGCATTGAATCGTCTGTGTTGGGTTACCGCTTCGAGGGTTACATCGTGGTATTGTAGTCCGATGAAGATGATTATCAGACCGACGTGCGCAAACCACGATGTAACCCGAGAAGTAACACAGACGGCTACCTTACCTTACAGAAGTAACACAGACGGTTCAATGCCATTGTTGTTCAGTCTAAATTACGCACTATTTGAAAACGACAAATATTTCTGACGTCAGACTGTATTTTCTAGGAAATACGCAGGGGACGCAACTCTTTGTAAATAGGCTATCTTTCCCGGTCGTGCAAATGTGCTTGATTTTCGCCGCTGCGATTTCAAACGTTTACCAGCGGTGCTGCTTATAAGCAGCCAATGACACGATTAGAATCTGTAGCAATCACGTGCGGACTTTTCTCACTGGGTTCAAGCGATAGAACTTCTAAATTCTGAGCGCAGGACTGCATGGCAAACGATTGGATATACGGTAGTTCTGATTTCGTACATGAAGCATGTATTGTTGGCATCTTTCGCCAACCAGTACTGAGCTCATACTCTCTCTTGGCTTGACTTCGCGAACGAAGATTTTATAGGAATTGCCCACGACGTCTGCAGGCTTGTTCGTGGCTGCGGAGGCCAATCCGAGACAGGCAGGTTCGACCGCAGTGGCTGCAGGGGAAGGTATAGACAGGGTTCTGAGCTGCGGCATCTCTGTTTTTTCTCCTGAGCCGCTTGTCCTTAAGGCTAGCTCTGTGAGAGTCCTCAAAGGAGACAGCTGCCTTGTAAATGGTGGAGCGCCAGGTGTCACGGTCCGCAGCAAGCGAAGACCTCTGGTGGTGGTCGATTTGGCAGGCACTAAGTGACTTCTTGAGACAGTCTTTGTATCTCTTCTTTGGTGCCCCTCTGTCACGGTGTCCAGTAGCAAGCTCGCCGAACAGGGTGATCTTTGGTAGGCGATGATCCTCCATCCTGGAGACATGCCCCGCCCAGCGGAGCTGTGTCCGCAGCAGCAAAGCCTCGATGCTCACAGTTTCAGCCTGTTCAAGGACCTCGACGTTGGTGACATAGTCACTCCAGTGAATGCCCAGGATGGTACGCAGGCAGCGCTGGTGGAAGCGTTCGAGGAGTCGTAGTTGGCTGCGGTAGAGGGCCCAGGACTCGGAACCATACAGCAGGGTGGTGAGGACCACAGCTCTGTACACGCTGATCTTGGTGCCTGTTTTCAGCTGTTGATTGTGCCACACCCGCTTGAAAAGTCGCCCGAAAGCGCTGTTCGCTTTTGCCAGCCTGCTGTCAAGCTCCTTGTCCAGCTTGGCGTCCGACGTGATAATGCAGCCAAGGTAAGTAAACTGGTGCACTGACTTTAGTTCAGACTCGCCAATGGTGATGTGAGGAGGGCGATACACTGTCTTGGGTGCCGGCTGATGGAGGACCTCTGTCTTTTTCAGACTGACCTCGAGTCCAAAGAGCTGGGCAGCAACTGCGAAGCAAGACGTGATGCGCTGCAGGGCTCTCTCTGTGTGTGCAACGAGGGCAGCATCATCAGCAAAAAACAGCTCACGAATCAGTTGGTCTAGGGTTTTCGTGTGGGCCTGCAGTCGTCTGAGGTTGAACAGGCTGCCATCGAGACGATACCTGATGTACACTGCATCGTCATCATCGAGGTCCACTGTGGCCTGCTTCAACATCATGCTAAAAAAGATGGTGAAGAGGGTCGGTGCCAACACGCAGCCCTGCTTTACGCCGTTGAGAATAGGGAATGGTTCTGAGAGGTCATTGTTGAGTCTGACCTGGCCTTGCTGGTCCTCGTGTAGCTGGACAATCATGTTGAGGAACTTTGGGGGACAGCCAAGTCGCTCCAGGATCTGCCACATGCCTTGCCTGCTCACAGTGTCGAACGCTTTTGTTAGGTCGACAAATGTTACGTACAGCCCTTTGTTCTGCTCGCGGCACTTCTCCTGTAGCTGTCTCAGCACAAAGACCATATCGGTGGTGCTCCTGTTTGCTCTGAAGCCACACTGGCCCTCTGGGAGTTGGTCTTCAGCGATGGCAGGTACCAGCCGATTCAGGAGCAGCCTTGCAAGGATTTTCCCAGCAATGGACAGCAGGGTAATTCCCCGATAGTTGGAACAGTCAGACTTCTCGCCTTTGTTCTTGTACAGGGTGATAACGACTGCATCACGGAGATCTTTTGGTAGTGTTCCTTCCTCCCAGCTCATACACGCATTCAACAATGACTCGATCTTTTCAACAAAAACTGAAATGTCATAGATCTGTCATTTTCTTTCTTTATTTCTCTTTCTCTCTTACTGCACGAGTGGGAACAGTCTTTGCTTTCTAAACAGCATACGCGTTGACATGGAGCACTATGGAAAGTTTCGAACTGTCTCATTTGTGAAGCACTTGTGTAGAGTGCTCACCGCTTGTGTCATGCCGAAATAAGGTACAATTCTTTTATTTTCCTATCGTCAACCACCATATGATCTTTGTGTTTTCCGGTTATTCATGGTGTAAGGTGCCGGACAGCCCTGATCAAAGCACTCAGACGAAAGACCTAGGACAGATTAGTGTGCTATACTAGAAGTGCGGATTGTCAAGCTGATTAAAAATTACAGGTAAGGCAATGGTTCTAGGAGGTAGGCATTGGGGCATTGAACCCCCTGCGATATTTAGATGCTGACCAATCACTGTGTCGGAAAATGGAGTGACTGAACGACAATACGACTTGAACGCTGATCAGTTCGGGCGCACTGCAACTCTGTGTCTTTAATTTACCATGGCCTGTCAACGCCCGGGACATGCCAACTCAAACAAGCCCGTCTTTTTTCCCTAGACCCTCCAGAAGCTCATATCTTTGGGGGAAAAAAAAATCTTGGTAAATCCATTGCCAGCAGAACAAGATCCAATCTGTGGATGCCTGGCCTTAATTACTTTGCTTACCACGAGCAGCATCATGCGATAAACTGCATTCAGCCGGCGGTGCACGACCCGAAACACACCACCCAACTGCAAGAGACATAGATCCTCATGAGTCCCCGCATTCGCGGGGACTCATGAGGATCTATGTTTCTTGCCTTTCCCATTTTCATCCATTTTTTTCTGAAGCGGAGTGGGGATGGTTCTTCTTTGGCTGTTAGTGCGCGCTGGTTTCTGAGATCTCGTTCAAGGGCACGTGCGGTGGGGAGACTCTATATAATCTCACTCGCTCACGATAGCATCACCAAGACCGAGGCTTCAAGACTGTTCAACTCTCGAGACCCCGTTTCTGCCAGCGAAAGAAAAAAGGAATAAAAAGCAATCTGTCCTTTGGACGCCTGGGATTCCAATTCTTTGATTTAGAGGTGAGCTTCACTTTAGTTTGTAACCCTTTGGCTGTCGGTAGCCGGATTTTGTCGCGGTGATTCCTGCAGGAATCACTGAGACAAAATCCGGCTACCGACAGCCAAAGGGTTACCATCTTGGTTTGTTTTCTGTGGCCTGTTAGAGTCTGTTCGTTGTATCAGATCAAGTGTTGTTGTGGACATTTTGCATTTTGTGAACAGCTCGCGTCATTGTGCAGTTATATACATGCAAAGATGCTTGGGACTGCGCTGGCTTATGAAAGTCTATGTCTTTTACAGCTGTGTGGCGTTCACCTTGCCCCGTCAGTACACGTGACATTAATCATAAGCGCACAGACTGATGCGGGGGTACGCAATGAAGTGAGCCTGTCATTTGAGAATTTTCTTTCTTGACATTTGAGAACGTATTTGGCTGGTCTGCGATTTCGGACCTTACGGCCCCGAGCCGTAAGGTCTAATGTGACAGACAAACACACTACGTTCTTGACTTTTTCTTTCAGTGTCCCGAACATCTTCAGAATGATGACACTCGCCTTATTATCGGTGGCTGTGTGTTTGCTCTTCTACGTACAAGGTAAGAACATTCTTTACTGCAATGCCATAGTAACCGGGGTTGGGGTGAGGGGACCCTGCCCCTCTCCCTCACCACCCCCCTCCGCCCCCCCCCCCCACACTCTCGCAGAGAATAAAATATAGGGTGTCCCCAATATTTTGAGAGAATTCTTTTTTTGTTTGTTCAGAATATATTGTTTGGAGAATACAGATTATTACATTTAAAAGGATTAATTAGTTATTTTTTTTATAGAAGAAAATATTTCTAGAGAAAGCAGACATAAAATTTTAGATCATTAAGAAGTTTGACTGTCGTGCCTTGCCCCCCTCCCCTCCCCGCCCCTCCCCCTTTTGCCCCCTTTTCCTCGCGCGCTAACCTATAGATGCTCACTTTCTGAGTTCCAATGCATCCCTCTTCGGTGACTGAGATTTTGGAGAAAGTATGTACGTTGAGCACTACCCCCCCCCCCTTCCCACCCCGAGTAAAAAAATAAGTTATTACGCCACGGCTTTGGTACTTTGACACTCATCAATGGTCATAGCTTTCTGCAATGTACACTTTCTTGTTTTGGACTGACTTTTGAAAAATCTTTGTCACTCATTTTCACGTTATTATTTTTTTTTTAAAGTACATCACGCCGATGGCTAATATGATGATGGTTACACTGCTGCTGAAGTTGTTGATACGATGATGGTTAGACAGATGTATATAGGCCATTTAACATCGGAGTGCACACCGTTATTCGAAACTACCGCTGCAAAGAAAGACTTTTCTATACTAAACTAAGAACGAATATTGTTTAATAGCATTTGACCTATTATTTAACTAAGTGAGACCGGGGCTAGTCCGGCCCTGGGGCATGTCCGTCTATTGCGTTTTACTTGGAGACTGAAGTATTCAATCATTTTGGTCAAGTCACATGACCGTCCAGCCCGTTTGTAGCAAAATTGTGAGCTGAATGTAAAAATCTAATTTTGCTTGTTAAAAGTAATTTCTTAACTCATTCAGCCCCGACACACCACAGGAAGACATGGATCGAGCATGATAGTTCAAGGGTGGTGCCAGAATAGCTTGGCGCCCATAGGCGCCAAGCTATTCTGGCACCACCCTTGAACTATCATGCTCGATCTATCTCTAAGATTGTAATACAGTCCTTCAGAGGGCAGCTTCAAAATTTGGGGATTTCGGTCCTGGGGCAGAATGTATTAATATTTTTGTAAGGCGGGTCAAATGACAACATTTATAAATGACATCAGTCAGACATTCACGTCAGTTAGCAAAGCCCTCTTATCTAGTATAAGCTGTTATTGTGATGTTATGTTATTGCTGTAGTCTGTGTCTCAGATAGCTGGTTCCCTGAAAATAAAATCATCTGTGTTATTGAGATGTTGTGTTATTGCTGTAAGCGGTGTAATAGATAGTTGGTTCCCTGAAAATAAAATTGTCTGTGTTATTGAGATGTTGTGTTATTGCTGTAGGCGGTGTCATAGATAGTTGGTTCCCTGAAAATAAAATCATCTGTGTTATTGAGATGTTGTGTTATTTCTGTAAGCGGTGTAATAGATAGTTGGTTCCCTGAAAATAAAATTGTCTGTGTTATTGAGATGTTGTGTTATTGCTGTAGGCGGTGTCATAGATAGTTGGTTCCCTGCCAAAATCGTCTGTGTTGGGGCACGTCAGCCTCACATTTGCTTTGGGGGAAAGATCGTCCCGTGGGGACAGACGGATGTGCTCCATACAAAAACAGACACGCCATTCCTGGTTAATGCACTGATTTATTCCGCTGACGGTGACATAGTGCATTCTTTGATCACTATTTACGTTCACTGACTGGAGCATTGTGCTGAATCGCTATGTTCATGTAGGGAGCGTTTGCGGTACTCGTGGACCAAGTTTTGCAACAATAATTTATTGAGAATGAACGTTTTCATACACTTCCTTGAGGAAAAAAGTGTTTACTTAAAATTATACCTGACTCAAACTACGAGAAAGAATACTGTCCACCCAATGCGCAAAAGGCCATCGGGCCCATTTCGGTCCGATGGCCTTTTGCGCATTGAGTACTCGGCTGTTTGTGCCCAGCTGAGGTAAGAGGAGCAATGTTTCCGACAGTTTTTGTCACCAGCTCAGTTCCCATCTGAAATGCATCAGACGTAAAATGACAATTGGCTGACAATTTGATCTAATTTTACCCGTGACCGGGACGAACCGCAGGCTTATGTGGACACAGTTTTTAAAAAATCAGTCGGGTAAAAACAAAAAGACTGCCTTTTTCATAAAAAAATCAACGTTAGTTAGTTAATTATTTGCTATAACGCCGAGCAGGCGACTAAGGCCATTTCACGGCAGAAAAAAACCCAGTTCAAATAATTATCACTATATTACAAATATTCGCAAAAGAACTGTGGTTCACAGGCATTACAAACGCGCTATATGTTTCATTATGGTAAGAAAACACGTGAGAAGGGCCTCTTAGGCCCTCACTTTCTCTGGTCACAGAAAATTACGAGGCTTTGATATTCTTTAGTCATGTGGCAAGAATATACAAATTCTTTTTATTTTTATTTACTAATCCAAAAATTGTGTTGCCTTAAAAAATAAAGCAATATTACTCTACGTACAAAGATTTTTAAGTTCGCAGTAAAAACTGTGTAAGTTGACGACTATTAACTCATTTGAGGCGTGCCGCCTCCGGATACGCGGCTTATGCTTATGCGGCACGTCTCGAATGAGTTAAAAATGTTTGCTTTAGACAATGGCCTTGTTCCACAGGCTCATCTAAGTAATAGAAATCGTGGGAACAACAGTGGGTGGTCGGCTTAGACAGGTTGTCGTGTTATTCAAGGACTAGCCCGGGTCTCCCCTATTGTGATTTGCTTTTTTTTTCCTTCTCACGAAGGATCACCTGCTTTGTCAGCAAGCACAGACAACACTCCAAACATCTTCAAGAGGCGTAGATCCTGATGAGCCCGGAGGGCTCATGAGGATCTGCGTCTCTTGGAGATGTTTGGAGCGTTGTCTATGCTTACGGCATGAGCTGGTTGTCCGCCGTGACTTCGCTCTCGTTTCGTTGTTGAGAGTCGTAACGTAAAGTCCCTTGCTAGCCAGGGGTAGCCTCAGTTTTAGGTACTCGTGAGTTGCATGCGCCGAAGGTTACTGGTCCATTTGTCCTAGTATTCCTTTTAACCCTTTGGGTGTCGGTAGCGGTTTTAGTCGCGATGATTCCTGTCGGAATCATCGCGACTAAAACCGCTACCGACACCCAAAGGGTTATGCAACGTTTGCATCGTGTTCACACACACACACACACACACACACACACACACACACACACACACACACACACACACACACACACACACACACACACACACACACACACACACACACACACTCCCAATTAACTTTTGAACAAGACATATTTAATTCACAAACCAGATAGGTGAGGTTAGCGCTGGCAGAATTGTATGCATACCAAGGGGAACGACTCAGCGCTGGACAGACAAACAGTTATCAGGCACCCAATCGCCAGCCCACTGATAGGTGGGGGCAGGGGATCTAACTGTTTGTCTGTCCAGCGCTGAGTCGTTCCCCTTGGTATGCATACAAGACATATTTAAGTACAACACTGAGAACAAAAGGTGATCACCCAATTTTGTCCTAATTAAAAAAAAGCTTTATATCAAACGGTTTAGCCACTACTCTCGGGAGATCACGGAGATGACCGGCTTAGCAGTTCCAATACATACCCTGTTTAGGTCTCAGTGACCTGCGACCTGCATCGCTGACGCTGAAAATGTGACAATTAAAGCATGCACGGATCAGACAAGGCTATCAAACATTCAACGTGGGGAGCGTCAGTTTCAAAGGAATAAATATGAGTCAATGTTGCTGACTGGAACTCGATCAGGGTATTCTTTAGCAGGTGTAAACACAGGGGCAGATCTTGGAATGGGGGGGGGGGGGGAGGGAGATCCCCCCCCCAAAAAAAAAATTTCTTTAAAATGCTATAACAAAGTTCCTTTTTTGGGTGATTGTTGTAAGTAACCCTCCTTGCTGCTATTTTGGCGAGTTTTGAGACCCCCTCCCCCCGTTGTTTGATGTTTTGGCCAGTGGTGAGAGTCCTGACACACACTTGCCTTCCTCCTCTCCCCCTTTCACCCCCCCCCCCCAACGCCACCCTCCTCCCCCCCCACCCCCCGCCTCCTCCCGTTGTTTGATTTTTCGGCCGCTGAAAAACTCTCTAACGTCGGGGAGGCCTTTTGTGTTGAGGTAACATATCCGAGGTCAAACAGGTCATGCTCAAAATGTCCCGAAGGTAGCGAATAAACCATTGTATAGTTGTCTGGATTATTTGGATAGGTCCGGGCTATTTCAAGATTAAAATAAATTGGGCCCATCGTTGGCGATCATCTTTTATTCTTAGCTTTGTCTTGAAATCATCTCCGTTCGAAAGTTATTTACGAACAACACGAGGCACCCAATGCCCAAAAGGCCATCGGGCCGACGTCGGCCGCCTTTGGCCAGCGGACACACGTGCGCGGGCGAGCGGCGGCCGACGTCGGCCCCAATGCCTCTGCTCAAACTGACTATTATGATCAGGATCTTCACTGCCAGTGATCTGGAATTTGCGCGTCTGAAACCAATGCGTGCTGACTGACATTACGAAAGTAGGCATAAATAACATGGAATCAACAAGAGACATAAACCCTCGTGAGCCCCCGCGATTGCGGGGGCTCATGAGGGTTTATGTCTCTTGCAGATGGGTGGAATTCGCCTGCCCCGACAGTAATAACGGGTGAAACTACAGGGGCGGATCTGGAAAGATGGGGTTCCAGGGATTAGGACCCCCCTCCCGCGCCCTCTCCATGCCAAATATTCTTTAAATTGCTATAACAAAGTTCAATTGTGGGCAGTCTCCCCCCCCCCCGCCCACCCACCATCCTTCCCGCTTAAAAAAATATTTTGGCAGTAAAAAGGTGCAAGTGATTTACACACGCTCGACGTCCCCCCCCCCCCTCCCACCTCGCTCAGTGTTTGATTTTCAGCGCCTGTCGACTACACCCCCGCCCCCGCCCGCCCCCACCCCCCCCCCTCCCGCTCGTGGTGTGACTTTCGGCGACTGTCTACTAACAACTCTTCCCCCTATCCCCCCTCCCCACTTTCTTCCCCCCCCCCTCTACCCCCTACCCCTCCCCCCCCCCCCCCGATTTCTATTTTTCGTCCTCGGGGAGGCCTTTTCTGTCAGATTGACTGTCCCAAACAAAATGTCGGACCCCCCTCCCCCTTTTTGAAGTAACTGATCCGCCCCTAAACTATGGCAATCGAGAAGCAACGCAGTTCATATGTTTCTGTTTGCATGCTTCGGCTATCAAGGGACGCAATATGATTTAGGGGAAGATAACTTCCATTGTTTCCGAGCTGGTGGAACGTGTTTCGCGTTGGGCCATGCACGCACCACTAAATGGTGTTTTTTCGAAAAGTGTTTGTATTTCTTTCTTTCTTGCCTTTTTCGGAGATATTTGCGATATAAAACGATGTGCACATCGATGTCAAACGACCTATTATTTCACTGTTATCACTGCCAGTGAACCAAAAATATTGTCTTTGAAAACAGGGCAGATTCAACTACCCCCCCCCCCACCTTCCCCCCTCCCCCCACCTCTCCCCCCCCCCCCAAAGAACCCCGGCTAGGTCAGCAAGAGGCAGAGAACCTCATGAGCCCCCGCTTCAGCGGGGGCTCATGAGGTTCTCTGCCTCTTGCAGTTGAGTCGAGTCCACATTTTCCCCTGCAGTGACTGAAGAGGTTACTTCAGGATACCAAAGGCGCCGCCACCTGATTCAGTTCATACACACCACAGCAAGATACAGATTGACCATGATAGTTCAAGGGTGATGCCAGAATAGACTGGCCAAGCTATTCTGGCACCACCCTTGAATTATCATGGTCGATCTGTCTCCTGAACTGGAATGCAGTCCTCAGAGGACAACTGCAACTGTGAGTATTTCGTTCGTGGGAAATAATGGGTTACGCCTTGGTGTGATGCAAGAATAAGACTTTCTGCGATAGGACTCTCGCGTCGTCGGTTTTCTTGCAGTAGCTTGAACCGGGCGCGCTCGGGTTCACTCACAAGAAATCGTAATGTTCTGTTATGTCAGAGTGCACGTGTCGGGTGCATTTAAACGACGACGACGGCGATGATGATGATGATATATGATGATGATGATGATGATGATGATGGCAGGTGCAGATGGAGCGGCGGCGCGTGTATTACTGCTAGAAGCTCTCAACACTCAAGTGCTGACCCGTGACACAAAAGGCAAAGCAAACAGACGATTTCTGGCCAGCTAGATACGCGTAACTACAACTAATTAACTCATTCGAGGAGTACCGCCTCCGAATACGCGGCTTATGCCGCGTATCCGGAGGCGGCACGTCTCGAATGAGTTAACGAGCCAACTAATGAATGAATGAACGAGCGAACGAACGAAAGAACAAACGGTCGAACGAATCAATCAATCAATCAATCAATCAATCAATCAATCAATCAATCAATCAATCAATCAATCAATCAATCAATCAATCAATCAATCAATCAATCAATCAATCAATCAATCATCCCACGTACCCACCCACTCTTCCATCCATCCACCCACCAATCCATCCATCCATCCGTCCATCCATCCATCCGTCCGTCCGTCCACCCGTCCATCCATCCATCCATCCGTCCGTCCGTCCGTCCGTCCGTTCATCCATCCATCCATCCATCCAGATTACACACACACACACACATCACAATAGACGTTGTTCGGAAGTCAGAAGTAGGACACAATTGCGCGAGTTTCGACAGAGGATTAACAGCCAGGACAAACACCCGATATCCCATGTTTGTCCTGGCTTTTCCACTGTTTTCGTCAAAACTCGTGCAGTTTTGAACTACTTCTGACTTCCAAACAATATCTAGTGTGACGTGTGTGTAATGTTGATGGATGGATGATGGGTGAATGGGTGAAAGAGTGCAATGATTGATGATTGATCGATCAATTGATTGACTGATTGAATAATTGATTAATTGATTGATTCGTTTGACAATGTGTTCGTTCGTTCGCTCATTCATTCATTCATTAGTTTGCTGGTTAATTTGTTAGATATCTAGCTATCCATTTTGTTATTTAGTTAGTAACGTATTTACTTGGTTAGTTCGTTATTGATTGATTGACTGATTGATTGATTGATTTATTGATTAATAAGGTAATAATTAATAAATAGATATGTAGTTAAGTTGGTTAGTTACTTTGTTAGGTTGGTCGCTCTTCAGTTCTATCTAAAGTGTTCCCGTTTTCTCAGTAAGCTCTAGTGATAATGTGCAACTGTGGTGAACTATATAAGTTATTGGTAGCAGGGGTTTGCTACACGGACCCTTGTAGGCCTCAGGGAGGTCAAAGGAACCATTGTACTCCGAAGGCCTTCGGCCTTCGGGGTACAATGGTTTCTTTGGCCTCCCGAAGGCCTACAATGGTGCGGGTAGTAAACTCCTTCTACGAATAACGTATTTGTTTTCATTCCTCCGTAGTAATATTTGTAAAAGAAGTCAAGTTGATTAAACTTCGAACGTCTGTGGCTTTTGATATAATTGACCAACATACAAGTCCGAGCCAGCCCCTGAAGTTGCAAGGGATCACGGTCATGCGAAAACATCGCTCTTTGCTGGCAGCTTTACAATTTCACAATTTCAGTTTGACTTTTGGAAACGCTTGACGAGCAGCACTGTCTAAATATTATCAGAGTAATGCCATTTAACAGTGAGTACGTGTTTTTGTTTTCACTATAAAAAAAAGTACCAAATTTGACATTCGGCATAGAAGCGACGATCATGTGACATTGACCTTGGTGCGCCATTTTCCATCCCGGGAAGACCGGTGAAGTCTCTATTTTAATCTCGCGCATTTCCACGGAAATTATTGTTGAAAATTAAATGCTGTTGTCTTAAAAATAACTCTAGTGTGCGCATTGTTTCGAACTATGCTAAGAAACTTCGTTGTTTGGCGTGTGTTTTTTCTCTTTTCGTCGAAGAAAGCTGGTACTCGAGAGTCAAAAATAAGGCATAACGCGTCATACAGCGGGCTACAACCCAATGCGCAAAAGGCCATCGCGCCGACATCGGCCGCCGTTGGCCCGCGCACGGCCATGCGCGGGCCAACGGCAACCGATGTCGGCCCGATGGCCTTTGCGCACTGCGAAGTAGTCCGCCGTGGGGTGGGGGTGGGGGTTAGGGGTGGGGGAGGGGGTGGGGGGGGGTAGTTGAATCTGCCCTGCTTTTAAAGATAAAATGTTAGGTAAACTGGCAGCGAAGAACAGCGAAATAATAGTTCGTTTGACGTAGATATGCACATTGTTTTTCGTAAATATCTTCCAAAAAGGGAAGAAAGAAAGACAAACATCGTGTGTGTGTGTGTGTGTGTGTGTGTGTGTGTGTGTGTGTGTGTGTGTGTGTGTGTGTGTGAAGAACACCATATTCCCAATTATCTCCTCCGTTTGAGGAACAACAGAGACTTTTGTGAAAACCGTTATTCTGCGACACCCAATAACCTCCTCCATTATGAGGAATGCACTGGTTGTCTAGTGGTTAATCAGTGTTCATATTCGACACTCGTCAGACCTTCTCTCTGGTGATACCGGTCAATGACTACATTGCTGCTCTGATGGTCAACGGTGCATGTCCACTAAAACAACATCAAAAGACAAAGTATGGAACCTGAGTGTGACTGGCGCCCCCCCCCCCCCCCCCCCCTTGTGCTCAGAGTGAAGTGCGGTGGAATTAGGGAAATAACAATCACCTATGGGCAAGTCCATCATTACAATCAAACGACTCTATCTTGGGCAATGACACGGTGACACGCGGGTGGCCCAGTGCTCACCCCGGACGAGGCAATAACAGAACAGTTGATGTTTCGCTTTCTGATTGGATTATTGCCTCATTGTGCGTGTCCACAGTCGTAGACTTAAACCAAAATGCCACTTCTGAGGATACACAGAGGTATCGCACAGAAAATAATGGGTATTGCTTTCCATGAGTCCCTTTGACTGAAGGGGCACATGAAACTCTATGGCTGGCTGATGGACTAGGTTGGGCCTCAGGTCAGCAGTAATAATAATAATAATACCGTTATTATATAGGCGCTTTTTCTCAATTTTTGGGCAAATCAACTCAAAGCACCGCGAACTGAAACCCAACACGCACAGTCACGTAACAGACACTGATTTACGCCCATTTAAGACAAACACAGTACAAGACAGACGAAGGGCCAGTTCAGCTCCTGAAGTTACAGAGATTTTTGATCGCTTGTATTTGAAATTATTTTGTAAAGTGGCCTGAAACCGGTACCAAAGTGTGTGTGTGTGGGGGGGTGGGGGCTGGGGGGGGGGGGGGGGTGGAAGAACCGGAGTACCCGGAGAAAGAACCCCCGACGGTCCGCCCGAATTAACGGTGACACTTACCAGAGGAGAAAAGTCCGACGCCGGGACCCGTTTTCGAACCTCGCACCTTTGGCATTGGTGGCAGGCGCCTTAACCGCTGCGCCACGGACCGCCCCAGTGATTGGATATAGCCAGGGTTGACCTGTTGTCAACGGCTTATTGCCAGATGGCTGCCTCATTCAGAGGATGCAATGAGGATTGCATCGCAGAGCACGAGGTACTGCTTTACATGAGCTCTATGTTTGGGTGAAGTACTGTGACACGGTGCAGGTCAGCATTGCCAGAGCAGGATACCATGAACACAATAGGCCCACCCAACGATCCCGTGAGTTACGTGTGAAATACACTAGCTGTACCCCGGTGCTGAAGGGGTAGGGGGGGGGGGGCGGGGGAGAGGGGGGGGGGGAGATTGCTAAAAATTTAAAAAGAGGAATAAACGAATAGTATAACAGAACTTCAACTTCCACATTCCACAAATATTCATTAAAAAAAAATTCTTTTTGGTTAGGGCTGACGGCCTGACCAAAAACACTTTAAAAAAAGGATATTTCTTTGAATCAAGTTGTAACGTTGACCGGTGGTTGGGGGGTGGGGGGTGGAGGTGGGTGGGGGCGATGTGGTGGTGGTGGTGGTGGGGGGGGGGCGTGGGGTGTGGTGGTGGTGGGGGGGACGTCCTCCTAGGTCCCCACCTGGATCCGCTACTGGTGACATAGGGATGAAAACAATGTGACTTATGTGTACAGGGGCTGTTGGCACCGGTATCGAATCACAACTCGTCGATCAAATGAACTCCGTGGGGAACAGCGCAACGTGCAAAGGTGAGAGTCTCACTTATTATCATCGTCAACAACATCATCATCGTCAACGTTTTCGTCATCATCATCATCATAATCAGCAGCAGCATTTGAATGACTAGTTGACAGCAAGACAGACTGACTGAGCTACTGAACGAACGAACGAACGAACGAATGAATAAACGAACGAATGAATGAATGAATGAATGCGTGCGTGCGTGTGTGTTTGCGTGAGCGAGCGAGTGAGTAAGTGAGTGAATAAACTCCCCCCCAAAACAACAACAACAACAACAACAACAACAACAACAAAACCCAAAAAACAAAAACAAAACAAAACAAACAAACAAACAAACAAAAAAAAAAACCAACCAATCAAACAAACAAACAAAATAACCCAAAACAAACCAAGATGGGAAACCAGCCCAAAGTTGTTCCTATTTTCAAACGTCCCTCTGATCCATCTCTACTCTAACCCACCATCTGATCCACACACATGGCACACAGAAATAAAGACGGACACACGGCGATTCCCGCCATTCGTAAGCTCTGCGGTCTGTCGTAGCGATAGCTATTCAGAAGAATAATAATAGCACGAGCAGCGAAATGACGTCACTTCAAGCTTCACGTCATGGCGTCATTCGAAACATAACACCATGTTCATAGTGACGACTCGATGTCATACGTCACTTGTCTCAATACTAACATTTTACGTATTAGAGGACCAAACTTTGCAATTTTCTTGCTGATTTTCACGCCTAGGGCATACAGGTCACAATTTGACCTAATCCTACCCCAAAGCCGGGACAAACAGCAGGCTTGTGCAAACACTGTTTATGAAAAATCATGCGGGTATTAATGAGAAGATAGCTTTTTTCGTAAAAGTTATGTGACTTGTTTTACAAATGGCACCAAAAAAGTGGTGCAGAAAATTGTCTGATTTTCACACCTAGGGCATAGAGGTCAAAAGTGACCTAATCGTACCCGACAGCCGAGACAAAGTGTAGGCTTATGTAAATACCGTATAGGACAAATCATGCGATTATTAATTCGAAGATTGCTTTTTTTCGTAAAAAAAGGATTCAATTTGTTTAAGATTAATCTCAAATAATTCATCGTGAAATTAGTCCCCAAAACGTGACACGTTTTATTTCCACAAATATTTAATTATCACTCTAAAAGTTCTAAAGTTATAATGTGTGACGTCATTTTCATCTTTTCACTTCTGTGCCAGAATTTCTGCACCGCACGCCAAAAACGTCATGTGCATGATCTGGAAGGCGCTCCGACGAACCCCATTTCAAAGTTGTTTCTATTTTTAAATTGGCACAACAAAAAGAAGCAAAAAACAAAAACAAAACCCAAACTGAATGGTAGATTGACTGGCTGGTTGAATCAACCAAATGACTCACTGACTTAATGTAGTGGGTTGATCGACTGATCAGGGGGTTCAATGTCGAAGGTGAAAGTCGAGGGGTTCAGCCTCACTCGTAATACAACGATTTTGTCTTCAACTGTAAAAAGCACACGCGCGAAGTACGCTTTTGAAAAAAATCTAAGTGACGTAGAAATTCAGGGGACGCAAATCTCAATACTTTCTACTGTGGGTCAAGAACCTCACGCAAACTGCATTCGCCTGGGATTTCTGTCTCAGATATTTTCTATTTTATCATATTTTCAGTTATTCATTTGTAAGAAACTGGTACCAAATAGGCCGAACACAACTCGTGAACTATAGTTATTTTGTTGCATAACCCCATAGTTTTTATTTAACCAGTTTCTTCACCGTTTCGAATACGGTCAGTAGGTAAAGCCTACGTAGGAACTTTGCTTGGATTTATCTGTCGTTAATATTTTCTTACTTATCCACCATTATTAGTTATTTATTGTATGAAACTAGTACCAACGGTATCACATAACACCTACATACAGTTCTTTTCGTTGTATACCCCCCTCCCCCCCCCAAAAAAAAAAAAAAAAAATTGTTTATTTATCTATTAGAGGTTTGACAGAATGAAGATTAGGATATGTTTGTACTGAGAAATGTGATTGGCCAAAGACGTATTTTGGGGAGAACGTTTTGCTCATCGAGTACGGTTGTGATCGCAACTTGTAATACATGTTGCCTTGATAACAAATATGATAAGAAGACTCCCGTTGCCTTGGTAACATATATGATACGAAGACTCCCGTTGCCTTGAGAGCGGGCGACTAGGGATAAAAGTGGAACAGAGCCAAGCCAATGAAAAAAATTGTAAAGAGTCTGAAAGAACTTAATGTACTGATGTTGATGTGCTGATTACTGATTGATTGATGATTGATTGATTGATTGATTAATTGATTGTCTGATTGATTGTTTGCTTCCTTGCTTGCTTGCTTGCTTGATTGATTGACCAACCGACCGATCGCTTCCTTGATTGATTGATTGATTGACCTACCTACCGATTGATTGATTGATTGATTGATTGATTGATTGATTGTATCACGCAGAGAGCTTTCAGGACAAACTTGATTCACTTCAGAAACAGCTTGATGATCACATTCAGCGCACTGGGACCCAGCACGAGCGGACTAAAGGTTAGGTGCCTTTAACCCCTCCCTGCCAGTGGCCGAAGACGGTCTTTCTGAAGTCTTTTCTGACTCAGCTTCAAAGAAACCCAGCCGTCCAAGGATTCTGGACAGACAGTAGTGTCAGCAAGAGGCATAGATCCTCATGAGCCCCCGCGACTGCGGGGGCTCAGGAGGATCTATGTCTCTTACAGTTGGTTTCATGTTTGTGTTCACTTTTTCTCGGCAGTGAACAGGTTAATGCCCTTTCACACTTGGCGTCAACACCAACAGCCCTGAGGTTAAGCCATCCGAATCTAGACAGTGCGTATGGGTATTACACAGAGTTTCCGCTTTTGCAGTACTGTAAAGGGTCTGAATATCTCCAGACGGAAATGTTAGAGGTTACACTCACCACCATCAGAACATTTTAAAGGGTAACAATATTGGACCAGCAATACTGATTTAGTAGCACGTTCCTTAAATCAACATACACTAGTGCGTTCCAGACGCAGACGAACTGAAATTTAACGCGTCTGACCAAGTCTTCGTTACATTTCAGTATATGATTTTGAATTTCAGTGCGTCATAGACGCACAGACGCACAGAAACAGGAGCCCCGTTACACCTTTTCCGTTTTATATAAGCATCCTTGATATTTCTACGTGGACATTCTTGACCTTTGTTCTTAAACATCCTTGACCTTTGTACATAATCCATCTTGACGTTTCTAAATAACCAAGAATGATTATTTAGAAATGTCAAGGTGTATTATGTGGATTTTCTGCAAAAGCATGCTAATTCCAAATGAACGTCATTTCCTTTCTACATAAACGTCCTTGACCTTGCAGTCCCCATGCCGACCAGCTGCGTTGACGTGAAGACGTACGACCCTGTCAATGGCGTCCACACGCTGAATATTTACGGGCGGAACGTCACGGTCTTCTGTGATCAAGTGGCGGACGGGGGCGGATGGGCGGTAAGGCAGCCACTGTGTGTGCTTTAATGTTCAACAGACAAGAACGATAAAGCCCTAATGGCTCACGCGCACAATTCAGTATATACACGCGCTGCCGTTTTCAGTGGGATCAAGTAGGAAATGCCACTAAAACATCATAATTTCACGTGCCTTTATACCAAGTTTGACCTGTGAGTGCCCTTGATTCTTAAACTGCCATTCAAAATGGTATGTTAATAAATGCCTCGCAAAAGAAGTGCCATATCCAGAGGCCAAGATGAAAGTTCGCGGCTTACACGTGCCCGAGAAAATGCGAACGCTAAAGTTTACCATACCAACGACGGACGACTGACGGACAGACGAATAGACGACGGATGTGTATAAGCACTTGAGCCACATATAAAATATGACATGAAATGAACTGGCCTATAGTCCAGTCAAATAATGCACACCAGTAGATAGGCGAAATCGGTTGTAATGCTTACAGGTGTCTGGGTCCCTAGTAGATGCCTGTTGATCAAATGTTCCTTAGGCTGACGTCAAAATATTCGGCCGCGCACAAACGTGCGCGTCCGCCTAAGGCTGACGTCAGCCGAAGGACATTTTGCTTACTAAACGGTTTTTCCCTCATTTTCTATGTACATTCATTACAAAGTTATAATGAAAATCGCAGTACGACTTCCTATACTGTGTCTGAATTGTGTATTTTGATCTAGGTGATTCAACGTCGTCGTGACGGGAGTGTGAGCTTTGACCAGGGATGGGCAGCTTACGTTGCGGGATTCGGAGATTTAAATGGCGAATTTTGGTTAGGTGTGTTATAGCATATCGTATACATGTATATTGTGTATTGTCCGTTTGAGCAAAGCTTGCCTCATGCTTTTTTCCAATTAACCTTTTTAAAACTGAGACATATTTCAGGACAACGCTACGAACAAAAAGTGTTCACCAATCTTGGTCCTAATTATTTTAAAATGTACATAACTTTAAACCCAGCGGTTTAGCCATTACCATCGGAAGATCGTGGATCATAGAGATGAACTACACACACGTTGAAATATATACCCTGTTCAGGCCTTAGGCAGTGACCACTGATATACATCACTGACGCTGAAACTATGACAAGCTGTGCACGCATCAAACGTCTTGCAAGACCAGTCTATCGAACAGACAACATGGGGAGCGTGAAATGTGCAGGTGTAATTATGTATCAGTGTTACCGACTGTGGCCCGATCAGGGTATATTATTTTTAGCATGTTTAAATGGTCTTGTTCAAAATCTTCCGAGGGCAGCGGCTAAACACTGTCGTCAAGACTAGAGGAAAATTAATATATGTTAGGACCAAGGTTGGTGATCTTCTTTGGAACTGTCTTTAAATCATCTGAGTTCAAAAGTTATTTGCAAAAATCAACAACAAAACAACAACAACAACAACAAAACAAACACGAGATCTAAGCATTACGTCTAGACATCGGTGTTCATTGTATAGCGGCTGTACTGGTCCGAAAAGACTAGAAGAACCACATACAAATTGATGCAAAATTTCAACCTGCTCAGTGCCGAGAAAATATACTAATATATATATAAACACGACCGTCTGCAAGAGGTATAAATCCTCCTGAGCCCCCGCAGTCGCGGGGGCTCATGAGGATCTATGCCTCTTGATGACATCACTTTGAATTCATGTTCCTGTGACAGGGTTTTTGATCTTGAACGAAGATTGCAGAATCACGGTGTGGTTGCAGCTGACACTGAGTTAAAATGTACACAGGCCTGGAGAAGATTCACTGGCTGACCGCCTCCAGGAAGCAAACGCTTCGTGTGGAGCTGACAGATTTTGACGGGCAGTCTGCGTTCGCTAAATACGAGGAGTTTGTCATCGGGGGTCCTGACAGTTATTATAGACTGCATGTCAATGGGTACAGCGGCAACGCAGGTTTGTGTGTGTGTGTGTGTGTGTGTGTGTGTGTGTGTGTGTGTGTGTGTGTGTGTGTGTGTGTGTGTGTGTGTTTGTTTCAAAAATCAAACTACAAACGTCTTTTGCAGACTTTATTACGTTACATATTGAGCCCGTGAAGTTTGTCCATTTTTAATATAACGTAAAGCAAGATGAGATTTCATCCTAAAGTCCACCGTATTGTTTTGAGGTCAGGGGCGATTTTCGTTTAGGAACATTCAGAGTTGTTCCTGTTTTTAAGCTGATCTTTCTGATTTATATCTCTCCACCCTAACCTCCACCTCCACCCGCCCCCGGTCCGCACAATGACACACACAAACACTAACAGACACACAGCGCTTCGGAGTTCGCGCCATTTATACGTACTGTGGGCTGGCATTAGCCACACCTGTTCTGAAGAAGTCCACAAAGTCCACAAAGTCTCTTTTATGTGAGCTTGCATGCATATTTTCCCCCTTTTCCACAATACGTTTGCACACATCATAACAAATACAGAGAGACAGTCTTCCTAAATCAAATTGCGTCAACTCGTACACATGTATACCACTGACGTGCTTTGCGTCAGTTAGCAACATTGTATAACAGTGACGTGTTTGGCGCTTTTACGTCACTGTAGTCTCTTCCACGCAGCCTCTTCCGGGGCTGACTTTTTGGTGGGAGTAAAACGTGATTCTAAAACTTGCAAAACATTCAGAAAGTTTGGAGAGGTACAACGCTGGTTAACGAACTCATTCAATGCCTGCCTTTAATCTAGAGCTTATATGCAAAATATCTAGTAAAAATAAGAAAAATTACGGACTCTAATGCGGATCAACCGGTGTTTGTGAAACGGTCTTTTTCTCGTCAATGTGTATCTTAATTAAAAATTAAGCTAAAAATACTGCTTCGAGATATTTTCTTTAAAGACAACATCCAAAAGTCTCAAGCTTGTCTGTTCACAAACACGGGTTCTAGTCGCTGTCTAACACACACACACACACACACACACACACACACACACACACACACACACACACACACACACACACACACACACACACACACACACACACACGCACGCACCCACGCAAGCACACGCGCACACACACACACACACACACACACACACACACACACACACACACACACACACACACACACACACACACACACACACACACACACGGCGCTTTTTCGCTAGATCTGCGTTCAAGAGCAATGCTCGCGCAGCCGGACGTGACGTATACTACACTGTTAGTTCGATGCTCCGTTTATATGGGATATAGAGCAAAACTTGACTTCACAAAACCATCCTCGGACATTCATTCTAACATGAGAATAAAATGTTGAGGTAATTTTCGATTGTCACACCTTGAAATTCAGTATGCTGTACACATTTTTTTGCAAGGACAGGTCGGCATCCTCTCGTCACAAAAATAGTGAAGTTTCGTTTGCAAGGAACGACTTCCTACAAAGAAAGAGAGCGAAGTCACGATGGATGTATGGAGTATTACATCGGTGCTTAGGTAATACTGAGAATCTCACTCTCGTGGTCTTAAAACCTTATCCTACGCACTTTCTCGATGTAACACCGATGTAAGAATCTACATAATTATGTGTGCGTGTGTGTGTATGCGTGTACATTTGTGTGTGTGTGTGTGTGTGTGTGTGTGTGTGTGTGTGTGTGTGTGTGTGGGTATGTGTGTGTGCGTGTACGTGTGTGTGTGTGTGTGTGTGTGCGTGCGTGCGTGCGTGCACAGTATCATGTTAAATCACTTGAGCCATCTAACAGTTGTGTTGTGTTGTGTGTGTGTGTGTGTGTGTGTGTGTGTGCGTGCGCGCGCGTGCGTGTGCGAGTGTGTGAGCGCGCGCGTGTGTGCGTGTGTGTGTGCGCGCGTGTGTGCGTGTGTGTGTGCGTGTGTGTGTGTATGCGTGAGTGTGTGTTTGTGTGTGTGTGTGTGTGTGTGTGTGTGTGTGTGTGTGTGTGCAGGGGACAGCATGAACTATTCCAACAACTATCCCTTCACGACAAAGGACGCGGACCACGATGTGGAGTCAACTATTCAATGTGCCAGTGATCACGATGGAGCCTGGTGGCACAAGACTTGTACACATAGTAACCTGAACGGCGTCTACTATACCACAAACCATCATGATCATACATTTGTCCACTGGTATGCTTGGAAAAAGAATGAGGAGGCGCTGAAGTATGCAGAAATGAAAATCAGACCACAGGAATTCAGTCAACCGTCCGCCCCCTCAAGTCCACGTTAACCCTTTAGCTTCCGGCACACAGACAACAACACCGCAACGCATAAGGCTTAGACCTTCACGAAGAGCTCATGTGACTTTATGTCTCCTGCTGGTCGCATTAACCCCATTGTGCTTAGGCAGCCAGGCACCGGCGCTGTTTACACTACCGTTGGCTGCGAGCGCTACAGTGGGTTAGCACCCGTGTTTTTAACTCCTTAACCCCCGGGTGTAAGGCGAACGCTACCCATGCAGACGCAAGAAACAAATAGGACGAAGAATAAGCACGAAGAACACATGAATAGCAAGAGACTACATAAATCCTCATGAGCCCCCGCGACTGCGGGGGCTCATGAGGATTTATGTCTCTTGCTAATCCCGTGTTCTTCCTGCCTATTCTTCGTCCTGTTTGCATCCGATGTGTCCTTCAGGCCAATGTCGGTCGGTGTGTAGTGGTTTCAGACGCACAGTTCCTGATCACTACAGCGAAGGGGTTACGATCGCTGAATTAGTCACTGTCGTACGCTTTTTACGACACTGCACCTCCTGTACTCCGCCCTGCGTTAAGATGTACACTGATTGCACTGTCCTGTTTCAAGCTGTACACGGAGTGCACTGTCCTGTGATGATTTATATCCAGCTTTTCCAAGTCTTGCTCGCTAAAAGAGTGGATCTCGATGCTAACTGTCCCTACACAAGCGGCGGGTTCGCACAGGACAATGTACATTGTGTGCACTTTAACTCATTCACGGAAATGCCGCATCCGGACCAGAAGTTGCGTGTGTTTTTTTTTATAATTTTTTTTTAAATTTATTTATTTTAAAATTTTCTTTCTTTCTTTATTTATTTGCGCCCTGAGCATGCCGCTAGCATGGAGTGGATGCGCATTACAAGTGGACATCATCATCATCATCCGGATGCGCGGCTTATGCCGCGCAACCGGATGCGGCTGGCCGCGAATGAGTTAACACACGACAGTGTACAATTTAAGGGAGCTGGATGGCTCGGTGGTAGAGCGTTCGACTCTCGACTGAAAGGTCATTGGTTCGAATCCAGCTGGGTCAAAATTTGTTCCAACCCTATTTCGGTGCCCCGTCTCTGAGATCACCTTCGTGGTGGACAAAAGACTTTAAGTCCTAAACGTTTAACACAGGACAGTGTACCCGGGGTACAGTGTCCTAATAAGTGTACGATAGTGACCACTGTGAACAGCGTCAATATCGATATCCGCCATGTTCCATTTGCATGCATAAGCATGTATCCACGTTCTTCATGCGAACCAGGTCTCAGGCGACCAGCGGTATGTCCTTGATGTTTATAGACATTCAAGGCCACTTGCAATGAAAAGGACTGATCTGTTGGGTGTTTGTTGCGTTTAAGCCAAAAACAGGGCCATTGTAGACAAGTGACTGTTAGATTCAGGTGGACGCTAGAGCAGGGTTTGACGGTACATTTAACATTTCTCCCAGTAGTAGTAATGCTTAGATTAGATTGCGTCCCCTGACAGTGGGAACATGGAAGCACTGAGAAACACTGTTGGAACGCGCTAACTGAACCGCAATATGTGTATTGTCCATTTGAGCAAAACTTGCCTCGTGTTTTGTTTTTCTTCCCCAATTAACTTTTGAAGAAGTCTTATTTCAGAACAACACTAAGAACTTGCGGGAATCCTCGCCGTTTGCTGGGCTCGCTCAGAGGCACGTGCCTGGACCAGACGAGATGGTGAGGTGGTGAGCCTGAGTTGGTTCCAGGAACACCGTTCCCAAGATGCTGACCACAAACGGGGTTAACCGCTTGACTGCCAGCTGTTTCTTATTTTAAATCATTGTCAACACAACCCCAAAGGCCATAATCCGTAAGGGTTTCAGCTAGAGGCATAGAGCCACATGAGAATCTACGCCTCTTTCAGTTATATTGTGTTCACTTTCTGTTTTTGGACGTTTACTTTTGTTTCGGCTGTGGCCGCGTAGATAACAAACAACCCAGTGTGCAAAAGGCCATCGGGCCGACGTCAGCCGCCGTTGGCCCGCGCACGGTCGTGCGCGGGCCAACGGCGGCCGGCGTCGGCTCGATGAACTTTTTTCGCTTTGGGAATCGCTTAACAGAAGCGTGCGCTATCCGACAATTCGTCATGTACTTTGCATAATACCTAAACAAATAATTATCTATAAAGTCAATGAATTTGTGCAAATGTGCGTGTGTGTGCCTCTCTCTCTGTCTGTGTGTGTGCATGTGTGTGTGTGTGTGTGTGTGTGTGTGTGTGTGTGTGTGTGAGGGTGTGTGAGTGTGTGTGTGTGTGTGTGTGTGTGTGTGTGTGTGTGAAGGGGGGTGGGGGTGCGGGGAGGGGCGGAGGGCCCTATGATTGAGTTAGGTCTGCCCCGGCAAAGCGAAAGACAGTACGTTTATTTTGTGAACAGCGAGACTTACAGTGCAATACAAATAAAATCTCGCTTTTCACAAACACAGACTTGCTGCCGTTTGCTTTCCGTGTGCTTACGTGGAGTCTGCTAACCGCACGCTAACATAATTAATACGTCGAAACAGTAGTTTTGGGGACGAAGACCCATCCCCCTCAAAATATAAAAAACCCAAACAAAATCAACAACAACAACAACAACAACAACAAACAAAGAAACAAACAAAGAAATAGACAACTGCTTACAGACGATAAAAAGCGGAAAAGACGCGTCACTACCTCATTATCTAACTACGTAACTACGTCACTATCTAACTACGTAACTACGTCACTATCTAACTACGTACCTACGCGTCTTTTCCGACGAATGCTATCATCATCAGCAGAACTCAAGGGTGCGTGCGTGTGCAAATGCATAGTAAACTCATTCAAGGCGACGCGCATCAAT
>BTPG01000002.1:33999241-34039241 GCA_036245525.1 Semisulcospira habei
TATTTCATGCAATAATAAATTTAAAAAGATGATTGTTGAGTGTTACTATTATTATAATATATATATATATATATATATATATATATATATATATATATATATATATATATATATATATATATATATATATATATATATATATATATATATATATATATATATATATATATATATATATATATATAAGAATAGGTGCGCAGACCTTTTTTTCATTCTTGTCCTTGCTACAAACTACATGAAAACACACACACACACACACACACACACGCACGCACACACACACACACACACACACGCCGGCACGCACACGCGCTTGCACACACACACACACACACACACACACACACACACACACACACACACACACACACACACACACACACACACACACACGGAAGTAGAGAGAGAGGAGAGAGAGAGAGAGAGAGAGAGAGAGAGAGAGAGAGAGAGAGAGAGAGAGAGAGAGAGAGAGAGAGAGAGAGAGAGAGAGAGAGAGAGAAAGATAGAGAGAGAGAGAGAGAGAGAGAGTCTGTATTAAAGTCGACCTACTCCTTGTAATGGTGGCAAATTGAATGTGAAAAAGTGAGACATGCGACTTACGCGCCCCGCCTCCTTCCACCCAGCTCCTCCCCTTCCCTACTTTTCGAGATATCGGCTGGCGATGAAAAGGTGCTAGAGTTGGTGTACAGCCACCTACCCAAACAAACAAACAAACAAACAAACCCAACAACCCCCCCCCCAACAAAAAAAAAAAAAAAAAAAAAAAAAGCCGCCCAAAACAACCAAACAACAACAAAACAAAACAACACACACACACACACACACACACACACACACACACACACACACACACACACACACACACACACACACACACACACACACACACACACACACACACACACACACACACACACACACACACACACACACACACACACACACACACACACACAAACAACAGCAAGAAGAAATCCAAACAACAACAACAAAACAACGACATCAAAACAAACGTAAGCATAAACAAACAAACAAACAAAAACCAACAACAAAAAACAAACAAAGAAACAAAAAACTTTTATTTTTATATTTTGGGCCAGTGGGAAGCAAGGTCTGCCCAGTACTCAGGTTCAATGTCTTAGGTTCAAAGTAAAAACAAATAAAAAATAAAATAAAAATGGATCCACTCCCCCGCTTTTTGATATTTCTGTCCCCGGTGAGAAGGTGCAAGGTCCGTTTTATTTTATTTTTTAAATTTTCTACCAGTGGGAAGCAAGGTCTGCCCTCTTTGTGCTATCTGTCTCAGGTTGAAGGTCTCAAAAAAAAAAAAAAAGCTTGACTCCTCCCCCCTCAACCCCCCCCCCCCACCCCACCCACTTCTTCTCCTCCAACGAGAGGTAATTGATCCGCCCATGTGATTTCACCGAACAAATGCACTGGCAGTCAACCCTTTCGGTCTGCTTGTTTTAAATGTTTAGTGAAGCGATTTCAAATTAAACATTCTTTCGAAGGATTTTTATGCGTGGTGTAGAAAAATGTTTTGGTGTGTTTGGGCAAATGAAACGTTGTTAACCCCTTCCATGCCACTGTACGTACAGTTTCGCTTCCGAAATCTTTTTATTCATTCAACGCTCAAAAGCCGAAACCGTCCAAGAAACATGAATACAAATTGGGTCTCAGCAAGAGGCATAGATCCTCATGAGCCCCCGCAGTCGCGGGGGCTCATGAGGATCTATACCTCTTGAAGTTGATCATGTTTACGTTTTCTCGGCAGTAGAGGGGTTAAACTTTTTTTTTTCATTCACCAGAAGCGGAACTCCTCGCGCAGATGAAGGATTAGTAATCAATTCGGTTTCTTGTCTTTATGACTATTTTGAAAATTTAATAAATTGTGTTTCAATTGTCCTTTCTAAGCGTGTTTTTTTAAAAAAGAATGCAAAATGTAATGTTATGAGTAAAGAATCATATTACCGCAGTTCTTGAACATATATGCATGTTGAACTCATGATCAAGTAAAGAACAGTACACGAACAGTAGATATTTCATAATATCTACCGGTTCAGGGTGGTATACAGACTTTTAGTTTAAAACGTTTAGTTGCCATGGTTTTAGTACTTCCGTTGTTACACAGGTAAAGAAAAACTGGTTGTCATGGCTACAGAACAATCTTCAAGGTTTTTGTAGGTCCGTTGGGACAAAGGTACACAATCTTGTTTCCATGGTTACAGAACAGTATGCCCGTTCTTGTTGGTCTGCTGAAACTCGTAACGTCGGAACACGTCACTGGCAGCCCCGTCCACCTCCGTCAGACTAAAAAAAAACAAAAAAACTCACGGTCACGTCTTCATGAACACATTCTGCCTCTGGACCGAAATCCCCAAATTTTGAAGTTGCAAATTTACAATTCTAGACACGGATCGATCTTGATAATTCAAGGGTGGCGCCAGAATAGCTTGGCGCCCACGGGCGCCAAGCTATTTTGGCACCACCCTTGAACTATCATGCTCGATCCAAGTCTTGCTGTGTTGTGTTCGGGGCTGAACGAGTTAACCTAGGGATTGGTGGGGTGGGTGGGTGGGAGAGGGGTTGGTATTGGTGGTAGTGTGGGGGGTGGGGAGTGGGGGTGGGGCGGGGGTTGCGGGGGAGGGGGTGGGGTGAAGGAGGAGGCAGTGGGAGGGGAGGCGTGATCAAGAAAAGTATGGTCTTGCCATACCTGCCTAATGCGCACAAGGTCATCGGGCCGACGTCGGCCGACGTTGGCCCCCCTCTCCCCCTTTTTGTTAATGCTGTGTTGTGTTCGGGGCTGAACGAGTTAACCTAGGGATTGGTGGGGTGGGTGGGTGGGAGAGGGGTTGGTATTGGTGGTAGTGTGGGGGGTGGAATAATAATAATAATAATAATAATAATAATAATAACAACAACAACAATAATAATAATAATAATAATAATAATAAAGAAGAATAGTCATGCTAATATACTACTACTACAACAACTACTACTACTTCTACTACTGCTACTATATTATTATTATTATTATTATTATTATTATTATTATTATCGGTTGCTGTTTTTATAATTATGATTACTAATACCTTTTAACAGTGCGCACGTTGTTTACGTCAGACAGGACATGCACAGGCGCGCCGATAGAGGGAAGCAACTCTCCGGCGGAAGCAGACGCGCTGACCGAGATTTCTCCCACCTCGTTCATGCCTTCCCTCCATTTCTTCTCTGTTGTCGTCACCACGGCAGTCTCTGAAAAAAACAACAACCCAGAAGCGACGAATTTATTCATTATCATCGATTCTGTTCTGAAATATAACGTCCATGTTAAACAAGACAAAGCAATTCAGGTCAAAGTAAGAAAACACCCCAACGAAGAAAGAAACACGCTTAGAAAAGTGAGCCAATTATGTTCAAGCGCCGTAATAAATTGACTGCTTCTGACGATACCGATCGGCGGAAAAGACGCGTAGTTACGCGTCTTTTCCGCCGATCGGTATCGTCAGTATTATCCAAGGTGGGCAAAAAGCCCAATACCAAACTATGCACACGCGTACCTTCCTCTCCCTCCTCGCTGCCGTAGGTGGTAGTGGTCGTTTTCTTGGTCACCGTGTAACACTGGTACGCGTCCCCTGAAGGGTTAGCCTCGCTGACAGCACCGGAACCGGAACTCTTCACCAACGCCATGTTGGATGACGTCATCTGGGCGTTGCCGCTGGAAGTCTCCGCCAAGCTGTGCTCTTGGAAAGCGGACCCTGATAGAAAGAACTGATGAGTACGTAGGACTACTCTGCACTGTGAAGGCAAAAGACAGTACAGGTCGTTTGACGTCGGAGCGCACACATTTTTTTTTGCAAAGATCTCTGCAAAGAGACACTTTTCTATCACAATCTTAGAACACATAACATTCAGTGACAGTTGACATAATACGCTTTACTTTTAAGAAAATCAAATAATGTGTCATTTTTGCTGTACTGTCGTAAAAATTCGGAATTTTGTTCATGGAATGACTTATTTTACATCCCTAAATACGCCCCAGATATAATCACCGCAATATAAGAAAGATTCATTTCACGTGAATTAGCCAAGTTTTCAAACCTGAAACAGTGCAAGGGTATTGAAAACGGCTAGTTATTTTCTTGTCACCAAATTTTTACGACTATACAGCAAATTCGACCAACCATAGGAGTTCAGTAAAATATTCCATATTAGGTCAATTGGCACTAAATGATATTTGTTCTTAAAGTGGTACAGAAAAGTCTTTCTTTGCGGAGTTATTTGGCAAACGCGTTGTGAGCTCCGATGTCAAACTCTTCCCCCCCCCCCCCCACACACCTTTTTTTTGTTGTTGAAAAGCAAGACTTTCATTGTAATACATTCAAAAATTCGCTTTTCATAAAATTGTACTTATTATCGTCTGCCTTCATAGGTCAGTAGTGAAAATCCCTGAGAACGCAAAGGTACAAACGTCATACCAGTCACAAGAAAAGGGAAATAATTCATAATAATTCGGCACAGTGAAGCCAAAGTCCAGTTTTGTAGCATAGCCCGTTTGAAATCGAAGCGCACAACGTTTTTGTCAAATATCTCCGGAAAAAACCCCACTTTCCTGTACCACTGTAACTCGTTCAGCCCTGACACACCATAGCAAGACATGAAACGAGCATACTAGTTCAAGGGTGGTGCCAGAATAGCTTGGCGCCCATAGGCGCCAAGCTATTCTGGCACCACCCTTGGACTGTCATGCTCGATCTGTCTATAAAATTGTAATACAGTCCTTGAGAGGGCAACTTCAAAATTTGGGGATTTCGGTGCTGGGGTAAAATGTTTTAAGAACAAATATCATTTAGTGCTATTTGACCTAATATGGATTATTATTTTTTTATTTTTTTGTTATTTTTTTTTTTTATACTGAACTCCTATGATTTGTCGATTTTGCTGTAGAGTAGTAAAAAATTAGTGAAAAGACAAGAACAAGCCATTTTCAATACCCTAAATAAAGCCCCGGTAGATTTCAATATCAGATATGCCTGCGCTGTCTCAGGTTTGAAAACTTGGCCATTTTTCGTGAAAATGGATCTTTTTTATACTGGGCTTAATATACCTCTGGCACATTTAGGGATGTAAAGTCAGTCATTTCATGAAAAAATTCCAAATTTTTACGACAGTACAGCAGAACTGGCACATTGTTGAGGTTTCTTAAAAGCAAATCGTATTAGGTCAACTGTCACTGAATGATATTTATTCTAAGATTGCTATAGAAAAATGGCTCTTTGCCGAAATATTTGCGAAAAACGGTGTGCGCTCCGATGCCATACGACCTATACAAGAAAATCTCGCTTTTCAGAGAAATGGACTTGATGTATTTAGCCTTCATAGGGCTGGAGAGAGTTAAAGACTGAGACATTACCTTCATCTCTTAGGCACAGCCCCACGAGCAAAACATCTACGGGCCCACAACGGCCGCAGTGGGCCCGCGCACATCCGAAGACTTTTGCTTAGGGGGAAAGAGACTAGTCTGCAAGTTTTCAAGACGTATGTTCATATATCATTATATGAGTCATGAATCGAAACTGTGGAATGATTAATCCTGATATGTTCTCTTTAGTAAGGAGTTGATATTATATACTCCAAAAATGGAACAAAACAAAACAAAAACAAAATCCAAGGACAAAGTAAAAATTCTAGGGCAAATGCTTGAACCCTATTTTACAGTTTTACCGTGTTCCAACTTGCTGGACGAGTCCAGCTCTTCAACTGCAGTTCTCCGGTCGTTGGCAATATCACGTCCAAAATAGCCCGCATCACGTCCAGCGTGACCTCCGTCGCGTCCCCTGTTACGCACGTACAGGTCCTCGGCTTCTCTCGTCTGTCGTGACTCCGTGACCCTTCTCGTCTGTGTTGTCCTGCTCTCCCACTCCTCTCGGACGTTTCCGTCACCGTTCGTAGCAGCCGAAGCGGAAGTTGCCGAGCGGTTCCGATAATAGTCGATTCTTCCCGAGTCCCGGTCAGCTCCGTCCAGCCAGTCGTCAACGCCCATGAGGATACCGGCCGAATGACCAGAACGACTCCTATGATTACCGAGTTTTGCCGATCGTGTCAGCGAAGTTTCTCCGTTAAGTCCTGAAGACCAGTTATTCTGTCCGAGCTTTGCCGAACGGTTTACGAGTCCTGACGAAGTGTCTCCGATGTAGCCCCAGTTGTTGTGGCCGAACTTTCCCGAGCGGTTGCCGAGTCCTGCCGAGGCATCTCCGTTGACTCCCGACCAGCTCCTGTGGGTTCCGAACTGTCCCAAGCTTAGGCCGAGATCTCCGTCCTCAACCATCTCCCTAACATGGACAATAATATAAGATGTGCTGGTCTGTGTTTTTTTACCTTACGGCCTATGGCCGTAAGGTCCCAAAACACAGAGCGGAACATAAGTGATTAATCGTAAAAATCAACATTCCAGTCTGATTATACATGTGCTAAACAAATTCACTTGCACCGTATTACTCAGCTCATTGGTGTGAACATACATAAATAGTATATATTATTTCGTTTATCTGGTTAATATACAAAACAAGTGTGTGGCAACAAATCAGTATTGCTTACATAATGCATTATTTAAAGTTCATTTCCATTTAATCATGATATTACTCATTTCACACTAGTGTGAGCATACGTATAGTACAGTTTATTTCTTTTATCTGGTTAACATACAAAACAAGTTTGCAAGAGAATTGGCAACAACTCAATATTCCCCAGTGTCTTCGGACCCACGGCGGCCTTAGTGGGCCCGAATGCCTTTTCTTACTGCGTTGCTTATAGAAAGCATTACTTAACTCATTCTACCCCAACACCAAAATCCCCAAATTTTGTCGTTGTTCTCTGAAGACTGCATTGCAGTGCAGGACACAGATCGATCATGATAGTTCAAGGGTGATGCCGGAATAGCTGGCATCACCCTTGAAGTATCACGATCGATCCTTATCTTGCTGTGGTGTGTCTGGGGTAGAATGAGTTAAAGCATTGTTAATACTTACCCCTTGGAGGCATCCATCCAGGCTCTCGGAAGTTTGAGGTCACTGAAAAGACAGTCACTCATCATTATGACTATAAAGGTGTACAGTGCCGGTCATATTGTATTACTATGACCTCAGACTAGCAGCAACTCTAGCAGAAATACACTGATGTACAGTATTTATTTCCTCTAGTCACAGTGACATACGAAATCCCGACCAAACTAAGGTGACTGCCAATCGTGTAAACTGCAGAGAAGAACCCGAACGAAGAAAGAAACACGCTTAGAAAATACGGTTACAACATAAGTTATTAATATTTCGGGTTTTAAATTGTGTAACTGTTTGTATGTCTATTTTCAATTTTTTGTTGTTGAAAATAGACATACAAACAATTACACACTTTGGAGCTTATATTTTCTTGATGATCGAGAAGATGCAACTGAAAGTGTGACGTAAAACAATACATAAAAAACTGAAAGTGCGTAATCAAAGAAATTAACGCAAAGTGACGTCAACTAAATGCGTCAGAAAGACAGTGAAACACAACACACTAAAAAGGTACACCGCAAGCTGGAATTAAGTAATACGTTTTCACAGTGTCAACCTGTGATACATTTTTCCACAGGATTCCTACCCCACCGACACGTATACTAACGAGCCAAAAAAAAAAAAAAAGCGACATTTTTTTGAATCATCGGAAACATTCAAGTGTTTCCGATGATTCCAAAGATGACGCATTTATTTTGCTCGTCAGTATACTAACTTACACAGCTGTGAGGTTGGCCTTGTCTGAGCGTCCGAAAGTTGACATCTCCACAGCTCGAGCAGACGAAGTTCTGAAAATACAAAATATGTGCTGCTCTGTGAAACTGGACCTAACGGCATAGACCGTAGGATTTAAAATAAAAGAAAACCACAATAGTGTACTTTATTACATGTCACATTTCTTGTGCTGGTGACAGCCCGTCAGTATACATTTTGATGTCACAACATGAACTTAAGGAGTCTTACGTAAAGCTGTACGTATTTTGTACAGTATAACTATAGCTCAACAAGCAAACGAGCAGACAGACAGACAGACAGACAGACAGACAGACAGACAGACAGACAGACAAGCAAACAAACAAACAAACAACAATAACAGCCGCAGCAACAACGACAACGACGACGACAATAACAACAACAAACAACAGCAGCAGCAGCAACACCACAACCACCACCACCAACAACAACAACACACCATCAGAACTGTCAACATATAGGACAATAGACGTTACTCAGAAATCGAGAGTAGGTGAAAACTGCACATGTTTCGATGAAAACAGTGGATTAAAAGCCCGGACAAACATGCGATACCGCATGTTTCAAAGTTGTCAAGGTTTTTAACCCAATCAGCCCCGACGCACTGCAACAGGAGATGAGTCGACCATGATAATTCAAAGGTAGTACCAGATTAGTCAAGCTTGAATTATCATGGTCGATTCGTTTCCGGCAGCTGGTGCATAGTCGTTAGGCAAATACGGCCGTCCGGCTGAATGAGTTAATCCACAGTTTGCTTAAGTGACACGAGCTGTTTGACCTACTTCTGTGTTTTGGCCTACGTCTGATCACCCTTACACCTCACCCCATCTTTTTCTTCTCATCCTTCCCTTTGCCACAGCAGGCAGCTGCCGGCCCGCAGCACAGCCCGCCGGGACACAGCAGGCACAGCAGCAGGAACAGCAGGAACAGGAACGCCGCTAGAGCTATCAGGGACGCAGCCAGGATAGACAACTCCTCCCAGTTCAACCCGCCAAGGATCCTCGTTGGCGCGGCGGGTAGTCCACTCAGGATCACTTTCATGTTTTGATTCAAACACGTGTCGCAGTTTTTTCAAAGTGTTTTTTAAAAAAATATATTACATACATATAGATGAAAATAAAAATGAATTACTTGGGACCAAGCCAACCAAACCAAACACTCAAAATTCTCATTTTGACGATTTTGTTGTTTTCGCACTATAAGACAAAAAAAAAAAAAAAAAAAAAAAAAGAGAGAGAGAGAAGTATACTGACGAGCAAAAGAAATGCGACATTTTTGGAGTTATCGGAAACACTTTACAAAAATGTCGCATTTATTTAGTGTTTCAGGTGATTAAAAAATGTCGCATTTCTTTTCCTCCTCAGTATATATACGTGATTCTGGTCAATAAACGTTTTATGTTGGAGGAAATCCAGACAGGAAAGCGTTTGAATGCATAGAACGTCCCAACAAATAAAGAGACAAACTTAGAAATGACAGTTAGAATACATCTTATTAATTTTTATGGTATTAAAAATATACTTGGAGCGCACACAGTTTTCTCAAATATCTCCGCAAAGAAACACTTTTCTGTACCACTTTAACTCATTCTACCCCAGACACACCACAGCAAAATAAGGATCGAACATGATAGTTCAAGGGTGATGCCAGAATAGCTTGGCGCCTATGGGCGCCAAGCTATTCTGGCATCACCCTTGAACTATCATGGTCGATCTGTGTCCTGCACTAGAGTGCATTCTTCAGAGGACAACGGCAAAATTTGGCGATTTCGGTCTTGGGGTAGAATGAGTTAAGAACAAATATCATTTAGTGCCAGTTGACCTAATATAGGATTTGTTTTTTAATATTTTTTAGTTTTTTTTAAATTAAAAAAACCTGAACTCCTAAGATTTGTTGATTTTGCTGCACAGTCGTACACATTTGGAACAAGCCGTTTTTAACACCCTAATAGAACCCCGGGTGGAAATGGCCAGATTTCAATGTCGAGGTCAAGCATGCAGACTTCATATATGCCTTCGCTGTTTAAGGTTTAATAAGCTTGGTCAGCTTACTCATTCACGTGAAAATAGAACATTCTTATAGTGAGGTGAATATATCTGGGGCACATTTAGGGATGTAAAATCAGTAATTTAATGAAATAAATCCGTTTTCCAAAAGTACAGTAGAACTGGCACATTGTTCGAGTTTCTTAAAAGTAAATCGTATTTAGGTCAACTGACACATTTGTTCTAAGATTGGTATAGAAAAGTGGTTCTTTGCGGAGATATTTGGGAAAAAACGTTGTGCGCTCCGATGTCAGACGACCTTAACCCTTTTAACCCCAAGGTCCCATTTCTCAAATTTTGGAGGTATTGCTCCTCTATTTATCACTCCCCTGCTCAAACTCCTTCACTGGCTTCCCATCCCACAACGCATCCAATACAAGATTCTGTCTCTTTGCTACAAATCCCTGAACAACTGCGCTCCTGCCTATCTCTCCAACTTACTTCACCCCTACACTCCTTCCCGCTCCCTCCGCTCCGCCTCCGACCCTCTCCGCCTCCATATCCCCCGGACCAAACTCAGCACTTTCGTCCCCCGCTCCTTCTCAGTATACGGTCCATACACCTGGAACACTCCCACTCTCTCTCCGTCAGAAACACTCTCTCTCCTCCTTTCAGTCCGCCCTCAAAACTCACCTCTTTCAACAGTTCTAGCACTATATCACCACACTCCCCACCCCAAGCTGACTGTCTTAATGTATCTCACTATTTGTGGTACGTGAGTCGTTGTCTAAAGCGTGCTCATGCGTGCGCGAGTTGTGAGTGCGCGCTTAGAGTTATAATTATAATAAGATAAGCGCATTATAAATACCGTAATTATTATTATTATTAGTCGCAGGAGATGATAATTGAAGAGTAGTGCCAGATTAGCCTGGCGCCTGAAGGCGCCAAGCTAATCTGGCACTACTTTTCAAGTTATCACGGTCAAGCCATCTCCTGCCGTAGGGATCCGGGACTAAAAGGGTTAATATTATACTTATCTTTCCATGATCGGAGGTGTCATTTCCCATGACGACAAGATAAGTTGCAAATTGTGCACTTCTTTGAATGTCTATTTTTAAAACGGAATTTAACTGGAAATATTAATAAATTATGTCGTGATTGTCTTTTTAGGCTTGTTTCGTTCTTTGTTGGGACGTTCTCTGCTTTTAACATGCTTGGCAGTAACATTTTTTGGTCTGGATTTCACGGGCAGTTAACTGTCCCAAAACACCGAGACGGACGACTGGTGATACACGTGATAAAACTCATTAAACACCAAAAGAAAAAAGCAAACGACAGATATAAAACCCAATTACCCATACCTAAGAGGTATAGATCCGCATGAGCCCCCGCAATTGCGGGAGCTCATGAGGTTCTATGCCTCTTGCTGAGACAAATGTGCATGAATGCTCCCGGCTGGACTGTTGTGGCCTTTGGTTGTTCAAAGAACAAAGATTTCAGAAACAGAATGTAGTCCTGTGGCAAGGAAGGGGTTAAACTCACACGGAAAACAAAGGAATAGCCAGACCGACCAATCAAACCCATTACGAATATAAATAACTCATTCGAGACGTGCCGCCTCCGGTTACGGGGCATAAGCCGCGTATCCGGAGGCGACATGTTTCAAATGAGTTAAACAACAAACAAAAGTAAGTATTACATTGTATTAATGTATGCGGTATATGAATAAATGTTGCTGTTATAAAGCAAAAGCCGGTAGTCCATGATGAGCATATAGCTTTTCTCAAGAATGGACACAAGCTGGTTTTTGCCACATAAGGGCAGAACGATAGAACTTACACCATGGTAAATCCTTGCAAAAGCAGTATGGTGATGTCACCCAATGATCCACTGAAAATCACAAGATAATATACATAATGTATGATATTTACTAACTGAACTTTTTTTGTTTTTTATTAAGTAATAATACAGAAGAAATTAAAGGAATAAATCTAATCATTATGCAGAACGAATTTAAGAAATAATTGTAATAATTCTAGTTGATAAATCATTTATATTTTAAAGAAATCCCAGGACGCGATAAACGCGATACGTGATACTATGCAGGGGCGGATCTGGGTGGGTGGGGGGAATCCTAGGGGTTCCGGACAAACAAACAATTGCCGTTTAAAATGCTATAACAAAGTCCCTGTTTGGACCCCCCCACCCCCACCCCCATTATATCTTTTGGCGAGTTTCGACACACACACACACACACACACACACACACGCTACCCCTCTCCCCTCCTCCCCCCCCCCCCCCCCCCCCGCCGTCCCCGCCCCCCTTTGTTTAAATTTTCGGCCACTGGAAGAAGGTCTAGCGTCGGGGAGACCTTTTGTGTCAGATTGAAGGTTCCAAACAATTGAGGTAACTGATCCGCCCCTACTATATATGAACATTGTAACGAGTTACAATACTTACATTTAGAAGTCATGTTTACTTGTCGGTGTTTCACTGGTTTTGTTTGTCCAAATCTGCGAAGTAACGATATACAACACAGTACAAATAATTGTATTACAAACCAAATAGGTGAGGCTAGCGCTGGTAGAGCAGTACACATACCAAGAGGGATTACTCAGTGCTGGACATACAAACAATTAGATCCCTTGCTCCCTCCTATCAGGCACCCAATTGCCAGCCAACAGAAAAATACGCAGGTAAAGAACAAGACATAGGATGTATATGATCGTTGTGTTCTTTACCTGTGTATTTTTCTGTGGCCTGGCAACTGGGCGCCTGATAGGCGAGGGCAGAGGATCTAACTGTAAGTACAAATAATTTTTTTACAGTGAAAATCTCGCTTGTCACACAAAATGGACTTTCCTGACTTGTGCCTCAAATACAACAGAAGAATGGCGAGTATGGACCAAGGGAGGTAATCCGTATTCAGAATATGCTAGCTTATGAAGAGACGTTGCGGTATTGTTCGTGAGAGGTAATATATACTGACGAGCAAAAGAAATACATTTTGGGAATCATGGGAAACACTAATGTGTTTACGATGATTACAAAAATGTCGCATTTCTTTTTCTCATCAGTATACATGAAGTGTAGAAGACAATGGAAGTTTTGTAGCAAGCTTTGTAACAAGTTAAACACAACAAAAGTTACCCTTGTGACTAATAATAATAATAGTAATACCCCCCTCTCTAACCCCCCCCCCCACCCCCCCACCCCCCCCCCAAAAAAAAAAAAAAAAAAAAAAAAAAAAGGAAAAAGAAAAAGAAAAAAACTACCACCGCCACCAACAACAAAAACACAAAAAACCAACAACAAACAAACAAACAAACAAACAAACAAACAAACAAACAAACAAACAAACAAACAAACAAACAAACAAACAAACAAACACAAAAAATCAAACAAACAAACAAACACCATACTTGGCGTACTACGTACTTACTAGCCTTCTTTTCCCATAGTTGAACATTAACCGACGAAGGTTAAGGTATTCCGAGTATGGTGTTGGGTGTTCTTTTCATCTTAACAAATGTTACCATATGAAATTAGTGAAGCTATGCTATGGTTTAAAACGCGAAGATGGTTGATGCATTTTAACTGATACGATACGATACGATACGATACGATACGATACGATACGATACGATACGATACGAATACCTTTATTGTCCCAAGATTGGAAATTTGTTTGCAGCGGAATTTTCAAAACAGACGTAAAAACAAATGTGAACATAAAACAAATAAATACATTTGACTGACTAGAACACACCGACATATTACAGCGAGTATATGCACGTTTATTACATCACAACCATCTGTAATGTTAATTTTCACCTAGAAAGAAAACGTGCTTAAAATCCGAGACGAGATACAGAAGAAAACCCCACTGGCTTCAAAATCTGATTCTAAAAAAAACAAAAAGGTCTTTATCAGTGACTAAACATATGATTATGAGAGGAAAGACTTCTTTTAAACACTTCGGCTTCCCGTACCTCGACAAAACGCGCTAGCGACAGCCAAAGAGTGAAACACGCTTACCCAACCTTACTTTCATATCGTTCTCTTCGCTTTTCTGTTGCAATCGCGTCTTACCTTCAAGTTTCATCGCCTCGGTGTCGTGCAGAATCCAGCGCACACTGACGACGCTCATGAATCCAAAGCTACACCTTTGCTTTGCCCAATGCGCAAAAAGCCGTCGGGCCGACGTCGTCCGCCGTTGGCCCGCACACGGCCGTGCGCGGATCAACGGCGGCCTACGTCGGCCCGATGGCCTTTGCGCACTGGGTACCTTGCCCAGTCGACTAAAAAGTTGACCAGCAAGTTCGCGTAATTATCGTGTTCACAACTACCTGACGATGCTCGGAAGCATTAAAGCGATCTGCTCCAGGGCGGGTTTTGTTTGCTGAAGTTCACCGATTCACCGATTCAACGGGTTCTCAATGTTGTCTTGCCTCACGAAGACTTTTCTACCCATCTTGTCACAGTTCATGTGATTAGGCACATGTAACGTAACAAAAAAAACCAAAAAAACCCGAACAGATCACACACACACACACACACACACACACACACACACACACACACACACACACACACACACACACACACACACACACACACACACACACACACACACACACACACACACGCACACACAAATAAACCTGAAGATTTTTCAGAACAGTAATATAAACACATAAGGACCGCATACAATACAAATACAACATGAATACGAAATAAATGAAATCATAAAACTGATAATAAACTGTGTTTAACGCGATTTATTTGACGTGTGCTTTTGAGAGAGAGAGAGAGAGAGAGAGAGAGAGAGAGAGAGAGAGAGAGAGAGAGAGAGAGAGAGAGAGAGAGAGAGAGAGAGAGAGAGAGAGAGAGAGAGAGAGAGAGAGAGAGAAAATGAAATGAAATGAAACTTTATTTCTGAACGGAAGAAGCAGTTAGCACATGTGCCATTTTTCACGCTTGCCGTTGCTAAACTACAAAGGTACAAATCTGCTAAAGGTACAAAGCTACTAAGATAACATGAAAGTGCACATAATATAATAAGTCGTGCAAAAAGAGATGGATAAGGCAAAATGGAGGGCACCAATTATGATTACTAACAATGTGAACGGGGAAAAAAAAAAAAAAAAAAAAAAAAAAAAAAAAAAAAAAAAAAAAGAGATAGTCTTTAAAATTCCTTCTTTCACTGAAATCAAACACGCGCGCACGCTCGCGCCGCATGCTCTCACACACATACACACACACACACACACACACACGCACGCGCGCGCGCGCGCACACACCCATATACACGCACGTGCGCGCGGAGGTTAATATCAAGGCTTTAGGCGATGGAGATACCCGAACCAGTGAATGAGCTGTTAGATAGCAGGTACTTGAAGAGGCTTTCCTTGAAAGAGGGGAGTGAACCAGTGTGTGTTATGTGCGCTGGCAGTTTATTCCAAAACGAGGCGCCCGAGAAAGCAAGGGCGGTTTTAAATAAATCTATCCTCGGGCGTGGTGTGATGAAGTTTCGCCTTGATGTTGAATAGCCTGAAGCCACCTTGGTGAAGAGATTACACAAGTATTCTGGGTGGATTTCATTCCAGATTTTATACATGACTACCCCTTTGTTAAAGAGATGGTGCTTGTCAAGAGGAAGCATTTTTAGTTTTTCAAATTTTTGGTCAGTAGAAAGAGCTGGATCAGGCAGGATCTGCTTCACTGCCCTGCGATGCAAGGAGTTAAGCCTCTTCATGTGTATGTCACCACTGCCGTCCCATGTCGTGGAGGCATAATCGATGTGGGATTTGACATGGGCATTGTAAAATAGTTTGCAAGTGTCGACATCAATAAGATATTTTAGCTTAGACAGCATAAAACACATTTCTGGACACAGTTTTACAAACAACATTGATGTGAGATTGCCATTTCATCTGGTTATCAACAATAACTCCAAGTAGGCGATGTTCAGTTACTTGTGTAATGGTGTGGTCTTGGATTTCCAGGCTAAGCGAAAGTGGCTTGAGCTGATGCTTCTGACGGGTTGCTATCGTCATACATTCGGTTTTGGTGGGATTAAGGATCATTGCATTATTTTCACACCATTTGGAAATTTCACTCAGTCCCTGTTGCAAACGATCATTTAAAGACTCCAGACACTTATCGGGGGTGTGGATTGTTGCGTCATCGGCAAACAAGTCACATTCAATTCTGTCATTCGTGAAGTGTAGTGGCAGATCATTGATAAATATGCAAAAGAGAAGAGGTCCCAGGACAGAGCCCTGGGGCACTCCTCTTGTTACTAAACCACTTGAAGAGTAAGATCCATTGGCTATCACGCGCTGCTGTCTGTCTGTAAGAGAGAGAGAGAGAGAGAGAGAGAGAGAGAGAGAGAGAGAGAGAGAGAGAGAGAGAGAGAGAGAGAGAGAGAGAGAGAGAGAGAGAGAGAGAGAGAGAGAAATGAAAATGAAATGAAATGAAATGAAACTTTATTGAAATGAAACTTTATTTCTGAACGGAAGAAGCAGTTTTTCACGCTTGCCGTTGCTAATCTACAAAGGTACAACGCTGCTAAAGGTACAAAGCTACTAACATACAAAGGTACAAAGCTACTAAGATACAGGTGCACATAATATAACAAGTCGTTCAAAAAAGATGGATAAGGCAAAATGGAGGGCACCAATTATGATCGCTAATAATGTGAATGGCAAAAAAAAAGAAGAAGATTCTTTAAAATTCATCTTTCACTGAAATCAAACACACGCGCACGCTCTCGCCGCACCCCCCCCCCCCACACACACACACATACACACACACACTCGCGCACGCACGCACGCGCGCGCGCGCACACACACATACACGCACACGTGCGCGCGGAGGTTAATATCAAGGCTTTAGGCGATGGGGATACCCGAACCAGTGAATGAGCTGTTAGATAGCAGGTACTTGAAGCGGCTTTCCTTGAAAGAGGGGAGTGAACCAGTGTATGTTATGTGCGCTGGCAGTTTATTCCTAAACGAGTCGCCCGAGAATGAGAGGGTGGTTTTAAATAAATCTACCCTCGGACGTGGTGTGATGAAGTTACGCCTTAATGTTGAATAGCCTGAAGCTGCCTTGGTAAAGAGCTTACACAGGTATTCTGGGTGGATTTCATTCCAGATTTTATACATGACTACCCCTTTGTTAAAGAGATGGTGCCTTTCGAGAGGAAGCATCTTTAGTTTTTCAAATTTTTGGTCAGTAAAAAGGGCTGGATCAGGCAGGATCTGCTTCACTACCCTGCGATGCAAGGAGTTAAGCCTCTTCAAGTGTATGTCACCGCTGCCGTCCCATGTCGTGGAGGCATAATCGATGTGGGATTTGACATGGGCATTGTAAAATAGTTTGCGAGCGTCGACATCAATAAGATATTTTAGCTTAGACAGCATAAAAACATTTCTGGACACAGTTTTACAGACAGCATTGATGTGAGATTGCCATTTCATCTGGTTATCAACAATAACTCCAAGTAGGCGATGTTCAGTTACTTGTGTAATGGTGTGGTCTTGGATTTCCAGGCTAAGCGAAAGTGGCTTGAGCTGATGCTTCTGACGGGTTGCTATCGTCATACATTCGATTTTGGTGGGATTAAGGATCATTGCATTATTTTCACACCATTTTGAAATTTCGCTCAGTCCCTGTTGCAAACGACCATTTAAAGACTCAAGACACTTATCCGGGGGTGTGGATTGTTGCGTCATCGGCAAACAAGTCACATGCAATTCTGTCATTCGTGAAATGTAGTGTCAGGTCATTGATAAATATGCAAAAGAGAAGAGGTCCCAGGACAGAGCTCTGGGGCACTCCTCTTGTTACTAAACCACTTGAAGATTAAGATCCATTGACCATCACGCGCTGCTGTCTGTCTGTAAGATAGAAAGCGAAAAACGAGGTTGTTTTCAAGCAATGAATAGATGCCTGAGAACTGGCGTCTGAGGTATGAAAACAGTTACTTGAAAATGAACCATCCAGATATATACTGAGCTTGGAAAGGAGAATGTCATGATCTACCAGGTCGAAAGCTTTCCGAAGGTCTATGAAAACACAGAGAGAGAGAGAGAGAGAGAGAGAGAGAGAGAGAGAGAGAGAGAGAGAGAGAGAGAGAGAGAGAGAGAGAGAGAGAGAGAGAGAGAGAGAGAAAGAGAAAGAGAGAGAGAGAGAGAGAGAGAGAGAGAGAGAGAGAGAGAGAGAGAGAGAGAGGGAGAGAGAGAAAAAAAATTGTTATTTAAACTTGTTTTGTGAGTGGGTCTGCATACATGAATTGGTAACGAATATCTGTCAAAATTGAGCACCCACTCTCCAAAAGAAACAAACAAACAACCCCCCCCCCCCAAACAACATAAGCAACAACCCCAAAACAAAACAAAAACCAAAACAAACGAAACAAGAACAAAAACAAAACTAACAAAACAAAAAAGAAAAACCAACCCAACAACAAACAAAACAAAAACAAAATCCCCCCCCACCACCCTAAACAAAAACCTACCAACCAACCAACCAACCAACCAACCAACCAACCAACCAACCAACCAACCAACCAACCAACCAACCAACCAACCAACCAACCAAACAAACAAACAAACAAACAAACAAACAAACAAACAAACAAACAACAAACAAAAACAACAACAACAACGTAACAGACGTTTACGACTGTCCCTGGCTCGAGTCAGTCGAACTGTCATCCTAAGGAGAAGAAATGCAGAATCGTCTTATATTTTACGACACTCAAACTTTGTAAGTTAAGACAGATCGTATGTCCAGCATTATTGTAAAACACACTGTGAGAAGGAGTTATTGCGAGCCCTCAGCCCTTTATTGCCTAGTGCAGGTCGCTGTAAACGCTTATTCACCACAGTATCTCACTCTGTCCGAGTAGGAGAGATGTAAATTCCCGGAGTTTGACAGACCAGCGCAATTAATGAATTCTCATACACAGGCTCATGAAAACCTAAGCTGCTTGCAGACGACAGGTCTGTGCATGTCGAAGGATTGTTCAGTAACAACATTCGCCCATGTTTCGGAACCTGTTTGAGTCTGCCTAACGAGACGCGGGCGCCTTTTGAAGTGAACGAGTAACTGGTTTGGCTGGCATGCTCGAGGTCAGCATCATCGATCAAGGCAAATTTTAATTAGACGAACATCAGCATCGTCGTGCAGAGAGGGAACGGTGATGGGTAGGGTTGGTGGGTGAGGAGTGGGGGTGGAGGGGACGGGGTAGGACGTCACGTTATGTATTAGTATTAGCATACTTTGTTCGCTTCGAAATAACCGTGCCATTTTTTTCAGTTTACTCAACGACAAGTAGAAAGTGACCTTAACATGACCCCGAAAGCCAACGTGCAGCATTTATGTTAACCCATTCAGCCCTGACGCACTACAGCAGGAGATGGGTCGACCATGATAATTTTTCAAGGGTAGTGCCAGATTGGTTTGGCGTCTGTCGGCGCCAAACAAATCTGGCACTGTCCTTGAATTATCATGGTCGATGCATCTCCTGCAACTGGTGCATAGTCATTAGATGACGCCTCCAAAATTTGGGAAGTACGGTGTGATGAAGCTCTATGCTTGTGCATAGTGCTCACACAGTAGGATTAGTACGGTACGGTTTTTGTTAACGGTTTGTTTGTGCCGGTAGTCCGTGTGGCACTAGACGCACGTGAAATCTGTAGGACATGGTTAGCACGGGATTTTTAGTGAGTTCTGTTTAGTGAGTTCTAGGCGGAAGCTGTGTCTGTCAGAGGTCTAGATCGGTAGTGCGGGCTGTCTTGTCGTATGGAACGGTTGTGTTTGAGATACCTAGCCCGCATTCCAAGACTCTGAAGCCTAGATTTCAGGTATGTTTCTATAAATGTAGTATTGATAGTTGTTTAGTTAAAGACAGTATGCGTTGGTAAGAGTAATGTGGTTGTATAGCGGTGTTCCGGTTTGGTTTAGTTATGTATGTTTAGAATTCGGGGAGTAACCGGTGTTTTTGTATAGTTGTTACCGAGATAGATAAATAAAAGAATGCGAGGTGTGTATGTCTAAGCCGCTATGAAGATAGTACGTGGTTGGTTAAGCATAGTCTTTTCCAGTGTATATAGTAATGTATAGCAAGAGTGTTAGGTTATTGTCTGTTTCAAGATAGTGACAGTAGACAGTTTACGGAAGTAGACAGTTTATGAAGCACGTGTGTGTGTGTGAATGAACGTGTGAGTTATTTGTATCAGCCAGGTTACGTGACGTTTCTCATTTATCCAATATGTGGTGTGTTTAGCAAGTGTTACGTTGGGACTTTTGTTGTCTATTCATAGTTCTTGTAAAGAGTGGAACGACGGACGCCGAGACGTCGAGTCACAGGTGGGACCTACGTGAGGTCATCCCTCCAGCTCTTCACTGAGAGTGAGTCTGACGGGACCAAGACACCCGAGTCAAAGCGAGAACTGCGCAACAGTACGAGAACGAGGACGTCCGTGCCAAAGAGACAGGACGGCAAGAAGAAGCGTACGACGAAGGACTTTCACGCCTAGACGTGAGAAGGACCAACGTAACCAGGCAATAACATCAAACAGGTTGGAGACTGAGAACTAAAACCTAGCCTGGCAAAGATATTGTGATTTGTGTCTGTGTGTGTGTGTGTGTGTGTGTGATAGTAGAGCAGTGTATAGAGTTTGATAGTCTTTAAAGCGTTTCTTTTCTTTTATATTGTATAAAGGTTACTTTAGAAAGAGAGCCCGTGTGTTGTGTTTTACCGCATGAATGCGCCCGTCTGAGTCAGTGGCGGTGTATGCGTCTGTTGCGTGAGAGTCTGTACGTGCGACTGTGGGCAAGTCTGCGTGCGTTACATACGGCCGTCGGGCTGAATGAGTTAAAAAAAGATGACTTGTCTCCGATGTTATTTATAGTGAACGTGTTAAATTGAATCATAACAGCAATGGACATCATCACATGAAACTTTGACCTGATGGAATATCCCTCCACAGTCATAATTTCATCCCAAGCAGTTTCCTCAGCCGTTCAACTTTGAGCCATTTTGCTTTCTCCGCTTAACCCATTCAACCCTGACGCACTACAGCAGCAGATGTATCGACCATGATAATTCAAGTGTTGTGCCAGATCAGCTTGGCGCCTGTCGGCGCCAAGCTAATCTGGCACTGCCCATGAATTATCATGGTCGATCGATCTCCTGCAACAGGTGCATAGTTGTTAGATGACGCCTCCAAAATTTGGGAAATATGTGCGTCGGGCTGAATGAGATAACAGTTTTCATCCAAAATTGTGTATCGGGGTGTATATCAATTTGCCTGTAAATATTCTTCGTTCTCGCACAGCTCTAGGGAAAGTCACTTATTTTGTTTATTGTTAAAAATAGCATTCTGGCATTCTGGCCAATCATCGAAGTCACGTGAATCAACGTTTTACAGACGCAGGTAGACAAATCTGTAGGGAGTCTAGTTATGTATTTGTGTTTTTCGGTGAATTTCGGTGACAATATTTATTTGCGATGTTCGTGATATGCGGTCACAAATTTAAATAAACGATAGTGCCCTGCACTGCAATGGAGTCCTCAGAGGACAACGGCAACATTTGGGGATTTCGATCTTGGGGTACAATGACTTAAGGTACGTTGTTTGAATGTCGCAAAATGAAAGACTTTTATGTTCTTCTTTTATTTTGTACGCAGGAGAGTTTCTTTCGTTTATGCTCAAAAGGCGGTGGTAAAACCCTGGTCTTTTTGCGTCTGTTCACATGGATAGTGAAAAGAAGAGTAGACACGTCTTAATTGAGGCAAGACAACATTCGACAACCCGTTGTATGGGCGATATTTATTAGTTGAAGCCTGCCATGGAACAAATCGCTTCAAACGTCAGGTTAAAATAGAACACTGATGTTTTTGATTGTGTGGTAAAAGAGAAAATAATGAAATACTAATAATGAAAAAAGATGTCCGTGTTGATGTGTCGTTTATTTATTTATTTATTTATTTATTTATTTATTTTTTTTACATCAGACAATCATGCCAATCAAAGTAAAGTTTAATCTCTTGACCACAAAAGTTCTTGTTAAAACATTCGAGTCACGCTGCATCCGGATATTCGGCATTATGCCGCGTATCCGGATGCAGCGCGACTCGAATGAGCGCGACTCGGTGCAGCGCGAATATAATGCGTTAACTGGACAAAGGGAGGTAAACAGGTTTTGATCTCGCATGTAGAGGTAAAAGGGACTGAATCGTTTGCCGAAATACGGGCAAAGGCTGAGTGCGCAAGCAAATGAGTTACTTCCCTGGCTGCATGTTACGTAAATAGTGGGACATTATAAGTTATTGCTCGCAGGGGTCTGCTACACAGACCTTGTAGGCCTGAGGGAAGTCAAAGGAACCATTGTACCCCGAAGGCCGAAGGCCTGAGGGGTACAAAGTTCCTTTGACCTCCCGAAGACCTACAAGGGTCCGTGCAACAAGCCCCTGCTACCAATAACGTATTTGTTTTCATCCCTCCAATGTTTTCGTGAAATAAATCAAGAAGAAACCTTCCGACCTGGATCACGCCAGACATGACTGACGACAAAGGAATATCATCATCATCATCATCAGTCTCTTGCCCGATTTGGGCATTGGGGGGACTGAAAGGCAGCAGCAACAGACAGTGCTTTCCACTGAGTTCTATTTTGGGCGGTGGCAAGCAAGTCTGGCATCTCGCGTTCGGTCCATTCAATTATGTTTGCGAGCCAACTCTTTCTCTGACGAGCTCGCCGGCGGCTTCCTTCGAGAGTGCCTTGGAGGATAGTCTTGGACAGGGTGTTGTGTCGGGTCACGTGGCCAAACCAAGCAAGCTTGCGCCGTTTCACGGTTGCCAGAAGGGGTTCATGTGGGCCCACCAGGGAAGTGACGATGCTCCGTGCATATTCGTTGGTCTTGTGCTCGCGGTACGAGATGCGGAGCAACTTCCTCAGGCACTTGTTCTCAAAGGCCTGGATTTCCTTTTCTGAGTCTGCGAGCAGTGTCCAAGTCTCACAGCCGTAGAGTAGAATAGACACTACGAGGGACTTGTAAAGCCTGTACTTGATGGTGAAGCTGATGGAATTACTTCGCCAGATCCTGTCCAGCCTGGCCATTGCGGATGTTGCTGTACCTATCCTGATGCGGATCTCTGCTGTGCAACTACCGTCTTTGGACAGGGTGGCTCCCAAGTACTTGAAGCTATTGACCTCTTCTAGCTTCTGGCCATTCATGTGGATGTTGCTGCTGCTGTCGCTTGTGGTGTTGATCATCACTTTGCTTTTATCCGTACTGATCTCCATGCCATAAGACCCTGCGCTACTTGAAAGTTTGTCTGTCAGGCTTTGAAGCTCACTATTGCTGCCTGCCATGAGGTCAATGTCGTCTGCGAATCGAAGATTGCACAGGGATCTGCCACCAATAGAGATTGAAGTATGGTGGTCGTGGAGGGTTTCCTGCATGATCTTCTCCAGGAATATGTTGAAAAGGACAGGAGAGAGCAGGCATCCTTGACGGACACCGATCGTCGTCCTGAAGAACTCGCCTGACTGATTGTTAAGTAGAACCGCGCTGCAGGCGTTCTTGTAAAGCGCTTCTATCATTTGGATCAGTCCCTCCTCTATGTTGAACGATCTCATGACTTGCCAGAGTCCGTCGTGCCAGACGCGATCAAATGCTTTCCTGAAATCAATGAAGTTGTGGTAGAGTTCGCGCTGATGCTGCAGATGTTTCTCGATCAGGACGCGGCAGTTGAAAATCTGCTCTGCAGTGCTTCTTCCAACTCTGAAGCCAGCTTGTTCTTCTGCCAGCAGTTCCTCGGCGAAAGTTTTGAGGCGGTTGAGAATGATTCTAAGCATTACTTTGCTAGGGTGACTTATCAGACTGATAGTTCTGTAGTTCTGGCACTGTTTCAGGTTTTTTTTTCCTGGGGGACTTGGGTGGGGTTAGGTATTTTTTAGTTCCCAGGGTCACTCTGGTCAGCCCCACAGGGTGGGTTTTTCTCTCTATTCTGAGGCATGTGTTTCTGTCTATCCTTTGTCCATTCACCTGTATTTGCCTTTTTAAAACTCTCCCTACTGTCTGCACTGCCTGTAGCTCTTGATATTGGATGTGTGTTGCTAAATGGTCTTAGCTTTATTTAGGCCCCACGTGTTAGGTTTATTTAATGTATTTGACCGGCTGGCGACATACATTCAATGTTCTGTTTAGTTTTTTTTTTTTTCACAAGCAGTGCAGGCACGTCCTGAGAAAGCCTTGTTGCTGTCGGGACGTTAAGCAATGTACAATCAATCAATCAATCAGGTTTATTTTCTTGGGGAGCGGGATCACTAGAGACTGTGTCCATTGTATATTCCTTTGGGGGTGTAGAGTGTTCATGGAGAAGTAGTACCTTTGACTTTTCAGCCAGCAGCGCCTCTTGGGGCAGGCGGGAGCACTCCAAAGGAATATACATTTATACAAAAATATATGTATGATGTAATTAAAAATCTTTCATGACGTTGCCGTCCCCAGTAGTGTGCCTGTTGTTTCGAACAACACTATGAAACTTTGTACGTTAGACCGTTTTGATGATCTTTTATAGAACAAAACTGGCATCGAAGACGCGTCAGAAAGAGGGCTACAAAAAGTCGGCCATTTGTCGCTACAAGGGTTTTTGTATCCCGGTCACATGGTACGGTTTGCGCTAAAGTTATTGGTCGTGTGACGTAGGGATGAGAACAAACGTCTTTACAACAGTCCTACGGTTAAACGCGGTGTGAAGAGGTACATAAGGGGGGAGGGGAAGGTGGGGGTGGGGGGAGGGGAAGAGGGGAGAGTAGTACAAATAATTGTGTTATTGTCACGGCTTCACCATAGCGTCGTTTGTTTAATCACGAATCACGAATATTACGATTCAGTTTGTGATTGATAAAACATATGTCACCCATCAAGCCTAACGAAAAAAAAAAAAAGAAAAAAAAAAAAAAAAAATTCACCCCTGAATTACGAGCCACGGTGAATCACGAGCGAAGTGTATGTCAATAGTCATGAAACACAGTAATCAGGTGTCGCGATTTTCACTTATCCCTTTACCCTCTTCTACCCCCCCCCCCCCCTTCTTCGTCTGTATTACTTTTGCGTACATATTTCGTAAATGATTTTAAATTTGTAAAGCGGAGTTTTATAAGTAGCGTCCCACCTATACAAAGGTCCTCGGGCCGACGACGGCCACAGTGGGCCCGCGCACGGCTGTGCGCGGGCCCACTGCGGCCGTCGTCGGCCCGAAGACCTTTTGCTACTGGAGTTGAATGTGCAGCGTATCTAACATATCTTAGGTCAATCCTTAGAACTCAGCCCTACTATAGTCATCGTCAGCATATCCATTTGTAAAAAAAAGGATGATTTTCAATGCAATATAGAGAACATCTCGGTTTTTTTTTTTTTTTTTTTTTTTTTTTTTTTTTTTTTTTTTTAATATATAAAAATGGACACTGACGAGTGCCACGGTAGGGCTGAGCTTAGGCACGCCCTGAGTAAATTTTCGCTGCTGTCTCAATGTTATAGAGATTTTCTCCAGACAACAAGGGGTTATTTGACAGGTAGCAATCCCTCCTGGTATGTTTTACTATAATGTTGCACAAATTGTTTGATTATGAAGTTTAAACGTTGCTAACTGATTCACACGACACAGCATAGCAAGATATGTCTCGGTCGATCTGTCTCCTGAATTGTAATGCAGTCCGAAGAGGATAACTCTAAAATGTGAGTATTTCGTACCTCGGGCACAATGAGTTAAATAAAATAGTACACTTTCATTTCCTTGCTATTTGGGTGTGTAAGGCCAGTACCAGTGACACGTGTGTCTGCTTTCGGACGTAATATCTTTTTCTTGTGTTAAGTTTTTCTTTTACCTTTACTATTTCATGAACTTTGCTATAATTGTTTGTGATTTTGAATGTGATAAATGTATTGTATTCGGTTTGTATTGCATAAGCGCAGACTTGAAGTTCCCTCGGGGGATCATTAAAATATTCTTTTCTTTTTCTTTTAATTTTATCTATCTTATCTATCTATCTATCTATCTATCTATCTATCTATCTATCTATCTATCTATCTATCTATCTATCTATCTATCTATCTATCTATCTATCTATCTATCTATCTATCTATCTATCTATCTATCTATCTATCTATCTATCTATCTATCTATCTATCTATCTATCTATCTATCTATCTATCTACCTACCTACCTACCTAACTACCTAACTACCTATCTACCTATCTATCTATCTATCTATCTATCTATCTATCTATCTATCTATCTATCTATCTATCTATCTATCTATCTATCTATCTATATCCCGTAGTCTTGCCGACCGTTGGGGCACCACTGATGACTTGACAACCAGCTCCCTCCATTCCTCTCTGTTCTCTGGCATTCTCAGCGTATCGCCCAGCTTCAGTCCTGTCCACTCTGAGATATTGTCCTCCCATCTTTTCCTCTGTCTTCCTCTCCTTCGTCCTCCTTGCACAGTGCCTTGCAGGATTGTTTTGGCAAGCCCTGCTGAACGCGTGACATGCCCATACCACTTCAGTTTGCGTTTTCTCACAATGGCTAATAAGTCTTCATAGGGCCCGATGGCTTGCCTGATTCTGCTTCCCACTTCCTCGTTTGTGATGTGATCTCTGTATGAAATGCCAAGCAGCCTTCGAAAACATCTCATTTCAGTGGCTTGTATCCTCCTTTCAAGGTCTGCTGTGAGGGTCCATGACTCGCAGGCATACAAGAACACTGAGATGACTAAGGAGCGCATCAGTCTGATCTTGGAGCAGAGTGTGATGTTTCTGTCCTTCCATAATTATGGTCTTCAATCTTGTCAGTGCTGTTGTTGTCTGCGCAATCCTGGACAGTATTTCTGGTTTTGATCCCTCATCTGTCACAATGGCTCCTAAGTATTTGAATTTCTTATCTGTTTCCAGTTTTTGGCCTCCAACCATGATTTCAGTGCCAATGCCACTGGCGTTATTGGTCATCAGTTTGGTCTTCTCTGCACTGATTTCCATCCCATATGCAATGGCTGTATATCCAGCTTTTCCACCAGCTGAGCTAGCTCCTTCTCTGTTCCTGCAAGGCCATCAATGTGGTCCGCAAAGCGCAAGTTCATGATTGTTCTGCCTCCAATACTGACAGTTCCTTCATGATCTTTCAGAGCGTCCGTCATGATTCTTTCCAGGAAGACGTTGAAAAGAGTAGGTGAGAGCAAGCAGCCTTGTCTGACTCCAACTGTAGTCCTAAACCAATTTCCTATTTTGCCGTTGAAGCAGACTGCGCTAGTGGCCTTGTTGTAAAGGTTTGCTATGACTTTGATCAGGTTGGCATTGATGTTGTATAGCTTCATGGTGGACCAAAGGGCTGCATGCCACACCCTGTCAAACGCTTTCTTAAAATCCACAAAGACATGGTAGAGGTCCTGCTGGTGCTGGAGGTATCTCTCACATAGAACTCGCAGGTTGAAGATCTGCTCAGTTGTGCTGCACCCTGGTCTGAAGCCTGCCTGTTCCTCAGCTATGATTTCCTCTGCCTCTGGCTTCAGCCTGTTCAGTAGGATCTTTAACATGACTTTGCTTGGGTGGGATATAAGACTGATCGTGCGATAGTTCTGGCATTAATGTAAGTTGCCTTTTTTGGGGAGAGTTATTATAAGTGATTGGGTCCATGGTGTGGGCCAATCCCCTGACTGCCAGATTTTATTGCATATTGTTAGTACGGCGCTTATCGTGTCTTCTCCCCCTTCTTGGGCTAGCTCTGCAGGGATGTTGTCTGCTCCTGCTGCCTTCCCTTTTTTTCAGCGACTTCACTGCAGCCTCTACTTCTTCTCGGAGGATGGGATAGTTGCCATTGTTGGTCACGGGTGGGTTGACAAGTATGCCTGGGTCCCCTGCAGCTCGGTGCTTAATCTTAATCTTGATGTTAATCGTAATCTTGATGTTGATGTTGATGATATATATGATATGATATGATATGATATGATATGATATGGGCGGATCACTTAGCTACAGGGGGGGGGGGGGGGATCCAATTTTTTGTTTGGGACCTTCAACCTGATACAAAAGGCCTCCTCGACGTGGGACCGAAAAATCGAACAGCTAGGGGGTGGGGGAGGGGGGGGGTGGGGGGGGGGAGGCTGGGGGGGGGGGGCTGGGGGGGGGGGGGCTGGGGGGAGGGTAGACGCTAGACCTTGCTTCCAGGGGCCGAAAAGTCAAACAGCGGGGCCGGGGGGGGGGGGGGAGGGGGAGGGTAGACGCTAGACCTTGCTTCCAAGGGCCGAAAAGTCAAACAGCGGGGCCGGGGGGGGGGGGGGGGGGGGAGGGTAGACGCTAGACCTTGCTTCCAAGGGCCGAAAAGTCAAACAGCGGGGCCGGGGGGGGGGGGGAGGGGGAGGGTAGACGCTAGACCTTGCTTCCAAGGGCCGAAAAGTCAAACAGCGGGGCCGGGGGGGGGGGGGGGAGGGGGGAGGGTAGACGCTAGACCTTGCTTCCAAGGGCCGGAGAATCGAACGACGGGCTGGGGGGGGGGGGTGGGGCCGGTCAGAGGGAGGGGGGGAGGGGGGAGAGTCCTTGCTTCCAGACACCGAATAATCAAACAACGGGGGCGGGGGGTGGGGGGGGCGGGGGGGGGGGGGCTCGTGCGTGTTAACCGTTCGCGCAAATTTAAAACGAGGGGGGGGGGGGGGACGGGGTCCAAACACCCCCATGAAAGGGACTTTGATGTAGCATTTTAAGGAATTTGGGGTCAGGAGGGGGGGGGGGGGGTCCAGAACCCCTAATGACCCCCCCCTTTCCAGATCCACCCCTGTATGATTTGTTATGTTATGTTATATATTGTTATGTACTGTTATGTTATGTTATATGTTATGATATGATATGTTATGATTTTTATGTTATGTAATGTAATGTTATTTGTTATGCTATCATATGTTGTTATGATTTGTTATGGTATGTTAATATGTAATGTTATGATATATTATGTTATGATTTGTTATGTTATATTGTGCTATGATTTGTTATGTTATGTTGTGTTACGTTACGTTACGTCATGTCATGTCATATCATGCTATGTCATGTCATGTCATGTTACTTTATTTAATGCCTTATAAATTCGTTAGTACCTGCGAATTTTATCAACTACAACCCGCTCTGGAGCAGATCAAAGTACGAACTTATACATTAGTACCGACGCACAAATACGCGTCGATGAGGACGAGATATAGACGCGTCACTGGAGATAGGTGGATCCGCTGACTAACTTCTAACATGCAAAAATGACGTCATCAAACACGTAACACGCGATAATGACGCTATCGCACTCGTAACCTAGCCCCGCCGTCACTTGCCATTGTCAGGGCGTAGCATCCGGTTTGGCCGTCACCTGATTATGTCGCTGTCAGTTGAAAGGCCGAAACAGACAAGCAGCTGTCATTCAGGAGAGCAAGATTGAACGGATGACAGACAGGACGTTTGTGTCAGTTTCATCTCGTGCACAGAGAGTCGCTCCCTTCTGACTGTAGCGTCAGCAAGAGGCATAGATTCTCATGAGCCCCTGCGGCCGCGAAGAACTGCTTTCTTTTATATCCAACTCTACTGATACGAAGGAGTGATTTTAAGGATATAACATTATGTTGGGTATACACCTCAGATCATCTAATGTATGCAGAGCCCGGTGAAGGCAAACTACAACTGAAGCATTTTTTGTGTGAAAAGCTAGATTTTCATTGTAAATACAATAAACATCGCGCTTTTTACAAAAATGGACTAACTCTTTTTTGCCTATACTTGGCAATGTATGTATTGTCCTTGGGGCAACAGAATATGATGTGCCATTACGTTTGGTGCATGAACTGTACACAATATTATTTTAAACGTATTCTCTCATACACATGAGCGCCCACACAAAATCGCACCAGCACAAACACACTAAGATGAATGTGTCGGAAAATAAAGGATTGCTTTGGTTTTCCTGGAGTTTCCACAATCCTCTCTCTTTCTCTCTCTTTCTCCCCCCCCCCCCCCGCCCCCGAACCCTCTCCCCATGCGCAACCTTTGTCAGACGCAAATCAGTTACCTCCCGGGGTGTTGTGTGGTGTGGTGGGGGTCCAACTTTTTTGTCACGTGTTTCGGACCTTCAACCCAATGCGCATTCGAGTGTCGTATGTACAGATAACGCACAGAAGGTTGACCTTACTTTCCAATGGCCGATAAAACAAAAAACATAAAATCGGCAAAGGGAAGGGGGGTGGATGGGAAAGGAGGGCCGGGGGGGGGGGGGGGGGCGGGGGGCGGGTTAGAAGTGGAGTGTGTGTGTGAGTGTGGGGAGGGGGGTTTGTGGGAGGAGTGTAGGGGGGGGGGGGTAGGAGGGTAGGGTAGAGGCGGCAAGCCACGCGTGTGTGAGGACCTTCTGCAACTTCTCACCGCCGATTAAGAATATCGAAAATCGGAGGGGGTGGGGGTGGGAGGTGGGGTGGGAAGGTGGGTGGAAGGGGGCGGGGAGGGTTAAAGGTGTTGCGCATGACCGACGTATGTGACTTCAACACTTCTACCAATAACGGACTTTGTGTGTGTGGAAGCCCTGGATCCACCAGTGTGTGTGTGTGTGTGTGTGTGTGCGGTGTGTGTGTGTGTGTGAGTATGGGAGTGGAGTCATTGTCAGGTTACTTGATATAAAGACGACGTGTGCTGAACTGGATTGTCCTGTATCTAAATGAACAATAGCTAGACCTGTATGTAGCGATTCGTAACGATCTATTACACAAGTGTCTCTGAAAACAGTTACGGCGGTAGTGGGCCTTTGAATCACACATAATAACAAAGACAGGCTTGTGTCACTAATTAATGTCTTTGATTTTCCTCAGGCCTACAAGGAGCCGTGCAGCAATACACTACTACCAATAACGTATTTGTTTTCGTTCCTCCACTATTTTCGTAAAAGAAATCAAGAAGAAATCTTTCGACCTGGATCGCGCCAGACATGACTGACGTAAAAGGAATATATATTTATACATAATAGACTTATAACGTAATTAAAAATCTTTCATGACGTTGCCGTCTCCAGTAACGTGCCTGTTGTTTCGAACAACACTGGGTAACTTTGTATTTTATAACGTTTTGGTGATCTTTTATAGAACAACACTGGCATCGAAGACGCGTCAGAAAGAGGCCGGCTACCAAAAGTCCGCCATTAGTCGCTACAAGTTTTTTTGCAGCTCGGTCATGTGGTACAGTTTGCGCTAAAGAGATTGGTATTGTGACGTAGGGATAAAAACAATTTAAAATATTTTCTGACGTTGCCGTCTCCAGCAGTGTGCCTGTTCTGGCATCCAAGACGCGTCAACAAATCACGGCGTCTACTCCAGCCCTACCAAGGTCAGACGGAGCTATAAGCACAATTTAAAAACTCTAAACCTCTCTCTGAGAACTTCATTTACAGATGACCACGCAAGAGGCATAGATCCTCATGAGCCCCCGCTCATGAGAATCTATGCCTCTTGAAGATGGGCGGCGCTGTTAGCTTACCGTCGGATGAGTCAGACAACCATAAAAAGTCCCTGAGCAGTCACGACTGATTCCTCGAGTCTGGGTTACGTCAACTGTAAGCTACCGCATAAACCTTTCAGCTTAACCCTCTCCCTGCCACTGTGCGTACATTCTCGTTTATGAAATATGTGTTCATTTGACTACCAAACGTGCGACCGTCCAAAAAAAAACATGGATATAAATTGGTCTCGGCAAGAGGCATAGATCCTCATGAGCCCCCGCTGTCGCGGGGGCCCATGAGGATCTATGTCTCTTGCAGTTGGATCGTGTTCACTTTTATTCGGCAGTGAAGGCGTTAACCACATTTCTGCCAGTGGCTCCAAAATGGGTGGCGGAGTGTTATGGTATTGTGTTACGCTGACCCATATTTCACAAAGCGATTTTTTGTCCCCCCCCCCCCCCCCCCCCCCCCCCCCTCCAACCTTCAGGGCGCAAAGGCCATCGGGCCGACATCGGCCACCGCCGCTGGGTCGCGCACAGCCGTGCGCGGGCCAACGGCGGCCGACGTCGGCACGATGACCTTTTTCGCGTTGGGTTGAAAATAGACACTATCTTCAGATGACAACGCTAACAAGCATTTTGAATAGCATTTACGTTTTATACATTTATGACGATACAAATGCAAATGTGTATACAAAATATACAAGAGTCAAAACTAGCGCGAAATCGGCAATGGCTGACTAACAACAGTGGCTGAAACGAAGGAACCAAGGATGATGTCATAGTCGAAGCGTGGTGTGCCACTTCCCTCCCCCCTCCCCTCTCCCCCCCCCCCTGTCCTCCCCCAACCCCCCCCCCCCCCATCCTCTCATTAAACGTTTAGGACTTAACGTGTTTTGTCCACCATGAAGATGATTTCAAAGACTGGAGGGGCACCGAATAGGGTCTGACCCAAGCTGGATTCTGACCCGCGACCTTTTCGACGACAGGGGATGGCGGGGTGGGGTGGGTGGGTCCAGGGATTCCGAGCCACCAACACCGCCTCCCTCAATACCCAAATATACTGAAACATAAACAAATGAAAGGAAATATCAGCCACTGAATAAAGACATAAACAAAACTGAAAGTGCTTTGAGATGTGTCGGACGCATTATATTTAATGGCAAGCAATGCTGTTGTCAAAACTGTACAACCTGGAAGTTGTTCTATCAAGACTTCGTTACAGTGCAGGCATTAGACTGGCCGTGGTAGTTCAAGGGATATGCAAGGACAGCTTGGCAAGGATCGATATATAGATATATATTATATATATTATAGATAAATCGATAGCAAGACTGAAATTGTACCGTGAAATTATAGTTTTGTCACCATTTTCGCAAGTCTTGAAGCGAAAGCGAAACTCATATCACGTTAAATAGAAAATTACGTAAAAACAAACAAACAAACAAACAAACAAGCAAAAAAAAAAAACAAAAAAAAAAAAAAATAAAAAAAAAAAAAAACACGTCATGACAAATGTCCTTTGACAAACCAATGACGCTTATGCTATTTGAGCTATTTTAACCCATTCACTGCCACTGGAAGCAGGCTGTGTTTTTAAAATCACTGTAAATTCAAAGTCAAAGTCGTCCTAGGAACGTTGATGCAACGTGGCTTCAGCAAGAGGCATAGATCCTCATGAGCCCCCGCAACTGCGGGGGTTCATGAGCATCTATACCTCATGCAGATGGTTGGTGTTCACCTTTTCGCGGCAGTGAAGGGACTAAACCTCTCATGGTCAATTCATGCCGTGTTGTAGAGAGTCAGTGCTCAAGCCACGTGTCCGGATGTGGCACGTATCAAATGAATTAACCGTGATAGCGCAGCGTTGTGTTGGGTTATATTCAAAGCAGTTCTTTGATGCGAAGTGACAAAAAAGAAAAAAAAAATCTTCTATAGAAAGGGCAATAAAACACAAATGGTTGGTTGGTTAGTTCGGGTTTAACGTCCACGGCACCGGAGTGATAATGGACGGCCCTGGAGGGCGGGTTATGTGGGAGAGTCACAGCTATTGCCTATAGAGCACCGGCGGCCTGAACACTGATCAATTCGGCCGCACTGCAACCGTGCCACTTTGATTTACCAGGACCATATAACGAACATGCTATCTGAACCTTTTGCGTGTCCGTATCGGTTTTTGCGACAAAAACCGATACGGACACGTGTCAAACACAAATGGCCTTTCTAAGCGTGCTGCTTTCTTTGTATGACATTTCTATGCATTTGTGCGCACTTGGCAGTAGCCTTTTGATATGGATTTGATGACGAGTCGGCCATGTTTGTGCGGTCTTTTCGCTTTACATTTGCGTCTAAGTGATTCTTGAATTAACTCATTCAGCCCGACGCACGTATTTCACAAATTTGGAGGCGTCATCTAACGACTATGAACCTGTTGCAGGAGATGTATCGACCATGATAATTTAAGGGTAGTGCCAGATTAGCTTGGCGCCGACAGGCGCCAAGCTAATCTGGCACTACCCTTAAATTATCATGGTCGACCCATCTCCTGCCGTAGTGCGTCAGCACTGAATGGATTAATGAAAATCGAGTCAGAAATCTTTCACAATGTATCCACGTGGCCACGTTTCATTTTTTTAATTTTTTATCACTTCTAGATCTGAGCCACGCGTGAAATTATCAGCTGGTAAACTCTGGCCGCTCTCCACTTACTAGCAAACTTCAGATTAAATGGCCTATGTAGCCAGAGCCGTACGCGTTTAGGCCGATATAATACAAAAATGCCACCGCGGAAAATAATAGTTTTATTCTTAAAAAAACACAACTTTTTTTCCCGTTGTAACTGTAGCTACTGTTAGTATGTAGACTAACAGTCAAGTTGACATTTGTTGACAAAAAACTATGCTGTTTAAAAAAAATCCCCACCAAATTTCAACGATTGTTTCATTTAAATATGAAACCGTAGCGGTAATTTGCTTTTTACTTCAGCCTCTCTGCCTATTTGAAAAGTAGATTAGATTTCATTAACCCTTCAGGCCCCAGAATTAAACGACTTCCATTCTATCGAATGAAAGTCGTTTAGTACTGGAGCTTAAGGGGTTAAAGTCTAAATTTGCAATGCATCACTCATTCAAGGTTCTTTTTTTCTGGTTCTCTTTATAGTCTCTTTTTCTTGTCAGAACCGCAACACATGAAACAAATAAAGTGCTGCTGCAGTTAAAGAAACTACAGCAAGACGCCTGCAGCTGTTGTCACAATAATGCATTTTCTCTCGCGACATGACCTGTAACGAAACGTCGTCCGTGCAGGTGGTTCTGTGCGCCGTCGAAACCTTTGTGCATATGTCGGAGTACTGTCGCCTGTGCTTGCCGCTGTTGTGCTTGTGGCAACTGGTGACCGCATGCACGAGGGGGTTTGTGCGTTACTCGCTGCCTCTTCTTCCGCACCCGCTTGCTTCTCGTCCCTCTCTTCAAAGTCCGCCGGTACTAGTGTTCTGGAGGCTCTAACTACAGTATTGTCATATGAAATAGAAGTTGCGAATTCGCCGCAGAAGGATGCAGTGCCACTGAGGTGCTCTGTTACTGTTTTATGGTCGGTCGTGTATTTTGTTGGCTGTTTGCGAAACAGTGAAGGGTCCCACGACTGGGTCTGTAACCAAATACGTACACCTAAGTCAGTATCAGCACAAGCTCTTCACACATTGTATATAATGTAGGGAGAGAATTGTGGTATTGACCCATTCACAGCCGAGAAAAATGTAACTACACTCAACTGCAAGAGATATAGATCCTCATGAGCCCCCGCATTTGCGGGGGCTCATGAGGATCTATGCCTCTTGCTAAAACCACTTTGTATCCATGTTGTTTGGGCGGTTGTGGCTTTTGGTCGTTGAATTAACAATATCAGAAATGAAATATGCGTCAACTGGCAGTGAAAGGGTTAAGTATATCCTTGTTATCTTAGAGCGTTGGTCTTATGACAAAAGAGTTATTAGAACCGTTTGCATGCTCTGATAGTTTGACAACTGCCGTGCAGTAGCAAAAATCATGGTCCTCTGGCCATCGTGAATGCAATCAAACAGGTGCAGGCTATGTTCTGTCTGCCTGGCAGTGAGCTTATCCTGTATGCCGAAGCCTGGTCTTGTGTAGTGAGAGAGAGACGGAGAGAGTCGGGCAGGGAAGAGTTTTAACAATCGGCGAGACCACAGCGGTCACTCATTGGGGGAGGAGTTCCAGGGATTCGCTTCCCCCACCTCCCCCCTCCCCAACCTTCCAGAAAAAAAAATCCGGCTGGCGTTGAGCGGATGTAATAAGTCCTCATACACGTATACCTCGCAAACCCAACCCCACTTCCTCCCCCCCCCCCTCCTCCACACCTCCATCCCCCGCTTTTTGATTTTTCAGCCCATGGCAAAACCAGGTCTGCTACTGAACGCCACCCGTCTCAGGTTAAAGGTCCCAACCAAAATGTTGATTACTTCCCGCCAATAGTACGCTCTGTTGGCAAGAGTAGCGACCGGAATTCGGAAGAAGAAGAATAGCACGAGTGTTACGTGGTGGAGTTGTAGTCGTAGTATGATAAACACACCAGACGCACACACGTAGAGTTCTTTTTAAATAACCCCGTTCAGCTGCAATCCGTCACACGTGGCTTAAGGATGTAGACAATACTGGAGTAACAGTTCCAACAATATTTAATTCAGCGATGCGATATCCACACAGTAATGCACTTTCAAATGCACAAACTACTGATACAAAGTCTCTTCTGCAATGTCCACACTGCGACACAAAGTTTCTCATACACAGTCTCTTCCAATAAACTACGTGTCTCTACAACTGACAAAGCAAGACAATGTACGACCGGGCTTTCCCAGCGCCCTCCTTATATATACTACGAAATTCCCGAATCGTCTACGGAAATCATACTACGCAACCAATCAGAACGAAACACGCAGCCGAAGCTCATTAACATGAACTTTCCAGAAAAAAAACTATAACAGGCTACAAAAACTCGGCTGCTCACTTCAGCTCTAAATTCTAGCGTATATTTAAGTCACATAAAAGTATGGTATCCCTATCACCACGTTCCATGATAGCTCAAAAAGGTACGAGAACATTCCCAAAACAAAATAAAAGCTGCTCAATTCATGCCCCCCCACCCGGGTCTGCCCTGGGGGACTTGGGTGGGGTTAGGTACTTTTTAGTTCCCAGGGTCACCCTGGTCAGCCCCACAGGGTGAGTTTTTCTCTCTATTCTGGGGCATGTGTTTCTGTCTACCCGAGGTCCATTCACCTGTATTTGCCTTTTTAAAACTCTCCCTACTGTCTGCACTGCCTGTAGCCCTTGATATTGGATGTGTGTTGCTAAATGGTCTTAGCTTTATTTAGGCCCCATGTGTTAGGTTTATTTAATGTATTTGACCGGCTGGCGACATACATTCAATGTTCTGTTTAGTTGTTTATTTTTCACAAGCAGTGCAGGCACGTCCTGAGAAAGCCTTGTTGCTGTCGGGACGTTAAGCAATGTACAATCAATCAATCAATCAATGCTCAATTCATGCGCACAGGAAAACATAAAGTAGCGAAAATGTTGTGATGCCAACTAACCGACGTGACACTTACGAGGCCACTAGACAGTGCAACCTTTCCAGAACGCACCGGACTAAACACAACAAAACGAAATCGGCTCTACTCACGAACAAAAGAAAATCTTACTAAACAAGCACGTGAATCGTAACCGTGATAGCTCAAATAAACACCGGATCGTTACCTACGAACAACACATGTACGCTCTCACAGGATAACACAACCACAATCGTAACATTACCCCCCTCTTAAGAATGAAATTTCACAAAATTTCTTCTCAAATTTCAAAAATACGGTTGTGGCTGTGTAAACCTACACAAAACCCTAAACAAATATAATTTCACATCAAAAATCAAATTAAAATAAACGTCTCACAGTTCCTGTAAACAGTCCTGAGCATCGAAATGTTTCATACACAATGTTCTGGACACAGAAATGTTCATTTAAACTGCTCTGCTCAGGTAATCTGCTCCAAAATTCTGCGAATCCTTAAATTAAACTAAAAAATAATGTCAAAGTTTGTTTCAGGAACATCACCAAATCATAAGTTACAGTTCACAGTTCAAACAGTTATTGGTCCTGGGTCAGGTGTAAACCGATGCTCGAACTCTTGAGTCAGGACGCGCAGTTCTTCACAATGAGTCTGGGTCAGATTCTGACCGAACTGAATATCTTCTACATCCTCTTTGTGTCGGAGTTCATTAAGGTCAAACAGGTTCTCGTCGTCTAGTCTTTCGTCATCAGCAAGACGCACCGATGCGGCCATTTGTGTTTTGTCTTGACGACCTCTCGCAATATACTTCTTCAGCAAATTAGCATGGTAAGTTTTCACCTTGTTGTTGACATTGACTCTGTAGTCGTTGATGCCAACCACCGTGTCGACAACGTATGGTCCCTTCCACTGCATCAGAAGTTTGTTGTTGTCGGTAGAAAGAAGAACCAATACTCGGTCACCTGGCTGGAATCGTCGAGGTTTTGCCTTACGATCATAGTAATGCTTCCCTTTGTTCTGCGCCTTCCCTATTTCTTCTCGAGCCATCCTGAGGGTATCTTCCAGCTTCTCTCTCAGGCCGAAGACGTACTGGTAGCTGTTTTTCACCTCAGGTGCGTCGATATCCTTGGTCCACAGCTCCTTCAGGATGTGCATGGGCCCCCTTACCGTCCTACCGTACAGTAATTCAAAAGGGGAAAACCCTGTCGAATCCTGAGGAACTTCACGGTATGCGAAGAGCAAGGCATTGATGTATCTATGCCACAACCTTGGCTGCTCAACGCACAGTTTCTTCAACATAGCCTTCAAAGTTCCATTAAACTTTTCAACCAGCCCATTACACATGGGGTGATAAGGGGTGGTAGTAAGATGTCGGATGCTCAATAGCCGGCTGACTTCCTCCATGCAGTCTGAGACGAACTGAGTTCCTAGGTCACTCAGGATCTCTTCAGGAATTCCTAAACGGCTGAACATGTCGACGAGCGCCTCTGCTACTTTTGGAGTGTCGATCTTTTTCAATGGTATGGCTTCAGGATAACGTGTAGCGTAGTCCACCAGGGTCAAAATGTATCGATGACCATCTTCACTCGGAGGAGATAATTATTGGCCCCACAAGGTCAACAGCTACCCGCTTGAAAGGCATATCGATCAATGGCATTTTCTCTAGAGGAACCTTGGGCACCTTTCCCTTGGAGATTGTCTTCTGGCATATGTCGCACGATCTGCAGAATCGGGTGACGTCGCCTCCCATATCAGGCCAGTAGAAGACAGCTCGGATTCTATCGAGCGTCTTGTTGATTCCCAAATGTCCTCCCAATATGGAATCATGTGCCAATGTCATCACCTGCATTCTCAAAGGTTCAGGAACTACTACTTGACGCACAGGTTTATCTCCATTGCTGTCGAATATCCGGTACAGGATATCTTTTCTGGTCTCGAAGGTTATCTCTTTTCCCTTACGCGTTACGGGCTCGGTCTGACCCCGGAACTTTTCAAGCGTGGTGTCGGCTCTCTGTAGCTCCACCAGCCTTTCTTTATTCACCACTGCTGCTTCCGTGTTGTCCGCCACTTTAAGAGGGATGGTCTGATGACTCTTCTTTGCTTGACTTCTCGTGGTAACAGAACATATTTCAGGTCTCCATTCTGGATCTGGATCGTCTGCGTTTCTGTCACCATCAATGTTTCCGATGATGAGGTCGTAGACTGGCGTCTTCACGCACAATGCCTTCACCTCTCCTGTCAAGTATGGGGTGTCGACACTGACTTTGGCAAGGGCGATAATCCTTACAGTTCCGTCAGCCAAAATGAGGGTGGTCCACTCCTGTAGCTTCTGGTCTTCAGCTACTAGGTCCTCTCTCACGATGATGCAGCTACAACCAGTGTCTCTCAACACTCTCACTGGTGTGTCGCCGACGAATCCTGACACCACCGGCATGTTCGGCACTTCATTCTCAGGCAGCGCGATGTTTGAGACTGGTAAAAATGTAGCCCCATCTCCTACTGGGATGCGTCCATTCTTTTTGCAAGATTCGATCAGCTCTGGCGTAACTCGCTTTTCCCTGGATTCAAAGTCATTGGAAGACGTCACATCATTGGCTAATACAGCTGCAGCTCTGTGTTGAGACGTGGTACTGCTTCTGCCTGCTATCCCACGATCTTGGTTGGATCTTCTGATGTTGTCGCCTCAGGGAACATCTTTAGAAGGACACCGTATCGCTTTGTGACCTTTCTTTCCACAGAGAAAACATGTCAGGTTCTCCACCAGCTTGTATCTCGGGGTGTCTCTGACATTGTGGATTTCCTCTGCTGGTGCAGACACACGATGTGGCTTACTGGACCCGAACTTCATGTTGTGAGCGTCAAGGTATCTTTGAGCGAAGTCGGCCAGGGCCTTTAGTGACTGGTCTTTTTGCTCTCTGAGGTGGGCGGCCAGGTCCTTAGAACATGCGCTGAAAACTTGTTCTTTGATGATGAGGTCGCACATGTCTTGGTACTCTCTGTTTAAACCAGCCAGCTCTATCCATATCTCCAGGTAGCTTCTAATTCTCTCAATGAATAGGCCGGGTGTTTCTCCTTCTTCAGGTTTGCAGTTCCGAAAT
>BTPG01000002.1:34044241-34075908 GCA_036245525.1 Semisulcospira habei
AAACTGATCGGGAATCGGCCTCAAAATCGGGCATGTGTGGCGGGGCCTTAAGAGAGCCTCCGAGCATATTGTAATTGAATGTCTCATTGGAGAAATAAACAACCGTTTATAGGAAGTCGGTTGACCCAGATTAGAGTCCGTAATTTTTTTCATATTAACTTGAACATTTGCATATAGCCAGTTTGGATAAAGACATTGGATGAGTTCGTTAGCCAGATTTGTCTCCTTTCAACTTCTTTAGTAAAAATTAATTCTTTTTAGAAAAGAATTAAATCAGTAAAAAAAAACCAAAAAAACCTTGACTTCTAGAGAAAGTCAGACAGTGGCGGTGACGTAAAAGATGCAACTCTGTCACCACGCAGACATTGACATAATACTCTAAATATGACGTAATTCTCTCTAGCGCGCGCCGAAGCTTCTCTCTCTCTCTCTCTCTCTCTCTCTCTCTCTCTCTCTCTCTCTCTCTCTCTCTCTCTCTCTCTCTCTCTCTCAGACATGCACGCATCTCCAAGAGGCATAGATCATCATGCGTCCAGAGAGCGTATGAGGATCTATGTCTCTTGGAGATGTTTGGAGCGCGCGCATGCACGCAGTAACACGTGCACACACACACACGCACACACACACACACACACACACACACACACACACACACACACACACACACACACACACACACACACACACACACACACACACACACACACACACACACACCATCATCGTCATCATCATCGCGCTTTCAGAAGAGCATGCAGGTGACACCATATAGCTAGTTTGGAGAAAGACATTGAATGAGTTCGTTGTAAAAGAAGCAACTCCGTCAACACGCAGACATACTCTAAATATGACGTAATTTTTGTCTTTTCTTTCTCTCTCTCTCTCTCTCTCTCTCTCTCTCTCTCTCTCTCTCTCTCTCTCTCTCTCTCTCTCTCTCTCTCTCTCTCCCTCCCTCCCTCCCTCTGTCTCTCTGTCTCTCTGTCTCTCTCTCTCTCTCTCTCTCTCTCTCTCTCTCTCTCTCTCTCTCTCTCTCTCTCTCTCTCTCTCTCTCTCTCTCCGGTGCACATGCTACGCTTGTGCCACGTTCATTATCTCGCTGTTGGAATTTTGAGAATTTATACCTATTGTCTTTAAATATGTAGCATCGTGTGTGTGATGGTGTCGTGCTTCTAATGGAGCATCTACTGCTACGATTGAAAAAGGACCTTGTGAGGTATTTGTGATTTTCTACTCATCTTCACTAAGTTAGACGCCTGAGTGGGCGCCGGTGCCTAGCCGCCTCGCCCGCTTGACTATTAAATAGGCGGCCCGGCGATGCCTGCATTCCACGCTCGGCCAAGAGAGCTACTGCACTAAGCAGTACACAATGGCAGGTGCGTCGAGGGCACTGGTCCTAGCACACCTTCCAGCTGTGTATCAGAAAAAGTGCACGCGCCCGAACTGACCTGCACATAAGCTGTCTAGTACACATCGTCTCGCCATGACCATGTAACGGCAAACCACACCATGGGCCCCACCACCCGCGCAGCCCACGCTGCTAAGTATGCTATCCGCGACACCGAGGATATTATACATACTAAAGACCCCATCCAAAAACAGTTTATAGCGCCCCCCGTCAAGCTGCCCTTTTGGAGGTTTGTTTTTCACACTAGATATGTTCTGGAGTGCCCTGCCCAGGTCTCGTGTGAATGGACAGACTTCCAATATGACGAAGACGACGAGAATGAGCGCTGTCTGAAAACCATCACAGTGCCTGTTCCCTGTGTCCCTTCCCCTGCTAACCTATACAAAACTATTGTGCAACTGAGGTACGGGAGCCGTAAACTGGTAACTCTGACTCTCTTCCACACCACCATCCAGGGAAATGTGTGCCCTGATTGGGTACACAATGAGTTCGAAAAACTAAAAGCCCTTGTGAGCGACATGAGTGGTGACAGCAATTCCATTCTCCCCCTAACTGACACCACACTGCCTATCATGCCTGCTGATAAACCGTTCCCCGCCCAACCACACTTCTTGCCATTATGCCCCCACCCACTGAACACCTGCCAAAGGAGGCATACGGCGATGACATAATAGACAGTGCTGGCGAGCTTAACGGTACCGTGGATGATACTGCTATACCTGCAGCTGATGAAAGCCCCTCCCCCTCAACTGAAGACTTTATCCCGCCAGCCGGTCCCTCCAAACAAGCTGCACTGCGGACCACACAACAAGATCCCACTTCTCCGGAAATAATGGAACTGCCGCCTGCCGTTCCTAACGCCACACCCGTCGTCCCCTACCCTCAAGTGGACACTGCTGGTGAGACAACATCCTGCATGACCTCACATGCCTCTACTCAGTGCCCCCAGTTGTGCTGCTATCAGTGTGCACAACCTGTCCACGCGACCAAATGTTTTGATTGTGTGGCTGGACTAATTTTGGACCTAAAAATACAGTTTGAAAACAAACAACGTGTTTTTATAGACCAACTCAAAGCTGAAATAGACACTCTGAAACAAGACATCAGTCTACAGCAGCAGTTTAGAAATCTGAATAGTCTACCAAAGCAAGTGTCAATCCTCACAAGCAAGCTGGGCAAAGTGGATTCTCTTGAAAGCCGGTATAATGAAATGTTGGCTAACCAGAAAATAATTGCCCCAGAGCAGCGAACCCCCGTTGCCTTGCCTGATCACTGTCAGTCACCGCCGCCACTGTCTGGTACCAGTTCCCTTTCCTCTGAAATTCACTCCCCTACCTCCATCACTACGTCGAACCTCTCTGATACTGTTCCAGAGGAGTACACCCAAACCCAACCGTCTCAGCGTGCGTCTGTTGCTATGGAAAAGACGGCAGGGAGCAGCAGTACCACTGAAACTAAATCCCCTAATGCACGTTCGCTCCAGGACCAGCCGCCGCGAGAGCGCCGTCAGTTTAGTGTTCGACTTCCACCCGAGGGCAGAGTCAATGCGCTATTAATCGGTGACTCCAATCTCCAACGGGTGGATCGTCGTCCCTTGGACCCAAGCGGTGCTACATGTGTGCGCACCCTGCGGGGGGCTAAAGTTGACCAGTTGGCAGAGGCCCTGTCCAACATCGCGCCACGCTACGACATCGGTAGTGCAGTTGTCCACGTTGGCACAAATGACTGTGCCTCCAGCAATGACGTGGACTCTGTACTACATGACTTCCAGCACCTCATTCATGTAGTTCGACGAGTATCAGCCACAGTTGCCTACACAGCAATATTACCACAAGGGCGCTGCCCACTGAAAACCATCTGCAGTGTAAACCAGCGCCTGGCTATGCTGTGCGAAAGGGAAGACGTGTCGTTTCTGCAGGAAAACAATTTTTACACCCCTGCTGGTGCAGTTGCTACCTCCCTTTTTAACAGCGACAGGCTGCATCTGAACGAGAGAGGCGCCGGGGTATTACTGCGCCAGATAAAGCGGTTCATTTTTCCTGCAGATACTGAACCTGAAAGACTTAAATCGGCACCGCGACCTGCGACAAGCTAGACACGCGGCTGAGCCTGAAGCAAACACGAAAGTACCTGGGCTGAGTGGTCCTCCCTGCCGGCCGCAAACTAGTAATCTCATTCAAGATGAGAACCTACTGATGCGACAAAGCACTAAACAAATGTTACAGTCTAAAGCTCTCCCCACTCGCCGCTGGGAATCGGCTACCAGCACTAGGATGGCGAACATAGGTGAAAATGTAAATGCTGGCGGAAACCTAGCTGTCCCTGTCTCCAACAGCCAGTCACCTGTAAACGCTAGTGCCGCTCGAGTCCCTGTGGAGCTTTCCGGACCTGACACAAGCACTACATTGGCGGACGCTGCCAGCGCGACAAACCTACAGCCGCCTTTCAGTCAGCGACCAGAATTCACTGAAGCGACGGCCGATCCCAGCTACCACTATCAGCCGGCGACCCTGTATGGAAACTACGCGCGCCCTGTCGTGCCCTGGCCTCAGATCACACCGCACAGTTTCCACGTACCAATACCGCAGTACCCAGCGACATTCCAGCCAGCGTTCCAGTCAACCTTTCAGCCGTTCCCACTTCCCTTTCCACACTGGCAGTATCCGTATTTAGCTAATAGTGGATCTCCGTCCTAAACGGTCATGTGAAGTGTGTGTTAAAACATACCTCAGTGTTTCGGTTAGATTAACTCCTTCATGCCTGATCGGGAAACGTTGGACGATGATAGTTCCGGGATAGTGCCGGATTACCTTTGCGTCGTTGAGGCGCTAATCTGATCTGTCACTGCACTTGTGCTATCGTTGTCCATCTCTCTCCAGCGTAAATCGGATGTTCAACTAACACGCCTCCAGGCCTAAATGAGTTGGTTTTACCGGACCCCATACTACTTGACGACTGTTAAAATAGTTTTTTTTTGTTTTTGTTTTGTTTTGTTTTTTCGGTGTAGGCTCAACTTGAACTAATTTCACTTCACGGTTTTCATGAACTTAGTGAATATCAGTATAATTCTGAAATGAAAATAAACAATCATGAAGTTTACTTAGTTGTCTGAATATGTGTTCACACAGTGCCCCAAACCAGTCGCAGTTAGCATCATTAACTCTAAAGGTATGTGTCCTAAGATCAACAGTCTCGTCCTCATAGCATAGTGGATCATCAGAATACCCCAAAGTCACATTATATGCCATGTATATCACTGTTGGTGTTGAGTGACTCATAACATAATACAATATGCCCATGCCATTGTGATCATCAAGTTTTTGTGCAAAGTCATCTTTTGTACTGATGATAAAGTCATTACAGATGCATTCAAATGCTTTCAAATCCATGGGGTTGTTAAACTGGTTAAAACTGGATTCAGTGGGCAGTGGGGTATGGAGTTCTGACAGTATTCTTCTAAGCTGGTAATACATGTGGAAACGATAGACAGACTTATTCAGTTTGGGTGATTCAAATGGTCTGTAAAAGAAACGCCACAGCCAGTAGTTGAATATAGTATAGCAAAGTTAAGCTGGTTTTGAAACATCTGTAGTGGGCTTGAGGACCACTTTCTTGCAGTTGCATCATCTGTAATTGGTGGGTTTCGGTAATGGTCATACGGATTTGGCACTTTCACTTGAAATAAATCTCCTTCGGACAAAGCTATATCAATCTGATTTAGTTGAAGTATTTTCTGATCATAAGTTGGCGCAACATTGTACTTGGCATCTACGTTAAATTGAAACGCAGTTGTAGTAACAATTGTTGGTGATTAAAATTCCATTATGCTTTTTTATGTGATAATAAAAATGTTTATAACCTTAACAAATCTTGATACAAGCAAACCAGTGTTGCTAACTAATGGGATTGATAATCATGATGGTAGCAAGGCTGTAGCTATCGATGAAATGTTCTACACTGTAAAGTGGTTTAATGTAACAGATGATACAAGTTTTCATGTAAGTCATAGTGTCACTGGTAATAGTGGCGTGGGCACTAAAACACACTTATTCCATCTGGGTATTATGACTTTTGTACTTTAGCTAACTGGTTTCAAAGTAAATTAAAAATTAAAGCAAATTTAAATCCGGCTAACTTACTTGTTACATTAGAATTTCCTGTAGGTAGTCAGCCTATAATTTCAAGTGAACTTGCATATTTACTCGGTTTAATAGGCAGACATATAACTTCTAAGGATGAAAAATGGACATTGGGTTTTGGAAGTGCTAACCTACGACAGTTGAAGATAAAATAACTGGAATATATCCTGTTCATTTGTCAGTATACACAATGCTAAATGTTCATTTGAAAGAACTGAACACTACTGAAAATGTTCACAATGGAAAGCCTTCGACTTTGTTGAGATGCTTACCGACTGGAACTGCTCCCTATTGTGAGAGTGAAGTTATTAGATTTCCTAATTTGCAGTTTAAAAAATTAGGTGCCAGTTTCTTTGAATAACTGTGTTTATCTGTTACTAATCAGAATGGAAAACCAGTTCAGATGCATGATTTTAGTGTTGTGTTGGAAGTTAAATAAATTGTATTTTTGCTGAATAAAAAATGAGTGCTGGTCCAAAGACAAAAATTATCCCAGTTGCATGTCCGGCAATAGCGTTAAAAGTTTTGGCTGATGTGCAAGATTTTGATAAAGAAGGTGAGGTAGGAGAGGTGTGTGGCCTTGAACTTGTTTCCGGTGGATTGTATAGACGAAAGGTAATTGATGATGTGACTGATGACACAGAAAAAAGGTATCCAAAACTTAGTCAACTTCATGATGTTACTGTAACTACTCCTGTAAATAATGTGCTCTACAATTTAAAACAGGTGGGAAATAAATGGGTCATTATTCCTGCTCCTTCTCCACACCAATTGACTGGGATGTAAAGTTTGTATTTATTAGTCCTTATGTTTATTATACTCAGGGTTGATAGTCATTACTTTTCTTCTTTAATGAAATAACTTTTCTTTTAATTCTGGTAAAAGGTTAAAGAAATAAATTTTCTTTACTTTTTTTGAAAATTAAAGAAATAAATTTTCTTTAATTTTTCTTTTTAATGAAATAAATTTGCGTTAAATACATGATTGATCATTTATTGCTCAGTTCAGACAAAAAAAGTGGCATGCAGTTGAAAAGTGACACGCCACCAGATTTCCTTCTCTACCCACTATCTAAAACTCTATCTGGCCAGATACATGCAGTAGTTATGAGAAGGGGGAAGAAAGAAAAAAAAACTCGGAAAACTGCACAGCGCAAGAAAATGTCATGCGGCTAAAAATGGAACAATTCAGGCTTGTTTGATCTTATTTCATGCTGCTGACAAATCCACTCATCTGCAAGAGCCATAGATCCTCAAGATCCCCAGCAGTCTTGGGTGGGGGGGCGTGGGGCTTGGTGGGTTAATGACGATCTATGCCTACTACTATTAAAAATGTATGCAGGTTTTCACCTGTGCTGTCCAATCGTTGCTGTACCATCTGCCTTCTCACTCCTGAAACGAAACCCACCCAACTGTAAGAGGCATAGATCCTCATGAGCCCCCGCAACTGCGGGGGCTCATGAGGATCTATGCCTCTTGCTGGGATAATCTGCGCTCTTGTTTCGCTCAAGCAAAGTGGATCCTTAAGTTTTCACCTGTCCAATCATTGCTGTACCATCTGCTTTTTTACTCCTGAAACGAAAACCACCCAACTGAAAGAGGCATAGATCCTCATGAGAACCCGCAACTGCGGAAGCTTGTGAGGATCTATGCCTCTTGCTGGGATAATCTACGCTCGTGATTTTCTCAAGCAAAGGGGATCCGTTAAGTTTTTCACCTGTCCAATCTTTGCTGTACGAGTGCCATCTGCCTTCTCACTCCTGAAAGGAAAACCACCCAGCTGAAAGAGGCATAAATCCTCATGCGCCCCTGCAACTGCAGGGGGCTCATTAGGATCTATGCCTCTTCCTGGGATAATCTACGCTCATGATTTTCTCAAGCAAAGGGGATCCGTTAAGTTTTTCACTCAGAGGCATAGATCCTCCAAACTGCCTCAAACCGGCTGCAACTGGGTCAAACCAGCTTTGGCATAGGCACCTGTTGTTCGTGATGGAAAAACGAACTGAAGTAACGAAATTTTTAACGAAAGAAATCAATAATCGTTACTTTTATTTTTTAATTCGTTGAATTTTCTTTAACTTTTTAAAAACATTAACGCGTTAAATTTTCTTTAACCAAAAATTTAATTTTAATTTAAATTAAGTTTTTAAAACGAACAACAGGTGCCTATGCCAAAGCTGGTTTGACCCAGTTGCAGCCGGTTTGAGGCAGTTTGGAGGATCTATGCCTCTGGGTGAAAAACTTAACGGATCCCCTTTGCTTGAGAAAATCATGAGCATAGATTATCCCATGAAGAGGCATAGATCCTAATGAGCCCCTGCAGTTGCAGGGGCGCATGAGGATTTATGCCTCTTTCAGTTGGGTGGTTTTCCTTTCAGGAGTGAGAAGGCAGATGGCACTCGTACAGCAAAGATTGGACAGGTGAAAAACTTAACGGATCCCCTTTGCTTGAGAAAATCACGAGTGTAGATTATCCCAGCAAGAGGCATAGATCCTCACAAGCTTCCGCAGTTGCGGGTTCTCATGAGGATCTATGCCTCTTTCAGTTGGGTGGTTTTCGTTTCAGGAGTAAAAAAGCAGATGGTACAGCAATGATTGGACAGGTATAATCAGGGTTGGAAGATTTAACGATATAACAATTTAATGATTTAATCATTAAATTGTTATATCATTAAATCTTCCAACCCTGATTATACTGATGAAGGAGCCTTAGTATTTAGAAAAGTTGTTAACTCTGAGCCTATGCTTGTAAGTCTTGTACCTAGCTATTTCGTAGACACCAATAGCAGAGAAAAACTAAAACTGCAAGAGAATGGAAAACAAAGATATCTTCTTACAAATAGAAAGGAAAGATCAGATACTACTATTGTGTTCGTACCAGCAAATTTTACCATAGCTAGAGAAGCGACAATAGTTTTTGAAATTATCATGAGATCTGTGGATGCTGCGAAAGAAGCAGATATCGCACAGGGAATCAAACTTACATGGGATAGCTCAGTAGCAGAGTCAACAAAGGTCTTTATAGTTATTAATAAAAGCACAGATTTTGAAGTGTCGAGCAGTAATCCAGCTGTTAAGGTAGTAATCTATAAAACGACTCTAGTTTATTTAAGTTTCATAAAACTAGAACACATAGATCTTGTTTCGCTTCATTACACTAGCAAATTATATACTCTTGAAGAGTTGCAAAATGTAATCGCTGATTAAATAATTAAAAAAATATTTGTCATAATAAATGGTGAACTTGTATCAGCAAATACAATCTGAGCTGCCTGAGCCGATTGTTCCAGATAAAACATTACAGGCAAACTCATTCCATTTAATGAATATTACAGAAGCGTTGAAGTATTTGGAATGATTGATTGATTGATTGTACATGGCTTAACATCCCGACAGCAACAAGGCTTTCACAGGACATGCCTGCACTGCTTGTGAAAAAAACCCAAACCAATAGAATATTGAATGTGTCACCAGCCGGTCCAATACGTTAAATAAACCTACGCCATGGGGCCTAAATAAAGCTAAGACCATTTAGCAACACACATCCAATATCAAGAGCCACAGGCAGTGCAGACAGTTGGGATAGTTTTAAAAAGACAAATACAGGTGTAAGGGTAAACAGAAACACATGCCGCAGAAAAGAGGAAAAAACCCACCCTGTGGGGCTGACCAGGGTGACCCTGGGAACTAAAAAGTAGTTAAGCCACCCAAGTCCCCCAGGGCAGACCCGGGTGGGGAGTTACAAAACGGTTTTCAATTCTGTACACAACACATTAATGGCTGTGGGTGTGGTTTCAGCTGGATTATCTGTCACTGGTTTAGCCCTGTTTGCGACGGGAGTGGGAAGTGTCAAAGGAATTGCTATTGAAGGTGTTGGTATTGCTACAGGCCTGGCATGCTTTGGTATGGAAGCCCTTAACAAAAGATTTCATACAAAGTTGCAGAACCATGAAGCATTGAGTATGCTCGCAGGAGCTAAGCTGAGCAGTATAAAACTTATTATTAGTAAAGCATGAGATGATAATAAAATTGACGATCATGAATTTAAAAGAGTGCAGGATGATTTGGCCAATTACAAGCAAGAGAAATCTGAAATTCAGAATAAGATGCGTTGTCAACCTGTGAATGTTGAAGAACTAAAGGCTTTTTGTTAGAACAAGGGAAAAAGATCGAGGTAGAAGAAACAATGAAAAAAGTTCAAGGACTTTTAAGCAAGTAAAGATCAGTGTTGTAATAGTTCATTATTTCTGACATACACTTTGCAAAGAGATGTCATGCCTTTCACGCCTGCCCATTTGACGCCATCCTCCCCACCACCTGAGTATTACTGAAAAAAAAAAAGTTTTTTTATTGTCCTTGTAACTTGGGAAATCTGTCCGAGTATCTTGTTGACTTGGGTCAAGAACTTATGTTTAGGTTCTTATAAGTTCTTATTTAAGTCACTTATAAGAACTTATGTTAACTAACTTGCAAGTACATGATAAGGTAACCTATAAGTTATGTGCCAGTTGTAAGTAACTTATAGGTTACCTTATCATGTACTTGTAATTTACTTTTTTTCCCAGCACATGGGTGAATTTTTTTTTATAATAAAGCTATAATCATGTCACTAAATACCAGGAGCGGCTTTGTTTCCATCTCCTTTAGTGTGGTGTGTCTCTTGAAAGTGGACGCTGACATGTGTTTTCAAACTATGGCAAAAATTAAAGTACTCACCTGTGAGCCATTTCGACCTGTTAGGTCTCATCAGAATACCTAGCAGGTATTAATAGCTCCCCTGCAGGGTGTGCCAAAACTAAAAGACATGTAGAAAAGTGTAGACAAACACACTGCCACATTTAGCCACTTTCTTCTTGAAGGAGACCCTTTAGCCTCTGTATGTCAGCATTAGCAGCATCAAAAGCTGATTGTTGCTCCCACAGCTTTTCAACCGTAAGATTAATTCTCTTTTTTGTCTTTTTCATGTTTTGAAAACATGTTTTCTTTCTATTTTTCACTCTCGCTAAGTCTATGCGTAGGTGACTTTTAGCAAGAGTCTCGTTTTTTTGTCATTTTGATTAAAAATGCTTGAGTATATGTTAGTTTTGAGCTTTCAATCTCCATTTCCTCAACAGATTCGTTTTGGTTGCTTGCCATTTTATGACTGGTTATTGTTTGGCCCTTTTTACTGCCCCACTGGCACCGAAGTAATCGGAAAATAAATGATCATTGGCTGTGTGTTCACTTTATACCTGCGGTATTACGGGCGATTGTGTCAGCAAAATCGTAATTTGGAACATTCTAGACTGTGAGTCTACTTTATATGTATTGTGTTGCAGGAGATGTGAATCGGCAAACACATGGTTTGGAACATTCTAGTCTGTAAGCCCACTTTATACCTATGATATTTCAGGCGATTGCATAAGCAAACAAGTGCTTTGGAAGATTCTAGATCACAAAACAGTCCCCCTTGTTTTGATGGGGACAGTTTCAGTCATTGGGGGACAGTTTCAGTCATTGGGGGACAGTTTTGGAATCGAGAATGTTCTTCACCACACGAGCAAGACATTTCTTCTATGCTGAGCCAAAATTAGACAGCAGTGTGTATGCTATAAACCGGTGATGCGTGACCGCTTGACTAGCTCAGTATTCAGTAACTAAATACTGACTGTGTTGTGATCGCTGGTAGTTTAATTAGCTTTTGTTTTCTCTTGCCGCGTATGCTGTGTGTGTGCCGCATTAGCCGCGTATGTCTGTGTGGCACATGCTACGATGTATGCCGCATGTGCCGCCAACGATCTTACCACATTCTTAACTCTAACATACTCGGACACTTTGAATAGGCGGGGTTTGACAGCCTTGTTTGTTTATAATAACAGCTGCATAAACGCCTCTCATCCAAGGCATGTGTCTTTTATGTGTAGTGTAAAAGCAAAGTGAACACACCAAACACACTCGGCGCGCTGTGAAGAGTGTTGTGTACAATCATATTCTTTTTTCATTTATTATTTTGTCGGACAAATAAAAATGATGGACAATGCCCAAAGCTCGTTAAGCCCACCAAGCTTAAGAAACGTGTTTCACACAACAGACTTGCCTATATCCAACACTTACAGTGTTTATGAATCGATAGAAAGATCTTTTTCTGTCATACAAGAAAAACTTCTTTCAGGAAGTGTAAACATTCAGATTGTTGCTAAAATAGAATTTACTAGGGTAGATGGTGAAGTGATTATATCATATATCTCAACCAGGCAACACACATTTAATTCAAAAGGGGAATTAGAAAAAGTGTTTAGAGTAAGACTGTTGCCTGACTTTCTCGAAGCAATCGACAGAGCAAAAATGAAGGGATCTGGTTGGCATGAAGGTCGTGTACATGAACTACAATTAAAACAGTCAAGGTATCATCCTAATTTGGATAAATCATGGCTGCCACTACCAACTAAGGTTATAGACAAAAAGGCTGTCGTCAATATTCAGAAGATAATTTCTGTTTTATGTGGTGTGTGCTTGCCAAACTGCATTTGTAAAAACAAAACCTGAGCGTATAATAATAATAATAATAATAATAATAATAATAATAATAATAATAATAATAATAATAATAAATGATTACAGTATTCATAATGCGCTTATCTTAGAATAATTTAACTCTAAACGCGCACTCATAACTCGTGCACGCATGCGCACGCTTTAGAAAACGACTCACATACCACAAATAGTGAAATACATTACAACAGTCAGCTTAGGTAGGGGAGTGTGGTGGTATAGTGCTAGAACTGTTGAAAGAGCTGAGTTTTGAGGGTGGACTGGAAGGAGGAGAGAGATTGTTTCTGACGGAGAGAGAGTGGGAGGGTGTTCCAGGTGGGTGGACCGAATACTGAGAAGGAGCGGGGGCCGAAAGTGCTGAGTTTGGTGCAGGGGATGTGGAGGCTGAGAGGGTCAAAGGCAGAGTGGAGGGAGTGGGGAGGAGTGTAGAGGTGAAGTAAGTTTGAGAGATAGGCGGGAGCGCAGTTGTTCAGAGATTTGTAGCAGAGAGACAGAATCTTGTATTGGATGCGTTGGGGGATGGGAAGCCAGTGAAGGAGTTTGAGCAGGGGAGTGATGTGGTCAGATGTTTTCTTTCTGAGGACGAGGCGGGCAGCATTGTTCTGGACACGCTGGAGAGTGGTGGAGTGATGGAGGCCAGAAAGGAGAGAGTTGCAGTAGTCGATGTGGGATAGGATGAGAGAGACAGCAAGTTTGGTGGCAGCTTCGGTAGTGAGGTATTTTCTAATCTGACTGATGCGGCGGAGGTGGAAGTAGCATGCCTGGGCCGTGGCAGAGACGAAGCTGGTCATGGAAAGAGAGGAATCAAGGATAACGCCAAGGTTTTTGGCCGAGTCAGAGAGGGAGATGGGGGTGCTGTCGAGTTGAAGGTGGAGGGAGGGAGGGAGCTGGGAAAGTTTCTGGCGAGTGCCTACCAGTATGGCTTCCGTTTTGTCGTCATTCAGTTTAAGCTTATGCGTGTATCTAACTATATCAAATTTGTAAACGAACTCAATTTCAGTGGTATACAATTCCCTGTTAAGGTAGAGGACATAGATTTGTTTGAAGAACTAAATCCTGGTATATCTGTGAATGTGTTTGTTTGGGATAATGAGTCTCTTAACAAGTTGCAGCCAATTAGAGTATCACCACTTGCCCCAACCTACGGTCAGTCAGAAAAAAAAGCTTGTTGACCTGTTATTAATAAGGTCTGGTGATAACTTTCACTACACAATTATCAGGAGTGTGACACGACTAATTCATGATCATGTATCAAAACACAATGGCAAACAGGAAGTGTGTAAAAGACGTTTACAAAGGTTTTCCTCTATTAAAGTCGCACATAAACATGTCCAGCACTGTAGGTTACCTGATGACACTCAAACAATACTGTGGTATCCAGATCATGGTAGCAAGGTATATTTCAAGAACTATGGGAATCAGCAAAAGCTGTTGTTTGAGGTGTATGCTGATTTTGAATCACTGTTTGTACCATATGAGGGTCCTGTTCCAGAATCATTACCAAAGACTGTAAAGTTGAGTGACCAAGTGGTGTGTTCTTTGGGTTACATTCTTGTTATGTCAGACAGTCAGCATACCGAACCTATTATCTACAGAGGCGAAAATGCAGCAGCTGATTTTTTTTAACAGAAATGAGACAACTGTATAGTCAGGTAGTACTGTATCTGGAAAAGTGTCAGATGCCTTTGGTGATGACAGAAGAAGATAAACTGAATTTTGATACAGCAGTGATGTGTTGGATTTGTGAACAACCTCTGGGTGGAGATAAAGTTTGTGATCATGATCACATAACTGGACATTACAGAGGTGCTACACATGGTGAATGCAACTTAAAACTAAAAATAGATCCCAAGGCATACAAGTTGCCTATCTTTTTTCACAATCTCAATGGGTATGATTCACACATTATCATGCAGGCTGTGGATGAGTCTTACAAAAAAATTAGGTGTATTGCTCAGACAACTGAGAAATACTTAAATTTTAGGCTGGACAACAAATTAGCATTTTATGACTCCATGCAACATTTGTCTTTAGGGCTTGCTAGTCTGGCAGATGGTCTGACTGAGTTTCAAATAACAAGTAAATATTTTGAGCCAGACTTAATTAAGAAAGGTGTCTACCCCTATGAGTACATTGATCACTGGGTTGTGTTTGAGGAAAGGAGTCTGCCACCAAAAGAGGCATTTTATTCAACACTAAATGGAAAAGCTATTTCTGACTCTGAATACCAGCATGCTCTCGATGCATGGGGTAAAATAGGGTGTGAAACGATTGGTGACTACCATGACCAGTTCTTGAAATCTGATGTTTGTTTGCTAGCAGACATATTTGAAAGTAACTGTGAAAAGGGTTTGTTGCACTACAGTCTTGACCCAGCTAGCTATATAACTAGTCCTGGCATGACATGGGATGCATTTTTAAAATCTAGTAAGATATCTATAGACCTTTTGTCTGATCGTACGATGGGTGAAATGGTGGAACGTGCTTTGAGGGGAGGCATAAGTATAGCTGCAAACAACTATGCCAAAGCAAACAACAAATATCTTGACGACCTTGACTTTGACCCCTCAAGGTCAAAGTCATTCATTATGTACGTGGACGCTAACAATTTGTACAGATTTGCAATGTGTGAGTTATTGCCCTTGAAAAACTTTCGGCTGCATGATTTGTCATAGTGTGATATAACAAAATTAACAAAATAAATTATGAATTATGATCGGTATCACAAAAAGGGTTGGATCTTTGAAGTCGACCTGGAGTACCCACACCACCTACACAATTACCACAATGATTATCCATTAACTGTTGAGAAAATGAGTTTGACGGGGGAAAAAAGAAGACACTAAACTTGTGCCAAATTTGAATGACAAATTCAATTACGTTTGTCACTATCGCTTACTGCAGATTTACATCAGACATAGGTTAATACTAAAGAAAGTTCACAGAGGCATAAGCTTTGATCAGTGTGCTTTTCTGAAAGATTACATAATGAAGAACACAACCCTTTGTGCAAGAGACGGTAACACTGCATTTGACAAAGACTTCTTTAAGCTTATGATTATGAACAATGCCTGTTTTGGCAAGACGATGGAAAATCCTCATCACCGCAAAGATGTGAGACTTGTCACAACTGAATCAGGTGCAATTAAGCTTACAGGCAAGCCACAGTACACAGGGCTTAAAGAGTTTCATTCATCATTGTATGCAGTGTCACTCAAAAAAAATTTGTTAAACTGGACAAGCCAGTATTCATCGGTATGGCAATTCTTGAGTTATCAAAATTGTTAATGCTTGAATTCTTCTATGATTACTTTAAACCAAAGTATCCTGACTGTCGACTGTTATACACTGACACTGACTCTATGATCATAGACGTGCCTACTGAAAACTTTTATGAAGACATGAAAACAGAGTTGCATATGTATGACACGTCTGATTATCATAAGGATCACCCGCTGTTTAGCACACAAAACAATAAAGTGCCTGGAAAGTTTAAAGATGAACTAAATGGAGTGCCTATAATAGAGTATGTTGGACTGAGGTAAAAAATGTATTCCATACTGCACCAGAAAAGCAGTCAATCCAAAGCCAAAGGTATATAAAAAAAAAACAGCAATAAAAAATAAAGATATCCGACATGAGCACTACAAGCAAGTATTAGATGATGCATTAATGCCTGATTATCCAAACAAGACACTGAGGTCAAACACACATAATCTTCAAATGATCCAAACACATAAGAAGACACTTGCAGTTGGGGACACAAAACAAGTGTTTAACAATAAGGAAAAGGCTTATGCACCTGGGCATTACAGGCTCATGTTATCTGAAAAATTAGCTGATCAATTAGTTGATGAACTAATTGATGAATTAGTTGATGAAATGATTAAAAATGCATAACAGTGTCTGGGGGAATAATCTGCAATTCTTCTCTGACAAATGCCCTCTGCAGGCTCATATAGATAATAAATTGATGCATTAGCGCCAGGAACTATTTTTTTAATATTGTGAACAGATGTGGACCATATTGGATCAGTTGCCCTGCGTCTGACGTCATTCTTGGCCTCGCCAGGTTGATATAAATATCTTACCTGTTTTGTAAACAAACTTGTGTCTGGAGGTGTTGTTTTTAGCACTAACCCTGAAGCAGGCAGCATTGTTTTCAATTTAATAGCATCAGCAGGCTTAGTCTGACCCTCGTTATTCATTGCTTTTATCTCAGATGGTAATCTCTTAACCCACTCAGTGTTACGTGCATCATGCATGAGTTCCTTAGAATACTGGTAACTGAAAAGTCTTTCTGATAATTGTTTGTTAAAGTTTTCAACAATTGCCTGTGATCTGTGAACACCCGGTATGCTTCGCCACACTAGCACTCCATGCTTTGCAAATAATTGATTAACGGCGCCTTTAAATTCAGATCCGTCATCGACTTGAACAAGCCTAGGATATTTTAAGGGGCCTTGACTATATATCTTTGTTAACGCAGTGGCTACTGTGGTAGCATTTTTGTCAGTTATGGGTTTGGCATCCTTGTACCTCAAAGCTATGTCAACAACAGTTAATGCATACTTGTATCATTTTTTTCTTATTGTATCATGCGGCAGGAACAGAAGATTCATTTGATGGGTGTCATTAGGGGTACTGTTTTCAAAATGAGGTCTTGTTGTTTTTCTTGGAGCAGGCAAATATATTTGCCAAATTGCTTGTTTTTGCAGCCACTGTCTTATTTGCTCGAGTGTGACATCACCACCCACAGTGGCATGTAATTTTTCTATTGCGGTTTTTCCTTTCCAGTAGCCAATTGGAGAGTAATATATTTTTGATAGTTTATTTCCGATGTCGGTCATTTCTTCTAGCAATAAAAACTCCTGTAAAATATACAAATGTCATTCCTACTAGAACAAAAATAATTTCACCGTTTCTTTGTTCTGGGCTTGCTTGGTAATGGTCGCTAAGTTTTGGTTGCGGGATGGTCATGTCTTCGCCAGTAACAAGAAAATATTCTTTGATCGCGTCATCAACATTTTAAAATGTATGCTGTGTGTGACCTTCCAGCCTGAGTTCTTCATTGATGAAATCAAGTTTTTCTATTCTTTGCTTCTCATAATCCTGCTGGGCTTGTGCAAGTTTTTCAGATGCCTCAATGTGATGCTTCATTTCTTCTGCAGATTCTTCTCTACCCATTTTTGAAAAGAGATAGTTTGATCCGCTAATGCCAATGCATTAACAACTGCACCACAATCATAATAGCTAGTGTAGCCATATTTTGTATGTACATAGATACATTTTCTGGAATAATTCCTTGCTTGACGAGAAAGTCTTTTGCTGCAATTGATGCTGTTACAACTGCTACTAGTTTAGCACTGTCTTTGAAGTCTAATCTACCAAGGTCTGCCGATTTCATTTTGAGAAGACTTTTTCCCAGCATAGAATAAGCAGACGAGGTTCATTATGTTCTTTGCATTGCTCATTTTCTTATGCCACAAAAATTAAAATAATAAATTTTTTACTGCTTAAGAAATGGATCAAAAGGTTTTGACGTTGCTGGTATTGTTGAGACTTCTTTTTTGTTTTTGGAGTGTTTGATTTTTGGGACACTGATCGAGTGTTTGGTTTGTAATTTTTGTATAAACTGTAACCTACGTAACCAAATCTAACAACAAATCCAGGAACTATATATATTGTTATTTCAGGTTTAGACTCAGTTGATAGTCTCTCACTTTGTTGAGGGTGTGAGGGTGTTGGTCCTGATGGTAGTGACACTGGTGCTGGGACTGGTGCTGTTGGTGGCCCTGACGGTGGGTCAGTTACATGAGCCTTTTCTGTTAATGCCTGAATCTGTAATATTCTTTGTTTGTTCAACACAGCTACTCTTTTTCCAGCCTCAACCCTACCCGGACTTTTAGTCTTAGTCACCGTTTGAACCTATGTCAATACAGGGCTTGGTTGTGGAGACGTCTGGGTCTCGTCCATTTTCTTCTGCTTTAAAATTTATTTTAGAAAAATCAATATGACTCCCAGTAACAAGCAAGGTTACCACAGGTGCAAGGTAATTGCCAAACTTGTAAAACATGAGGCATGCTAATTTGCGGATTGAACTTGAAACTATGGGGTAGCTTTCTAAATCGTGTGACAGACTGTCACTATCAACAGGTAGGAAGTGACTCACAGCTTTTGTATATAGGCAGACAAGAGATTTACTCAAATCACAGGTCATTATTGAAGCAATGTGATTTTCATATTTAGCATGTAGTTTGATTAGCTCATCAGCAGTGAGGGATTCTATGTCTTCTGTCATGTATTGTTTTCCGAGAAAAGCTTTTGATTTTCCAGAAACAACTACAGAGAAAAGGTGCTGTTTTTTAGAGTCTAAGTCTTTGTTCTCTAATGTACAGATATCGCTTAGAAGAAGTAATTTTATAATGAAATATAATATTTTTGATGCTATAATTAATCCCATTGTAAATGTCGATTGATTAATTCGCCTTTGTTTAAAGAAGTCAATGACAGCATTCATAATTTAGGTGGGGGTGGAGGATCTGCCGTAATAATCATGGGTTGATAGCTGATAAAAAAAAAATGTTGCTTGAATTATTTCCGAAATGGAACTAATAAAGCTAGACAATCAAAGCATTGTTGGTATTTGCTGGAGGTCGTTGGTCTAATTGGTTAGTTAATTAAATTAATCTATTGATTACGAAATGGGTGGGCGTCGGCTCTCCATCTCTCTCATTTATTTTCTTCAATAAATATTTTTTCACCAAAAGGCCCCCCCCCCCCCACCCGGCTCCAAAGCCGCTGATATAATGACAAACACTTTAGACATAATTACACGTATTACACGTTTCAGGTAGCAGAGATTTACTACACAGACTCTTGTTGGTCTGAGGAAGGTCAGAGAAATTGCACCATGAGGCTCATTCACCCAGTGTTCCCTTCACACATTCAAGACGTGCTGCATATGGATAAGCGGCCTTATGCAGGGTATCCATATGCGGCACGTCTCGAATGATTGATTGTACATTGCTTCACGTCCCGACAGCAACAAGGCATTCTCAGGATGTGCCTGCACTGCTTGTGAAAAAACAAACAAACAAACAACTAAACAGAACATTGAATGTATGTCGCCAGCCGGTCCAATACGTTAAATAAACCTAACAGATGGGACCTAAATAAAGCTAAGACTATTTAGCAACACACATCCAATATCAAGAGCTACAGGCAGTGCAGACAGTAGAGAGAGTTTTAAAAAGGCAAATACAGGTGAATGGACAAAGGGTAGACAGAAACACATGCCCCAGTCAGGGTGACCCTGGGAACTAAAAAGTAGTTAACCCCACCCAAGTCCTCCAGGGCAGACCCGGGTGGGGGTGTCTCGAATGAGTTAAGTTTAGTATCACTGACACATGTTGCAGAATGTCCGTGACCTAATCACACGCGGGGTAGCATTTAACTCATTCGCGGCCAGCCGCATCCAGATGCGTGGCTTATGCCAAGCTAATCTGGCACTGCCCTTAAATTGTCATGGTCGATCTATCTCCTGCAACTAGTGCATAGTCATCAGATGACACCTCCAAAATTTGGGAAATATGGCCGTCAGGCTGAGTGAGTTAAAGTTCCAATACCCGTAAATGTGAAGACACATTTCTGCACCGTTTATGTTTGTTGTGCTTTGTCGACACACCCAATGAACTTTAACAGCAGTTGGGACACGCGGCAAAAACACACGCATAATAGCACTTATTTATTCGGCGCATTCGTTAGCGTGTCAATCTATTTTTACATTACACATACCAAGGGGAATTACTTAGCGCTGGACATACACACAGTTAGATCCCCTGTGTTTATGTCCAGCGTTGAGTAATTCCCCTTGGTATGTGTACTGTTCTACCAGCGCTAGCCTCACCTACCTGGTTTGTGAGTAATCTATTTTTAGATGTTTCTCGTACTGAAAGCGTTTTATTTATAGGACGCATTTGTGTCGTTGTCAGGTTGCTTGGTATCAAGACGACGTGTGCTGAACTGGATTGTCCTGTGTCTAAATGAACCATTACTAGACCTGTGTGCAGCGTTTTGTAACCATCTGTTACAGAAGTGTATCTTTGAACAGTTACGGCGGTAATGAGCCTTCAACACTGATACAGAGTACACAACTACAATGTACACAGCTTCATACGATTAGGGGTGACGTTTGGCAGTGTGCTGGCTCTGTAGATCTCTAAGATATAGTGGCAATGACCCACACACACACTCTGTCAGCAGTATCTTTAGCAAACCGTTTTCCGACTGTGTTGGGGGTGCTTGATCCAAAGAGTCCCATCTTTAACCCATTCAGCCCCGACGCCCTACAGCAGGAGATGAATTGACCATGATAATTCAAGGTTAGTGCCAAATTATCTTGGCGTCTGAAGGCGCCAAGATAATTTGGCACTACCCTTGAATTTTTGAATTATCATGGTCAATTCATCCACTGCAACTGGTACATATAGTCCATAAGCTAGCCAAGTCTACCGTGCACACCCCCAACCTCCCCAGTACTCAATATGATGGGTTTCAAAATGTACCTTAGTATGTCCTGAGATGTTTAAGCCATGTTCCCCGAACATCCTTAGGAACACACCAGAGATGTAGCCGATGACGCAAGGGTACCCCCATTCACGCTCTTCGCACATGCTAAAATGAGGTTGAGAAACATTTTTATCTAAATAAATCAGAATTCATTCCAGAAGCCCAAAACAGGCAATACTATGTTAAGACACACTTTCTGCATCCTCTGCAAAAAACAGAATGAAAAATTATTGAATCTCTGACTCACAGTGAAGGTATGTGTGCACCCAGTAAACGGCCATTTCCGCTAAATCGCAAAAAAAAAAGACAAAAGACAAACGCAAAATGATCATTAAAATATTGCTTACGTCATACTCCTCTGTTTAAATATTTTTTTGTTGCCAGTTTGTTTTCTTAAATAAAGTATGCATATTGAGCCAAAAAAATCATTTCAATAATTTCAATGTGACATATCAATTTAATTGTAAATATTTTTAAGTGGCTGGTCTTTTAGGTGATATTTTACCTAGCGTAAAGCTGGTGTAGTAAGGTCTCCCCTTTTCCTTTCATTTATTTCGTCTAGAAATATGTAAATATGAATATGCGTAATAACTGAAAAGAAAAGGGGAGACTGCCAGTGCTAATATTTTAGGAAGGTTACAAAGTAAAGTAGGTTATAGCACTGTCAGGGGAGAGAAATGTGCATGATCAACCAGTGATCATAGATCTACTGTGGCCAAAGCACACAAAAAAAAGATAGGAAAGAGAGGGGGCGCTAAGAAAGTGACTGAAAGCAATGCATATGGAAGCCCCCCCCCGAAGGGGGGAGTATCACATATCCACTGTTCCAGCCACTCAGTGCATGGAAATTTAAATCTAGGTCCCCCCAAAGGGGGTCCAGATATTTAGCCGGTGTGGACAGCTGTTTCGGTCTTTGCGACCTCTTCAGCACACCATCGGCAATACTGGAGGAGGCAGGAAATTCTGCCTACCTGCAATGACAACCACATTTTACTGTGGTGTCTGCAGGGGCATACATTCCATGCCACCACCTAGAGTTAAATTTCCATGCACCCTAAAAGAGAACCTACCAAAAGGGGGGAAGGGGTTGCAGTCGATATTGTAGTGATAAATGAAAAGAAAAGGGGAGACTGCCAGTGCTAATATTTTAGGAAGGTTACAAAGTAAAGTAGGTTATAGCACTGTCAGGGGAGAGAAATGTGCATGATCGACCAGTGATCATAGATCTACTGTGGCCAAAGCACACAAAAAAAAGATAGGAAAGAGAGGGGGCGCTAAGAAAGTGACTGAAAGCAATGCATATGGAAGCCCCCCCGAAGGGGGGCGTATCACATATCCACTGTTCCAGCCACTCAGTGCATGGAAATTTAAATCTAGGTCCCCCCAAAGGGGGTCCAGATATTTAGCCGGTGTGGACAGCTGTTTCGGTCTTTGCGACCTCTTCAGCACACCATCGGCAATACTGGAGGAGGCAGGAAATTCTGCCTACCTGCAATGACAACCACATTTTACTGTGGTGTCTGCAGGGGCATACATTCCATGCCACCACCTAGAGTTAAATTTCCATGCACCCTAAAAGAGAACCTACCAAAAGGGGGGAAGGGGTTGCAGTCGATATTGTAGTGATAAATGAAAAGAAAAGGGGAGACTGCCAGTGCTAATATTTTAGGAAGGTTACAAAGTAAAGTAGGTTATAGCACTGTCAGGGGAGAGAAATGTGCATGATCGACCAGTGATCATAGATCTACTGTGGCCAAAGCACACAAAAAAAAGATAGGAAAGAGAGGGGGCGCTAAGAAAGTGACTGAAAGCAATGCATATGGAAGCCCCCCCGAAGGGGGGCGTATCACATATCCACTGTTCCAGCCACTCAGTGCATGGAAATTTAAATCTAGGTCCCCCCAAAGGGGGTCCAGATATTTAGCCGGTGTGGACAGCTGTTTCGGTCTTTGCGACCTCTTCAGCACACCATCGGCAATACTGGAGGAGGCAGGAAATTCTGCCTACCTGCAATGACAACCACATTTTACTGTGGTGTCTGCAGGGGCATACATTCCATGCCACCACCTAGAGTTAAATTTCCATGCACCCTAAAAGAGAACCTACCAAAAGGGGGGAAGGGGTTGCAGTCGATATTGTAGTGATAAATGAAAAGAAAAGGGGAGACTGCCAGTGCTAATATTTTAGGAAGGTTACAAAGTAAAGTAGGTTATAGCACTGTCAGGGGAGAGAAATGTGCATGATCGACCAGTGATAATAACGTTTCATGCGTAATAACGTTTCATGGTTCCTAACAACCAAAACAATGTTATCAAAATACTTAGTTTCCACACATCCACCACGAGATCACCACTTCCACCTTCTTCTGCAAACGTTAAATTCCTTTAAATCTTATATTGTTCTGGCTGCCAATAAGACAAGACTTTTTCAGGGCCCTGGGAAGTCTGCCAATTTCAGTCTTTTTCCTTAAAGTCTGTGAAAGTTTGTAAAAAATGACAAAATGCTGGCAAACTTTTTTCTACTTCTTTTTTTTTTTCTCCCCCAATTTGTGACTATTCCATTGAGAACGATCATGATGGCGCTTGTTGCAAGTGATCTATATTTAGCTCTGATCATAAAGTGACTGCATGGCCGTTCTGCCGAACATTCTGATGGGTGGTTTATGCTTCTACCGAGCTCCGCCATTCGCTAAGCGTTCTTTTATTTTGGTATTTCTTCATGCATTAGGCACGAAAGCTTCAAATGAGCTGCTGATACAGAGTGATCTAATTAATTTAAAGTGTGTAAACCTTCAGGCTTCAGTTTGGGCTTGTGAAACGTTATGAAAAGTTTGTGAACTTCGTCCCTACTTTCTGTACGGAACTTGTCCAGAGTAATCAGTGCGTAGATGAAAGATGGTGGCCTGGCTCTCCCTGTTCAGCTTGTAGCCGCCATTCTGCTGTTGCCAATCACTTTGTTGCTGTAGTGTCTTGGTTACTTTACAGGAGGTTGTGATCTTGAGGTAGTCTGGCGTCTGCTTTTAGCCAGGCTGTCAGCCTCTCCATTCCCAGCTACTTCAGAATGCACTGGAATGCACTATTTTGTGGACAGGGCATCCAGTCTATCTCGAAGCTTCCTGGTGAGATCAGTGGATCAAGCTGCTGGCTTTCCCTAGCTAGTGCTCTGCTGCTGTGTTGAGCACCTGCAGATCTGTACGATAGTTGGAGCTGCTGCCGCCGGCTGGTAAGGAAAGGGAGATAGTAGTGTGGACTGAACAACAGATGTACACGCCACTTCCTTCATTCCGCACGGCGTCTTGTGCAGTACCACAGCTGCTGTGAGGGTAGCGCTTGTGCATAACCTCCAGCGAGTTGGCTTTGTGCAGTGCCGCGACCTTTGGTAAAGAGTCCTGGAACATTGTTTATGTTGTCTAGAAGGCTCTTTCGAGATGTCCAGGTACCTGAAGGAAGCTCTTCACACATCTTTGGGCTTGGTTTCAGGACATCAGTTCAGTTTAGCCCTTTGCAGGTCCTTCAGTTGGCGGTTCAGACTTGGGCGTTTCTGATGGTTCTTGATCTGCTACTGTAGTCTCCCATTCTGTCGGTGTTTACCTCTTCATCGTGTGTGCTGTTCTGCATTCCAGTGGCTCCAATGTCCTCCATTTCCTAAATTGGGGTGCTCCAGATGGCTCTAAGAATGTCACTGCATCATGAGAATGACCCATGTTCTGCATCTTGTCAAGCCTGGCTTTTATGGTTTTGCAGGCAGTGTTTCATGTTGTCGATGTATCTTGGTACCGCACTACTGGTCTGACCGAGCAGGTGTTTGCTTTCGCCAGCATGCTGTAATTTGCGCCAATGTGGTCCCGACCAGCTTCTTCATGAGAGACTTTTTTCCGCAGCTCTAGCTTCCATGGCTTTGATGTGAGGCCTCCACGCGAATCAAATAATTTATTTGTTGCCAGTAAAGTTGGCCTGTCTGTCGTTGGTATTGGAAGGTCTCCAGTTTCAAGGCGACCTCTTCCATCTGTTTGATTGATTGATTGTACATTGCTTAACGTCCCGACAGCAACAAGGCTTTCTCAGGACGTGCCTGCACTGCTTGTGAAAAAAATAAATAAACAGAACATTGAATGTATGTCGCCAGCCGGTCAAATACGTTAAATAAACCTACGACATGGGGCCTAAATAAAGCTAAGACCATTTAGCAACACACATCCAATATCAAGAGCTACAGGCAGTGCAGACAGTAGGGAGAGTTTTAAAAGGGCAAATACAGGTGAATGGACCAAGGGTAGACAGAAACACATGCCCCAGAATAGAGAGAAAAACCCACCCTGTGGGGCTGACCAGGGTGACCCTGGGAACTAAAAAATACCTAACCCCACCCAAGTCCCCCAGGGCAGACCCGGGTGGGGGACCATCTGTTTGAAAGAGATGGTCTAGCTCGGTTCGAGTGACCATCTGCTTACTCTATTGGCATCATCCTGGATTCTGCAGGATGGTATTTCTTTATTTTCTGCTGCGCTGCACACTGCAAAGTCATCCGCATGGAGGATGTTCGAGATGAACCTTGTTACTGTTGGACGGAGGTCATTAATGCAGACCCAAAACAGCATCAGACACAACATCTCCCTGAGGTACAGCTTCCCAAAGTTTGACAAGACTGCAGAATGTGCAGACGGTAGAAGCTTCAGCGGCAGCCCCTGTTAAACTTGCCTTAACTAAAAATAATTACAATTAAATTGATGGGTCACATTAAAATTAATGAAATGATCACAAATTTTATGCTCAATATGCATACTTTGTTAAGAAAACTGGCAACAAAAATATTTAAACAGAGGAGTATGCATAAGCAATTGTTATGATCATTTTGCGTTCCCTTGCATACTGGTAAAATGGAAGTAGGGCAGCAGATTTAGCCACTGTGGCCCATAAATGCATCACAGCATCATAAATTAATTAGGTTGGGAGTAACTGTGGTACTCTATCCTAACCAATAAAATCTAACAAAGACCTATCAGTTGTATACAAAATTTCTGAGGGCATTGGAAACAACGTAAATCCGCAATTTTAATTGGGAAAAAGCTATCATTCACCACGAACGTACCTTGAAGGATGCCAACTTTCCTTATTTTCTTGCACTTTATGCTCACATTATTGAAAATTAATAGGTAAAGAGAGGTCAAAATGAAATGGAATAACTTTAGTAATTTTTTTTAATTACTTTTGTGTATTTTTAAAACTTGGGGGTAGGGATACAAAATCAACCACTGTGGCTCTCACAGTAATCACAGCATCACCTAGCTAGTTTATAATAATTGTGACATCCTATGTTAATGATGCAAGCCTTAAAATATACTGTCAGTGCTATAGAAAATGTCTGAAGGCATCTGACACATTATTTTTGTGGGTTTTTTTTTTGCGATTTCGCGGAAATGACCGTTTACTGGGTGCACAAGTACCTTTACTGTGAGCTAGAGATTCAATATTATTTCATTCTGATTTTTGCAGAGGATGCGATAAGTGTGCCTTAACATAATATTGCCTGATTTGGGCTTCTGGAATGAAGTCTGATTTATTTAGAGAAAAATGTTTCTCAACCTCACTTTAGCGTGTGCGAAGAGCGTGAATGGGGGTACCCTTGCGCCATCGGCTATATCTCTGGTGTGTTCCTAAGGATTTTCGGGGAACATGGCTTAAACATCTCAGGACATACCAAGGTACATTTTGAAACCCATCTTATTGAGTACTGGGGGTGGGGGGAGGGGGGTGCACGGTAGACCTGGCTAGCTTATGGACTAATAGTCGTTAGGTAACACCTCCAAAAGTTTTGAAATGTGTCCGTGGGGATGAATGGGTTCATGGCTCTGGAACCTTCATCCTTTACAGTATACATACCAAGGGGAATTACTCAGCGCTGGACATACACACAGTTAGATCCACTGCCCCCTCCTATCGGGCAACCCAATTTGTAGATGTGTGTTTCTCCTGCCTACTTCCTAAGTTCCAGAAAAAGACATGGGTTAAAGGTTTGACCTGATGCATTCTTTTTAGGGATGTATATGATCGTTTTGTTCTTTACCTGAGTATTTTTCTGTTTGGCTGCCGATTGGGTGCCTGATAGGGGAGGGAAGGGGATCTAACTGTGTTTATGTCCATCGCTGAGTAATTCCACTTGGTATGTGTACAGTTCTACCAGCGCTAGCCTCATCTGGTTTGTGAGTAGACCTTCATCCTTTGCTTAGAAAACACTTTAGGACACTGAACCTGAACACACAGCCTCACTTTCCCTATATAGCATCTCGTACATCCCCACATATTGTTGTTCATTTCTGTTCCACTTTTTTAAATACAGTAGAGCCTTTAATAAACAACCACCTTTTTGTAATAAAAATCCATCCTAAAAGACACAGGTGCTTTTTCTTGAGTTTCAAAAAGTTTTTTTGTTTTTTTAAAAGTTACAGTACCTGTCACTAAAGTCCATCCTTTAAATGGCTACAGTGCCTAAATGATGGTCTTTAAAGTACCATTTACACATTAATCCGAAGACGCGTTTCTGCACCATTTGTGTTTGTTTTGTCTTGTCAGTCGACACACCTAATGAACGTTAACAGCGGTTTGGACAGGCAACCACAGCACATGCGTAATCGCACTTATTTATTTTGTGCAGACGTTGGCGTTTCAAACTATTTCAGCTGTTTCTCGTACTGATAGCACTGTATTTCTAGGACGTAGTGGAGTCGTTGTCAGGTTACTTAATATTAAGACGTCGGGTGCTGGACTGGATTCTCCTGTGTCCAAATGAACCATAACTAGACCTGTGTGTAGCGTTTCGTAACCGTTTGTTACAGAAGTGTATCTTTGAACAGTTACGGCGGGAGTGGGCCTTCAGTGACAGGTGGTCTCTCGTAAGAGTGACCGCTCAAAACAGGTTTTGCTGTACTTTGACAGTATATATATATATATATATATATATATATATATATATATATATATATATATATATATATATATATATAAAATCTTCCTTTCATAAACTTATATATATATATTTTTAAAATGTCTGTTATTGCTTCTGTCTGTCCACCTGTTTCTTCTAAACCAAGATGATGACGTGGCAGATTGTCGTCTGTCACACTGCCACGAAATTGTCTGTTCTAAAAACACAGATTGTCATGGCCCCCAAACTCAGCGAACTGTACTAGTAAACTCTACATGTAATGTGAGCCTGTGTAAAGGAGGCATTTCGTCATAAGACTTTAATTTATGTCGGCAGTGGCATTTTTACGCTATGACTAGCTGTAACTTGTCACTTTCAAGTCAAAAGCGTAAACCCTAAATCTTCCTCTGTTTCAGGATACATGAGTTAATGTTTCTGCCATCTGCCAGCAAGAGGCATAAATTCTCATAAGCCCCTGCGTCTGCAAGGGCCCATGAAAAACTATGCCTGTTGCAGGTGAAAGCGATTGTTTACACCCTGAAATCATTGACTGAGTGTCGTCTGCTCATAGCGGTCAAGGTCGCGTGGGGTCGACACTCGGTCATGCACAGAGATACGCATGCTGCTTTAAAGGGGCATACATGCCACAGACAGAAATTTTTGATATGTGTAGTTTATAAAATATCCGTAACAGATTTTCTTGGTATATCTTACATTTAAATGTTTGTGCATGAAAGGAATAACTTTACTTTTTTTTTTAACCCATTACATCCTGAGGATGATTTTTATTTTTAAAAAAGCTTATTGTCCTATGAAGTCTACATTAAAGATTAGGAGATAGATCAAGCATTTTAGTTCAAGGGTGGTGCCAGAATAGCTTGGCGCCTCGGGCGCCAAACTATTCCGGCACCACCCTTGAACTATCATAGTCATATTAATTTCAAGCAGCAGTTTATCAGGATGATAAGTTTTAAAGCGACCTTCCCCAGGTAAAAAGGTTAATAGTTCATAATATCTTCTTCATAAATGATCTTGGAATGTCTTCCAATAATACTGCACTCTACTGCACTAGAGGACTAACTTAATTTTTGTATGATGACGTTAAAAAACAAACAAACAGCAACACCCAAAACACACACACACACACACACACACACACACACACACACACACACACACACACACACACACACACACACACACACACACACACACACACACACACACAAACCACACGCACGTTGTACGAGAGAAGTTTTCTTCCTCGTGTTCAGCTATATAGTAGCATTGCCACTGCACAATGAGAGGACAGTAAGGACAGTTCTAGACCTCTTACGCGTACCTAAATACAAGGCTAGTAAAAAGAAGGGTAGACAAGTCATATAAAAAATTGAGAACCCGTGTCACTGGCGAATTTTTGCACCAAAAGCATTTTCTTTTTCAATATCTGTTTAAAGTTTTAAAGTACCATTACGCATAAATCTGAATACACATTTCAACTCCATTTGTATTTGGTTTGCCTTGTCGACACACCTAATGAACTTTAACAGCAGTTTGCACACGCAGCAAATGCACGCGCGTAATCGCACTTATTTATTCTGTGCTGCCGTAAGCGTGTCAATCTATTTTTAGCTGTTTCTCGTACTGAAAGCGTTGGATTTCTAGCACGGTGCGGAGTCATTGTCAGGTTACTTGATATACAGACCACGTGTGCTAAACTGGATTGTCCTGTGTGTCTAAATGAACCATAATTAGACCTGTGTGTAGCGTTTCGTAAATAGCTGTTACAGAAGTGTGTCTTTGAACAGTTGTGTTAGTTAGTTATTTGGGTTAAACCCCGAGCAGTTTGAACAGTTACGGCGGTAGTGGGCCTTCACGCGAAATACTCCAGGTAATAAATGATTAATCCTTCGCAAGATGTCCTTCATAAATGTTCTAAGTATGTCTTACAATGATGCTGGCAAAAGAGTTAACTTAAATTATGAAGTTTGAATTTCTTAAATGAAAGACTTTTCTGCTTTTCTTCCCTTTATACACAGGACAGCTCCTTCAGTTACGCTGAAATAGTGGAAAATATCTGGTGCGTGTGACTATACTTACACGGAAATGAAAAGAAAAGGGGAGACTGCCAGTGCTATACTTACACGGGTTGTGAAAAGAAGGGTACAACTGTCTTAGTTGAGGCGAGACAACATTGAAAACCATTTGTATCGGCGATATTTAGCAGTCAAAGCACGCCATGGAGCAGATCGCTTTCAGACTGTAGGTTGCAGTTGTTTATCTATTTCATTTCATTGTGTATTCATTTCATTTTCTTATTGCATTTAACTCTTAAGGGATGGTCAAGAAAATCGCATGCTAGCTCTTGATCCAAGTTAGGATAAATGGTAGATGTTACATCTCGTCACTAGAGCTTTTTCCAGTAAGCCAAATGTCCTCTGGCAGACAAAAACGGCGCTCACGAGAATGTGAAAAAGCGCGCTATAAAATTTTGGACACCACGCCTTTATCCTTAAAATAAACCCGTTGAGGTTTGACCCCCATAGTGACACGAGACACATTCTTAACCCAGTACAAACACCACCCAAGTGCAAGAGGCATAGATCCTCATAGGCCCCCGCTGTTGCGGGGTCTCATGAGGATATGCGTCTCTTGCTGACTTTAACATATCTGTGTTCCAAAGGCGCGTGTGGCAAGGTTTGGTTTTCAGGGACAACATTCATGGCCTTGTGCGCTGATAGGCTTACTTGTGATGACATGCTGTGCATGCAAATAACGTGCAAACCAGACTATGCACGCCGAACAAGATACGTGGATATTGACTGAAATCGTGGCACGTGGTTGCCGGCGTATTTACAGCATTCGTGACTCGTGACTGAGCAGCTTCGTGCCCGGTGATTAATATTGTAAATTGATGGGTTAGACCAGATAATTACAACAGTGTGTGATTCGCGATCAGCAAATGCCAAAATGCCAAAAGCATAAGTGGGTTATTTACCCTACGCAGCCCAGAAACAGAAGTGGGCTGTCTGCCATATGCAGCCCAGAAGTCAAAGTGGACCGCCTACAATACACATCCCAGAAGCCGAAATGGGCGTCTACCGTACGTAGCCCAGAATCCAAAGTGGACCGCCTACCATACGCAGCCCAGAAGTCAAAGTAGATTGCCCATAGTACGCAGCCCAGAAGCCGGATTGGGCGTCTACCGTACCCAGCCCACAATCCAAAGTGGGACGACTACCATTGACAGCCCAGAAGCCAAAGTGGACCGCCTACCATAAGCAGCTCAGAAGCCGAAGTGGACCCGCCTATCTTACGCAGCCGAGAATCCAGAGTAAACCACCTACCATACGCAGTCTACAAGCCAAAGCGAAACGTCTACCATTTATGCAGCTCATAAGCCAAAGTAGGAATGCCTACAGTTCTCAGCACAGAAGTCAAAGTGGACCGCCTACATTACGCAGGCCAGATGCCAAAGTGAACCGACTACAGTATGCTGCCCAGAAGCCAAAGTGGGCCGACTACCGTACGCAGCTTAACAGCCAAAGTGTGACGCCTACCATACGCAGGCCAGAAGCCAGAGTGGATTACACACAAGCAGGCCAGAAGCCAGCGTGGATTACCTACCATTTGCAGCCCCGAAGTCAAATAGGGCCGCCTACTCTTTTATCATACGTATCCCAAACGCCAAAGTGTGGCGCCTACCATAAGCAGCCCAGTGACTGAAGGGGGGCGCTAATACCGTACGCAGCTAGAACAGCCTACCACATGCAGCCCAGAATACAAAGTGGGTTGCCTACCTTACACAGCCCAGAAAAGCCAGAGTTGGCCGCCTACGACACGCAGCCCAAAACCAAAGTAGGCCGCCTCCCTGTAGACAGCTCAGAAGCCAAATGGGGCCGACTACCATACGCAGCCCGGACGCCAAATTGGGGCGCAAATTAAATCGAATAAAAGTGAAAAAAAAGGAAGGGTGAGAGAATTTTGATTTCAGCCCGAAGCTCATTTTTATTCTGTACACAGTCCAGAAACCAAACAATAGCAATAAACAATGAACAATGAGCTATGAAAGAGAAACATTGAACAGCGAAAGATGAATCA
>BTPG01000002.1:34076408-34093408 GCA_036245525.1 Semisulcospira habei
CCTTGCTTGGGTCCGGCAGCCGTTCGCCCTCTCAAGCGGAGGATACAGCGTCTCCAGCTACCCTGTCCTCTCCTCGTGGCGAGACTCTCCGAGCCTTGGACGACGCCGCCCGGCTGATCGCGGCGTGCCTTCCCGCGGATTCCTGCCCACCTTCCCCACCGCTGAAGAGGAAAGCGGCCGCCTTTGTGGACGCTGCTCGGCAGGTTAAGAAATTCAAGTCGCTTCCCCAGCCGCCTGCCTTCCGCGACCTAGCGGACGCCCTATCTGCGCACCTCCAGCGAAATTCCGCTTCCGACTCGGACTTTTTCTCTGACCGCCGCTGGCCTTCCGGTGTCGACATCGCCTTTCGGCAGTCCTGGTACGCCGGCCACTCGCAATCCTTCTCGTGCTCGCTGCCTCCGGTGGATCCGCCTGCGCTGGTGCTCGCCGGCGGCTCTTCCCAGCTCAACCGTGTCCTGCCTCGCGGCCTCGAACGTACCGCCTCTCTCGTCCGTAACGCCCTCGCTTGTTCGGGTTTTTTGGAGCTCCTCACTCAAGCCTTCATTAGCCGTATCGAGGCAGCCTGGCTTCCCTCCGCTCCTCCCCTGCTGTCGGATCTTCACACCTTGGCTGTTGCAGCCAACCGAGCGGCCTACCATTCGTCCGTCAACGCCATGGCAGCGGCCGCCAACTGTGACTTGATGCGGCGTGATGTGGTGCTCCAGTCCTGCCCGGGTCTTCCCCGTGATGTGAAGTCCCAGCTACGCCGGGCCCCGGTCGGCGCTCCGCTCCTCTTCGGCCCTTCCTGGCAGTCCCTGAAGGAAGCTAACAAGGACCGTTGGCCCAGCGCCCCCTCGTCTCGCTTTCCGCCAACCCGCAAGGCCTCGGGTCGCGCCCTGCGGTTCGTCAGACCCTCCGCGACGGCCCCTGCCTCCGCCTCGGCCTCCCGTCCTCTCTCCTCTTCCCGTGTGCCCGGTCCTGGCCGCGCCCGTCCTGCCCGTTCTGCCCGACCTGCCGTTCCGGCCTGGCCCAAGCCCGCCCGCCGCCCTGGGCGTGGGAGGGCCCCCTGACTTCTACTCGCCTCCGCCCCCGCCGACCGCTTCGGGGTCGCCTGTCGGCGGGAGGCTCGCTCTGCACGGAGACGTCTGGCGCTCCCTGTTTCCGGACGACCCGTGGATCCTCTCCCTTGTCTCAGTCGGTCTTCTCATCTCCTTTCGTTCCCCGCCCCCGCTTCGGCGCTCCCCCCTGTGGACCGAGATTCCGTCAGACCCGCCCATGGCCGATGCCCTTCGCGGAGAAGTCGCTGCTCTTCTCCAGAAAGCTGCTACGGAGGTCGTCGCCTGCCACGACTCCCCCGCCTTCTACAGCCGACTATTCGTCGTCCCCAAGCCTGGAGGCAAGTGGAGGCCGATCATCGATCTCTCCGCCCTGAATCGGTTCATCGCCGCCCCGTCCTTCCGGATGGAGACAGCCAGGTCCCTTCGTGCGGCCGTCCAGCCCATGGATTTCGCTGTCAGCCTGGACCTGTCCGATGCCTACCTGCACGTCCCAATCCATCCTGCCTCCCGCCGGTACCTCCGCTTTGCCATCGACGGGACTGTTTTCCAGTTTCGGGCCCTCCCCTTCGGTCTCAACCTCAGTCCGTGGGTGTTTACGCGGATCATGAACGCCGTGGTAGCCAGAGCCCGTCGTTCTTCTTCCAGCCCGATCTCCAACGACTTGGACAACCTTCTTCTGCGGAACCAGTCGGTGGCCTCTCTTCTCCTGGACAGGGATGCGCTTCTCCTCCTGTTATCTCGCCTCGGCTTCCTGGTCAACGCCGGCAAGTCCGACCTCACTCCCTCTCGCCACTTCGTGCACCTGGGGATGGAGTTTGTGACCGACCGCAACCTAGTGCGTCTTCCCGAGCCGCGGATCCAGAAACTCGCCGATCTCGCCCGTCTGGTAGCTCAGGAAGCGGCTGTCCCCGCCAGGGTGTGGCTCCAGCTCCTCGGCCTGATGAGTGCTGCGGCAGATCTCCTTCCCCTCGGTCGTCTGTACTCTCGTCCTCTTCAATTGCATCTTCTCCTCCACTGGAGACCGTCCTCCGGCGATCTCTCCACCCTGGTGCCGATACCTCCTATGCTGCGGCCCCATCTGCTTCGCTGGACGGACGTTTCTTGGCTCAGCTCCGGGATTCCCCTGACCTCACCACTGCCCCGTCTCTCTCTGCGTCGATGCCAGTCTCGCTGGGTGGGGCGCTCACCTTCTCCCGAGTTTTCGCTATGCGGCCGGCCGCTGGAACGAGGACCTAGCTTCGCGGCACATCAACTGGCTGGAGCTGAATGCAGTTTGGCAGGCCCTCCGCGCTTGGGAACCCGATCTTCGGACACAGGACCTCCTTGTCCTCTCCGACAACTCCACGGTCGTCGCTTACATACAGAAGCAGGGAGGGACCCGCTCGCCCGACCTCTGCATCCTTCTCTACCGACTCCTTCGCTGGTGCGAGGACCGCGGCATCTCCCTACGAGCCCGTCACATTCCAGGTCACCTGAACGTTTTGGCAGACTCCCTCTCTCGGTGGGGCCAGCTTCTTCACACAGAATGGACCCTGCGCCGGGACATCTTTCGCCTGATCTGCGAGCGTTGGGAGACTCCCCTTGTCGACCTCTTCGCCACCAGGTGGAACCACCAGCTTCCCCTCTTCGTCTCCCCGATTCCCGACCCGCTGGCCTGGGCGGTCGATGCGCTCTCGATCCCTTGGGACGGACTAGTTGCCTACGCCTACCCTCCGACGGTCCTGGTCCCCAAAGTCCTGCTCAAGCTCCGGGGGTGCAACGCAGTCCTTCTCCTGGTGGCCCCGTTCTCCTGGGACAGATCTTGGACCACCGACCTGCTCAGTCTCGCCACGGATCCGCCCCTTCCACTTCCCACCCCTCGCACGATGCTCAAGCAGCCCCGCCAGCCGCTCTTCCACCCCTGCCCCGAGCGACTTCTCCTCCACGCCTGGCGATTGTGCGGCACGCCCTCTCCGCTAGAGGCTTCTCGAGTGCGGCAGTGGACGCTATCGCTTCAGCCCGCAGACCTTCCACCAGACGTGTCTACGAAGGAAAGTGGCGAGTGCTTCGTGCCTGGTGCTCTGACCGTCGTCTCTCCCCCGTTGATCTGACGACCCCTCAGCTCGCGGACTTCTTCCTTTGGCTCTTCCATGACCAAGGTTTGGCTCCCATCACGATCCGTGGCTATCTCTCCATGATTGCCGACACCTACCGTCACCTCGGCCGTCCCGACCCTGGTGCCTGCAAGGACCTGGCCGACCTTATGGCGCATTTCGGCTTGCAGCGTCCGGTTTCCCGCTCCCTCGTTCCACGCTGGGATCTACCCTGGGTCCTCACCTGGCTGAATTCGGACCGTTTTGAACCGCTCCATCTGGCCAGCTTCGCGGACGTGACTCGGAAGACCTGCTTCCTGGTGGCCCTCGCCACGGCAGCCCACGTCAGCGAGCTCCACGCGCTCTCGTCTCGCCCTTCCTGCCTGCAGTTCCGGGTGGATGGCTCCGTTCAGCTTCTCCCGGATCCGTCCTTTCTCGCTAAGACTCGATCTCCCTTGACGGCGCCTCAGGTCATCGTTATTCGCCCGCTTAAGGGGCCCGACCTTCCTCGGAAGACTCGGCAGCAAGATCCGGTGCGTGCACTCCGTATCTACCTGCGTCACTCCAAGTCCGTACGGAGGGGACGGACTCGTCTCTTTTTGCCTCTGACCGCCGGCAGAACTGACATCTCTGCCCAAACGATCTCCTCCTGGCTCCGCTGGGTAATACGGTCCGCCTATTGCGACCTCTCCCCACAGGGAGCCGAGGCCCTCAGGATACGCGCCCATGAAGTTCGCGCTATGGCCGCAAGTCTCGCCTTCGACCGCAACTGCGCGGTTAAGGACATTGTGGCTGCAGTGGGATGGCGGGCCGAAACCACCTTTGCCCGCTTCTACCTCCGCGACCTGGCGGCCCAGCGCGACAACCTCTCTCTGGTGGGCGACATCTCGGCGGCACAGCACTCCCTCCAGGCGCCCCTGGCGCCTTAGGTATGCACTTCGCTAAAATTGTCGGGAGTGTGTAATCAGGAGTGACGGGCCGTCCTCGTCCCTAATGAGGTTTCAGAAAGGGATTCTGCGGCACCCTCCTCCTTTTTGGCATTCTTCCAGACAGTCATGTCATCGGTAATGTGTTTTGAGGAAACAAATTAATTTTTCTCTAAAATGTATTTTTTCGAAAAATACTTACCGATGACATGACTCGGAGGTCCCTCCCTCCTCCCCGCTTGCCGCTGGTAACTCCGTAGACAACTGGCTAAAGGAGACACCACCGGGCACGTGACCGGATGGGTAGGGGAGGCTACTCTCGTCCCTGTTAGGGATCCCCAAGAGCCTCGTGGGGGGACCCTTTGGGTCTTAGGCTAAAATTGGTAAGCAAGTAGACTATTTCCAGACAGTCATGTCATCGGTAAGTATTTTTCGAAAAAATACATTTTAGAGAAAAATTAATTTTTCGAAAAATACTTACCGATGCCATTACTCGGATGACCCTCCCGCCTGCCCCGCTAGCCGCTCCTCAGTCAAATGAAAGAACTGGTTGGATTGGTAGTGAGCTGGCGCTCACCTGTCGGCGGGGTAAGGGAGGCTACCCGGGTACTAGACCACGGTACCCTTGGTGGCCTCCCCTGGCTCTAAGGGTACACATCGTAAGTTTTGGGGCTAAAATTACGCTAGCTATAGGTTGTTCCATTGTAGTAATGGCATCGGTAAGTATTTTTCGAAAAAATACATTTTAGAGAAAAATTTAATTTTTCTCATATACTATTCAGAACTTCAAACCCACATTTGGTACGGAGATACCTGATGTAAGACCTATCTATGCATACTAATTTGGATTATCCTTCGGAAAGGTCACTAAGGGCTCAGGAATAGGTCTGAAATAGCCATATTTTGACAAAAGATGTTTTTTTTTTTTTCAAATACTATTCACAACTTTAAACCCAAACTTGCTACAAGATACCTGATGGGAAGACCTTTCTATGCACACTAATTTGGTAGATCCCTCAGAAAGGTCAAGGGTCACGAGAGCTCAGGAAATAGGTGAAAAATAGCCATATTTTGACAAAAGATATTTTTTCTCAAATACTATTCACAACTTTAAACCCAAATTTGGTACAGAGATACCTGATGGTAACACCTATCTATGCATACTAATTTGGACGACCCCTTAGAAAGGTTGAGGGTTACAAGAGGCTGGCAAATGTGTGTAAAATGCCAATTTTTTATAAAACTGTAGGTATTCCCAACATTTTTGCTAATTTTTCAACCAAATTTGGTACAAAGATAGCTGATGATAAGACCTTCCTATGCATACTAATTTAGTCGACTCATCACAATGGTCAAGGGTCATGGGGGGGTTGACAGATGTGTGAAAAATGCTTACATTTTCAGAAAACAGGTCACACATATGTAAATCGGTCATACACGTGAGCCATAATGGCTTTGCCTTTCTTGTTTCTTATTTTAACAGATAAGCCTAGGTATGAAATAATTATTAATAACAAATAATAAAAAAAATCATAGAAAAAGAAGAGAGAAAAAGAAGAGAAAGAGAACACTTTCTGAAGCCAAGGCCGGAATTCGTTTAGCAAAGCATGGCGAAACTTGCGACCTAGTGGTGCATCTGACTCACTCAAGTCACTGCCGCTCTAGATCTTCTGAGTCAACCCCTACCCCTACGGCACTAGTACTTGGATCACAGTGTTGACCAATTGGCCGTGGCACAAAACACAATGTTCGTTGCCCTTTTTCAACTTTCAGAACTTTTTTGGGTGGCATTTTCGATTTTGAAATGCTAGCAGCAAAAAAACCGGATGTTGTCGGCGTAGTCAAAAGTAGTGTACAACGAACGAAGAGAATACACTTGCATAACTAACACTCTCTTTCAACGAACTAATTTCATCCTTCCCACAGCCGTACGCTCGGTTAGCCCTGTAGCCTGTTCAGTACATCGCAGTTCACTTGACAGTAGCCCGTTCAGTAGACGCAGCAGCTGCGCTTAGCTTTGCAAGCACCCAATCAATTTCAACCTTTTCTCGATTATGATTGGTGGCTTGCAAAGCAACGCAAAGCCACTGCTGGGGTTAAATGGGTTAAGATTAGCTTGATCTGATGCTGATGACAATCATTATCCTGTGTTCTTGATAGGCTGCTTTTAATAAGATGGTTAACACACTTAAGGCCCCGCCACACATGCCTGATTTTGAGGTCGATTCCCGAGCAGTTTCGAATCCGTAGGTGATCGGGCCGGACTATAAAAACGTGTGCACTGCCACACATTTCCCGATTTTTTTTTTTTTTTTTTTTTTTTTTTTTTAGCCGACCGGTTTGAACCGAAGATCAAAGTCGTACCTGTTCTGCAAAATGGCTGCTAGTTTTGACAGTGATGATGATGTGCTTGCATTATCAGCAGTTTTGCATCATATTCGGGAAGAGGCAGACGAGACATCGGCAACGAAGGTGGTACTGATCTTCCGCCATTTTCAAACTGAAACGACGTGCTTTGCGAGACGCGCTCTGATTGGTTGAAGCTTACAATCGGGGCCGATTCGGATCGGAAAAATAGAGCAGGTTCTAGACACACGATTCCCAGCCGATTGGGATCGGATCGGATATATGACGTCATCCGATCACAATCGGATCGGAATCGGCTTCAAAATCGGGGCACAACCGGCATGTGCGGCGGGGCCTTTAGACCCAGCACAATACAGCAGGAGATGGATCGGCCGTGATAAATCAAAGTTTGTGCCTGATCAGCTTGGCGCCATCAGGCGCCAAGCTAATCTGGCACTAACTTTGAATTATCACGGCTGATCCATCTCCCGCAGCTGGTACATAATCGTTAGGTGACACATCCAAAATTTGGGGAATGTCGCCGTGGGTTTAATCGGATTATGTCAAGTGCTCCAGTGTGATTATGTCAAGTGCTCCAGTGTGATTATGTCAAGTGCTCCAGTGTGATTGTCAAGTGCTCCAGTGTGATTATGTCAAGTGCTCCAGTCGGAGATGTAGATCATCATACACCCTCCTGCCGTGAGATAGCCTTAGTTGCCTGCTCGGTGTTAAACCCAAATAACTAACTCATACACCCTCATCACCACACCCAACCCCACCCCACCCCTTCCTCCCCCTCCAGTTGCAGGGGCTCGTCATGATCTAAGCTTCTTGGCGTTTTGCTTCCACCACTTTGTATCCATGTGCCTTGAGCGGCTGGGTTTCTTTGGCGTTGAGTCAAAAGCGACCTCGGAGACACAATCTGCGGGCACTGGGGGTGAATGGGTTACAATTTGGCAGTTGGCCCGATGCTGATGACAATCATTATCCTGTGTTCTTGGTAGGCTGCTCTCAATCAGCACATGGTGCAATGAATGACTTCCCTGAAACAGGTGCAACGTGTACTTTGTTAGTACTTGCTTCTTGGAATGAAACTGATGCTGGAAACATTTTCCTTGCTAGTACTAACTTGTTCACTGCTAGAAGATGTAAGTGCAGATTGTGTTTTTGAAGTCGTCTTAGATTCAGCACAGCTGTCGGTGGACCGTGGATCCAAAAAGTTTCAGCAAGAGACATAGATCCTCATGAGCCCCCGCAACTGTGGGGGCTCATGAGGATCTGTGCCTCTTGCAGTTGGGTGGTGTTCAGTTTCTCAGTTTCTGGTGGTGAAAGGGGTTAATAACATCCTTTTGCATGCAGCCTTCAGTGACTGGTGCACACAGCGGGGTTAACATTTCCAAGCATTGTTCACACACTGAAGACTAAAGCCCTAACTTCCTCTCATTGTTTTCATGAGCCCCCGGTGTGGAACGTGAGTGTGTGCCTGAGGCTGAGCGGTAAAATTGGCTGATGCGTTCCCCGTACCAGAGTTACTAATAGTGGTTTCAGTTACCGTGCCCGTCGCAATGCATGGTCATGCAGTTTCCTGTGTAGAAAGGAAATAGTGTAGCAATAGTAATACTAATATTAGTAACAAAGTTAAACCCCTTGTGCATACAGCCATTGTACAGTAGAACGGGTTTAACATATTTAACCCCAAGGCCTAAATTTTGGGGGGTCACCAAACAACTTTGTACCAATTGTAGGAGGATCGATCATGATAATTCAAGGGTAGTGCAAGATTAGCTTGGTGCCTGATGGCACTTGTAACTTTGTACCAGTTGTAGATGGATCCACTCTGGGGTAATTCAAGGTTAGTGCCAGATTAGCTTGGTGCCTGATGGTGCCAAGCTAATCTGGCACTACCCTTGAATTATCATGGTCAATCAGTCTCCTGCTGTAGTGCTTTGGGGCTAAATGGGTTAAGTATTTTTAGCAACCACCTCTTCTGCAAGAAAAGCATGGTTTTGGGAGACAGGTGCTCTCTCTTGGTACATTTTATAATTTTCACATTACAACAATTTGCAGTAATCATTGTGGCTGCGAGCAGTCCGCCCCCCTCCCCCCTTTTTCCTCTGGCAAGTTAACTCATTTAGCCTCAGTGCCCTACAGCAGTTGATTGATCGACCATGGTAATTCAAGGATAGTGACAGATTAGCTTGGCGCCCGATGGTGCCAAGCTAATCTTACACTACCCCTTGAATTATCATGGTCAATCCATCTCCTGCAACTGGTACATATTTGTAAAGTGACACCTACAATTTGGAAAATGTGGCCATGGGGTTAAATGGGTTAAGATTTTTTTTTAAATGTTGACCGTCACTCTTGCTTGTGTCTTGTCTTGATTTTACAGCACAAGGAAGGCGTGTTCATACTAGCAAAACAACTACTGGTATGCTTGTGTGATTGACAGTCATAATTTATGTTTGATTTATTATTCTTGTCTTGTCTTTTTTACAGCACCAGGAGGATGTGTCCAAGAACAAGACAGAGTACGCTCGTTTGGTGGATCGATTAAAAACAGATCGTGCCAAATACCAGGATTTACAGTCCAAAGGTAATTATCAGTTGTAGCCATGATAGTCATGGCTGTCAGTCACTCCTTGAGTGGGCAGACCTCTCTATATTTTAACAGTTGCCAGCTTTCACCCTTCACTGCTGTAGTCACGGTGTCTGTTTCTGAAATCTGTCCTAACTCGACATCAAAGAGTCCCAGCCATCCCAGGAACATGGATACAAAATGGTGTCAGCAAGAAACATAGAGCCTCATGAGCCCCCTCAACTGCGGGGGCTCATGAGGATCTATGTTTCTTGCAGTTGAATTGTGTTCTCTTTTTCTAGCAGTGAAGGGGTGAAAGTGCGCCGAAAGCTGGTTTTACTGATCTATAACTATAGTAGTCTTTCTGTATCTATGCTTCCCCTTTCAACCGCAACTGTAAGCATGGCTTATCTGTGGAGAACGCATAACCTCATAGCTAAAACAATGCAAGAAGATCTGTGTAATTCTCCGGCAGTTCAGGGGCTTATGAGAATCTCTCTCTTTCTGGCTTGAGTTATCTTTACAGTCTATGAACACCTTTTCCAAAAGCATAGGCGAAATGACACCCATCATCTTACGAACGGCATCGCTAATCAGTGGGCAATGCCTGGCCTCGTAGCTGGAAATTTGCAATGAGCACGGATCCTCATAATGCTCCCGCAGTTCAGAAGCTGATAAGAATCTCTCTCGTACCGACATGCGGCATTCACTGACAGCTCGATACCTCACACTTAGAAATGTAAACAAAAGCCGCTGCTGCCCGCCTGCGAAAAACTGAATAATGTTGACCATCAAAATAACGAGTTTTGTTCCCTCAGAGAAAAGGAGGTTGGTTCAGTATGAGTTCAGTTTTTGATTTAGCGTGCTTTATTTTTTTCTGATTTTTCTCCTTCCCCTAAGGCAAAGCCGGCAGCAGACTGGACGACGCCAAGTCTAAAGTCGTTCGCTCGATGCTTCGTCTGCACCAGCAACACAACGAGTACGTGCTGGCAATCCATGATGCAAACTCCTATCAGACCAGCCATTCCCAACAGCTTATGCCCTCTGTGCTCGACTGCCATCAGTGTGTGCAGGAGCTGTATGTTAGACATGCGTGAGTACAATCATGTCACAAGCACATCATTAGAAAAAGTTGCAGATTTCAACTCATGGGACAGAGAGTCGTAAATAAAAACATGAGAGATTATTCAATCTGCCAGCCAGGCCTGTCCATCTGCACCCACATTAGCCCTTTGCCTGTCGGTAGCACCTTTTGCCACAGTGATTCCTGCAGGAATCGTTGGACCCAAAAACACTGCTGACAGCAGAGGCGTTAAGGCTCGGAAGGGTTCGGTCATTATATTATGTGTCACCATGCAAATATTTATTTCATCAAAAACATTACCGATGACATGACCTTATGGGAGTGTCTACTACTTACTCAATTCTAGCCTAAGTACTCGTTGTGTTAACACACAACCCGGGAGGCACTCGGGGAACCCCGAGGGGGCCAAGAGTTGTCTCCCGATACTCCCCATCCGGAACAGAGTACCCATAATTCCCCAGTCAGTCTACTTAGGCTTACGCTGTTCAGACGTGTTGCTCTAGCCTACGGATTTTGGGGATTTCGACCGGTTCACCGGTCTTCGACGGACTTAGTTCTTCTCTTGACTTGTTCTTCGTCGGGCCCCCCTGTACCGGGTGGCTCTGGTATCCCTTCTTCGTTGGCAGCTGCCCGCTTGGCTCCCTGAAGTGCCTGGGCTACGCTGTGAACTTCGCTGGGACTTCGCCGCGCGTGCCTTGGTTTGGATTCTCCCCCCCCTTCCCCGGTCCCGCTCCGGGAAAAGGTAAGGTGACTGGGTTGGCCCTCGGCTGGTTCCCGGGCTGGGCACTGGTTGAGAAGGCGCGAACGCGGTCTTCATTTGCGTTGTTGCTTGCGCCAAGATTCTTGACTTTTGCTTGGCGGGTCTCGCGCCCGTTCCCCCTCTCCTTCCGTGTTGGTGTGGTATTGTTATTGACAGGGTCAAGTCTCCCTTTTTTCGCTGTGGTTAGCAGCGTGGTTGTTGAAAGTTCCGCGCTTTAACGGAAGGCATTTACGCGTGAGGGAAGAAATGAGACGTTGTAGTCTGGAACGGTCATTCTTAAACGGCGCAGATCCGCAGGTGGTCAGCTTCGTTTTCCAAGATGGCGTCTAACGATGCAGAGCTCCGTGTTCCTCATGGTTAAAACCTTTACTGGAAGGGGAATGGTGTGCAAGATCGGTGAAGCTAAGTCTAACCTTATTTCTGGCGCTTACCTACTCACTTTTTCCTCACCTATGCTCTTGTCCCTGGTTGGGTTCGGGGAATGTGGTATGCTCCAGCCATCCCTTGACGCATTACGTTGGTGAATGTGGCGAGAACCGACGCTTACTTCGGTACTGAGTCGGTCCCGTCATGCCTGTTTTGTTATGCATACTGCAGACCTGTTTACCACATACGGGGGCGTATTAGATACATGGGAGATGCAGAGTATTCGTCAGTTGAGGGGACACTGACGGCACCTAGATGACTTATTGTTGCTGTCATGGGGGAAGGTCATAAGCTGCAATAACTTCTCTTGCCACCACAGGTGCTACTCACATACCCTCACTTGCTCATTCCACATATTACAATGACAGGCTGCAGATGGACGGTGATTGGTACGGGTGAGCCCGTCGCCAACGCATCTCATGGCAGGCGCCAGTGACCGTCTCCCGGCCCGAACCTCCCTGGGAAAAAGAAAAAAAAAAAAAAAAAAAAAAAACCCACAGGGCTCAGACAGCCCTATGTCTCCTGGACGCACTGGTTTCTGCTCTTTGGTTATATTCCTACTTGGGCATGTGACTACCAGTTAACATGAACAACATGCATAAGAATACAAGTTAACATGGCCGACAGTAACGTTTTACTGTTGAAAGGTAATTGCCTGCTGGCAACTTAAGACAATGATCAAAGCTGCACCTGGAGGCCGTCGCTATAGTACAGCTCAGGTGTGTCGCGGGGGCTCCGCTCCGACAAAGGTTCTGGGCCTGCCGCTTGCTTCAGGCTTATACTTGTCATGACATGCTTGAGTTTGTTGTGCAGGATGTGTTGTAGGCTCAACTTAGCCTGGCGGTCCTCCCAGACCAAGGGTGGCTTCCACACCTGTAGGGGCCGGGAGGTGCCCGGCGTAGGACGTATACGCTGGGAAGACAGGTACACACCTTGGTCGTTGGGGGAGTTGCCTTGGCAGGATGGACAGACAGTGCCGTTAGCCGCGACTCCTCTTCTTCGCAGAAGGTAGGTCACACAGGTGGGGTGCTTACCTGGGGTTAACCGGGACCCTACTGGCTGCACTCTCTACCTTGCGGGGATGTATTGCAGGTCCGCGCGCTTGCTGACAGGTGGTTCCTCGCTGGTTGTACCGTTGTCTTGCGGAAGTTCACCTTACCAGGACAGGGTCCCTCAGGCCCACGCCCGCGTGCCTTCGGATTTTGGTATGTTGCAGGGGCCTTAGATGACCTGCACACAGCGCGGACGTTACAGTGACCGTCGGACTCATACAAGGTCTGTCTACCATGTGCCTCCGAACCTTGGTGTGACGCCTGCGCCACATGACCTGGACGGCGCTGGGCTCACCTTGGAGCTTCTATCGGCGAGAGCGCCCGACGCCTGTGACTGGTTACAGACCTGCTGAGATACCGGCGGATATTCCCGGTACTCCGACTGCTCGAGTTCCGACGAGTGGACTGTGAGATCACCATGCCGGACGCGTCAGTATAGTGTGCAGGAGGAAGTGCGCTTGGAAAAAGCCTTCTGACAGACAACCGGCCTCCCTACAGAGCACACTGGTACCAACTTGGGGTTTCCGGCGCGAACGCCTGACACCGGTGACTGTTCCAGTCCTGAGGAAGTACCAGCTGTTCCGGTTCTCCAGCCTCTCAAGTTCCGACGGCCCTAGCATCGGGGGATCGACACGTCGGACACGGCTTGGTAGTGTGCGGAGTCGGGAGCTCGAGGCGTTGATTCCCAGGAGGGAACACGCTTGGACCAAGCCTTATGCCAGGCAGAGAACCCTTCTCGCTACAGAGTTCGGTTCGGAGAGACGTGCTTCGTGCCGTCCATGGTCAACCGATCCCCACTCGTCTCCTAGGAAGGCCTTGGATCCTCCTCGGCCGCTGCGAACCCGCCTCGCCATAGAGTCCGGCTCGCGGAGACAATCTCACACGCACACCACGTCTCGACTTGTTCGGGATCTGCTCTTCGATCGAACTCGGGCCGGCTGCTAGTGGTTGCAGGGTACTGTTGGTGGCCAGCCAGCAGGGCGGAGGTGCCTGTCTCCGTTCCTTACCGCCCGAGTCCTTGACGATCTTGTGGAGGGATGGCTACGCGGACCGCTTCAGTTACTGCGCGGAGAGGGGTTCTCGACGCGGGCGTTACAGGAGGGTACGCGCCTGGACATAGCCTGCGGTCAGGCGGAGACCCACCTCGATACAGTGCCCGGTTCGCAGAGTCACGCTGTCCCGCCAGTTCCCGACAGTAGAAACGAGCGACGGTAGATTCTGCTCACCAGCCCACAGCGGCCACGATGTCCTTGACAGCGCAGTTCCGGTCGTATGCGATGCTCGTGGCCATGGCGCGTACTTCATCTGCGCGGATCTTCAGTCTCTGCGCTACCCGTCGGGAGAGATCCATGTATGCAGTTCGTATTACCCAGCGCAGCCAAGGAGGAGATCGTCTGGGCTGGGATATCAGTCTTGCCCTGTCGTATGGGCAGGAAGAGGCGGCACGACTGGGAATCCACTTCCCTCAGGTTCGGATCTCCGCTCTTGCTCTCCTGCGCGCGAGGAGGGACCACTCTGCACCTTGGATGCCCGTCCATCTACGAATTCCCTCGTTGGAGTCAACCTTCCGGCACTCTAGGTCTACACTCCGCTTCTCTCCGCTGCGGGCGTGCTTAGGAGTTGCCGTTCTTCACGTCGCTCCAGGGATTCTCTCCTGCCTCGCTCGTCGATCCCTTTCGCGCCCGGCTGCCGTTCGTCCCTTTCCTCTCCCCCGCACTCAGCCCTTCCCCTTCTTCGTGCTCCGGCCTGGCTGCAGTCGCTCCTCTTCTGGACATCCGATCCCCTCCGGTGGTTCTCGGGGAGGATGCTGTCGTTCCTTCGCCTTGCTCGGACTTGTTTACCTCCTCCTGCGGTTACAGTACTTGGTTCGACCCAGTTGTGCACTAATACTCCTTGGAGATCTAACGACTCACTAGCTGGTGGCCTTACGCGTGAGTTCCATTGACTTAGTGGAAGTACTCTGACTTCGCACGGGTGGTAAACGGGTCTGCGAGTGCGTCGGCTTCTGTCTCCCCTGGTGCCCTCTCGGATGCAGCTCGGAGCTGGCAGCGGCTTCCGGACTTCGTGCCAGGCGCTTCGACTACCCTGCGCTTCTTCTCTCGGTTCACGGATCTTCTTCACCCCCATGGAGTTGCCGGCTGTTGGCTTCCCTCGGTCGGAACGGTGCTCGGGAGGTCACAGGAGTTGCCTCCCCTTCCAGCGGTGGATCCGCTCTTGCCTCTCCTTGGGACTAGACGACCCCTCTCGTACGTACCTCCCTTCGTGTCGTGAGTTGGTAGAGCTCCTTACCCTATCCTTCGTTCTCCAGGTCGACGACTCCTGGCGCCGAGCGGGGCGGTGTGATGCTGACGGAACCTCTGTGCTGACGACTCGACCAAGGCAATTTCTTGGGGGGTTCCTGGACTTCGCTACGGGGAGCAGAACGGTGGAGGCTTCTAGAACCTTCGCTTCGCTTACGCTGTAGGACCATGGCACAGCTCCGTCTCCCTGGTGTCTAACCAACTCGACTTCCCCTTGGGCACCCAGGAGGGCACCGGGCTTCGAACACGTGGTACTGCTGCGGCTGTGCTGGCGGTTGGACGGCCCAGCCACTACTCGGAAGTCGGATCTCCTCTCCTTTGGTCGTCTCTAAGCCCGGCTGCTTCTGCTACGCCTCCTACTACCGTGGTTCTTCTCCAACTCCAGCCTGGCCTTCGGACCTCGCGGTCAAGAGCGCGAACGGCTTGGAGCTGACGCAGACTAGTAGGTCACCTTCTCGTGGGACGGCTGCGCCAACCTGTTTCCCCGATGGATCCAGTTGCTACACGCAGTTTGCACCAGGATGCCTTCGGAGGACCGGCGCACTGGCGAGATGGCTTCGCGGACCTGTTCGACACTAGGTGGGTTCACTGGCGTGCCCCGTGCTTGAGGATTCGCCCTGCCTTTGTGGATTCGCCCGCCTGGACGAGACACCGACGCTCTGGCCTAGCCTGGGACGGTTGCTCCGCTCTTCCTGTTCGTCACCCCGTTACTGGGTTCCGGTCCTGTACCTCTTACACCTCTCCTCGCCGCGGACCCCCGCTACTGCTTCCCGCTTCTGCAAGGTGCTCCTGCAGCCGCGACGCTCGCTGTTTCGCTTTGATGGGGCCCCTCCTCCTTCGCCTTCGTCGGTGGCGGCAGGCCTCAACGTTGGACACAGCAAGGTAGTGTGCGGAGTCGGGAGTTCGAGGCGCGGGTTCCCAGGAGGGAACGCGTTTGGACCAAGCCTTATGCCAGGCAGAGAACCCATCTCGCTACAGAGCTCGGTTCGGAGAGGCGTGCTTCGCGCCTCCATGGTCAACCGGTCCCCACTCGTCTCCTAGGAAGGCCTTGGATCCTCCTCGGCCGCTGCGAACCCGCCTCGCCACAGAGTCCGGCTCGCGGAGACATTCTCACACGCACACCACGTCACGACACGTTTCGGGATCCTCTCTTCGCTCGAAGTCGGACCGCCACCCTCGCTCTCCCTCGCGAGCGTAACAAGGATCGAGCTTCTCCTCGTCACTAGGAATAACAGCCCTGAAGCTACAAGTCAGATGATCTTCCTGACGACGCTCAGTCATGCGATCCGATTCCAGGATCCCTCCCGCAGCGAGCTTAGAGGCTAATTAAGTCCTATCAGCTACGTACAGGGCCACGAACGTCACAGTCGTCAGGAACTGTGCTGTCTTCCACTTCGTGGCTACTGTAGGGCTCGCGGGCATGTTCTCTCGCTCACAGAGTTTCCCAGTCCAGCGGGGCTACTCGCTCTGGTGGGGGAACTGCTCCGGGGCTCCTCTTCCTCCTGGCGCTTCAGCGCCGTAGGTTACACCTCCCCAGGGTCGTCGGGAATTTGCGTTTGGGAGGACGGCCCTTGGGGCCCCAAGGTGTGCTAGTGCGCGGCATCCTCCTCCTATTCGTGATTCTCCCATAAGGTCATGTCATCGGTAATGTTTTTGATGAAATAAATGCATTTTTCTTTAAAAGGTATTTTTTCGAAAAATACTTACCGATGACATGACTCGGACGACCCTCCCACCGGCCCCGCTTGCCGCTGGTAAGCTAAGTATCCTGACTGAGGAATTATGGGTACTCTGTTCCGGATGGGGAGTATCGGGAGACAACTCTTGGCCCCCTCGGGGTTCCCCGAGTGCCTCCCGGGTTGTGTGTTAACACAACGAGTACTTAGGCTAGAATTGAGTAAGTAGTAGACACTCCCATAAGGTCATGTCATCGGTAAGTATTTTTCGAAAAAATACCTTTTAAAGAAAAATGCATTTTTAGAACTGGAGTATGTGTTTCTGTTGACACCAGAGATTGTTCATCACTACAGGTCAGCCTAAGAATAGCTTGATATTTGTGAGTATAAAGTCGGACCACATTATTAGCACATAAGCCCCTTACACTCTACAACAGGATGTGGATCAACCATGATAGTTCAAGGGTGGAGTCAAAATAGCTTGGCGCCTATAGGCGCCAAGCTATTCTGACACCACCCTTGAACTATCATCGTCTGTCTGTTTCTGGATGTGTGACATGGACCTCAAAGGATATATGATGAAATTATCATTTTTTTTTTATATATATATATAAAAAAAAAATGATAATTTCATCCTCAGGATTTAATGAGTTAGTATTCATGTTTGGCTTGTAAGGAATAACAGCCATCAAGCAAGCAAACAACCATCAAGAAAATGGTCTTCAGGCTGATGTCAGCCTTAG
>BTPG01000002.1:34093908-34096408 GCA_036245525.1 Semisulcospira habei
ACCCCAAGGTCCCATTTCTCTCAAATTTTGGAGGTGTTGCTCCTCTATGTACCAGTCGCAGGAGATGATAATTGAAGGGTAGTGCCAGATTAGCCTGGCGCCTGAAGGCGCCAAGCTAATCTGGCACTACTCTTCAATTATCATGGTCAAGCCATCTCCTGCTGTAGGGATCCGGGACTAAAAGGGTTAATATTACACTTATCTTTCCATGATCGGAGGTGTCATTTCCCGTGACGACAAGATAAGTTGCAAATTGTGCACTTCTTTGAATGTCTATTTTTAAAACGGATTTTAACTGGAAACGTTAATAAATTATGTCGTGATTGTCCTTTCTAGGCGTGTTTCGTTCTTTGTTGGGACGTTCTCTGCTTTTAACACGCTTGGCAGTAACAGTTTTTGGTCTGGATTTCACGGGCAGTTAACTGTCCCAACAAACCGAGACGGACGACTGGTGATACACGTGATAAAACTCATTAAACACCAAAAGAAAAAAGCAAACGACAGATATAAAACCCATTTACACCTCCCTAAGAGGTATACATCCTTATGAGCCCCCGCAGTTGCGGGGGCTCAGGAGGATCTATACCTCTTGCTGAGACAAATGTGCATTTATGCTCCCTCGTCTGTTGTGGCCTTTGGTTGTTCAATGAGCAAAGATTTAACAAACAAAAAATGGTCCTGTGGCAAGGAAGGGGTTAAACTCAAACTAAAAACAAACGAATAGCCTGACCGAACAATCAAAACCATTAAGAATATAATTAACTCATTCCAGACGTGCCGCCTCCGGATACGCGGCATAAGCCGCGTATCCGGAGGCGGCACGTCCCGAATGAGTTCACCAACAGCAAAAAAAGTAAGTATTTCATTGTATTAATGTATGCGGTATATGAATAAATGTTGCCGTTATAAAGCAAAAGCTGGTACGTCCAATTTTTTTTTTTTTTTTTTTTTTAATAGAAAAGGGACATTTTCATGGTATGACAATGAGAATCTAGCTTTTCTAAAAAAGGGACACAAGTTGTTTTTTTGCCATATAAGGGCAGAACGATAGAACTTACACCATGGTAAATCCTTGCAAAAGCAGTATGGTGATGTTACCCAATGATCCACTGAAAATCATGAAATAAAATACATAATGTATGCTATTTACTAATTGAACTTTTTTTTTTCGTTTTTATTAAGTAATAATAGAGAAGAAATTAAAGGAATAAATCTAATCATTATACAGAAGGAATTTAAGAAATAATTCTAATAATTCCAGTTGATGAATCATTTATATTTTAAAGAAATTCCAAGACGCGATAAATACAATACGTGATACTAGGCATGGGAGGATCTGGGTGGAGGGATTTTAAGGCCCCCCCCCCCCCACACCCGCGACTCAAAAGTGTTTCAAATGCTTTAACAAAGTCACTTTTTGGGGTGTTTGGACACCCCCCCTCCCCCCACCCCGCCTCCTTATTTAACTTTTTGGCGAGTTTCGACACACACGCTAACCCCCCCCCCCCCAACCCCGTTTAGCGATTGGCGAGAGTGTTGACACGCACACGCCTTTTTCCTCTACCCCTATCCCCTCCCCTCCCCTCCCCCTCCCCTCCCCCCTCCCCCGGAAGAAGGTCTAGCGTCGGGGAGGCCTTTTGTGTCAGACTGAACGTTCCAAACAAAAAAGTTTGAATCCCCCCCCCCCCCCTCACTCCCGAGGTAACTGATCCACCCCTGCTATGTACAAACATTGTAACGAGTATAATACAATACTTACATTTAGAAGTCATGTTTCCTTGTCGGTGTTTCACTGGTTTTGTTGCCCCAAATCTTTAGAGTAGCGAGACATACAACACAGTACAAATAATATTATTGTATTGAAAATCGCTCTTGTCACACACATAGACTTTCCCGAATTGTGCCTCACATACAACAGAAGCATATTGCGTATGGACCAAGGGAGGTAATTCGATTTCAGCATATACTAGCTTATGAAGGGAAGTTGAGGTATTGTTCGTGTACGGTCATTTTTACTGACCAGCAAAAGAAATGCGACATTTTGGAACCAAATGATTAAAAAAATATCGCATTTCATTTTCTCGTCAGTATACATGAAAAGTAAAAGAAAATGGAAGTGTTGCAGCACACATTGTAACAAGTTAATAACAACAACAATAAACAATAATAATAATAATAATAATAATAATAATAATAATAATAATACCCCCGAAAAACCAATACAAAACAAAAACAAACAAACAAAAAACAAAACAAAAAAACAAAACAAAAAAAGAGATGAGGATTTCATAATAATAATAATAATAATAATAATGAAGATTTATAAGGCGCCTATACATGGTAAGATGCTCTAGGCGCCGTACATATGAACAAGGAAAATATTATATAAAAGGTGCACATGTACAATTACACAGAAAACAGAAAATGACTAATTACATGAACACTGATAATCAAGAAGCCACATGTACAATAATTACACAGAAGAACAGAAAATGACTAG
>BTPG01000002.1:34101408-34113908 GCA_036245525.1 Semisulcospira habei
GAGGGACGTCATGTATTAGCTTACTTTGTTTGCTTTGAAATAACGGTGCCATTTTTCAGCTTACTCAACGACAAGTAGAAAGTGATCTTTCACATGACCCCGAAAGTCAATGTGCAGCATTTATGTTAACCCATTCAGCCCTGACGCGCTACAGCAGGAGATGGGTGGGCCATGATAATTTCAAGGGTAGTGCCAGATTAGCTTGGCGTCTGTCGGCGCCAAGGTAATCTGGCATTGCCCTTGAATTATCATGGTCGATCCATCTCCTGCAACTGGTGCATAGTCATTAGATGACGCCTCCAAAATTTGGTAAGTACGGCCGTCGGGCTGAATGAGTTAAAAAAAAAGATGACTTGTCTCTGATATTACGTATAGTGAACGTGTTAAATTGAATCACAACAGCAATGAACATCATCACATGAAAACATAAACAGTTTATATTTACGTAAACTTTGACCTGATGGAATATCCCTCCACAGTCATGGTTTCATCCCGAGCACTTTCCTCAGACATTTTGAGCCGCTTTGCTTTGTCCGCTTAACCCATACAGCCCTGACGCACTACAGCAGGAGATGGATCGACCATGATAATTCAAGGGTAGTGCCAGATTAGCTTGGCGCCTGTCGGTGCCAAGCTAATCTGGCACTGCCCTTGAATTATCATAGTCGATCCATCTCCTGCAACAGGTGCATAGTTGTTATATGACGCCTCCAAAATTTGGGAAATACGTGCGTCGGGCTGAACGAGTTAACAGTTTTCATCCAAAATTGTGTATCGGGGTGTATATCAAACTTTGCCTGTAAATATTCTTCGGTCTCGCACAGCTCTAGGGAAAGTTACGTATTTTGTTTATTGTTAAAAATAGCATTCTGGCATTCTGGCCAATCATCGAAGTCACGTGAATCAACGTTTTCCATATGCAGTTAGACATATCTGTAGGGAGACTAGTTATGTATTTGTGTTTTTCGGTGAATTTCGGTGACAATATTTATTTGCCGTTCATGATATGCGGTCACAAATTTAAATAAACGATACACTTTCCTGGGAAAGCCATTCAACGCTGGACTGGCCAATAAAAAGTGCTCAGACAATTTTCTGTCTTCATATGGCAAAACTCAGTATTTATTTATTTATTATTATCATTTATTCATTATTTATGTTATTTTTTAATTTAAAAAATGGATTATTATTATTGTTATTGTTTATTTGTCTCAGCACAAAGACCATATCGGTGGTGCTCCTGTTTGCTCTGAAGCCACACTGGCCCTCTGGGAGTTGGTCTTCAGCGATGGCAGGTACCAGCCGATTCAGGAGCAGCCTTGCAAGGATTTTCCCAGCAATGGACAGCAGGGTAATTCCCCGATAGTTGGAACAGTCAGACTTCTCGCCTTTGTTCTTGTACAGGGTGATAACGACTGCATCACGGAGATCTTTTGGTAGTGTTCCTTCCTCCCAGCAGCAGAGAAAGAGGTCATGGAGCTTGTTGTGCAGTGCTGTGCCTCCATGTTTCCAGATCTCTGGCGGTATTCCATCAATGCCTGCTGCTTTGCCACTCTTGAGCTGGTGGATGGCTGTGAGGGTCTCTTCAGCGGTGGGCGGTTCGTCCAATTCAACCTTTACTGGGAGGTGTGGGATTTGTAGGACGACTGCTTCTTGAACAGTGCGCTCAGCGCTGAAGAGGCTCTGAAAGTATTCCGACCAGCGGTTCAAGATGGAGGTATTATCTGTGAGGAGTGCCTGGCCATTCGCGCTTCGCAGGGGACTTTGTACCAGGTGCCTGGGGCCATACACTGCTTTCAGTGCTTCGTAGAAGCCCCTGTAGTCACCATTGTCAGCACAAAGCTGGGTCCTGTGTGCAAGTCTGGTCCACCACTCATTCTGGAGATATCTGAGCTTGCGCTGGAGACTGCTGCAGACGAGGCGGAAGGCAGACTTCTTCACAGGGCAGGAAGGCTGGGCTAGGTGGGCTTGATGGGCGGCTCTTTTTTTTGCTAGGTGTTCCTGGATCTCTACATCGTTTTCGTCAAACCAGTCTTTGTTCTTCTTTCTGGCGAAACCCAAGACTTCTGCAGAGGATTTTGCAATAGCAGGAGAAGTGCCGCGAGCAGAACAAAGGGCTGTACGTAACATTTGTCGACCTAACAAAAGCGTTCGACACTGTGAGCAGGCAAGGCATGTGGCAGATCCTGGAGCGACTTGGCTGTCCCCCAAAGTTCCTCAACATGATTGTCCAGCTACACGAGGACCAGCAAGGCCAGGTCAGACTCAACAATGATCTCTCAGAACCATTCCCTATTCTCAACGGCGTAAAGCAGGGCTGCGTGCTGGCACCGACCCTCTTCACCATCTTTTTTTAGCATGATGTTGAAGCAGGCCACAGTGGACCTCGATGATGACGATGCAGTGTACATCAGGTATCGTCTCGATGGCAGCCTGTTCAACCTCAGACGACTGCAGGCCCAAACGAAAACCCTAGACCAACTGATTCGTGAGCTGCTTTTTGCTGATGATGCTGCCCTCGTTGCACACACAGAGAGAGCCCTGCAGCGCATCACGTCTTGCTTCGCAGATGCTGCCCAGCTCTTTGGACTCGAGGTCAGTCTGAAAAAGACAGAGGTCCTCCATCAGCCGGCACCCAAGACAGTGTATCGCCCTCCTCACATCACCATTGGCGAGTCTGAACTAAAGTCAGTGCACCAGTTTACTTACCTTGGCTGCATTATCACGTCGGACGCCAAGCTGGACAAGGAGCTTGACAGCAGGCTGGCAAAAGCGAACAGCGCTTTCGGGCGACTTTTCAAGCAGGTGTGGCACAATCAACAGCTGAAAACAGGCACCAAGATCAGCGTGTACAGAGCTGTGGTCCTCACCACCCTGCTGTATGGTTCCGAGTCCTGGGCTCTCTACCGCAGCCAACTACGACTCCTCGAACGCTTCCACCAGCGCTGCCTGCGTACCATCCTGGGCATTCACTGGAGTGACTATGTCACCAACGTCGAGGTCCTTGAACAGGCTGAAACTGTGAGCATCGAGGCTTTGCTGCTGCGGACACAGCTCCGCTGGGCGGGGCATGTCTCCAGGATGGAGGATCATAGCCTACCAAAGATCACCCTGTTCGGCGAGCTTGCTACTGGACACCGTGACAGAGGGGCACCAAAGAAGAGATACAAAGACTGTCTCAAGAAGTCACTTAGTGCCTGCCAAATCGACCACCACCAGTGGTCTTTGCTTGCTGCGGACCGTGACACCTGGCGCTCCACCATTTACAAGGCAGCTGTCTCCTTTGAGGACTCTCACAGAGCTAGCCTTAAGGACAAGCGGCTAAGGAGAAAAAACAGAGATGCCGCAGCTCAGAACCCTGGCCATACCTTCCCCTGCAGCCACTGCGGTCGAACCTGCCTGTCTCGGATTGGCCTCCGCAGCCACGAACAAGCCTGCAGACGTCGTGGGCAACTCCTATAAAATCTTCGTTCGCGAAGTCAAGCCAAGAGAGAGATTGTTTATTTATTGTATTGTACTTATTGTATTCATTATTTATTATTATTATTATTATTATTATTGTTTAATTGTTATTATTTACGTATTTACGTATTTATTTATTTGAATTTTTTAAATATTTTATTTATTTATTATTTTATTTTATTTATTTTATTTTATTTTATTTTATTATTTTATTTTTATTTAATTTTATTTATTTTATTTTATTTTATTTTATTTTATTTATTTATTTATTTTATTTTTTTGGGGGGGTGGGGGGTGGGGTTGGGGGTGGTGGGGTCGGGGGTGGTGGGGCCGGGCGTTGGGGGGGGGGGGGGTGGTGGAGGGGAGGGAGTAGAAAAGCGAGATTTTCATCGAATAACACTGAAAATCTCAAAAATGGATATATTGGATTTTGCCATATGATGGCAGAGGTGGCACTCGCACAGTCGTGCTACGCACAGACAGCGGCCGACGCCGGCAACATTGCTTTTGCTTGCTGGGTAGTGAGTCAGGACCCCATGCGTTAACCCTTTGGCTGTCGGTAGCTGTTTTTGTCGCTTTGATTTCGACAACGCTGTCGGTAAAGGTTTTTGTCAACCAACCACTACCGACAGCCAAAGGGTTAATGGGGGTCATGAATACTGCTTACATCCCTTTGTCAATCCAGTTACCTACTCTAGGCAGTAGAGGGTTAACGATTCGCAATGTCTCCTTTATAAATGTTCTTAGTATGTCTTGCAATAATGCTGGACAAAAGGGCTGACTTAACTCATTCTACCCCAGACACACCACAGCAAGATAAGGATCGACCATGATAGTTCAAGGGTGATGCCAGAATAGCTTGGCGCCTATGAGCGCCAAGCTATTCTGGCATCACCCTTGAACTATCATGGTCGATCTGTGTCCTGCACTGCAACGCAGTCTTCAGAGGACAACGGCAACATTTAAGGATTTGGGTGTCGGGGTAGAATGGGTTAAGGCGTGAAGCTTGAATGTCGTAAAATGAAAGACTTTTCTGTTTTTCTTCTCTTTTGTACGCAGGAGAATTTCACTATGCTCAAAAGGCAGTGGAAAACCTCTGTTTCTTTTTTTTGCGTCTGTTCACATGGATGTTGAAAAGAAGGGTAGACACGTCTTAGTTGAGGCAAGACGACATTCGACAACCCGTTGTATGGGTGATTTCTTTTCTAGTTGAAGCCTGCCATGAAACAGATCGCTTTAAGTGTCACGACAATCAAGTTAAAATGGAACACTGATGATTATGATTGTATGGTAAAAAATGAAAATAATGAAATACTAATAATGAAAAAGATTTCCGTGTTGTTGTTGTTATTGGGTATTTTCTTTTTATTTTTTTATACCAGACAATCATGACAATCAAAGTAAAGTGTAATCTCTTGACCACAAAAGTTTTGTTAACACATTCGAGTCACTCTGCATCCGGATACGCGGCTTTATGCGACTCGAATGAGTAAACTGGACAAAGGGAGGTAAATAGGTTTTGGTCTCGCCTGCAGAGGTAAAAGGGACTGAATCGTTTGCAGAAGTACGGGCAAAGGCTGAGTTTGCAAATGAGTTACTTCCCTGGCTGCATGTTACTTGTAAGTGGGGCTTACATCTTTGCAACAGTCCTACGGTTATACGCGATGTGAAGAGGTACATAAGGGGTTCGGGGTGGGGGGGAGGGTGGAGGAGGCGGGGGGTGGGGGGTGGGTGGGTGGGTGGGTGGGTGGGGGGAGGGTGGGGGGGGGGGAGTTGGGGAGTTGGGGGGGTGGGGGTGGGGGTTGGGGTGAGGGGGAGGCGGGTAAGAGGAGACAGTTGTACCAATAATTGTGTTATTGTCACGGCTTTACCATAGTGTCGTTTGTTCAATCACGAATATTACGATTCAGTTCGTGATTGATGAAATATATATGTCACACATCAGGCCTAACGAAAAAAAAAAAAAAAAAAAAATCACCACTGAATTACGAGCCACGGTGAATCACGAGCAAAGTGTATGTCAATAGTCAGGAAACACAGTAATCAGGTGTCGCGATTTTCACTTATCCCCTTACCCCGTTAGAGACGAGTTATAGACGTGTCACCAGAGATAGGTGGATCCGCTGACTAACTTGTGACATGCGAAAATGATGTCATCATACCCGGAACACGCGATAATGACGCCATCGCACTCGTAACCTAGCCCCGCCGTCACTTGCCATTGTCAGGGCGTAGCATCCGGTTTGGTCACGTGATTATGTCGCTGTCAGTTGAAAGGCCGAAACAGACAAGCAGCTGTCACTCAGGAGAAAGAAAGCAAGATTGAACGGATGGGCAGGACGTTTGTAACAGTTTCATCTCGTGCACAGAGAGAGTCGCTCACTTCTGACTGTAGCGTCAGCAAGAGGCATAGATTCTCATGAGCCTGTGCGGCCGCAGGGGCTCACGAGAACCTATGCCTCTTGCCGTGAAGAACTGCTTTTTATATCCAAGTCTACTCATACGAAGGACGAAGTGAATTTAAGGATATAACATTATGTTATATCCTCATCTCTCCCGCTAGGCGTGGACACAAGTCTCCCCGGCTGGGGGGCACATCTGCTCCTGAGTTTCCTCTTGACGTCCGGCCTTTGGTCTCCGGAAATAGTAGACAGACACATCAACTGGCGCGAGCTACCAGCGGTTTGGCAAGCCCTCATCAAATGGGAATCGCACCTTCGCCACCAGGAGCTCCTAGTCATTTCGGACAACGCCACTGTGGTCTCTTCCATTCAGAAGCTGGGTGGTACGCACTCTCCTGAGCAGGGCATTCTCCTCTATAGATTGATGCGCTGGGGCGTGGACCGCCGCCTATCCCTCCGAGCTTGACACATCCCAGGTCACCTGAACGGGTTGGCGGACTCCTTATCTCGGGCTCCGAGGTTACCTGTCCATGATTGCTGACAATTACCGTCATATCGGCCACCCCGACCCTGGCACATGTAAAGCTCTCGCAGACCTGATGGCACATTTTGGCCTGCATCGCCCGGTTCCCCGCTGATTCCTCGCTGAGACCTTCCCTGGGTCCTGACGTAGCTTAATTTGGACAGGTTCGAACCCCTTGCCCTGTCTCATTTCGCTGATGTGTCGCGGAAGACATGCTTCCTTTTGGCCCTGGCCACGGCGACCACAGTCGGCGAGCTCCACGCTCTGTCGGCGAGTTCTACCTGCCTCCAGTTCCGTGCGGATGGCTCTGTGCGATTGCTCACAGACCATGCCTTCCTAGCCACGAACAGGTCTTCCTTGACCGCACCCCCCGATCATCACTATTCGGCCGTTGAAACCCGCGGATTTTTTCGGGAGACCCGGCACCAAGATCCTGTGCGCGTCTTTCGCGTTTACATACGCAGATTCAAGCCCGTCCGTCGCAGACAGTCACGCCTCTTTCTGCCTTTGGCCCCCGGCAGCACTGACCTCACAGCTCGGACGATATCTTCCTGGCTTCGTTGGGTCGTACGGTTCGCCTACCAGGTCCTTTCCCAAATGGGTCGGAATTCTGCCTAAATATCCGGCCTGTCATGGCGAACAATCTGAACTAAGTTTGGTTTGGGCTACGGTCATTATACGATGTGATTAATGATGCGCTCTGGGCAATCGAAATGCAAGCTCCACGTCCGCGGATACCTCAGATCATCTAATGTATGCAGAGCCTAGACTGCCCGGCAAAGGCAAACGACAATAAGTCATTTTTGTGTGTGTGAAAAGCTAGATTTTCATTGTAATACAATAAACATCGCGCTTTTTACAAAAATAAACTTACTCTCTTTTGCCTATATTTGGCAATGTATATATTGTCCTTGGGGCAACAGAATATGATGTGTCATTATGTCTGGTGGATGAACTATACACAATATTATTTTGAACGTATTCTCTCATACACGTGCGCGCCAGAACACAAAATCGCACCAGCACAAACACAAAATGAGATGAACGTGTCGGAAAATAAAGGACTTTTCTGGTTTTCTGGAGTTCCCACAACCCTCCCAGCCCCCCCCCCTCCAGCCCCTCCCAATGCACAACCTTTGTCAGACGCAAATCAGTTACCTCCCGGGGTGTGGTGTGGTGGTGTGGGGGTCCAACTTTTTGTGTGTTTCGGACCATCAACCCAATGCGCAAAGGCCATCGGGCCGATGTCGGCAGCCGTTGGCCCGCGCACAACCGTGCACGGGACAAAGGCGGCCAACATCGGCCCGATGCCCTATTCGGTTGCGCATTCGGAACCTGTCGCATGTACAGATAACGATCAGAGAGCAGACCTTACTTTCCAATGGCCGAAAAAACAAAAAAACAAAAAAATCGGCAAAGGGGAAGGGGACAAGGCGGGGTGGGGTGGGGGGGTGGGGGGGGGGGGGTGGTTAGGAATGGAGTGTGTGTGTGTGTGGGTGGGTGGGGGGGGGGGGAGGGGGGAGGGAGTGTAGGGGGGTAGGCGGAGGGTAAAGTAGAGGCGGCAAGCCAAGCCTGTGTGAGGACCTTGTGCACCTTCTCATCACCGGCTAAGAATATCGAAATTCCAAGGGGGTGGGGGTGGGGGTAGGGGGGGGGGGCTGAGAGTGGGGGGGTGGATAGGTGGGGGGGGGGGGGGGGGCGGGGAGGGTTAAGGGTGTTGGTTGAGAGAAAGGCGGTGCACATGACCGACGTATAATGACTTCTAGCAATAACGGACTTTTTGTGTCCGTAAGCCCTGGAATCCCCCGGAGGGGGATTCCAGGGCTTCCGGACGCACTAAGTCCCACCCACGACCTCCTTTCACACACACACACACACACACACACACACACACACACACACACACACACACACACACACACACACACACACACACACACACATAATAATAATAATACCGTTATTATATAGGCGCTTTTTCTCAATTTTTGGGCCAATCGACTCAAAGCGCCGCGAACTGAAACGCGACACACACACTCACGTAACAGACACGGATTTACGCCATTTAAGACAAACACAAGGGGAATCACAGAGCTGGACAGACAACAGTTAGATCCCCTGCCCCCGCCTATCAGGCACCCAATCGCCAGCCCACAGAGAAAGACGATCATTTCCATCCTCAAACGAATGGATCAGGTCTCTTATATAACCCATGTCTTTCTCCGGAACTTAGGAAGTGGGCAGGAGAAACATACATACACAAACATGAAGGTGCGCTACTATATGTGGTCGGGTAAATACCCTGATTTCCCACAGTAGATGCACAGAACATTACACAACAATGTAACGATACAAATTTGCCTCGAGTTATAGATACTCACAAACCAGATAGGTGAGGCTAGCGCTGGCAGAATTGTATGCAAACCAAAGGGAATCACAGCGCTGGACAGACAACAGTTAGATCCCTGCCCCCGCCTATCAGGCACCCAATCGCCAGCCCACAGAGAAATACGCAGGTATAGAATAAGACGAGTCATTTCCATCCTCAAACGAATGGATCAGGTCTCTTATATAACCCATGTCTTTCTCCGGAACTTAGGAAGTGGGCAGGAGAAACATACATACACAAACATGAAGGTGCGCTACTATATGTGGTCGGGTAAATACCCTGATTTCCCACAGTAGATGCACAGAACATTACACAACAATGTAACGATACAAATTTGCCTCGAGTTATAGATACTCACAAACCAGATAGGTGAGGCTAGCGCTGGCAGAATTGTATGCAAACCAAGGGGAATCACAGCGCTGGACAGACAACAGTTAGATCCCCTGCCCTCGCCTATCAGCACCCAATCGCCAGCCCACAGAGAAATACGCAGGTATAGAATAAGACGATCATTTCCATCCTCAAACGAATGGATCAGGTGTCTTATATAACCCATGTCTTTCTCCGGAACTTAAGAAGTGGGCAGGAGAAACATACATACACAAACATGAAGGTGCGCTACTATATGTGGTCGAGTAAACACCCTGATTTCCCACAGTAGATGCACAGAACATTACACAACAAAGTAACGATACAAATTTGCCTCGAGTTATAGATACTCACAAACCAGATAGGTGAGGCTAGCGCTGGCAGAATTGTATGCAAAACAAGGGGAATCACAGCGCTGGACAGACAACAGTTAGATCCCCTGCCCCCCGCCTATCAGGCACACAATCGCCAGCCCACAGAGAAATACGCAGGTATAGAATAAGATCCTGATAGGCGGGGGCAGGGGATCTAACTGTTGTCTGTCCAGCGCTGTGATTCCCCTTGGTTTGCATACAATTCTGCCAGCGCTAGCCTCACCTATCTGGTTTGTGAGTATCTATAACTCGAGGCAAATTTGTATCGTTACATTGTTGTGTAATGTTCTGTGCATCTACTGTGGGAAATCAGGGTATTTACCCGACCACATATAGTAGCGCACCTTCATGTTTGTGTATGTATGTTTCTCCTGCCCACTTCCTAAGTTCCGGAGAAAGACATGGGTTATATAAGAGACCTGATCCATTCGTTTGAGGATGGAAATGATCGTCTTATTCTATACCTGCGTATTTCTCTGTGGGCTGGCGATTGGGTGCCTGATAGGCGGGGGCAGGGGATCTAACTGTTGTCTGTCCAGCGCTGTGATTCCCCTTGGTTTGCATACAATTCTGCCAGCGCTAGCCTCACCTATCTGGTTTGTGAAGACAAACACAGTACAAGACAAACGAAGGGCCAGTTCAGCTACTGAAGTTACAGAGATTTTCGATCGCTTGTATTTGAAATTTGTAAAGTGGCCTCAAACCGGTACACACACACAGATCCGCCTATATCTTTTCACATGGCCTGAGGAGAAAAGAAAAGGGAAGTAAAACAGCATCGAAAACCCGTTTTACCGGCGAATTTTACCACTCAAAGCATTTTCGGTTCAATGCACCCTTAAAGATTCCCCCCCCCCCCCCGAAGTAACACTGGTTGTCTCTCTCGATTCGCAACCGCTGATCAGAGTTAGCGAATCGAAGAAGACAACCTGTTTGTCCCAACGACTGGCGCATCGCAACACTTTAAACTTTTCATAGCCGATTTGATGATTCGTGTATGGGTCTACTGTGGCGAAACAAATTTTCCTGTACGTGACAACATGTATTTGGAAGAATAAAGTTTCTTGACTTCTTCTTCTTCTACTGCATGTCATCGTGAAGCTATGTGAATAGAAACTTTCAAGAACCGCTGAAATAAGCGGTTGAAATATACCCGTGACTAAATGGGAGATTTCTGTCAATCAGAAAGGCAAAACTGCACGTGTTTCGACGAAAACAGTGGATTAAAAGTACGGACAAACATGCGATATCGCATGTTTGTCCGTACTTTTAATCCACTGTTTTCATGGAAACAGGCGCAATTTTGACGTATTTCTGATTTACGGATATCACATACAGGCTATTATTCCGATCACTGTCTCTTTCACAACAAGTTCAAATTTGACCTATTCCTGGATTATGAACATTGTTGTATTCGGCCTGGGCATTTTGTTTAACTATATATCGGACATAAGTATTATTGTTAACTGACACACATTCATGCTGATTTTCTAAGCTGGTGACCCTTGTAGCACTGATAACGACATGAGACAGTCCAGCATTCGTAGGAAGGGAAATCGCCTTCTGTTAACTCAAGAAACCTTTCCGAGTCAGTTACATCGCCAGGCAACCAACTCTGCTAGTTGCAGGAACATTTCCGAGTCAGTTACAGCCAACCAACTCTGCTAGTTGCAGGAACATTTCCGAGTCAGTTACAGCCAAACAACTCTGCTAGTTGCAGGAACATTTCCATGTCAGTTACAGCCAACCAACTCTGCTAGTTGCAGGAACATTTCCGAGTCAGTTACAGCCAACCAACTCTGCTAGTTGCAGGAACATTTCCGAGTCAGTTACAGCCAAACAACTCTGCTAGTTGCAGGAACATTTCCATGTCAGTTACAGCCAACCAACTCTGCTAGTTGCAGGAACATTTCCGAGTCAGTTATGCCGACCAACTCTGCTAGTGGCAGGAATCATTTAAAGTCAGTTTCTGCCAAACAGCTCTGCTAGTTTCAGGGACATTTCCGAGTCAGTTACTATCACTCAACTCCTGCGACTTTAAGTCTCTTGCAGCTGGGAATCGTTCGCCTTGCCCCTGCAGTCAAGGGGTTAAATGGTATAGCCATCGTGATTTTGCGACGAACTTCAGTCGTTATACATCACATATACATTTACCCATACTGTCCTGACGCACTACAGCAGGAGATGGGTCGACTATGATAATTCAAGGGAAGTGCCAGATTAGCTTGGCGCCTGTCGGCCCCAAGCGAATCTGGCACTGCCCTTGAATTATCATTGTCGATACATCTCCTGCAACTGGTGCATAGTCATTAGATGACGCCTCCAAAATTTGTGAAATACGGCCGTCGTGCTGAATGAATTAACAATTAACAGGCGCCAAGCTAATCTGGCACTACTCTTGAATTAGCATGGTCGATCCATCTCCTGCAACAGGTGCATAGTCGTTAGATGACGCCTCCAAAATTTGGGAAATACGTGACGCGTCGGGCTGAATGAGTTAAAGGCGCAATCGGCGTTGAAAAACTACGCGCCGGCCTAGCGCGTGTTTACCCGACAGTCGACTTTCGGATGCTGCGCCTTTAATGTACCATTACGCATAAATCTGTGACGACACATTTCATCACCAGATGTGTTTGGTATGTCTTGTATACACACCTATTAAACTTTAACAGCAGTTTTGGACACGCAACAAAAGCACATACGTAATCGCACTTATTTATTCCGCGCAGCCCTTATTGTTGTGTGCTGTTTCTCGCCCTGATAGCGTTGTATTTCTAGAACGGAGTGGAGGTGGAGTCATTGTCAGGTTACTTGATATAAAGACGACGTGTGCTGAACTGGATTGTCCTGTGTCTAAACGACACAGACCTGCGTGTAGCGTTTCGAAACCATCTGTTACAAAAGTGTCTCTTTGAACAGTTACGGCGGTAGTGGGCTTTTAAATCACACATAATAACAAAGACAGACTTGTGTCACTAATT
>BTPG01000002.1:34116408-34158908 GCA_036245525.1 Semisulcospira habei
TCATTTGACTACCAAACGTCACGACCGTCCAAGCAACATGGACATACATTGGTTTCAACAAGAGGCATAGATCCTCATGAGTCCCCCGCTGTGGCGGGGGTTCATGAGGATCTATGTCTCTTAACGTTGGATCGTTGGATGTTCACTTTATCTCGGCTTTGAAGGGTTTCACCACATTAATATGCCAGTGGATACAAAATGTCTCCGAAAAAGGTGGCCGAGTGTCATGGTATTGTGTTACGCTGACCCACATTCCACACAGCAATGTTTGTCCCCCGCTTTCAGTCTCTGACTCAGCTGGTTTTCCTAGTCGAAAATAGTGCATATCTTCTTTTTTCTTTCTCCTTGCGGTAAATGGATGAAAAGTGAGCTCAGTGATTATTCTGCGTTGCGGTTCGCAGTCGTATGAACCGAAAAAAATGGACGCTGTTTGCTAAAAATGTTGTCATTACCCTAATTTGTGCCCAGTACATAGACAACAAGAAGTGTTCGATTGTTTGCAATAGTCTAAAAGCAACGCCCTAATCAGTTTGCCAATCGACTACAGCCGTACAAATGCAGCAGCCAGGCCCTCAAACCGACGCCGCCGAAAACCGAATCACGTCTTGAAAGCGGACACTATCTGCAGTTGACAAGAAGTCAGTGTTCCTTCATAATGTTTACGTGATCAGATTATTGTCACTTAGGTTGTCTTACACAACTTCTTCTTTGCTGAGTTTGAGTGGAAAAGCTGTATCACACAAGTGTCATACAGCTTGACTGTACTGATTACACGTGTGTCTGGTGCATGAACGGCCAAACTGTGCGCAAAACTGTCTTGTCTGCGGGTTTACAAAAATGTACGGGCACACGCGATATTGAAACTTGACATACTTTCAGCTCCCGTGCAATGACATTATTTCATTGTAACGACTGGCACTCCGGCGTGATGAATTGCGCTATTATTTAGGAACTTTATTCTGGCATTCAAAATATGGACGTCACATTACAAGGTAAATTACGTCCAGATTTTTGCCAAGACGCAATGGCGGCTGTGTTGTGGCTAAATCCGATAATCCGATAATAAAGCCAACTCATATTATGAGTTGGCTTTCGGCACACGCCTATAGGCGTGTGCCGAAAGCCAAATCACGTCGGATTTATGCCAAGAACTTGAAAAGATGAGTACGAAGTAGATGTTTACATCGGTGTTTAGGTAATCGGCGCTTCCGCTCGTAGGGTAAGGTTTTAAAACCACTCGAGTGAGATTCTCAGTATCACCTAAACACCGAGAGTAGGAATCTATACATACCAACAGCGGTACTTTAAATAGGATTTACGTTTTATATGATGATACAAGCAAAGACGTGCATTACAACGTAGAGTAAAAATTGGCGCGAGATCGGCAATGGCTTGCGGCTAGAGAGAGAGAGAGAGAGAGAGAGAGAGAGAGAGAGAGAGAGAGAGAGAGAGAGAGAGAGAGAGAGAGAGAGAGAGAGAGAGAGAGAGAGAGAGAGAGAGAGAGACTGAGAGAGAGAGAGAGAGAATCAATGAATCAATGAATCAATGAAACTATATTTTACAACGGTTTAGGCATTGACATCGTCATCGACACAGCCATTTTACAAACCTGCCGTTGCTAACAACTACAAGACTAACTACAAATATACATACATATACGTAAACATAATTCTTGCAAACAGATGACAACACTGTTCACATAGACAGACAGACATACTCATGGACTCACAGACACCCCCCACCCCACCCGCCCCCCTTCACACATAGACAGAGCTAAGTATTCCAAAAGATAAATGAAAAGGATAACAGACTTAATTGGGAATAAATTGGACCCCGCATAAAAAGAAACATATAATACAAGTGGTTAAGGCATCCCTACGAGTGATCCACAAAATATTTGCAGAGACACTTTTTAAAACACGCTAGCGAGGAGGTGGATTTTACATGGTCGGGAAGTGCATTCCAGATAATTGCCCCTGAGAAGGATAAGCTAGTTTTATATAGATCGATCCTTGGTTTAGGTACTATGAAAAGCTTTCTGATGTTTCCAAGCTTGGACTCAGACTTACGGAACAAAGTGGAGATGTACTCAGGTGTTTTGCGTTTCCACACTTTGAACATAAAGATTGCTTTGTTATATTTAAAATGACCTTGAAGAGGCAGGAGACCTGCTTTTGAGAGCTTTTCTTCAGTGCTTAGGTGTGGATCAGGGCAGATTATTTTGGCCGCTCGTCTGTGTAGGGAATTGAGTCTCTTTAAATGGACCTCACTACATCCATCCCATACCGTTGACGCGTAATCGATATAAGAACGTATGTGAGCGTTATAAAATAGTTTACGGGTATCTGAATCAGTATAATATTTCAGTTTTGATAACATAAAGAGATTTTTGGCTACTATTTTGCATAAGGCGTCTGTATGAGCTTGCCATTTTAGCTGACTGTCGATTGTAATCCCCAGTACTCGATGTTCATTTACCTGTTCTACCTGACTACCTTTAAGTGAAAGGTTAAGTAATAGAGGCGTTATCTGCTGTTTTTGGCGCGTGGCGACTACCATCGATTTCGTTTTGGCTGGATGAACAACCATAGAATTGTTTATACACCAAGCTGATACTTGATGAAGACTTTGTTGTAGGTTGTCAGAAATTACCTGTATATCTTTACTAGTAGTATGAACTGAGGTGTCGTCAGCAAAAAGGTCGCATTGTACATCTTGGCACGTAATATGTTGTTGTTGTTTTCTTCATTTTAATGTCCCACTAGCACAAAATGTGATCGGGGACTAACGTAATATGTAGAGGCAAATCATTGATAAATAAGCAAAACAGTAGGGGGCCCAGTACAGACCCTTGGGGCACACCGAAGCTTACATCTTTGAGAGAGGAGTATGAGCCATGAACAAGAACCTTTTGTTTTCTTTTAGTAAGGTAAGATGTGAAAAAAGCAACTGCGTCTCCGTTATTGAGGTATGTGTGAAGCTTAGCAGTCAGGATAGTATGGTTAATCAGATCAAAAGCATTCTTAAAATCCAGATAGACTACTCCTGTTAACTGTGACTTATTCATACCCTTGAGCCATGTGTCAACAAGGCGTGTAAGTGCTGTGTGACATGAATGCTGCTGACGAAATCCGGATTGGAAAGGGTGGAGGAGCTTACGGTTTTCTAAGTAAGCAAGCAGGTGTTTATGAACGTGCCTTTCCAGTGGTTTGGACAAAACAGATAATAAAGAAATAGGTCGATAATTATTAGGGTCAGAACGATCTTTTGTCTTTGGAAGTGGAATTACTTTGGCATATTTAAGTTCGTTAGGAAAAGTGTTATGCTGGATACAGAGATTATAAATATAAGTTAAGGATTCTACAATGTATGGGAGGGACAGTTTAAGTATTTTCGGGCTGATGTCATCAGGCCCCGAGGACTTTTTATTTGGAAGGTTACTTATAAGTAAACCCACTTCATGAACAGCTAACATAGGGATGTTGAAGGGGGCTGAGAGAGAGAGAGAGAGAGAGAGAGAGAGAGAGAGAGAGAGAGAGAGAGAGAGAGAGAGAGAGAGAGAGAGAGAGAGAGAGAGAGAGAGAGAGAGAGAGAGAGAGAGAGACACACCACTGCTAGATGTAGCTCGACGGGCCATGATAGTTCAAGGGTGGTGACAGAATAGCTTGGCGCCCGTGTGGGCAGCAAGATATTCTGCCACCACCCTTGAACTATCATGGTCGATCTGTCTAATAAATTATAATGCAGTGCTCAGAGGACAACTTCAGACTGTGAGCAATTCGTATCTGGGACACAATGAGTTAAAACACATTACTGTAGCTGATTTATGTTGGTACATCACGCACGTTCATTTACATGGAAACTTAGCGGTAATTTTTGTTTACTTGAGTCTGTAGATTTCTTTGACAAGTACGCTAGATTTAACTGAACACCGTGGCTGAACTTGCAGTACCTGATCCATGTCATGTGTCTTTTCCTCCCTTTCTGTGTTTTAAAAGTTCCTAAAAGTGCCACAGGTGAACCATATAAAGTATCGCCGCCATGATAGACAGTAGGAGAGTGACGGCTACAGCTGTCATCACAATAATGGCCATTTTCTGTTTACATGACCTGTTTTGAAACGTCTCCTGCGCAGACAGTTCTGTGCTTCCTTGTGCATTAGCCGGAGAAAGGGCTAGGTGGTCAGAACGGCCGCCAGTGCTTGATTCTACTGTGCTTGTAGCCACTGGTGATTGAATGCACAAGAGGGTATGTGCGCTACTCAGTCCCTCTTCTTCCGTATCAGAGTGCTTCTCGTTTCTCATATTATCTAAGTCGAGCGGTACTGCTGTTTTGGTGGCGCTAGCTTCAGCGTTGTCATTTGAAACAAGGACTGCGAATTCTCCACTGACGGATGCTGTGTCGATGTGGCGTTCAGTTCCTGTCTCTTTGTCGCCTGATGCGATGTTGGTCGTGTCCTCAGTTAACGGGGTGTAAGACGAACGATCATACAGCCTGGTCTGCAACCGAATATTCTGATGAGCAGAAGAAATGCGACATTATTGGAATCATCGGGAACACTGTGGCAAAAAGAAATGCGACAATATCGGAATCATCGGGTTATTCTGCCTCTCCGGCATTTCCTTTTGCTCGTCAGTATATACACACGACAGGCAGCATCAGCAAAAACTCATCACACATAAACATGTACGTAGTGAGAGACTGGTAGCACGGTGTTAGCTACACCTTTGTTACCGGAAATCACTGAAATCATGACCAAAAATGTGACCGCCAAGCATGTCAAAAGCAGAGAAAAGCCTAACAAAAAAAGAGAGACACGCTTAGAAAAGACAGTTACAACACAGTTGTATTGTAACTGTCATTTCTAAACGCGTTTTCTTTCTTCGTTGGGTTCTTCTCCGTAAGTCCTTAGTCCTAACAAACGATTTATCAAAACCGTTTGCAAGCTCTCACAGTTTGACAAATGCAGTGTAGCAGTGAAAATCGTATAGTCCTCCGGCTCCCGTGAATACAATCAAACTAGTTCGGGTTATTCTGCCTCTCCGGCTGTGAGATTAACCCTTATCATTCGGAATACCCCAGTGTGTGAAATAAGGTTGACTAAAATAGTTCAAGGGTGGTGCCAGAATAGCTTGGCGCCTATAGGCGCCAAGCTATTCTGGCACCGCCCTTGAACTAAAGCCATTGGTCTATAATCCTTATTTGTAAGTACTATAATGTAGCTTGCAATAAAAATGGCGGCAATGTACAAATTTGAAGCTTAGTATGATATAGGTTAACCTGCGTGCCGAAGCCCTGAGTTGTATATTGGGCTCGAATCGCGAATGAAAATGTGCACAGACCCTATTCGTCTTTGAAATCACTTCGTGGTGACAAAAGACGTAAAACCCTGAACGTTTAACTCATTCGAGACGTGCCGCCTCCGGATACGCGGCTTGTGCCGCGTATCCGGAGGCGGCACGACACGAATGTGTTAGTAAAGTTCTTGCTTGTGACATCTGTGTTACTTCAACGCCGAAAAGCACCAGGGTCCAGGAACATGGATACAAAGTGGCTTTAGCAAGAGGCATAGTCCGCGCCGTCGTGAGATGGCCTTAGTTGCCTGCTCGGCGTTAAATCCAAATAACTAACTAACTAACTCGTGAGGATCTACGTCTCTTGCAGTTGGATCGCGTTCACCTTTTCTCGGCAGTGAAGGGGTTAACCGTAACACAAGAGTCTAACCTTCACTCATCACGAATAAATACATGGCGTTTACCCTTCTCCGTCTTTTGTGACGCGAAGATTCTGAACTGGGCGGAGCAGCCCGCACCTTGTCACAGGTGCACGGTATGCCTTCAAGAGCCCGTTCCCGCAGACTGGTGGCCGAAATGTCAAAGTGGCTTTCTTGCAGGATGTCTTTCAAGCCCGTCATGAGATCATCGTCGGTGAACATCGATCGGTGCACATACACTTCATCGAATAGCCGAGTCCAAGCTTCTTCTCTGCGGTACTGATTACGACATATTTCACTGAGAAAACAACACGATAGTCTTACAACAACAACAACAACAACAACAACAAAAGAAAAAAAAAGAAGAAGGAAAAAAAAATGGTTTTACCATTTAGACCTAGAAAGCACCTAAACAGTTTTAAACAACGCCTGACCCATTCAAACAAACTACTACATTACGAACTGACCATGAGAGCTCAAGGATGGTGCAGCTTATTACTAGGAACCTCAAGGCAACAAGGCTTTTTATTGCCCCATTCTAAACTGTCATGGTCGACTTGTCCAGGGGAAATTTAGCTCTCTATCTGAAGTCTAAACAAAAAGTGTTTCATACTTATTACTACAGTATCTAGTCATAAGTATCACCATTGAAAGTCATCTGAAAGGAAACTGCAATATAGTCTTTAAAAAAAACCTCTCAAACTACGACATTTCGATATTTGGCTGTCGATAACGGTTTTTGTTGCGATGATTCTAATTCTGATTATTCTAAATATAACAACAACTGACCTGCTGTATATAGAAATGCAAATCGCATGTAAACATGCCAACTTTAGCCTGTGGAGGTTCCCTCGGTGGCTCTAACGTGCAAAGATATTGCACATACATACTAGAAAACCGGTCTGAACAATCTCAAAAAGCTAGAACAACCAATCTGTCCAGTCGCTGATCGGCAGCAATAACAAGTTATCATGAAACAGACACAATCTGAAGTAGGTCAAAATTGCACGAGTTTCGACGAAAACAGTGGATTAAAAGCCCGGACAAACATGCGGTAAACGCATGTTTGTCCGGCCTTTTAATCCACTGTTTTCGTCGAAACTCGTGCAGTTTTAAATTTGACATACTTCTGATCTCCGAACATCGTCTATTCCTAAATGTGCCGACCCGTAGGGGATAACATTGGAGACTCTAACTCATTGAACTCCGACACGCCACGGCAAGACATGGCTTGAGCGTGATAGTTCAAGGTTTGTGCCACAATAGCCCATAGGCGCCAAGCTATTCTGGTACAATCCTTGAACTATCACGCTCGATCTGTTTTCAGAAGTGTAATACAGTCTTCAGAGGGCAACTTCAAAATTTGCGGATTTCGGTCCTGGAGCAGAATGTGCTAAGAACAGAGGTAGAAAACAATTTACATATGTTGTTGGGGCTCATGATGTTCATCTCAGGGTCTACACAGGTATACAAAGGACCACTATTCTGCCGCAGAGGGGCAAAACCCATCAGGAAGCTTCGTGATTACCTCCCCTTCCGCCTCGACGTGAGCACCTATGTGCGAACAGTCCCACCTTTTCTCAGTACTGTTTCTGCCCATAACCCTTTCGCTGCCAATTATCATGAATTTCGCGTTTGAAACGACTGCACATTGGGCGTCATTCGCGTGAAGAACACATTTAAATGGGATTCCCCCCCCCCCACTCCCCGCCCCCCTCCCCTCCCCCCCCCCCAAAAAAAAAAAAATAAATAAAAAGCCACAAAGAACACAAGACTAACAAGAGACATAAATCCTCATGAGCCCCCGCAGCTGGGTACCGTTCGCCTTTCCCCGGCAGTCAAATCATTTAGCCCGACTCACGTATTTCCCAAATTTTTGGAGGCGTCATATAACGACTATGCACCTGTTGAAGGAGATGGATCGACCATGATAATTCAAGGGTATTGCCAGATTAGCTTGGCGCCGACAGGCGCCAAGCTAATCTTGCACTACCCTTGAATTATCATGGTCGATCCATCTCCTGCTGTAGTGCGTGAGGGCTGAATGGGTTAAGGGGTTAATGTATTTCACTTGTCTTGTTCCTTCCACGTGGATAAAAAATATGACTATAATAGAATTTCACCTGACTGCCAAGATTTTATCCGTTAGCACCTTACCTGTACAGAGCCGTGCTCAGGACGGACTTGTTGCTAAGCATGTCCGCCATTGTCTCCAGTCGTGTCCTTTGCTGAATCGCGTGTCGCAGGCATTCGCCTGATGAAGCCTCTTCCCATCTTTGCGCCTCGCCTGTGTTGCTGGTGGTCTTGAATCGTTCGGGTATAATGTGCTGGTATCTGGAGCACAGTTCTGGTGCTACGGTGGACATGAAGACACCCAACGGCAGATTGTTCAACATGGTCCACAGCTTTCTCGCCTGCGAAATAACAAGATGAGGATTTCACCCCAAAGTCTACCGTATTTGTTTGGAGCTCACATGCGTTTTTCTTTTATGAACATTCACAGTTGTTCATATCTTTAAGCTGATCCTTCTGATCCAATTCCCTCCTCTCTAAGCCAGTCTCTGATCAACACACACCAGCGCACACGAATAAAGACTGACACACGGCGATTCCCGCCATTAGTACGCTCTGCGGGCCGATATATCGACAGGAATTCTGAGGAAGAATAGCACGAGTAGCAAAATGACGTCATTATAAACTTCACGTCATGATTTTGCTAGTCTCACGACGCCGTGTGCACAGTGACGAAATTGACGTTTCACGTCACACATCTGAAAGGCACACAACCTCTTCCAGGGCTGACTGTTTGATGGGAGTATGTACCCACTCTATATCCTGAGGCGAGACGTCTCGAATGAATTAAAGCGCCTATACATTATGACCGGTATTCTTCTTCTTAGTATTATTATGGTTACCTGTTTCCTACGGTAATGGACGTCTTTGCCAGAGAGAGACTCCTTATCAGTCTGCGTCAGAACATTTTGGGAGTACAGTATATCCACAAGGTCGTCCTCAATGGGGTGAACCACGTTAAGGAAACCTGGCTGTATCTCACGCATGAAGTCTTCTTGTTCTTTTTGTGTACCTGTCAAAACAGTATCGCAGTAGTACGTGTACCGCTGTATGACATCAGGATTTAGTGTCGTTCAACACAAGCCGCTAACAGAAATAAATTGCGATTGACACAGATGATATTGTTTATATTTTTAAACATTCAAATGCTGCATTTCTTGTTGCACGCCCCGACTCTTGAAGTTTATATATTCAACACGTCTCCCTTGTGCTTTTAAAGACATTTGAAATGCGAAAAGCGTTATCCACTATAAGTTATTCGTAGCAGTGGTTTGCTACACGGACCCTTGTAGGCCTGAGGGAGGTCAAAGGAACCATTGTACCCCAAAGGCCTTCGGCCTTCGGGGTAGAATGGTTCCTTTGACCTCCCGAAGGTCTACAAGGGTCGGTGCAGCAAGCCCCTGCTACCAATAACGTATATTTGTTTTCATTCCTCCATTATTTTTGTAAAAGAAATCAAGAAGAAATCTTCCGACCTGGATCACGCCAGACATGACTGACATCAAAGGAATATACATTTATACAAAATAGACTTATGACGTAATTTAAACTCTTGAATGACGTTGCCGTCTCCAGTAATGTACCTGTTGTTTCAAACAATACTAAGTAACTTTTTACTTTAAAACGTTTTGGTGATCTTTTATAGAACAAAACTCGCATCCACGATGCGTTACAAAAAAAGGCTATAAGAAATTCGCCGTTTGTCGCTACTAGGGTTTTTGTAGCTCCTGTCATGTGGTACAGTTTGCGTTAAAGTGATTGGTCGTGTGACGCAGGGATGAAAACATTTTTTTAAAAACACGTTCGAGACATGCTGCATCCTGATACAAGGCTTGATGCCGCGTATCCGGATGCGGCACGTCTCGAATGACTTAATCAAATTGACACACACACACACACACACACACACACACACACACACACACACACACACACACACACACACACAAAGAGAGAGAGAGAGAGAGAGAGAGAGAGAGAGAGAGAGAGAGAGAGAGAGAGAGAGAGAGAGAGAGAGAGAGAGAGAGAGAGAGAGATATGATGAAACGTTTTTATTCAGGATAAACAGTTTTAGGCAGAGCAATGCCTATCTTCCAAACTGTCCTGCTAATCTACACATATAAAAATCCATCAGACGAGACGTCAAAAGATAAAACATATGTAAGTAAAAAGACCCCCCCCCCCCCCACCACCACCACCACCACTCAGAGGACAAATAAAATTAAAAACAAATATATAATTATATACACAGGTATGAACCTGACATGTTAATGCAGACAGTCGAACTATTACATAATCTGCAGAATCAGTAAAAGAGTATTAGGTAATAGGAAACTTGTCACTAACTATACGAATAGTAGCATAAGGGAGCCGAACATACTATTACTTCTGAAGTAAATATTTATGGAGGCGATCTTTGAAAAAGATAATCTTACAAATTGATTTCAGCTGTGGAGGTAACATATTCCACGCTTTAGCGCTATAGCGCCTGAAAAAGACAGGCTGGTTTTACAGATGTCTAATCTAATTTTTGGAAGGTGGATCGAGCTATTTCTCGTGTTTTTCCTATTATTGTCGGAAAATAGAGTTTTTAGATAGGGTGGGGCTTTCCCGTGCATGATCTTGTGCAGTAGAACACAACGATTAAATTCAAACTGTTTCTTCAATGTTAGTAACTTGAGAGATTTTAATTTTTCATCAGTCGAAGTAGGACTGGGAAGTATTAATTTAATGCCACGACGATACAAGGAATTAACTTTTTTCATGTGAACTTCGCTGCATCCACCCCAGACGGTAGATCTGTAGTCACAATGCGTTTTGATATGCGCATGGAAAAAGAGTTTACAGATATCAGTATTAACTATATGGCGTAGTGTTGATAACAGGAACAGATTTTTTTAGATTGTTTTGCATATAGAGTCAGTATGCGGCTCCCAGCTTAATTGGTTGTCCACTATAACGCCTAATAAGCGATGCCTAGTTACTTGTTCTACAAGCTGGCTATATAAGGAGAGTGTTAAAGGTGGTAGGCCATGCTGGTGTTTCTGACGTGTAGTAACTAACATGCTCCTTGTCTTTGGAATACTAATAATTATGTGATTATCACTGCACCAGCCTGCTACTTCATCAAGACTTTGTTGGAGTACCTTATTAAATGGTTGCGATATCTTTATCAGATGTGTGTATGGTCGGGTCATGTCCGAACAGATCGCAGTTTGCGTCTAAATGAGATATGCACAGTGGCAGATCATTAATAAATAGATTAAATAATAAGGGTCCTAGAATAAACCCCTGTAGAACACCGCAATTTACTAAACCATCAGAGGAATATTTGCCATTTAGCAGTATTTTCTGCGTTCTGTCCCTGAGATAGGAAGATATAAAGGAGACAGTATTTGAGTCAATGTGATAGAATGGTAGTTCTTTATTAGTAGGATAGAGTGGTTGACAAGATCAAAAGCTTTTTTCAGGTCAAGAAAGATTGCTGATACTTTACTGTATTTTATGGCAGAGAGCCAATTATCAATTAAATGATTGAGGGCAGTTTGGCACGAATGTAGAGGTCGAAATCCTGATTGTGCTGCAGATATCAGATGGTTTTGCTCCAGAAAGTTTAGAAGATGAGTATGGATATGTTTCTCGAGCGGTTTTGAAATACAGGATAAAATGGAAATGGGCCTGTACTCGTTTAGGTTGCATAAATCTTTGCTTTTAGGAAGAGGGATTATCTTCGCTTTTTTTTTAGCTCGTCGGGAAAAACGTTATGTCTGATCGATAAATTATAAATAAAGGTCAGGGATTCGACGACGTAGGGCAGAGATAGTTTTAAAATTTGACTATTAATACCAACTGGACCGCAAGACGATTTGTTCTTTAAACTGGAAATAGATTTGCCTACATCTAGGACAGTCATAAGCGGTACTAAAAATGGGTCGCAGGCTCTCTGTTGACTATGGTGACGTAGTTGATGAGAGCAAGTGTAGTTTACAGGGTTAGGTGTATTTGACTTCGCCAGAGTTTGAGCAACAGTTATGAAGTGAGCGTTGAACGCATCAGCAGTAAGATCGGGCGGAATATTAGGCGATCGTTTACTGTTACCTTTGGTGAAATTGTTTATTACTTGCCAGACTGAACGGATGTCTTTGCCGTCGGCAATAACTTGTTCTGCATTTTGCCTCTGTGCTTTACGAACTAGAGATTTGATATGGTTTCGCTGCTTCTTGTATTCAGTAAATTTCTTGTCTCGTTTTAATTTATCTCTTACTTCCATTGCTTGTTTTATCTCACCAGAGAGCCATTTTGGCATAACAGGATATTTGACGCGTTTGATGCGCTTAGGCGCGTGTCTATCCAGAACGGCGAGAAAAAGCTCGTACCAGCGTGACAGGGCATCGTTAGGGTTTTTGCAGTTTTGTATGCCATAAAATGGTACTAAAGATAGGTCATATAAAAAAGCAGTTTGGTCGAAATTTTTAAAACATCTATACATTATGGTAGTGTGTCCTTTGATTGACTGTTTAGCTAACCTAACAGACAACGTAAAACAAACAGGAAAGTGATCACTAATGGAGATATTAGTACGCTAACATTTTATACAACGCTGACATTTGTGCTATATACATGGTCTATCAGCGTTGAAGATGAGAAAGTAACTCTAGTAGGTGACTGGACAAGCTGTTTCAACCCTAAAAAATTCAACATGTATCTCCACGAAGTGTGTCCTTGCTTTTGCAAGTCTATGTTGAAGTCTCCCAAGATATGTACATCACCTTTGGACTCCTGAACCACATCCATCATTAATACAAACTCGTCCTGCCAGGAGGCTGAGGCCGCTGGGTTTCTATATACAAAACCAATCAGAACAGGCGAGGACTTGGTCGTTTTAACTTCTAACCACATGCACTCTATATTAGGGGATTCTAAATCACAACGCCTCTTTACATAGTTGTTGATGGAATTGTGTACGTACACTGCTAGGCCAGTATGGCCGGGGGCAGATGCATCTCGCCTAAGAATGGAGTAATTGTATATAGCTATGGCATGGTCACTAATGTTAGCTGTTTGACGAGATTCCGTAAATCCCAAAATGTGAAATGGTGAGGACTGGTTTAGGAGAATAGTTATATCTGGTATTTTGTAACAAAGGTGATACACATTAAGATGACCGATATTTAAAAAATGAATGCTGTTGCCACCTGTTAACATATTAAAAGGAATGAATGAATGAATGTACATTGCTTAACGTCCCGACAGCAACAAGGCTTTCTCAGGACGTGCCTGCACTGCTTGTGAAAAAAAAAAAAAAACTAAACAGAAATTTGAATGTATGTCGCCAGCCGGTCAAATACGTTAAATAAACCTACATGGGGCCTAAATAAAGCTAAGACCATTTAGCAACACACATCCAATATCAAGAGCTACAGGCAGTGCAGACAGTTGGGAGAGTTTTAAAAAGGCAAATACAGGTGAATGGACCAAGGGTAGACAGAAACACATGCCCCAGATTAGAGAGAAAAACCCACCCTGTGGGGCTGAGCAGGGTGACCCTGGGAACTAAAAAATACCTAACCCCACCCAAGTCCCCCAGGGCAGACCCGGGTGGGGTCATATTAAAAGGGAACGTATAGATATTCAAACAGAACAAAGCAAAAACAATAATAACAACAAATACAAAAGTAAACAAAAACAAGAAAAACAATGTGTGGGCTGAAGAAAAGAAAATCGTGTAAACACCTAGCATGTAATTACACAACATAAAGTGTCTAAGTATCCAATCGAAGTCTGCCGAATGACGTCATCACTTTTTGCGGTAACGCCCTTGGAGGGCAGCTTGGCGGAGTAGGCAGGGGACTTTGTTACCGATAGCCGTTTGATCGTTGCGTTCACAGTTTGCAAATGTAAAAATGGTGAACACATGCTGTGTGAGCGGCTGTTTTATGAGAAGTTCATCGATTCCAAAACCAAAGTTCTTCAGAATTCCTTATTTAAAGGGGATAATTCAGTTACGTGAACTGAGCGAGAGACGTCAGTCGCAGGGCATGGTTTGCGAAAATCACGAACAGGAAGACCGTCACAGAAACAACAGTGAAGTCCGCATGGACCCGTGTCTGCTCAAGACATTTTCTAACTGGTAAGTGCATGATAAGTCATTCATTAGGTGTATTATAAGTCATCCATTCGTAGGACAGCTAAATCAAGGTGGCCAACAGTAACCAACTGAACTGCCGTACTACTTCGAGCATGGCGGCCTTACTATGCCTGCTTTCTCTCGTTTGTTATGTTTCTTTGTAATGTGCTGAACTGTTAAAAATAAATCCGTTCAAACTGTTTTATTCAAGAGGCAGTAAGTCTAATGTTGACCATAGTGGTGAAATTGGTACACAATAATCATTGTGTAGCAGTGGGGATTGCTGTCACAATCACTGCCAGACTGTTCACACCATTGCATTATTCTACACACTGACTTCACATGAATTACAATAATATGCTACAGGTCTGTAGCAATTTTTTAGCCGGTTGGCATCACTCCACTGTAATAAACAGCAAAGCCAAGACAGGCAAGCTGAGATGTGACACTAAATCTAGAGTGTTCCTCATAGTAAAATTGTCTTTTATTTCACAGGAAAACCAGCCATGCTCTATGATGACTGGGCACCAACTCTTCATATGGGTTAAGCCTGCAAAGCAGCCAGCGTGGGCCAATTTCAGCGGTCTCACAGTCGCGAAGAAAAGAAACAACAGGGCAAAGGAAGTACAGAGATGGAGTTCGCTGAAGATGTGCCGGTGTAAGATGCAGACAACACTTCTCTTGCTGAGCACAAGGCTGATGTAGCAGACCTACAGGCTAGTATTGGGAGACTGACTTTAGATTGGCAGCGGTTAGAGAGAGAAAACAGTGCCTTGGCAGCCGAGGTTTCAACACTGCAAAAAGACAATGCGGGGCTGCTGTCAGAAGTTCAGTGTCTTCGTAATGAGAACATAACTCTCAAAACAAATCTCGATGACCAGAACTTCAAAGAAGAAGCTTTCAAGAAAGATGATAGGTCAGATACTACACTGGCCTACCTAACTACCTCATGCTGCTGGCCCTCCTGAATTTTATTTTTCCACACATCTCCAGCGGGCCAAGAAGTGTCAATACCAAGTTCCAAGAACTGCTGATAGTGCTGATGCGCCCGAAGTTGGCTTTGCCAGTTAGACTTCTGGCTGATGTGTTCAGCATCCACCTTTTCACGCATATTTTTTTTGTTACAAATGGCCAGACAGGGAAAGCCTGTGCCGCACAATGCCACTGGAGTTTGTCAGAAGCTTTGGGAGAAAAGTGACTGTAATTATTTATTATTTTGAACTGTTTATTGAAACACCGTCTGGTTTGAAGCCTAGGTCACAAACTTTCTCCTCGTATAAGCATCATAACACTATAAATACTTGATCGGCATCACACCTCAAGGTGTTGTCTTTTATCACAAATGGCTGCGGTGGTCGGTGTAGTGACAAACATGTCACTGAGAACAGCAGCTTCCTTGACAAACTGTTATCTGGTGACCTTGTGTTAGGAGACCATGGGTTTAACATTCATGAAAGTGTAGGTCTGATGTGTGCCGAAGTGAAGATCCCAGCATTCGCAAAGGGTAAAAAGCAGTTGTCGGCGCCGTATGATGTCGAGTACACTCAAAAGATCGCACATGTTAGAGTTCATGTTGAACGTGTCATTGGCAATGTGATCCAGAATACTTGACTCGACCATTCCTGTCACATTCTGAAATGTAGCAGAGGGTGATACTGTTACAACTTTGGACATGGTCGTTGCCATCTGCTGTGCTCTAGTAAATAGGTGTCCTTCAGTTGTGCCATTTGACTAAAATCGGAGATTTGAGTCCCAGTATGTTAAACCCTCGGTCAGCTAACACAATGTCACCAGGCAACAGTTTGTCAAGGAACATAATTAAAGGTGACAGGGGATCATACATTTTTTTCCCTCTTAAATCCAATATGCAGCTTCCATTCCAAACCTGGTACAGAGATACCTGATGATAAGAGCTTCCTATGCATGCTAACGAGGATGACCTCTTGCAAAGGTCAGGGGTCACAAGAGATCAGCAAATGATGTGAAAATGTCTTTTTTTTTTAAAAATAGAATTTTAGTTTGTTTTTATGCACGATTTTTGCAAAACTGTTCAACCAAATTTGGCAAAAAGGTAGCTGATGGTAAGTCCTTTCTATGGCATACCTTATGTTAGAACACTTAGTTATGGTCACAAAGTCATTAATTATGTGGATTGGATGCATGTAAGCATTGAGGGCTTTGCTATTCTTGTTATGTAATAAAGATGCATTTTAGAAGATGGTATTATCATTCATGTGTGTTGGTGATGCATGTATAATTTCAAATGTGTCTTGTGTCATACTCAGAACCAAAATCAAAATGTATCAAATTTTGAACCTTGACAGTAAAAGAATAGTAACTGATGTAACAGGCACCATGGAAAGCACAAAACTTATCAGGTACTATCCTTCACTGTCGTGGTTGTACTGTAGTGTGCCATAAATGAGTTCATCATTTCAACTTTCCATTTGATGAAAACATATAATATGCATGCATACCAATAAGTTTATAATCTAATATCACTTCAAACTTACTTCTACTGCATCAGAAACAACACGAAAAGAAATAACTAATTCAAACATAAAATTGTTGGGCACATTTTTTATGCACATGTATGTATAACAACTGCAATCACTTTCACAAGTATCCGCTTTGTGTTTGCAGCCATCAGTAATCTTTACAGTACTGGTGGCTATACACACAAGGGGGTTACTAATTATACAATGTGTAATACCAGTAACAGGTAATTATCCCATTTAGTCCTGCCACACTACACCAGGAGATGGATCAATCATCATGATTCAAGAGTAGTGCCAGATTAGCTTGCCACCTGATGGCACCAAAGCTCACTTAGCAATACCATTGAATTATCATGGTCGATCCATCTCCTGCAACTGGTACAGACAGATCTTAGATGACACCTCCTAAGTTGGGGAAATGCAGCCTTGGGGTTAAATGGGTTCAGCTGCAAGCTGACTGAGTGACAGTAGCATGACTTCAGTTCTGATTTCACTTCATCTTCAGGCGAGATTTGCCTTTCAGTCGAAATTCAGGAAGCTGGCGACGGTCAGGGCAGTACCAACGTCCCTTCTGTGTAGTTTTGATGCCCACACAAAAAAATGAAACCACTGCATATTGCCGTTCTCATTGTCACAAGCAGCCATGTCATCTTCCTCCTCTCCACGGTTACAATAGCAGTAGAGTGATCTGCCGGTAGCCTCAGTGTTGGCCTTGCTGGGGGAAGTCTGAAGTGGTTTGTCGGTGGGGTTGAGAAACTGTGAGCGACAACCTCAGGCACAAGAGCTACTCTATTCTAAAGAAATGTTCCATTTTTGGCAGCATCTCGGCCCACCTTTCTGCATCTGGAAACACCCTCTCTATGAAAATGTCCTTGGGTGTCCACACAATAAAATTACAGTACTATGCCTCTGTCCGGCCATACATGTACAATGTGCAGTAATGATGTTGCCATCCGGTTCTGTGATGACCCATGGTCTCAGCAGCTTGTCAAGGACTGGGAATGATATACCTGTAAAACAGACAGGTAAATATAAATAAATGGATAAACCAACAAATAGTGAAGAAGTACCCAACGGAGAAAGAAACACGCTTAGAAAAGACGGGTACAACACAATTTATTAATATTTCGGGTAAATACCCTTTGTCAAAATAGACAAACAAACAAACATAGAGATTAGCCGCTACTTATCTTCAATGGCAGAAGGAATGTGGCAACTCATTGGGTTGCCACATTCCTTCTGCCATTGAAGATAAGTAGCGGCTAATCTCTATGTTTGTTTGTTTGTCTATTTTGACAAAGGGTATTTACCCGAAATATTAATAAATTGTGTTGTACCCGTCTTTTCTAAGCGTGTTTCTTTCTCCGTTGGGTACTTCTTTGCATATTACACGCTTGGCAGTCACCTTTTTGGTCTGGATTGATTTATTCAACAAATAGTGGAAGCAGATCACACTGATCTATGTAGTAAACAACACACAATAATAATGCAGCAGTGCATGTCTACAGAATCAAGAGTGACCGTGTGAGATACTCGGGATCATTCGCACATGTACATGTATGCATGATTTCATCTACATCATACACAAAGCCCTATCAAAGTTAGTTTCCTTGCTTGCCATGTTACGCCATCAACCACTGAAAAATCCCACACAAAACGGTTTTACCACATGGTCTCCAGTTGAATGTTCTTTCTCTTAAAACTAAAAGTGTTGATAAAAAATAACCGCTTCATTCTCACCTGCGCTGTGATGACAGTGTTCTGGCAGCCTTGTGGTCTGTGGATCTGGATGGGGCGCAGTACCCAGCCAGCAGTCAGCTGGTTGTGAGCCCCCAAGCTCTTCATTGTCTGCTTTAAACTTTTTCCTCCTGTAGAAGAGTGTTCTGTGTACAAGGTACTCGCTGATGCCAGCTTGCTCGATGTTTGGTAAACACTTCGCTTCGTCCGACCACTCAGTGTGCTGGTACGGATCTACGCCCCCACCGCGCTTAATTTTTGCAGATACCGAGTTTTACTTGCACTGTCTAGATTGTCTACATACTTTTCAAAAGTTTCTTTTGACATTTTTGCCATGAAAACAGGAAAACCAAGGAGAAGAAATGCACGCGCTCGCTCAGTACAGAAAGTGTTGGTTGCCATCCACGCCTCTTTGTGTGTGTCACGTGATACGCACAAACAGGCCGAAAGGTACGCAATCGGCAGACCTCGATTGGTACTAGAGGATTCCAATAGTCAAGAGCTGTAGGCGGTTCAAACAAACTATCACACGCTCAATCTTCACACGTGACGGCTGGCGGTGACTAGCGCAATCACAGCAGACAACACGCGGTCAACACAATCCGTCACTCCTTTGTTTGGATTAGCTGTGTCGCCGAATGAGAAACCACTCGAGTAATGTATTCTTTTAGCCTGCACAGACGCACTGGTTAGCTTTTCTCCGTAAAGCAGGGGTAAGCAAGAAAGAGAGAGAGAGAGAGAGAGAGAGAGAGAGAGAGAGAGAGAGAGAGAGAGAGAGAGAGAGAGAGAGAGAGAGAGAGAGAGAGAGAGAGAGAGAGAGAGAGAGAAATGAAATGAAATGAAATGAAACTTTATTTCTCAACGGATGAAGTAATTAGCACGTGTGCCATTTTTCATACTTGCCGTTGCTACTCTACAAACACAGGATAATAATTGTAATACTAATAGTACCAAATTACACAAAGAAAAATTAGGAGACATTACACATGAAAAGACATTAAACAAAATTCATTCATTCATTCGGTCATACAAAAACAAACGAAAACATAAAGTACATGAAACGCGCGCACACACATACACGCTCGCGCGCACACACAGACACGCGCTAATGATAACTTGACCTATATACGAAGCAAATCATTTGGATCAATAGTGAAAATTCACTTCAGGCAGCAAAAAATATTTGGATTATAATAGAGACTTGAATTATGTAATTAGGCGATTATTATTAGTATGGACAAACCATACGGCAGCATGCACTGATTATACGATAAGTACATGTTTGATACGGATACTTGTGGTAGATTATGTATCAGCAGACAAGTACGTGAGGAGGCATTCCTTGAAAGAGGAGAGGGAGGTAGCGTGTGTTATACATGTAGTAGGCAGCTTGTTCCAGAAAGATACGCCTGAGAAAGATACACTGGTTTTAAATAGATCTATCCTGGGGCGAGGTGTAATAAAGTTTCGTCTTGAAGTAGAATAACTTGAACTTGCCTTGGTAAAGAGCTTACAAAGATATTCTGGGTGAATCTCATCAGTTCCAGATTTTATACATAAACACACCCTTGTTTAAGAGGTGATGCTTGCTAAGAGGTAGCATTTTCAGTTTTTTAAGTCTTTCGTCAGTTGTCAGGGCTGAATCAGGCAGGATATGTTTCGCTGCTCTCCGATGCAGGGAGTTAAGCCTCTTCAAGTGTATGTCACCGCTGCCATCCCATATCGTGGACGCATAATCGATGTGGGATTTGACATGTGCATTGTAAAATAACTTGCGGGCATCAACATTGATAAAGTACTTCAACTTTGAAAGCATAAAACATTTCTAGCAACAGTTTTACATACAGCATTTATGTGCGATTGCCACTTCATCTGGTCATCAACAACTACACCAAGTAATCGGTGTTCCGTGACCTGTGTAACGATGTCGTTATGGATATTCAGGCTGAGTGTAAGTGGCTTGAGCTGGTGCTTCTGACGGGTTGCTATCGTCATGCATTCCGTTTTGGAAGGATTTAAAATCATTTCATTGTTTGAACACCAAGTGGAAATTTCGCTCAAACCCTACTGTAAACGGCCATTTAAAGAATCAATACTCTTGTCCGGGGTGTGAATTGTGGCGTCATCAGCGAAAAGATCACATGAAATTTTGTTGCTAGTCAAATGTAGCGGCAGGTCATTTATAAAAAGGCAAAACAGAAGAGGCCCTAGGACTGAACCCTGGGGAACTCCCCGTGTTACTAATCCGCTTGAGGAGTATGATCCATTGACCATGACGCGCTGCTGTCTGTCGCTAAGATATGAGGCGAAAAGTGGAGTTGTGCCATGGTGGTAAAGAGATTTCTGGCTGTAGTTATTTGAGGAAGAAATGCATTTATTGCCAAACGAACTACCGAAATACACATTTAGCTTGGAAAGTAGAAGTTTATGGTCCACAAGATCAAAGGCTTTTCGTAAGTCAATAAATACAGCGCCAGTAATTTCGCCCTGATTTATTGAGCGTAGCCACACATCAGTTAGACGCGCTAGGGCCGTGTGACAGCTGTGCTTTGGTCTGAATCCCGACTGAAGGGGATGGATTAATGTATGATTTTCTAAATATTCCAAGAGATGTTTATGGATATGCCGTTCCAGTGGTTTACTAAGGATGGACAATAGTGAGATGGGGCGATAGTTATTAACATCAGTCATATCTCTTGTTTTCGGGAGGGGTATAACCTTGGCCTTTTTAAGTTCCTTTGGGAAAATATTCGTTTGAATGCACAAGTTATAAATATAGGTTGTTGTTTCAATAACATAAGGAATAGCTAATTTAAGTATTTTGGGGCTGATTTCATCTGGCCCTGACGATTTCTTATTCTTCATTGAACTAATTGCCCTACCGACTTCGTGCACTGCCAGTGGTGGAATCACGAAAGGATCAGATCCTGCAGTTCGCGTTCTACAAAAATCAACCAGTCTGTCTGAGCAAGAGTAGGGCTGAGAACTTGCTTCTGAAGGGACAAGAGACTCGGCAACTGAGAGGAAATGGTCGTTAAACATGTCTGCAGTCAGATCAGAAGGGATTAAAGGAGATTTGTTACACTTGCCTCCAGTCACTACGGCCCAGCGCGCCAGAGCGTGGACATGTCTTTGTCTTGTTTAATCAAGCGATCAATGAAAGATTTTTTAGCCTGTCGCACAAGAGATTTTACGCGATTACGCTCACGCTTAAATTCAGTGAAGCGCTTCTGCTGTCTCAGATCATCTCTCACCCTCATGGCTTGAATGATGTCTTGAGTAAGCCACGGCGGGAGTGATGCGTGTTTGACGCGTCTCCTCCGCAGGGGCGCATGTTTATTTAAGATCTTAAGAAAGATGGTATACCAAACAGACAGAGCGCTGTCAGGGTCAGATTTACTAAATACTTCATCAAAAGGTGCGCTGTTAAGATCAAACAGAAACTCGCTATCATTAAAACTTTTAAAGGAGCGATAGGTGATATACGTATGACATTCTTTCTTTGCTTTAGGGAGTTTAGTAGACCACGTACAGCGGATGGGAAAGTGGTCGCTGATACTAAGGTTACCGACAGACATTATGAACAGACTCTGGCTTGGTTGTGCATATATGATCTATGAGTGTGGATGTTGTTTGTGTGATCCGTGTGGGTGAAGTGATTAACTGTTGCAGACCCAACAACGTTAACGTAGAGTCCCACGCATGGTGAGGCTTTAGCATGTCTATGTTAAAGTCTCCCATGAGGATGACATTGGAGTTGGGATTACAAGCTTTATCACACATACTAAGGAAATCATCATACCATTCAAAGTTCGCAGCAGGGTTGCGGTACAGAAAGCCGACAAGAAATAATGGAGATTGGGGGGCCTTCAGCTCAAGCCACATACACTCAACATCTTTGGTTTCTAAATCATGTCGTCTACGTATAAAATCTTGAATAGACGAGTGAACATAAGCTGCTAATCCTGTCTGTCCATGGGCCGTAGGATCACATCTCATGACAGTAAATCCAGGAACTTGGATGGATATATCTGATATATTTGAATTGAGACGTGTTTCGGACAGTGCAAAAATATGAAACGGGTCTGCTCCATTTAGATAAACACATATGTCAGGCAACTTATTGCAAAGATGGTAAATATTGAGATGACCAATGCGGAGATCTTTCGTCTTGAGTTTTACGCCACTCATTTCACGCAAAGTCAATGTGTTTGTGGGAAAAGAAAAAAATCAACAGAATGTATTCGTAACACGTGCCAAAATAGAAAATAATAATAATAATAATAATAATAGAAATAAAAAGTATAAAATCACTAAGTAAATGCAATAAACACAATAAACAAAGACTAGAGGCGTAATCACTGGACGCAGGGGAATAGGCCTTCAGAAGGCTTACACACATCCGTTCGGGGACTAAAAAATTAATACTCTTCAATGTCTCACACCCCGAATCAACAAAAGATTAAGATCAGGAGAAAATTAGTTTCCAGCAATTGTCACAAGTAACAGTGATAGTCTGTGTGGCTGCGATTCGTGCAACTAATGAATATCAACACAGACATACATTAGCATTGAAAACTATAGTCCACACTTTGACGGAAATACCGTCAATGAGACTGCAGAGCTCGCTAGAGAAAGTCCTTCAAGCGACTCCGTGTACAGGGTAATTAATCTGTATCGTGAAGAACTACACTGGACGTCGTAAGCAATCGCTCTAAACACACAATGCTAGGCCTGTAATGTTTGGTTGCTGTTTTTTCTCATCAACAATGAAGGTCAAGTCACTGACGTCTTTGTGTTACGAAAGAAAATGACACATAACCTTATTCAGTATTTCCTGATAAAGAATTCAAATGAGAAAAAATAGCACACAACCTAAAAGAAAAGAAAATTTCAAATGACGCAGAAACTCTGTCCACCCGAACAGTCACGAACACTGTTTCAAAGAGAGAGAGAGAGAGAGAGAGAGAGAGAGAGAGAGAGAGAGAGAGAGAGAGAGAGAGAGAGAGAGAGAGAGAGAGAGAGAGAGAGAGAGAGAGAGAGAGAGAGAGAGAGAGAGAGAGAGAGAGAGAGTCTTACTTACGGATTCTAAGACACAAATTCTGCTGTGATTGTTCATGTTCACTGGTCACTGACATATCCCCACATGTCAAACTCATATTTCGCCGTGTGAATTATGCTGTGTGTCAATATACACGCACGTTTCTACAGTCTCTGCACCTATTCATATTTCAGTATATGTGGACATACTAGAGCCAAAAACTGACTTGGTGCAAATGTGTAACGTCAGTCTGATAACCCGGTCTATGTTTTATCATACGTAGGCCTATAGTGACTAACTAATAATAGTGATCATACACATCCTGATCAGATCAATGTCACGTCGCGCCCTTGACTGTGTATCATATGTGTCATTACGCTTTTAACTCTTTGGGCCGTACATCCCGTAAAGTGTTTGCGGGTGTGCTGCCCAGACAGACGTGCACGGGGAGTGCATCACAAGTACACTTGTCTTCCAATGAGATGCGTCCACACCACAAGTACACTTCTATTCAAACGAGATGCGTCCACACCACAAGTAGGCTTCTAATTCTATTCACATGAGATGCGTCCACACCGCAAGCACACTTCTATGCAATAGGATATTTCGACACCACAAGTAGGCCTCTATTCAATGAGATGCGTCCAAACCGTAAGCACACTTCTATTCAATAGGATACTTCGACATCACAAGTACACTTCTAATCAAATGAGATGCATGCACACTGCAAGTACAGTTCTATTTAATAGAATACTTCGACACCACAAGCACACGTCTATTCAAATGAGATGCATCGAAACCACAAGTACACTTCTACTCAAATGAGATGCGTCCACATCACAAATATATTTTTACTCAAATGATATGCAGAAGTGTGTTTGTGGTGTACTTATCGAGTGGGTCTATCCAAGTAGTACTCGTTGATACTGATGCAAATAACGGCTGACGTCTGCATACGATCACAAGGTCTTGAGTACTAATCATTGTTTGTGCATGTTATCAGTGATAGGTGTTGCTCATCTTTCTGACGCGATCTGTGTATTATTAGTACTATAATTGTCAGCATATCGGCAGTATACTATATTCGGTAGGGTAGCACTAAATATATATATATATACTTTACTTTTAACAAAGGCGTCGCCCAATGACAAAAATGCACTCAATTAGATTAGCTCCAAGAGACGTAATTTTTCATTAAATTCTGAGAATGCTGTGCTAAAGCCATGGAATTCCAGGCTGGTAAGCTTGCATTGTGTCATCAGGACATCAGCTGTCCTTTTTATGACTGCATTGCTCACAAGATCGTTTGAGCCTTCATCTGAACACCTACTACATAGAGCAATAGGGACTACCTCCAGGCGCCCCGCCATCCGAATATCCAGTCCTCCTCCCCCCCCCCCCCCCCGAGGGGGTATGCTAGAAAATGTTCCCAAACAGATATTGGACCTGCTGAGTAGATTTAAAGTTTTTGCCGCCTACGACCGGTTTCGCCCCAAAGGGGGGGGGGTGGGGGGGGGGCGGAGGGGGGCTCTTCAGGTAGGCATACGGTGTAACCTGAAATTGCAAACGCAACGCATGTACTAGAAGCCGCCTCCAGAATTTACTGGTAGCACCACTAGTACAGCGCGGATTGCATCTCTAAAGCTTTATGAGGTGTTGCAGTGGAAGAAGACTAACTAATTTTGAAAAGGCAACACCTAGGCAATTTTGTGGTGCAATTATTCTTGACATTTAACGAAGGCGTCGCCCAAAGCCAAAAAATGCACTCAATCAGATTAGCTCCAAGGGACGTAATTTTTCATTAAATTCTGAGAATGCTGTGCTAAAGCCATGGAATTCCAGGCTGGTAAGCTTGCATTGTGTCATCAGGACATCAGCTGTCATTTTATGTCCGCATCGCTCACAAGATCTTTTGAGCCTTGGGGCGAAACCGGTCGTAGGCGGCAAAAACTTTAAATCTACTCAGCAGGTCCAATATCTGTTTGGGAATATTTTCTAGCATCTCCCCCCCCTCGGGGGGAGGACTGGATATTCTCCAGCGGATGGCGGGGCGCCTGGGGGTAGTCCCTATTGCTCTATGTAGTAGGTGTTCAATGGAAGGCTCAAAAGATCTTGTGAGCGATGCAGTCATATATATATATATATATATATATATATATATATATATATATATATATATATATATATATATATATATATATATATATATATATATATATATATATATATATATATATATATAATTTTTAATTCAATTCTGAGAATGCTCTTGCTGTGCGCTAATGCCATGGAACCCCATGCACTGTGTCATCAGGACATCAGCTGCCTTTTTTGTGACTGCATCGCTCACCAGATCTAGAAAGAAAGGGTAGTGGGAGAGAAGGAATGACAGACCTATCTTTTTCAGCCTTTCACTGAACACCTACTGCATATGGCAATAGGACCTACCCCCAAAAGGGCAGCTGATGTCCTGATGACACAGTGCAAGCTCACCAGCCTGGGGTTCCATGGCATTAGCGCACAACAAGAGCACTCTCAAAATTGAATGAAAAATTACGTCCCTTGGAACTAATCTGATTGAGTGCGTTTTTGGCTTTGTTAAAAGTAAAGAATAATTGCACCACAAAATCGCCTAGATGTTGCCTTTTAAAAATTAGTCCGTCTTCTTCCACTGCAACACCTCATAAAGTTTAAGGGATGCAATCCGCGCTGTACTAGTGATGCTACCAGTAAATTCTGGAGACGGCTTCTAGTCAATGCGTTGTGTTTGCAATTTTCAGGTTACGCCGTATGCCTACCTGAAGAGCCCCCCCCCCCCACCCCGCCCTTGGGGCGAAACCGGTCGTAGGCGGCAAACACAAAAATCTACCCAGCAGGTCCAAGATCTGTTTGGGAATAGTCATGTACTACTCCCCTCTCGGGGGGAGGTCAGGATATTCTCCAGCGGATTGTGAGGGTAGACCTTATTGCTATATGCAGTAGGTGTTCAGTGGAAGGCTAAAAAGGATAGGTCTGTCATTCCTTTTCTCCCATTACCCTTTCTTTCTAGATCTGGTGAGCGATGCAGTCACAAAAAGGGCAGCTGATGTCCTGACCAGCCGGGGGTTCCATGGCATAAGCGAATGAAAAAATGACGTCCCTTGGAGCTAATATATATATATATATATATATATATATATATATATATATATTATATATATATATATATATATATATATATATATATATATATATATATATATATATATCCGCAATGGAGGGACTGGCCCATACATCAAGTTCCCTGATGGCCGCCATATCTCGCTAGCCACTCCATCTGTAAGACTCTGCACCAACTCCAGAGCTGAAGCCACTGCCCTGCTGAACACCACAGAAACTCCATCTTCCTACACTGTCGTCCTCACCGACTCTAGGGCACTGAAACAGAGCCTGCTGAGCGAGCGTCAGGACAGGGTCCTGCGGGACATCCGAACCCATCTGACCATCCTGTCTGCCATTACGTGTTTAGTACTCTAGTGGATTCTAGCACACTGTGATGTCTATAAACACAAACAGGCAGACGGGCTGTCAAAAGCAGGAAGCAGGAAAGAACAGTTTGCCCACGTAGTCTTCTTTCCTGAAGCTAAAGCCATGATCAAAGCCCAGTAACACACTAGCTGGAGAACAAGAACAGGAGTCTAAATAGTCATTGTCCCTGACAACAGCAGGCTAATAAAAGTCAGGAACAAACAACCGTCGTCCGCCTGAGCATCGGCCATTACCAGCTTCTCTCCCATCTACACCGAATTAACCCATTCAGCCCTGACGCACTACAGCAAGAAGATGGGTCGACCATGATAATTCAAGGGTAGTGCCAGATTAGCTTCGCGCCTACGGCCGATCCATCTCCTGCAACAGATGCATAGTCGTTAGATGACGCCTCCAAAATTTGGGAAATACGTGCGTCGGGCTAAGGTGGCTCACACAAGGGACTGTCCTTGTGGAACAGGAGTCCAGTCTGCGGAGCACGTCCTGCAGCACTGCCCACTTCACCACGGGCTGTGGACATCAACATGGCCCCCAAGAACTGGCGTCCAAGAGAAGCTGTGGGATGCCAATGCCGCCCTATAAATGACCGTAGACTTCATACACCAGACGGGCCTGGAAATCTAGACATGACCAGTCGACTGGAACGCACAAGAAGAAGAAGAAGTAAAGGAGATAATTCGTAAACACTGAATGTACAGCCTACGTGTTCATTGCATGTAAAGGAACTGAAACATTTTGACACTTTGAATGAGCATGAATGATTTGAAGGAATCATCATTTTTCGCGGAGATATTTGTGCCTCTTTTCGAGCGAAGGCCTCAGTTTTTAGTACATCAAAACTTCCGAAACCTCAGTAGCTGAGCCGACCTTTCGAACCACATGAATGTCATGTGTTTGTCTTGTATTGTGTTTGTCTTGTACTGTGTTTGTCTTCAGAATTAATGCGTGTGTTTCCCGTGAGCGTGCGTGCTGGGTTCAGTTCGTGGCGCTTTGACCCGATTCACAGAATTGGGTAAAGCGCCTATATAATAACCGGTATTATTATTATGTTTTATTATTGTTATTAATAGTAGTAGTAGTAGTCGTAGTAGTAGTAGTAGTAGTAGTAGTAGTAGTAGCAGTAGAAGCAGTAGTATTACATCATTAACACATTCTGCCCCAGGACCAAAATCCCCAAATTAATTTTTGAAGTTGCCCTCTGAAGACTGTATTAGTCTTCTGGAGACAGATCGAGCATGACAGTTGAAAGGTGGCGCCAGAATAGCTTGGCGCCTATGGGCGCCAAGCTATTCTGATGCCACCTTTGAACTATCGCACTCCATCCATGCTGTATTGTGTCGGGTCTGAATGAATTAACTCATTGTGCCCGAGGTACGAAATACCCACATTTAGGAGCTATCCTCTGATGACTGCATTACAATTCAGTATACAGATAACCATGATCGTTCAAGAGTGATGGCAAAATAGCTTGGCGCCTATAGGCGCCAAGCTATTCTGTCACCACCCTTGAACTATCATGGTCGAGCCATATCTTGCTGTGGTGTGTCGCGGGCAGAATGTGTTAAAGGACGCATGGGATGTTTTGAAGCGCATGTGAAGTTCCTCAAACATTTGCACATTGTGTAGAAACATCACCCCAAAAACGTCCATTGATTATTACGTCAGCGTCGCTAAGAAGAACTTAGGATGTATCAATGGCCGGATATAACAGAGAAATCCCGATCATACCGGCTGATCGTATGTAAATGATTTCGCTTATTACAAACTTCGGATACAGTGACAAAAGAAAAGGGTCACGTGGCGATTCGTTATCTCCGACGTTTACTGTACATGGCATGACTTACGATACCTGGTGCCCTAGCTACTTTCCATTCTACCTCCCCCCCCCTTCCTCTCCAACCCCCCCCCCCAAACAAACAAACTTGGCGGAGTTTGAAAGGAGGGGGGAGGGCGGGGGGAGGGGGGGGGGAGGGCTGGGCGGCGGGAGAATAGCGACAGTCGAACCTCGAGAAAGCGATACATACATTATTATACAATCTTATTTCTTTTGTATCCAAACAATAACATAATCTTTTTTTTTCTCCCAAAATTACTTTTATATTTTTCGCCTTCAATAAACATGTCTTCCGCAAAATTATTGCCCTCTCTCCCCAGTTACATTTTCCATGGCCGCCACACCCCCCCTCTCCCACCAACCCCCCCCCCCCCCTTCTCCCAACCTCTACCGGCTCCAGCGCCGCTAATATAATGTCAAACACTTTAGATATACTACAAGTTTCAGGTAGCAGAGGTTTACTACACGGACTCTTGTTGGTTTGAGGTAGGTCAGAGTAATCGTACCCCGAGGACCGTAGGGTATTAGTAAGCTCATTCTTCACGCATTCGAGACGTGCTGCATACGGATACGCGGCTTTATGCCGCGTATACGCATGCAACGTCTCGAGTGATTTACGTTTAGTATCACTAACACATGCTGCAGACTGTGCTTGACCTACATACACGCGGGGTAGCATTTAACTCATTCGCGGCCAGCCGCATCCGGATGCGGCTGGCCGCGAATGAGTTAAAGGGGCAGGCCTGTAGATTCTCAAGGTCACGGGTCGCTAAAGGCTTTTATCGGGAGTCAAAATAATACCCACTTAGATGATGACCGACTTACTGTCCCACCAAGCATATATTCTTTTGACGTACGACGAAAACCCAACAGTTTTTCAGTGACGTAACCAGTTAGACGGGAACCGGCCGGTGTCTACACTGACACAGACTGGGGAATCACGTCGCTCTGTAACATACTAGTATGTAGATTGTTGTCTATCAACGTGGTCCGGTAAGTCGGCGGCAACCGTGCGTGACTGGTAATCCAATCAGACACAGCAATATCGTTGTCTATGGCTGTAGGAAGTAAATACATGGCTAATCTGTGATAGGGCAAATTTAGCTCTGTGGCAATAGTCTAACTCTAGGCACATGTCTGTATATACGGCGCCGCCATACATGCCGATTGTGCCCCGATTTTGTCGCAGATTCCAATCCGGTTGCGATCGGATGACGTCAGAATGCCTCTTTGCATCCGATCCGATCCCAATCGGCTGGGAATCTTGTGTTTAGAGCCTGCTCTATTTTTGCAACACGAATCGGCCCCTTAGTTGTAAGCTTCAACCAATCAAAGCGCGTCTCGCAAAGCACATCGTTTCAGTGTGAAAATGGCGGAAGATACCAACTTCGTTGCCGATGTTTCGCCATTCTCTTCCGAATATGATGCAAAACTGCTGCTAATGCAAGCACATCATCATCACTGTCAAAACTAGCAGCCATTTTGCAGAACAAGAACCTGTTAGCGACCTTGACCTTCCGGTTCAAACCGGTCGGCTAAATGGGGAACGTGTGGCAGTGCACTCGTTTTTGTAGTCCGGCCCGATCACACTCCGATTGAAACGGTTCTGGAAACTGCTCGAGAATCGGCCTCAAAGTCGGCATGTGTGGCGGCTCCTGATCACCAAATATTCTGATTGCTCACACTCTGGGTGAAGCAAGTCGAACGGAATCGCTTTGTAAGCACTGCTGTGATTGGCTGACCGAGTAGGTGCAGAAACACCTAATAATCAAATTTGTAGATAATACTCACTCGGTCACAAGGGTCAGTGTGTGAACTCTGATTGGCTGCTATAGTACATGCCCTACTGACATAGTAAGGGTAATATTTATTTACTTCTTAGGCAAGAGACGTCAACATGCTGTCTGATCGGCGTGGTACGGTTATGATAGACGTGACTTGGCATGTACTGACTATGATTAACCTATCCGCCCCTGACGCACTACAGCAGGAGAAAGCCGGCCATGATAATTCAAGGGTAGTGCCAGATTAGCTTGGCGCCTGTCGGCGCCAAGCTAATCTGGCACTGCCCTTGAATTGTCATGGTCGATCTAGCTCCTGCAACTGGTGCATAGTCATCAGATGACACCTCCCAAATTTGGAAAATACGGCCGTCGGGCTGAATGAGTTAAAGTACCAATACGCGTAAATGTGAGGACACGTTTCAGCACCGTTTGTGTTTGTTATGCTTTGTCGACACGCCTAATGAACTTTAACAGCAGTTGGGACACGCGGTAAAAACACACGCGTAATAGCACTTATTTATTTTGCGAAGTCGTTAGCGTGTCAATCTATTTTTACATTACATATACTAAGGGGAATTGCTCAGCGCTGGACATACACACAGTTAGATCCACTGCCCCCTCCTATCGGGCAACCATTTGTGTATGTGTGTTTCTCCTGCCTACTCAACTTACTATGTTCCAAAAAAAGACATGGGTTAAAGGCTTGCCCTGATGCATCCTTTTAGGGATGTATATGATCGTCTGTATCTTTACCTGCGTATTTTTCTTTGGGCTGGCGATTGTGTGCCTGACAGGAGGGGGCAGGGGATCTAACTGTGTGTATGTCCAGCGCTGAGTAATTCCCCTTGGTATGTGTACAGTTCTACCAGCGCTAGCCTCACCTATCTGGTTTGTGAGTAGACCTTCATCCTTTGATTAGAAAACACTTTAGGACACTGGACCAAAACACACAGCCTCACCCTCCCTAGAAAGCATCTCGTACATCCCCACACATTGTTGTTCATTCCTGTTCTACTTTTTAAAATACAGTAGAACCTTTAATAAACAACCACCTTTTTGTAATAAAAAGCCATCCTAAAAGACACAGGTGCCTTTTCTTGAGTTTCCAAAAGGTGTTTTTTTTTTAAAGTTACAGTACCTGTCATTAAAGTCCATCCTTTAGATGGCTACAGTACCTAAATGATGGTCTTTAAAGTACCATTACACATACATCCGAAGACACCTTTCTGCGCCATTTGTGTTTGTTATGTCTTGTCGACACAGCTAATGAACTTTAACAGCAGTTTGGACACGCAGCAACAGCACACGCGTAATCGCACTTATTTATTTTGTGCAGCCGTTAGCGTTTCAAACTATTTTTAGCTGTTTCTCGTACTGATAGCACTGTATTTAGAAAGGAGTGGAGTCAATGTCAGGTTACTTGATATTAAGACGACGTGTGCTGAACTGGATTCTCCTGTGTCCAAATGAACCATAACTAGACCAGTGTGTAGCGTTTCGTAACCGTTTGTTACAGAAGTGTATATTTGAACAGTTACAGCGGCAGTGGGTCTTTAATGACAGGTGATCTCTCGTAAGGGTGACCGCTCAAACAGGTTCTGTTGTACATTGACAGTATATAGAAATACAATACAATACAATACAACTTTATTGTCTTTTCGAGTCAAAGCACGACAGAAATTTGCCTTTTCGCTCGTCATAAAACAACAATATAAAACAGTAATAAACGCTACAAGAACATTCCATGAAAAATTATCATTGCAGCAATCTATCACAAGCAATATGTCACAAGATGGGAGGTAATGTTAAGTAGATGACACATATCGCGGCGTTATATTCAAGAGTTCAAAATCGGGATAGCAGTTGGAATAAAAGACTTTTTAAAAGCATTCTTTTTGGCAAGTGGCATGTTGAAACGTCTACCTGATGGTAGCATTTGAAACTGATCAGATAGTGGGTGACGAGGATCATTGACAATGCTAGCAGCTATCATTCGGACAGCTCTATGGTACAGATCATCTACTGGGTACTGTCCTAGGCCAATGATCTTCTCAGCTGTTCTGGCGATACGTGACAGTCTGCCCCTGTTTTTCATACTGAGGTTGCCATACCAAGCAGTGATGTTAAAAGATAGTATGCTTTCAATCAGGCTTTTATAAACGGTTTCTAAAACCTAGGAACTGACATCAACACTTCTCAGTTTCCTAAGAAGGTACAGACCCTGGTTTGCTTTTTTCACAATCAGATCGGTGTTTCCAGTAAAGGACAGCCCACTATCCACGACTGTGCCAAGGTATTTAAATTCAGTGACCACTTCTACAGGTTGATTATTAATTGAGACAGGTACAAAAATGTCATCAACTTTCCTGTCGTCAATGACGAGTTCCTTGGTTTTCTGTACATTCATTTCCAGAAAACTGTCTTTGCACCATGACTCTAATACTGCTATCTGTGCAAAGTACTCAGCCGAGAGACGAGAAGTGGCAGTGTGACAACGCATGTGGTCTGTGTATATAGAAAACAGTGTCCTTTCATTAACTTATATTTTTTATTCCTGTTATTGCTTCTGTCTGTCCACCTGTTTCTTCTATACCAAGATGAGGACGTGACAGATTGTCGTCTGTCACACTGCCACGAAATTGTCTGTTCTGAAAAACACAGACTGTCATGGCCCCCAAACTCAGCGAACTGTACTAGTAAACTCTACATATGTGAGCCTGTGTAGAGGAGGTATTTCGTCATAAGACTTTAATTTATGTCGGCAGTGGCATTTTAACGCTATGACTAGCTGTAACTTGTCACTTTCAAGTCAAAGGCGTAAACCCTAAATCTTCCTCTTTTTCAGGACATATGAGTTAAATGATCCTGCCACCTGCCAGCAACAACCATACGTTCTCATGAGCCCCTGCGATTGCAAGGGCCCATGAAAAACTATGCCTGTTGCAAGTGAAAGCGGTTGTTTACACCCTGACAAGTCATTGGCTGAATGTCGTCTGCTCATAGCGGTCAAGGTCGCGCGGGGTCGACACTCGGTCATGTACAGAGATATGCATGCTGCTTTAAAGGGGCATACATGCCACAGACAGAAATTATTGATATGTGTAGTTTATAAAATCTCCGTAACAGATTTTCTTGGTATATCTTACATTTAAATGTTTGTGCACGAAAGGAATAACTTTATTTTTTTTAACCCATTACATCCTGATGATTTTTATTTTTAAAAAAGCTTATTGTCCTATGAAGTCTACATTAAAGATTAGGAGATAGATCAAGCATTTTAGTTCAAGGGTGGTGCCAGAATAGCTTGGCGCCTCGGGCGCCAAGCTATTCCGGCACCACCCTTGAACTATCATAGTCATATTAATTTCAAGCAGCAGTTTATCAGAATGATAAGTTTTAAAGCGACCTTCCCCAGATAAAAAGGTTAATAGTTCATAATATCTTCTTCATAAATGATCTTGGAATGTCTTCCAATAATACTGCACTCTACTGCACTAGAGGACTAACTTAATTTTTGTATGATGACGTTAAAAAACAAACAAACAGCAACACCCAACACACACACACACACAGACACACACACACACACACACACACACAAACCACACGCACGTTGTACGAGAGAAGTTTTCTTCCTCGTGTTCAGCTATATAGTAGCATTGCCACTGCACAATGAGAGGACAGTAAGGACACTTCTAGACCTCTTACGCGTACCTAAATACAAGGCTAGTAAAAAGAAGGGTAGACAAGTCATATAAAAAAAATTGAGAACCCGTGTCACTGGCGAATTTTTGCACCAAAAGCATTTTCTTTTTCAATATCCGTTTAAAGTTTTAAAGTACCATTACGCATAAATCTGAATACACATTTCAACTCCATTTGTGTTTGTTATGCCTTGTCGACACACCTAATGAACTTTAACAGCAGTTTGCACACGCAGCAAATGCACGCGCGTAATCGCACTTATTTATTCTGTGCTGCCGTAAGCGTGTCAATCTATTTTTAGCTGTTTCTCGTACTGAAAGCGTTGGATTTCTAGCACGGTGCGGAGTCATTGTCAGGTTACTTGATATACAGACCACGTGTGCTAAACTGGATTGTCCTGTGTGTCTAAATGAACCATAATTAGACCTGTGTGTAGCGTTTCGTAAATAGCTGTTACAGAAGTGTGTCTTTGAACAGTTGTGTTAGTTAGTTATTTGGGTTAAACCCCGAGCAGTTTGAACAGTTACGGCGGTAGTGGGCCTTCACGCGAAATACTCCAGGTAATAAATGATTAATCCTTCGCAAGATGTCCTTCATAAATGTTCTAAGTATGTCTTACAATGATGCTGGCAAAAGAGTTAACTTAAATTATGAAGTTTGAATTTCTTAAATGAAAGACTTTTCTGCTTTTCTTCCCTTTATACACAGGACAGCTCCTTCAGTTATGCTGAAATAGTGGAAAATATCTGGTGCGTGTGACTATACTTACACGGAAATGAAAAGAAAAGGGGAGACTGCCAGTGCTATACTTACACGGGTTGTGAAAAGAAGGGTACAACTGTCTTAGTTGAGGCGAGACAACATTGAAAACCATTTGTATCGGCTATATTTAGCAGTCAAAGCACGCCATGGAGCAGATCGCTTTCAGACTGTAGGTTGCAGTTGTTTATCTATTTCATTTCATTGTGTATTCATTTCATTTTCTTATTGCATTTAACTCTTAAGGGATGGTCAAGAAAATCGCATGCTAGCTCTTGATCCAAGTTAGGATAAATGGTAGATGTTACATCTCGTCACTAGAGCTTTTTCCAGTAAGCCAAATGTCCTCTGGCAGACAAAAACGGCGCTCACGAGAATGTGAAAAAGCGCGCTATAAAATTTTGGACACCACGCCTTTATCCTTAAAATAAACCCGTTGAGGTTTGACCCCCATAGTGACACGAGACACATTCTTAACCCAGTAATGGTGGGTCACAGCCAAACACCACCCAAGTGCAAGAGGCATAGATCCTCATAGGCCCCCGCTGTTGCGGGGTCTCATGAGGATATGCGTCTCTTGCTGACTTTAACATATCTGTGTTCCAAAGGCGCGTGTGGCAAGGTTTGGTTTTCAGGGACAACATTCATGGCCTTGTGCGCTGATAGGCTTACTTGTGATGACATGCTGTGCATGCAAATAACGTGCAAACCAGACTATGCACGCCGAACAAGATACGTGGATATTGACTGAAATCGTGGCACGTGGTTGCCGGCGTATTTACAGCATTCGTGACTCGTGACTGAGCAGCTTCGTGCCCGGTGATTAATATTGTAAATTGATGGGTTAGACCAGATAATTACAACAGTGTGTGATTCGCGATAAGCAAATATGCCAAAAGCATAAGTGGGTTATTTACCCTACGCAGCCCAGAAACAGAAGTGGGCTGTCTGCCATATGCAGCCCAGAAGTCAAAGTGGACCGCCTACAATACACATCCCAGAAGCCGAAATGGGCGTCTACCGTACGTAGCCCAGAATCCAAAGTGGACCGCCTACCATACGCAGCCCAGAAGTCAAAGTAGATTGCCCATAGTACGCAGCCCAGAAGCCGGATTGGGCGTCTACCGTACCCAGCCCACAATCCAAAGTGGGACGACTACCATTGACAGCCCAGAAGCCAAAGTGGACCGCCTACCATAAGCAGCTCAGAAGCCGAAGTGGACCCGCCTATCTTACGCAGCCGAGAATCCAGAGTAAACCACCTACCATACGCAGTCTACAAGCCAAAGCGAAACGTCTACCATTTATGCAGCTCATAAGCCAAAGTAGGAATGCCTACAGTTCTCAGCACAGAAGTCAAAGTGGACCGCCTACATTACGCAGGCCAGATGCCAAAGTGAACCGACTACAGTATGCTGCCCAGAAGCCAAAGTGGGCCGACTACCGTACGCAGCTTAACAGCCAAAGTGTGACGCCTACCATACGCAGGCCAGAAGCCAGAGTGGATTACACACAAGCAGGCCAGAAGCCAGCGTGGATTACCTACCATTTGCAGCCCCGAAGTCAAATAGGGCCGCCTACTCTTTTATCATACGTATCCCAAACGCCAAAGTGTGGCGCCTACCATAAGCAGCCCAGTGCCTGAAGGGGGGCGCTAATACCGTACGCAGCTAGAACAGCCTACCACACGCAGCCCAGAATACAAAGTGGGTTGCCTACCTTACACAGCCCAGAAAAGCCAGAGTTGGCCGCCTACGACACGCAGCCCAAAACCAAAGTAGGCCGCCTCCCTGTAGACAGCTCAGAAGCCAAATGGGGCCGACTACCATACGCAGCCCCGGCGGACGCCAAATTGGGGCGCAAATTAAATCGAATAAAAGTGAAAAAAAAGGAAGGGTGAGAGAATTTTGATTTCAGCCCGAAGCTCATTTTTATTCTGTACACAGTCCAGAAACCAAACAATAGCAATAAACAATGAACAATGAGCTATGAAAGAGCATAGACCATAAATAACCGGACCGCTCTCTCTCCTGCTTCCGGTCTCTGCACTCGTCGCGCAACTATTCTTGCGCATCAGTCAACTCATTATTCCGGTTCAGTACATCGGAGAGCTTTTCACGTGGAATGTTTTTAGTTATCTATGATTTTGGTTAGTGGTGCAGTTTGTAAAGTGTCTTTTGTCCTGCATTATGCCTGGTGCAAGTTGTACGATTGTGGGTTGTGGTGCATGCAACGGAAAGCACAAGGGGCTGTCGTTTTTCTCCATTCGCCAATTGAAAGGACTTGAGTTTTATCCTGCGATTTATTCGGGACTCGTGTGTGTATAAACTGGTGCCAAACATCGCACACCAACGACACGTTCTTTTAGCCTGTTTGTTCTGGCTTGGCCGTATACACAAGGTTTTATGACCCAGGTTTAGATTTTGTTACGTCACTTCATTCCCTTTGTGCGGTATTTCGAGCACATTTTCGCTTGCACTGAATAAGCTAGGTACTGCTCTCGTCAGCGGACCCACCTAACCACACTTGTGACTGTTCTGTGGTTTTTTGTTTTTTTAAAAAAATAATTGTCACTGGTTTTTGTTGTCCGGTTCATTGCGTTGTCAGGGGCTGCATGTAGCACTGTTGGTGTTTTGTGCGTTTGTTATTAGTGGGGGAGTTAACCTTGTATTTATATTTCGTTCGTTGCTGTGTTTGTTCCCTCCCTTTGTTTTACTTGGGGTCCGTTTGTCTCATTGCGTGTTGTTGTTTTAAGGTGGGAGATTTCCCGTTGCTGTGAAGTATGTATATAAAATGGTGCCAAACATCGCACACCAACGACACGTTCTTTTAGCCTGTTATATTTCAACAGTTTCCATCTCGTGTAAACGTGAAACTAATACTAGAACACTTCACTTGAGCTACTCCAGCAGCCTATCACGTGTGACACAAATAAACGATAGAATGCACAAAGGAAGACTTCAATCGAAATATAAACCGTCAAAAAACAAAAAAAGGCTACCATGTATGCCCCTATTTATTGAATAAGTGTTCAAGGTAGAAAATCTTGGGAATGTTTGCTCCTCTTTACCTGCAAAACAGTGTCGATCTCCATTGTTGTTGTGTGTGGAAAGAAAAGCGGATGCGTAGGTTGACTAAATCAATTGACGCNTTTTATTCTGTACACAGTCCAGAAACCAAACAATAGCAATAAACAATGAACAATGAGCTATGAAAGAGAAACATTGAACAGCGAAAGTTTTACATTGATAAACCATAAAAGTGATTGGTTAAATGATCATACGTTAAACTTGCCGTTCCCGAAAACAGCAGATGACGTTGTGAAGGCATATTCACCCCCCCCCCCGCCCACCCCCCTTCTCTCTCCTCATTCCGGCAGTAAAATTGCACACAGATGCATAATGTGGGACAGGATATGACGTCACCTCATTTCTGCCCCACCCAGTAGGCTAAGGTCCTCGGGCTGACGTCGGCCGCATTGGGCCCGCGCACAGTCGTGCGCGGGCCCACTGCGGCCGACGTTGGCCCGAGGGTCTTTCGCTTACTGGGCCAGGAAGTCAGAAGGCAGTAAGTCCATTTTTGCGTAAAGGGAGATTTAAGTTGCTCCACAATGAAAGTCTCGCTTTTCGCAGAAATGGACTTGGAGACTTTTGGTTTTCTTACGACGGATCACCCCCCCCCCCGCCCCCCCCCCCGACCCCCCGCCCCGATCCCTCCCCCTCCGCCCCCCCCCCCCCGCCCCCCACCCCCACAGCAAATTCCTAAGCATGGTTGTAATGTGTCCAGAAACTGAGACAAAAAACAAAAACCAAAAAATGGTCTTAGTCTTTGCTCTGTTAGCCCCTTCCCAGCCACTGTACGTAAACTGCACCTATATTTATGTTTCTGAAATCTTGGTTCATTCAACAACCACAAGTCGACACCGTCCGAGAAACATGGATACAAATTGATTTCAGCAAGAGGCATAGATCCCCATAAGCCCCCGCCGTCGCGGGGGCTCATGAGGATCTATGTCGTTGCAGTTCACTTTTTTCGTACACTTTTGTTTCTGAAATCTTGGTTCATTCAAAGCCGACATGGATACAAATTGGTCTCAGCAAGAGACATAGATCCTCATTAGCCGTCTCTGCAGCTGGGTCGTGTTACTTTTTTCTCCTGCTGCGAAGGGGTTAAAGTGTGCTATTTACTTTGTTGACGATTTTAAAAAAAAATCTTGCACCGTCATGGAAGATTGCCTTTAGAAACTGTGGGCCATATGTTGTCTCACCTCATTTCCTGTTGTCCCAACACTAAATATATTCATGAACATCTTGTAAAAGCGTCCATTGTCAACTTTGTTGTGTTGTCTGTTGTGTTTGCTGGGGAAAGCTTAAGCCGCTTGTCATGGATGACTGAATGGGCCACCGTCATGAACATACAACATTAAAAATGGAAACGGAATACACAGCAGTGAAAGAGAAAGAAAACAAGCCTTAAAAAGAAAAACAAAACAAGATGAGGATTTCATCCCAAAGTCTACCGTATTGTTTGGAGCTCACATGCGATTTTCTTTTAGGAACATTCAGAGTTGTTCATATTTATAAGCTTAACCTTCTGATCCATGTCGCTCCTCTCTAAGCCAAACTCTGATCAACACACACACCGGCGCACACAAATAAAGACGGACACACAGCGCTCCCCGCCATTAGTACGCTCTGTGGGCTGGAGTAGCGACAGGAATTTTGAAGAAGAAGAAGAATAGCACGAGCAACAAAATGACGTCACTATAAGCTTCACGTCATGGCATCGCTGGTCTCACGACGCCGTGTATTTCTGTGACGAATTTGATGTTTCACATCACTCATCCGAAAGGCACGCTCTTCCAGAGCTGACTGTTTTGTTCCACACTGATTGATGAGTAAATAGTGGCTCCAAAACTTACAAACATGAGTTTATTATAATTGAAAACGTTGAAGAGGTACACGGCTGGATTACGAACTCATTCAGTATCTCCCTTTCATCCTCCCCCCACCCCCCACCCTACACCGCCTGATCCGCACGGCAATGGCAAACACAAACACAAACGGCAGAACGGCACACACAAACACAGACGGCAGACACACGGCGCTTCCTACCGGTTATACGTTCTGTAGGCTGGCAGTGGGCAGATGTTAATATCAGCACGGGACCTAGACGACCCCGCCCTCCACGAGTCCCCTGCTGCCTTGCATGTTAGGTTTTGGATAACCAAAGGCTGGCACGGTACCTGATTGGGTGTATGAACTTCTTTGAAGTCATCACCCAGCGCGAAGGAGTCCCATGAGGGTCTCATCGGCCACGTGTCCAGGACCAAGGCGAGCCACAAGTTATGTGGAGTTTCGGTTGTGGTTAACAGCCTGGAGAGGGATGGGCTCCGCCAGGTTCTTTTGCCCAAGACACACCACATGCAATGACAACCTTACCTCAATCCATACCGGAACGCCGCCGTGAGATGGCCTTAGTCGCCTGCTCGGCGTTAAACCCAAATAACTAACTAAATAACCATACCGGAACGGTCGTCGCCCGGAACAAGGGCCGCGCCTTCTGTCTTGAGCCAGGGCAAAAGTGTTAAATGTGTTACTGGTGCACCACCAAAACTCCGTGCCAGAAACAACATCAGCTTTGGCACATGGAACGTCAGAACATTCAGAACGCCTGGAAAGGTAGAGGAACTGACACACGAAATGAACAGATACCACTGGACCATCCTAGGACTGTGCGAAGTACGATGGAAGAACATTGGGGAAACATCAACCCAGCAAAACCACAAACTGTATTGCAGTGGCAGAGAAGACAAACACGAACCGGGTGTCGGATTTCTCGTCCACAAAGAGATCGTGAACACTGTCATGAGTTGTCGACCAGTCTCCAGTAGGCTTATCACCATAGTTTACGTTTGAGGACAACCCCATTCAATATCACCATTGTACAAGTGTACGCCCCAACAACAGACTATGGCGATGAGGAAATAGAAGACTTCTATGACCAACTGCAAGAAGTCCTGGATCAGACCCCAAGAAAGACATTCTTGTGGTGCAGGGAGACTGGAATGCCAAAATAGGAGAGGATGCTGCTAGGAACTGGAAAGGCACATGCGGACGCTACTGCAATGCAGAGACCAACGACAGAGGCTTAAGGCTCCTGGAATTTGTCCGCTCAAATGATCTAAAGCTGATGAACACGTTTGGCCCACGAAAAGCATTCAGAAAGTGGACATGGCACAGCCCGAACGGAGAGCACCATAACCAAATTGACTTCATTTTGGTGAAGAGACGCTTCCAAACCAGTGTGAACATTGCCAAGGCAAGAAGTTTTCCAGGAGCAGACACTGGAAGCGACCATGACTTAGTGATGATGACCTTCCGACTCCGCCTAAAGAAGGTCAACAAGCGGGGTCCCACCAGAATCAAGTTTGACCTCGAGAAGCTGAAAGACCCAGAGGTAGCGGAAGCCTTCCAGGCAAAGATAGGAGGAAAATTCGCGCCACTGCTACTTCTAGGTGCAGAAGACACGAACGTGGACACACTGATCGACACATTTAAAACTGCTGTAACCCAAACAGCCAGTGAGATCCTTGGCAAACACCGACAAGCAAAGAAACCTTGGATTACAGCTGACATCTTTCTTATAATGTGACAAGCGTCGAGAATTAAAGAAAAAGAAATCAGAGGTAGAAGGAGCTAAACAATACAGATAAATTAACCAAGATATCAAGAAAAGCATGAAAAAGGCAAAGAATAAGTAGATTGAAGATCAGTGTAAACACGTAGAAGAAAATCTGAACAAAAATAATAGCAAAAAAGCATACCAGATGGTGCAAGACCTGACCAGTGTAAAACAAGGACGCTCCTCGATCATTCAAGATAATGAAGGGAACTGTCTTACGGAAGACCAGGGCATACTGAAGTGATGGACAGAGTACTGCTCAGATTTGCACAACCACCGAGCTATGGGGGACCCAGGCATACATGCCAACCCACCCGTGACCAACAATGGCAACTATCTCATCCTCCGAAAAGAAGTAGACGCTGCAGTGAAGCCGCTGAAAAAAAGGAAGGCAACAGGAGCAAACAGCATCCCTGCAGAGCTAGTTCAAGAAGGGGGAGAAGACATGATAAGCTCCTTACTAACAATCTGCAATAAGATCTGGCAGTCAGGGGATTGGCCCACACCACGTACCCAATCACTTATAATAACTCTCCCCCAAAAAGGCAACTTACATCAATGCCAGAATTATCGCACGATCAGTCATATATGCCACCCAAGCAAAGTCATGTTAAAGATCCTAATAAACAGGCTGAAGCCACAGGCAGAGGAAATCATAGCTGAGGAACAGGCAGGCTTCAGACCAGGGCGCAGCACAACTGAGCAGATCTTCAACCTGAGAGTTATATGTGAGAGGTACCTCCAGCACCAGCAAGACCTCTATCATGTCTTTGTGGATTTTAAGAAAGCTTTTGACAGGGTATGGCATGCAGCCCTTTGGTCTACCATGAAGCTATACAACATCAATGCCAACCTGATCAAAGTACCTATACAACAAGGCCACTAGCGCAGTCTGCTTCAACGGTAAAATAGGAAATTGGTTTAGGACTACAGTCGGAGTCAGACAAGGCTGCTTGCTCTCACCTACTCTTTTTAACATCTTCCTGGAAAGAATCATGACAGACGCTCTGAAAGATC
>BTPG01000002.1:34163908-34233908 GCA_036245525.1 Semisulcospira habei
TTCCCTCCTCTCTAAGCCAAACTATGATCAACACACACACCGGCGCACACAAATAAAGACGAACACTCGGCGTTTCCCGTCATTATTACTTTCTGTGGGTTGGAGTAGTGGCAGGAATTCTGAAAAAGAAGAATAGCACGAGCAACAAAATGACGTCACTATTAGCTTCACGTCATGGCATCGCTAGTCCCACGACGCCGTGTACATAGATGTGTCACGTCAATCATCCGAACGGCACGCAGCCTCTTACAGGGCTGACTGTTTTTGTCCCACCCAGCCTCTTCTAGGGCTGACTGTTTTGTTCCACCCAGCCTCTTCTAGGGCTGACTGTTTGATGCCGGGAGCATAACGTGGCTCAAAACTTGCAAAAATGAATTAATTATTATTCAAAACGTTGAAGAGGTACAAAGCTGGCTAACAAACTCATTCAATATCTTTATCCAAACTAGATATATCCACAATCTCAAGTAAATATGATAAAAATTACGGACTCTAATCTGGGTCAATCGACTTTCTATAAACGGTCTTTTATGTCTTCAACGGGACATCCAATTACAATATGCTCAGAGGCTGTCTTAGCCACCCCTTGAATAAAATATTTCGCTAAGTTTCAAGCTTTTGCGTACAGAAATATCGGAGATTCTCGTGTTTACACACACACACACACACACACACACACACACACACACACACACACACACACACACACACACACACACACACGCACGCACGCACGCACACACATACACACACACATACACGCACGCACGCACGCACGCACGCACACACACACACACACACACACACACACACATGTCCAACAGCAAGGTTAGAGTAGCTAGAAGTGACGTCAGTTTTATCTTGTTATTTCTTTGCCAGGCTATGAGGACCGCCCGCCTGTTATGTCCTTTGAATTCTACGGAACCCGCTCCGATCAGCCCCTACCGCATTTTCAATACTATAGGCAAAACAACAACAACAACAACAAAACATAACAACCCCAAAAATCAAAACAAAAAAACAAAACAAAACAAAACAACAAAACCGAAACCAACAATAACAAAACCAAACAAAACATCGACAAAAAACGACAACAACAACAAACCAACAACAGCAAAACCATCCAACCATCCAACCAGCCAACCAAACCAACTAACAAACCAAACAAACATGGTGGAATATCCACTGGTGATAACTATACTATAAAGGCGCCACGAAATACCTCTACTGAAAAACATATAAGAACGACAACTCTACAGTAAAGCGTTGTTAAAAAGTCATCAAGAAACATCCGGGCAATACCAAGCGTGAAGACTGCAGTAAAAAGGCGCAAAGTACCTACAGAAACTCGGCATTTTAATGCGTGTGAACACTTTGGGGGGCAACCTCGAGGCGTATGCCTGGCGTGTCTTATATAAGGTAACAAACCATAAGTGCACTGAACCGAAAGTAATGCGCACTCGAGTGAAGCAAGCGGTCCTCTTTCAAGGCGAACGCCTCCAAGCGTGATTCAAGGTTAAATCGTTGCTGACATCCCTCTTGGCTTGACTTCGCGAACGAAGATTTTATAGGAGTTGCCCACGACGTCTGCAGGCTTGTTCGTGGCTGCGGAGGCCAATCCGAGACAGGCAGGTTCGACCGCAGTGGCTGCAGGGGAAGGTATGGCCAGGGTTCTGAGCTGCGGCATCTCTGTTTTTTCTCCTGAGCCGCTTGTCCTTAAGGCTAGCTCTGTGAGAGTCCTCAAAGGAGACAGCTGCCTTGTAAATGGTGGAGCGCCAGGTGTCACGGTCCGCAGCAAGCGAAGACCACTGGTGGTGGTCGATTTGGCAGGCACTAAGTGACTTCTTGAGACAGTCTTTGTATCTCTTCTTTGGTGCCCCTCTGTCACGGTGTCCAGTAGCAAGCTCGCCGAACAGGGTGATCTTTGGTAGGCGATGATCCTCCATCCTGGAGACATGCCCCGCCCAGCGGAGCTGTGTCCGCAGCAGCAAAGCCTCGATGCTCACAGTTTCAGCCTGTTCAAGGACCTCGACGTTGGTGACATAGTCACTCCAGTGAATGCCCAGGATGGTACGCAGGCAGCGCTGGTGGAAGCGTTCGAGGAGTCGTAGTTGGCTGCGGTAGAGGGCCCAGGACTCGGAACCATACAGCAGGGTGGTGAGGACCACAGCTCTGTACACGCTGATCTTGGTGCCTGTTTTCAGCTGTTGATTGTGCCACACCCGCTTGAAAAGTCGCCCGAAAGCGCTGTTCGCTTTTGCCAGCCTGCTGTCAAGCTCCTTGTCCAGCTTGGCGTCCGACGTGATAATGCAGCCAAGGTAAGTAAACTGGTGCACTGACTTTAGTTCAGACTCGCCAATGGTGATGTGAGGAGGGCGATACACTGTCTTGGGTGCCGGCTGATGGAGGACCTCTGTCTTTTTCAGACTGACCTCGAGTCCAAAGAGCTGGGCAGCATCTGCGAAGCAAGACGTGATGCGCTGCAGGGCTCTCTCTGTGTGTGCAACGAGGGCAGCATCATCAGCAAAAAGCAGCTCACGAATCAGTTGGTCTAGGGTTTTCGTGTGGGCCTGCAGTCGTCTGAGGTTGAACAGGCTGCCATCGAGACGATACCTGATGTACACTGCATCGTCATCATCGAGGTCCACTGTGGCCTGCTTCAACATCATGCTAAAAAAGATGGTGAAGAGGGTTGGTGCCAGCACGCAGCCCTGCTTTACGCCGTTGAGAATAGGGAATGGTTCTGAGAGGTCATTGTTGAGTCTGACCTGGCCTTGCTGGTCCTCGTGTAGCTGGACAATCATGTTGAGGAACTTTGGGGGACAGCCAAGTCGCTCCAGGATCTGCCACATGCCTTGCCTGCTCACAGTGTCGAACGCTTTTGTTAGGTCGACAAATGTTACGTACAGCCCTTTGTTCTGCTCGCGGCACTTCTCCTGTAGCTGTCTCAGCACAAAGACCATATCGGTGGTGCTCCTGTTTGCTCTGAAGCCACACTGGCCCTCTGGGAGTTGGTCTTCAGCGATGGCAGGTACCAGCCGATTCAGGAGCAGCCTTGCAAGGATTTTCCCAGCAATGGACAGCAGGGTAATTCCCCGATAGTTGGAACAGTCAGACTTCTCGCCTTTGTTCTTGTACAGGGTGATAACGACTGCATCACGGAGATCTTTTGGTAGTGTTCCTTCCTCCCAGCAGCAGAGAAAGAGGTCATGGAGCTTGTTGTGCAGTGCTGTGCCTCCATGTTTCCAGACCTCTGGCGGTATTCCATCAATGCCTGCTGCTTTGCCACTCTTGAGCTGGTGGATGGCTGTGAGGGTCTCTTCAGCGGTGGGCGGTTCGTCCAATTCAACCTTTACTGGGAGGTGTGGGATTTGTAGGACGACTGCTTCTTGAACAGTGCGCTCAGCGCTGAAGAGGCTCTGAAAGTATTCCGACCAGCGGTTCAAGATGGAGGTATTATCTGTGAGGAGTGCCTGGCCATTCGCGCTTCGCAGGGGACTTTGTACCAGGTGCCTGGGGCCATACACTGCTTTCAGTGCTTCGTAGAAGCCCCTGTAGCCACCATTGTCAGCACAAAGCTGGGTCCTCTGTGCAAGTCTGGTCCACCACTCATTCTGGAGATCTCTGAGCTTGCGCTGGAGACTGCTGCAGACGAGGCGGAAGGCAGACTTCTTCACAGGGCAGGAAGGCTGGGCTAGGTGGGCCTGATGGGCGGCTCTTTTTTTTGCTAGGTGTTCCTGGATCTCTACATCGTTTTCGTCAAACCAGTCTTTGTTCTTCTTTCTGGCGAAACCCAAGACTTCTGCAGAGGATTTTGCAATAGCAGTTTTCAGTTGTTCCCAAAGTGTTTCAGGGGAGGAGTCTACTGGGTCCGCTGTGTCTTTGAGCCTGCGCTGTAAATCTGTCTGAAAGGCAGCTTTCACATCGTCACGCTGAAGGCTGGCAACATCAAGCTTTTTCTTGGGGGGCCCCCATTTCTTGGGTTTTGGCTTGAAGTGGAGCCTGAGTTTGCAGCGGACAAGGCGGTGGTCAGTGTGGCACTCTGCGCTGGGCATCACTCTGGTGAGGAGGACGTCACTGCGGTCCCTCTGACGCACTAGGACATAGTCGATAAGGTGCCAGTGTTTGGAGCGAGGATGCATCCAGGTGGTCTTTCGACTGTCCTTTTGCTGAAAAGTAGTATTGGTGATGACCAGTTGCTGCTCCGCACAGAACTCCAACAGTAGGCGGCCATTGTCATTGCAGTTCCCAACGCCATGCTTGCCGAGGACTCCTTTCCAGGCTTCAGAGTCCTGGCCCACTCTGGCGTTGAAGTCGCCAAGGATGATGACTTTGTCGTCTGCAGGGGTACTCTGTAGGAGGCTGCGCAGGTCAGTGTAAAACTTGTCCTTTTCAGCAGGCTCTGCCAGGAGGGTTGGGGAGTACACACTGAGAAGGGTGACGTGCTGCTGGTGTCTCAGTGGGAGGCGCATGGACATGATGCGGTCTGAGTGGCCCGTTGGTAGGTTTTCCAGCTTAGTCGCAATGGATGTCTTGACCATGAAACCCACGCCTGAAAGCCGTCTTTCTGATGCAGGCCTGCCTGACCAGTAGAGGGTGTACCCAGCACCAAGTTCTTGGAGGCTGCCTTCGTCCGGAAGGCGTACTTCGCTGAGCGCGGCGATGTCGATGTTTAACCTCCGCAATTCATGGGCAATGAGGGCGGAGCGACGTTCAGGGCGTCCGCTGTCTGCTTTGTCGAGCATGGTTCGGACGTTCCAGCATGCTACGTTGAGTCCGGTCGTGGTCGTCATGAGAGTGGATCCGTTATTCTTTCTTGTTTTTTGACCGCAGGAGAAGATGCCCGTTGACCGCGGCTAGCCAACTGGGGTTGCGAGGGGACGAGCTTTGGTTAGGCCACCTTTTCTAGGCCCCTCTCCGTGTGGAGCAAGCAGTGCTGTCCCTAGAGAAGGCTGCTTGGTCGTTCAGGGTGTGCCGAGTGATGTTGTCATCCCCAGGTCAACATCAGGCGACCAATATCCTGAACCGCCTGCATGCAGGTTTGAGACTGCGGCTTCCAGTGACATCTTTCACCTGCCGTTTCGCCCCTCGCCCGTCGCTACAGGACTTGGAATGGTCAGTGTCATGGTCCGTGGACGTTTCCTAAAGCCTGCGCGGTGGAGCTTTTTGGTGGAGTGCAGTGTGCGCAGTACTGGCCCCACCCTTTAAACCCTTGGTTCATCTGCCATGGCCTAGGAAGCTGGGACAATGGCATCGAGGTCCTCGGGTCGTAGGTTTTATATCAGACTGTCCTTGTCCTAGTCTCTGGCTCAAAAGCCTTCCCCGGAGACACGGGGGCTTTGATGTCAGGGGTTTCCTCCCTTAGCCTTTCCGCAGCCAAGCGGCCAGGCCTGCAAGGCAGCAGGCGACTCGTGGAGGGCGGGGTCGTCTATGTCCCGTGCAGATGTGAACATCTGCCCACTGCCCAGATGCTGACATGCACACAAGCCGAAAGTTGTAAAATTGTGTTTGTCGTCAAGAAGATACTTGTTCAACTAATGGCTCGCCTTAACCTTTCACGGCTTATTATACGGTGACTGCATGGCCGTGCGACCTTTCCCTTCGTCGCTCTTTCTCCAGATAATTTAGAACCCCAGTTACACAATGCGTTACAAAGCGCTATGCCCGTCTGCAAGAGACGTAGATTCTCATGAGCCCCCGCAGGTGCGGGGGCTCATGAGAATCTATGCCTCTTGCAAACAGGGACATATACTCTATTATGTCTCGTCTCTGGTGGTCCGAAAGAATCTTTGCTTCTGCAATTTGGAATGCAACTGACGCAAATTGTTACTGCCTGAAAGATGCGCAGATCCTCATGAGCCCGCGCAGGTGCGGGGGCTCATGAGAATCTATGCCTCTTGTAGATAGATGACCAGCGTCTATGCCACTTGCTAGTAGGTTAACGAGAATCCTCGTATCTCCAGCTGTCATACGACTGTTGTCTGCTACCTCTCGCTCGCCATTCTGACACAGTTTTATTTTTTCCTGGAGCCCCATGATATTCTGTGCCTCTTGCAGACAGGCGACCCCAGTGTAATAGAAATCGCTTGCTTGACATTTTTATTTCTATCTTCCTCATGCGAAGGGGCCAGGTCGCTGTGGGTGAACTGGAAGATGCTTGTAAAATTGTCTCCTCACTGGCTCAGCTGAGTGCGTTTACACTTTCAGTCGGAGGAATTCAGGCCTTTGGGATGCTGCAACGATGGGGAGTGTCGTGAGCTGAAACACGGTTCGAGTCCACTCTTTTTGCTGCACTGCGGTAGGAAGAGGCCGTTGTGCTCGGGGCTCAAATTACAGCCGATGTCAGCCGGTGTTCACATTGTAATTACATGACAACTCTATTGCCGAAAGTTGAACTAATGTCTGAGTGTTTGACGTTTTCTTCAATTCTACCCATGTCAACATTTGTGCGGATTTTTTTTTCTGGTGCATTTTACTGCGTTCGAAAATGGTTATCGTTATCTGAGCTCAAATTACGACCAACTAAACATATTTCATGCTTCGTTTATTAGGAACAATTATTTTAGAGAAAAGTCGATCGTCTGCATTTGATCTCGTGCAACAAAATACGTGGTTCGAATGATGTAACCGATTATTTTTGGTCTTTTCCCGAACTTTGATTCCAGCCGAGTCAGCGTTTGGAGTGTTTTCGTTGTTGTGCATTGTGTTTGATGAGGTCGCATTACTTGGTAGGAAGAAGGGTTGGATGTTTCCCACCTCAAACCAGCACGAAGTGAACATTGTGTGCTGAATTTTGCGTCTGCTTCGCGTGTTGGAAAAAGGTGATCGTGTGAATACCATCACTCCAATTGGGCGGCAGACGACAAGCGTTGTCCTACTGATTAAACCAGTCGTGAGTATGTGTCTGGTGTGTTTTTCCTTTTTCGTGATCCTACTGATGCAACCAATCGTGGGTATGTGTCTGGTGTGTTTTTCCCTTTTCATGATCCTACTGATGCAACCAATCGTGGGTGTGTGTCTGGTGTGTTTTTTTCCTTTTCCTCCATCGCATCCTGCTATAGCAGCTGAACCTCAAAGAAGTAAGGACATTTATCACGGGATCATGAAAAGAGCGATTTATCACAGACACCATTGTTTTCTGTACAACGTTATGCAGTGAAGAGAAAATGTATCGCGAGGACAGCACACATTCTGCAGCCTATTCGTATGTGTGTGTGTGTGTGTGTGTTTGTGTGTGTGTGTGTGTGTGTGTGTGTGTGTGCGTGTGTGTACGGAAGCAGTGCGTTTATGATTGTGCATGTTTATAGGCCAAAGGTGCTGTCAAATGTCTACAAGTGAAAAGTTTTATACATGCTTGGGAATCACATCAGCATCGTCTTTGTCAGGATGGCTAACTTTTACTATTTGTCAGGATGGCTAACTTTTGCTATTTGTCAGGATGGCTAACTTTTGCTATTTGTCTTCAAAGTCTTGCTTGTGTATGCAATTTAAGTTCCTACTCATGCAGACACAAACTCACGCACCAACAGTAACTGCGCCACTCACTCTCACGCAATACAACTGTTGACTAATAAGGACAAAGATAATCATTTTAGAAAAGCGGGGTTTTTTTCTTTTGTAATAATTACATCATTTTCTCTTCTCTTTAGAAATAGAATGTCTTTTTCCTCAATTCACTAAGTTACATCGTTTTCTTTTCTGGTTACTCTGGAAAAATGCTTGTAAGTTCTCTGTAACGGGTTTCATGGTACTGTGCTATGGGGGTGTCTTTATTTCAATCAGATAAATGATTTAGGGTTTGTTTATCAACTAGAAAAATGTCCACACTTCTGGAGGACTAATGTTTCTAACTTTTTAGCGTTTCTACTAAGTAAATAGGCAAAGAAATAAGCTTTTCCTTTGCTGAGAAATACGGCTGTCGGCTTTTCTCTGAAGGACAAGTCAGACGGTTATCCTAACGGATTGATTGGCCGACAGTTACGCAATCTGACTGGGTAATTGTCAGCAATCAGGGGAAACAACCTGGTGGCAAAAATACTAGCAGGAAAGAAGCAGAAGCCTAGCTGCCGTGACGACGATAAATTATTTAGACTGCGATACTGACAGTGTATATGACAAACTTTTGTGGCGATCTTACATATAAGAGGTAAGGTGCCAGCGAGGCAACGAAAGGGCTGTAGCCAGCCGCGTGTAGTTGTGACGAGTCCGCTACTTCTTCGAAGATGACGTCTTGTAGTGGCACTCTGTAGTTTTGACAGGGCCACTGCCTCTTTTAACCCTTATCATTCGGAATACACCAGTGTGTGAAATACGTTTGACTAAAATAGTTCAAGGGTAGTGCCAGAATAACTTGGCGCCTCTAGGCGCCAAGCTATTCTGGCACCACTCTTGAGCTAAAACCATTAGTCTATATCTTTATCTGTAAGTACTATAATGTAGCTTGCATAATTATGGCAGTGTACACATTTGAATCTTTTGGCCTCAGTATGATATGGGTTAATGAAACCTCAAACAATTCAAGGGTAGTGCCAGAATAGCTCCAGTGGCGCCTCTAGGCGCCAAGCTAATCTGGCACTACCCTTGAATTATCATGGTTGATCCATCTCCTGCAACAAGCGCATAGTCGTTAGAAGACACCTCCAAAATTTGGGAAATACGTGCGTCGGGCTGAATCTTCTTCTTCTTTTCGTTCGCAGTGGGCTATACGGTCAGTCCAGCACCGGCGATGAATGACGTCGTTTTCTCCAGGTCTTCTCGACTGCCGTAGAGTTTGGTCTGCAGTGGAGTTGGCGACGGCCACACTTCTTTTCTTTCATCGTCCAGTAGGGGGCATCTCTGGAGAATATGTTCGTCGGGCTGAATGAGATAAAACATATATCGAATATTCATTCAGGAATCTGTATTCGAACGGAGAGTTTCGTTTCTAGCAGATCAAAATGGATGCCTTTGAAAGTGAAAGGCTTACATACGAGAGAATGAAAGCTTGTGTCTTCTTTCAGTCTCTTTACACTTTTTCTCATTGGCCTGGCTCTATTTGATTTTTTCCCCTGGTCGTCCGTTCTCAAGGCAACGGGAGTCCCCCTGTCACATATTACCAAGGAAACATTTGATAAGTAAATGTTACGATGCCAGCGTTACTCGCTGAGCAAAGCGTTCTCCCCCAAATGAATCTTTGGCCAATCATCTTTATCAGTACATACACACCTTAATCTTAATTCAGTCAAACCTCTAAACAAAAATATGCCAATAAGTGAATAATTTAGGGGGCTACACAACAAAACGAACTATATGTAGGTGTTCTGTGATACCGCAGGTTTTATACAAAACATAAGTGAATAATTGGATAAGTTAGATAATATCAACGACAGGAAATTTCAACCGAAACGAACGCCCTATCACATACTGACCGTAGAGAGAAAAAGCTTGATAAATTAAAAAAAAAAAACTGAGGTGGTTAAGCAACAAAATAACTATATGCACACGTTGTGTTCAGCCCCTTTCTATCAACTTTATACAAAGGAATGACTGAAAATGTGTTAAATTAAAAATACCTGAGAGAGAAATTCCACTCGAATGCAGTTTGCGCGTGGTTGCGCGAGTCGGAAGTATGGAAAATTACGTCTCCTGAATCTGTACGTCACACTTAAAGTTTGGGGTCCTTTCAAGAGGATACTTCACGCTGTTACTTTTTAAAGTTGAAGACAAAATCGTTGTATTACGAGTTAGGCTGTGCCAGTGGTTCTTGTCCCCTCTCGGGTCCGGCAAGGGGTGTCAATGTCGGAGGTAAGAGTCGAGGGATAAAGCCCTCGACTCTTACCTCCGACATTGACCAACCTACCGGATCCTGAGGCGATAAGAAACACTGGCAAAGCCTATCTCGTAATACAACTAATAATGACGTACAAACTGCACTGAAATAAAAGCTCAGGAAATAATCTGTGTTAAAGATTGGCTACAGAATTCCGAGTATAACCACTATTTGTCGTTAGTATTTCTTGCAGATATCTGTAGAAATTCCTCCGTTCCTCCGTTCGAAAATTTGCCATTGTCTCTCCGGTAAAAATTAGCTCCCTTAGTTCTTCTGCTATGGTGCTAACCCTACTAAAAGGGCAGCATTAACTCTACTCAACAGGTCCAATATCTGTTTGGGAATATTTTCTAGCATCCCCCCACCCCTCGGGGGGAACACTGGATATTCTCCAGCGGATGGCGGGGCGCCTGGGGGTGGTCCCTATTACTTCATGTAGTAGGTGTTCAGTGGAAGGCTCAAAAGATCTAACAAGCGATGCAGTCACAGAAAGGGTAGCTGATGTCCTGATGACACAATGCAAGCTTACCAGCCTGGAATTCCATGGCATTAGCACAGCATTCTCAGAATTTAATGAAAATTTACGTCCCTTGGAGCTACTCTGATTGAGTACATTTTTTTGGCTTTGGGCGACGCCTTTGTTATACACAAAATTGCCTAGGTGTTGCCTTTTCAAAATTAGTCTGTCTTCTTCCACTGCAACACCTCATAAAGCTTTAGGGATGCAATCCGAGCTGTGCTAGCGGTGCTACCAGTAAATTATGGAGGCGGCTTCTAGTACATGCGTTGTGTTTGCAATTTCAGGTGACGCGTAGTCCGAAATAGCTCAGGCTGTTAAACGTCGGAGCAGGAGAGCGAAGGGAATCGCCGTGTCGTGGGTTCGAATCCCGTCCCGGCCCCGGTAGCTGGACTCACAATCCAGGGGGAAAACGGATTTGTTCAATAGCATGTCCGTTGAAAGGTCCTGGTAAATCAAAGTGGCAGAGTTAGAGTGCGCCTGCGTTGATCAGTGTTCAGGTCGTACTCCATAGGCAATAGATTTCCCTGTCCCCCATAACCCGCCCGTCAGGGCCGTCCATGATCACCTCGGTGCTGTGGACGTTAAACCCGAACTAACCATCAGGTTACGCCGTATGCCTACCTGAAGAGCCACCCTTGGGGCGAAACCGGTCGAAGGCGGCAAAAACTTTAAATCTACTCAGCAGGTTCAATATCTTTTTGGGAATATTTTCTAGCATCCCCCATCGGGGGGGACACTGGATATTTTCCAGCGGATGGCGGGGCGCCTGGGGGTAGTCCCTATTACTTTATGTAGTAGGTGTTCAGTGGAAGGCTCAAAAGATCTAACAAGCGATGCAGTCACAAAAAGGGCAGCTGATGTCCTGATGACACAATGCAAGCTTACCAGCCTGGACTTCCATGGCATTAGCACAGCATTCTCAGAATTTAATGAAAACTTACGTCCCTTGGAGCTACTCTGATTGAATGCATTTTTTTGGCTTTGGGCGACGCCTTTGTTATAAGTAAAGAATATATATATATATGAGCATTTTGCTTGATATAGTGCAATAATAGGCAGATGTGCAGATGTGATTACGAGACCCGTATCAAAATGTCCAAGTCGAAACGAAATGCTGCTCAATATAATTTATGTACCCAGTCCAAAACAAAACTTTAAATTCGCTTCTTGTCGTCCACGTTGTGCGACCATGTTGGGCCCACGCTACCAGAATTTGCCACTAGCAATGTGTGGTAAGCAACAATTTGCCACCTGCCACATCGGCTTCCTGGCACACGTATCAATGTACGCGCAATGTGTTGTACTGACTGACCTGCCATTACTATATATGGAACAGCTCTCACCGCGCCCGGTTGAAATATTCGGAGCTGCAGGAGTCCCATATGCATGGGAACTCTCGGACAAGGTTGATCAATTTACTCAATGGAGACGTGCCGCATACGGATACGCAGCTGTTTAGCAGCGTTTTCACATGCGGCGCGTCTCCAATGAATATTACAGTCTCCAAGCCGTCGGCCGTCGCTCAGCTTCTCCGCCATTTTTTCCGGCTCGCCGGAAGATGAAGAAACGGGAAGTGGCGCAAGAACACCGCTGATTGGCTGAGAGGCGGCAACATTGCTCGAGCCTTGCCGGCTACCACAAATGAATAGACTCGGTTTGTATCGGGTCGCAATTTGTGGCGGCAATATTGTAGGCGCCCCTAATTGAGGCGGCAACATTGCCGCCACAAAATTGCGCCCGGCAATAGGTGTTTGTGGTAGCGTGGGCCTAGCTTCTAATTGAGGCGGCAACATTGCCGCCACAAAATTGCGCCCGGCAATAGGTGTTTGTGGTAGCGTGGGCCAAGCTTCTTAGAGGCTGGGCCCACGCTACCAGAATTTGCCACTAGCAATGTGTGGTAAGCAACAATTTGCCACCTGCCACATCGGCTTCCTGGCACACGTATCAATGTACGCGCAATGTGTTGTACTGACTGACCTGCCATTACTATATATGGAACAGCTCTCACGGCGCGCCCGGTTGAAATATTCGGAGCTGCAGGAGTCCCATATGCATGGGAACTCTCGGACAAGGTTGATCAATTTACTCACTGGAGACGTGCCGCATACGGATACGCAGCTATTAGCAGCGTTTTCACATGCGGCGCGTCTCCAATGAATATTACAGTCTCAAAGCCGTCGGCCGTCGCTCAGCTTCTCCGCCATTTTTTCCGGCTCGCCGGAAGATGAAGAAACGGGAAGTGGCGCAAGAACACCGCTGATTGGCTGAGAGGCGGCAACATTGCTCGAGCCTTGCCGGCTACCACAAATGAATAGACTCGGTTTGTATCGGGTCGCAATTTGTGGCGGCAATATTGTAGGCGCCCCTAATTGAGGCGGCAACATTGCCGCCACAAAATTGCGCCCGGCAATAGGTGTTTGTGGTAGCGTGGGCCTAGCTTCTTAGGTTTGCATACCGAGACCACTGATCATGCACACCAAAACAAGACATAATAAAATATGCATATTCACAAAAATTCACAAAAGGCTGGTAAGCTTGCATTGTGTCAACAGGATATCAGCTGCCCTTTTGTGACTTCATCGCTCACTAGATCTATAAAGAGACGGTAGTGGGAGTGAAGGAATGACAGACCTATCTTTTTGAGCCTTCCACTGAACACCTGCATACAGCAATAAGGACTACCCCCAGGCGCCCCGCAATCCGTGTCTGCCGGTCGTGATAACGGGAACGGAAAAAAATCTTCACCTGAATATGGATTGGGGTATCAGGAATCTGATTTACACTCTCCATAACAACAGTGCTTTCCAATACCGCCGAAATTGGCTAAAATAATGCAAACATCGACACATTTCCATGCCCCGGAAGCATAAACATCCGTTGTTATGCCGTACCTTCTGCTTGTCAGCCGGAAGCACAAAGTCTACAGCGTTTTGATTGGTCGCGAGGCTAAGTCAGATTGACATTTCACCCCCAAAATGGGTCGGTCTTTTTGTAAACAATACTGCTGGTCTTACACACGGCATTTCCCAGCGTCACAAAGAATCTTATATTACGTCATAAGTCGATTATAGTATTTTGACGTCAGTCATGTCTGGTGTGATCCAGGTCAAAAGACTTCTTCTCCCCGGGGAGAAAACCATGGTTAGTTCGGGGTTTAACGTCCACAGCACCGGGGTGATCATGGACGGCCCTGACGGGCGGGTTATGGGGGACAGGGAAATCTATTGCCTATGGAGTACGACCTGAACACTGATCAACTCAGGCGCACTCCAACTCTGCCACTTTGATTTTACCAGGACCTTTCAACGGACATGCTATTGAACAAGCCCGTCATTTCCTCCTGGATTGCGAGTCCAGCTACCGGGGCGGGACGGGGATTCGGAGAAAACCATAATTTAGTAATCTTTCAATAGCTTGATTTCTTTTTACGAACAATAGCAGAGGAATGAAAACAAATACGTTTGCTGCACGGACCACTGTAGGCATGCGGGAGGTAAAATTAACCATTTAACTGCTGAGGCCTTCGGGGTACAATGATTAATTTGACCACCCTCAGGCCTAAACGGGTCCGTGTGGCTTTAAACGCACTATGTAAAAGTTAGTATACTTAGGATGAATGCGAATACGAAAATTCATGATGTACAGTTCTGTGTACGGACGCTCGAGGCTTTATGCCGTTGAGTGCCGAGAAAATCTGAACACCAGCCAACTGCAAGAGGTATAGATCCTCATGAGCCCCCGCAGTTGCGGGGGCTCATGAGGATCTACACCTCTTGTCGACACCACTTTGAATCCATGTTCCTTGGAGGGCTGGGGCTTGTTGATGTTGAATCAAGGAAGATTGGAGAAGCGCAGTCTGCGTCAGCAGTCTTTCAGAGTGGTTTACGGCATCTCGCGACACAAGGCGTGGCTCGCCCATTGCCCCGCTAATGGCGGCATTAATACGGCTTTCACGGGAGGCATCCCGGAATTCTTGCGTGTGGCAGAATTATAGCTGGCAGTGACAACGTACTTGTACGTCGTCGTCGCTCAGCGAATCGAGGGAAACAACCAGTGCGGTCTGGATAGCCAGACGAACGCGGGACCTTTTAGACTTCATGACATCGCTGTGATCTCTCTCTCTCTCTCTCTCTCTCTCTCTCTTCCGCCCCCCCTCCCCCCTCCCTCCCCCCCTCCCCAAGGCCTGTACAGGTGGTAGAGCGTTTGAATCCACCGTGTGACTCGAATCCAGCTCGGGGTCACAATTTGTTCAGATGCCATTCGGTGCACCTTCGTGGTTGACAATAGATGTTAAGCTCTGAACGACGTGCATTTTTTGTTGTTGTAATTTCTCACTTTAACTCATTTTGCCCCAGGACCGAAATCCCCAAATTTTGAAGTTGCCCTCTGAAGGATTGCATTAGTACAATTCTAGAGACAGATCGAGCGCCAAGCTATTCAGGCACCACCCTTGAACTATCATGCTCAATCCATGTCTTGCTGTGGTGTGTCGGGGCTGAATGAGTTAAGGAGTCCTGCTCAAAGAGTTATAAGTACAACATATCTCCTGTATACATGTTCTGGTGTGTCTTACGATACTGCTTTACAGAAGTACTGGTGTGCCGAGTTTCACACGAGGGTTGCAAGGAACAATGAGAATTATGTAACTGGCAGAGTTGAGCTGCCCAACACGGTCAGCTCTGCCATAAAAGAATGCCTAGCCTTTAGCGCCTGATGTCATCAGAACAGCAGAATTGTAACTTGTAAGATATGAATGTTGTAAACACTCATAAAATTAACGTCATGGACTTCCCATATAACTTGACTCTGCATCTCATGCCATTCAGATGACGCTTCGTTTTGTGTCCCAAACTTTGACGGCACACATGTATCCATCTGTTGTGAGAATTCCTACGGTCCAGGGGCTGGTTGCACAACACGGTTTCATGTAGGTTCCATTAATAATGTTGGTGAAAGTCAGAAACAACTTGCCGACTATGACCGAGTCATCCAAGAGATGTTAAACTATTCGTTTGTTTTTCATATAATCTGTATCAATGTTATGCAGTGAATGAAAGGAGTGAGATGTAGAACAGTGCTTGTATAGTTGGAAATGAAATCAAAGACTAGATATTGTAAGCTACAAATGTAATGGCCATTTTAACATCACTGCATGGTATGGCAACCTCAGTATGAACAAGATGGGATGAACCATAACCCAAAAAGTCCCTTCTATATGAGACCTGTCTTCGCTGTCAAGGGTATCTCTACCTTTTGCCTTTGACTTGATTCTGATGTTGAAATATCTCCTTTGGAAAAAAAGCCTCGCAGATGTGCCAATGCGCCATTGTGAACTCTATAAGGGGCGCGCGCAGTGCATACGCGTCATTGGTTTGTGAAGCGTCATTTGTCATGACTACGTATTTTGTTTTTGTTTTTACGCAATTTTATATTTAATGTGATATGAGTTTCGCTTTCGCTTCAAGACTTGGGAAAATGGTGACTAAACTAGAATTTCACGGTACAATTTCAGTCTTGCTATAATTTGTGTGAAAGCAGGTTGACTTTACCTAGCTACATGATATACTAAGCACACATGCATGCTCTTCTGAAAGAGCGTATATGTGTGTGTATGTGTGTGCGTGTGCGTGCGTGCATGCGGGCGCTACAAACGTACTCAAGAGACATAGATGTTCATGCGCCCTCCGTGAGAGAGAGAGAGAGAGAGAGAGAGAGAGAGAGAGAGAGAGAGAGAGAGAGAGAGAGAGAGAGAGAGAGAGAGAGAGTAATTACGTCATTTCTAGAGTATGTCTGCGTGGTGACGGAGTTGCTTCTTTTACGTCACCGCCACTGTCTGACTTCTTCCAGATGTCAAGGTTTTTTACTGTTTTAATTTTTTTCTGAAAGAATTCATTTTTACTAAAGAAGTTGAAAGGGTACAAAGCTGGCTAATGAACTCATCCTATGTCTCTCCAAACTAGTTATATCGGGACACCTGAATGCTCTGCTGAAAGCGCGACGATGTGTGTGTGTGTGTGTGTGTGTGTGTGTGTGTGTGTGTGTGTGTGTGTGTGTGTGTGTGTGATGGTGTGTGTGTGTGTGTGTGTGTTTGTGTGTGTGTGTGTGTGTGTGTGTGTGTTTGTTTGTGTGTGTGTGTATGCGTGTTAGTGCCGGCGTGCATGCGCGCGCGCGCTCCAAACATCTCCAAGAGACATATTGCAATTCTCTTTTGTCCTGTGTTCCTCAAAATCTTCTTGACCAAATCCAGAGAGTCATGAACTGTGCTGCACGTCTGATTTTTCGTGTACCGAAACGTGAACACATTATGCCTCTACTAGCTGATTTGCACTGGCTGCCAGTTTCATACAGAATTCAGTATAAAGTCTGTGTTATTGTTTCAACATCATCTCTGGTTCTGCCCCTCCTTACTATCTGATCTTGTCCAGCTGTATACACCGTCCCGCTCACTACGCTCTGCTTCAGACACTCGTGTTTTCCGTATCCCTAGACGTAATAAGGTCACTCAAGGTCATCGTGCATTTTCGTATTTTGGTCCCATTATTTGGAACGCTCTCCCAGCTGATGTGTGTCACTCATCATCTCTTTCCATTTTCAAATCCAAGCTTAAAACTCAACTTTTCTCTGTTGCATATACGTAAAGACATTTTGTCTGCCGGCTCATCATGTGTGTGTGTGTGTGTGTGTGTGTGTGTGTGTGTGTGTGTGTGTGTGTGTGTGTGTGTGTGTGTGTGTGTGTGTGTGAGAGAGAGAGAGAGAGAGAGAGAGATGATGATGATGATGATGATGATGATGATGATGATGATGAAACGTTTTTATTCAGGATAAAAAGTTTTAGGCATAGCTATGCCTATCTTCCAAACTGTCCTGCTACTCTAAACATATAAAAAATACATCAGACGAGACATCAAAAGATAAAACATATCTAAGTAAAAAGACCCATCCCCCCCCACCACCACCACCACTCAGAGGAAAAAAAATAGAAATACAAAATTAAAAAATATATGCAATTTTATAAACAGGTATGCAGACAGTCGAACTATTACATAATCTGCAGCAACAGTAGAAGAGTATTAGATAATAGGAAACTTGTCACTAACTATACGAATAGTAGCATAAGGGAGCTGAACATACTATTACTTCTGAAGTAAATATTTATGGAGGCGATCTTTGAAGACGCTAATCTTACAAATTGATTTCAGGTGTGGAGGTAACATATTCCACGCTTTAGCTCCTGAAAAAAACAGGCTGGTTTTACAGATGTCTAATCTAATTTTTGGAAGGTGGATCAAGCTATTTCTCGTGTTTTTTTTCTATTACTGTCGGAAAATAGAGTTTTTAGATAGGGTGGGGCTTTTCCGTGCATGATCTTGTGCAGTAGAACACAGCGATTACATTCAAACTGTTTCTTCAATGTTAGTAACTTGAGAGATTTTAATTTTTCATCAGTCGAAGTAGGACCGGGAAGTATTAATTTAATGCCCCGACGATACAAGGAATTAATTTTTTTCATGTGAACTTCGCTGCATCCATCCGAGACGGTAGAACTGTAGTCACAATGCGTTTTGATATGCGCATGGAAAAAGAGTTTACGGATACCAGTATTAACTAAATGGCGTAGTTTTGATAACAGGAACAGATTTTTTGGAGATTGTTTTGCATATAGAGTCAGTATGCGGCTCCCATCTCAATTGGTTGTTCACTATAATGCCTAATAAGCGATGCCTAGTTACTTGTTATACAAGCTGGCTATCTAAGGAGAGTGTTAAAGGTGGTAGGACATGCTGGTGTTTCTGACGTGTAGTAACTAGCATGCTCTTTGTCTTTGGAATACTAATAATCATGTGATTATCACTGCACCAACCTGCTACTTCATCAAGACTTTGTTGGAGTACTTTATTAATGGTTGCGATATCTTTATCAGATGTGTGTATGGTCGTGTCATATGCGAAAAGATCGCAGTTTGCGTCTATATGAGATATGCACAGTGGCAGATCATTAATAAATAGATTAAATAATAAGGGCCTTAAAATAGACCCCTGTGGAACACCGCAAGTTACTAAACCATCAGAGGAATATTTGCCATTTAGCAGTACTTTCTGCGTTCTATCCCTGAGATAGGAAGATATAAAGGAGACAGTATTTGAGTCAATGTGATAGAATGGTAGTTTTTTTTAGTAGGATAGAGTGGTTGACAAAATCAAAAGCTTTTTTCAGGCCAAGAAAGATTGTACCTGATACTTTTCTGTCATTTATGGCATAGAGCCATTTATCAACAAAATGATTGATGGCAGTTTGGCACGAATGTAGAGGTCGAAATCCTGATTGTGCTGCAGTTATCAGATGGTTTTGCTCCAGAAGGTTTAGAAGATGAGTATGGATATGTTTCTCGAGCAGTTTTGAAATGCAGGATAATATGAAAATGGGTCTGTACTCGTTTAGGTTGCATAAATCTTTGCTTTTAGGAAGAGGGATTACCTTCGCTTTTTCTTTTAGCTCGTCGGGAAAAAACGTTATGCCTGATCGATAAATTATAAATAAAGATCAGGGATTCGACGACATAGGGCAGAGATAGTTTTAAAATGTGACTATTAATACCATCTGGACCGCAAGACGATTTGTTCTTAAACTGGAAATAGATTTGCCTACATCTAGGACAGTCATAAGCGGTACTAAAAATGGGCCGCAGGCTCTCTGTTGACTATGTTGACGTAGTTGATGAGAGCAAGTGTAGTTTACAGGGTTAGGTGTTTCGCCAGAGTTTGAGCAACAGTTATGAAGTGAGCGTTGAACGCATCAGCAGTAAGATCGGGCGGAATATTAGGCGATCGTTTACTGTTACCTTTGGTGAAATTGTTTATTACTGGCCAGACTGAACGGATGTCGCCTTTGCCGTCGGCAATAACTTGTTCTGCATTTTGCCTCTGTGCTTTACGAACTAGAGATTTGACATGGTTTCGCTGCTTCTTGTATTCAGTAAAATTCTTGTATCGTTTTAATTTATCTCTTACTTCCATTGCTTGTTTAATCTGACCAGAGAGCCATTTTGGCATAACAGGATATTTGACGCGTTTGATGCGCTTAGGCGCGTGTCTATCCAGAACGGCGAGAAACAGCTTGTACCAGCGTGACAGGGCATCGTTAGGGTTTTTGCAGTTTTGTATGTCATAAAATGGTACTAAAGATAGGTCATATAAAAAAGCAGTTTGGTCGAAACTTTTAAAACATCTATACATTATGGTAGTGTGTCCTTTGATTGACTGTTTACCTAACCTAACAGACAAAGTAAAACAAACAGGAAAGTGATCACTAATGGAGATATTAGGTAAGCTAACATTTTTTACAACGCTGACATGTGTGGTATATACATGGTCTATCAGCGTTGAAGATGAGAAAGTAACTCTAGTAGGTTACTGGACAAGCTGTTTCAACCTAAAAAATTCAGAGAGAGAGAGAGTTTTCTGCTCCTTGTAAATCAATGTATTTTTGTTGTTGTATGTGCTTGTTTTTGTCGAGACATCCGCACCCTTCGACATTTCCAACGGTATGAAACAAGGTTGTGTTCTTGCCCCCGTGATGTTCAACCTGTTCTTCACGTGTGTCCTGACCCATGCAGTACGCGACCTCGAGAAGGGAGTGTACCTGAAGTACAGACTAGACGGCACTCTCTTCGACCTCCGTCGACTGAACGCCAGGACCAAGACCATCGAGGGACTGATCCTTGAGGCGCTGTTTGCCGATGACTGTGCGCTGATGGCGCACACGGAGTCTGACCTCCAGACCATCGTCAACAGGTTCTCGGAAGCCTCTCGACTGTTTGGCCTCACCATCAGTCTCAACAAGACCGAGGTCCTGCACCAACCAGCCCCAGGCACAAGAGCCCCCCCCCCCCCCCCCCCCCCCCCACCCAAAGTGTATTCGAAGGCACCGAGCTGAAGACTGTCGACCAGTTCAGGTACCTGGGGAGCATCATCTCTTCTGACGGTACTATCGACAAGGAAATCGCAGCTCGCATCAGCAAAGCCAGCAAGGCCATGGGTCGTCTGCGCACTCGTGTGTTGAATAACAACAACGTCAAGCTCTCCACCAAGATCAAAGTCTACAAGGCAGTAGTCCTCCCCAGCCTCCTCTACGGCTGTGGACGCTGTACAGAAAGCACCTCAAGCAGCTTGAACGTTTCCACATGAGATCCCTGCGCTCACTCATGGGCATCAAATGGCAAGACAAGGTGACAAACCTGGAAGTCCTGGTCAATGCTGGCTTAGTGAGTGTTGAAGCCTTGATCTTAAAGACACAACTTCGACATGCCATACGCATGGATGATTCTCGCATGCCACGCCAACTCCTGTATGGTATACTCTCAAAAGGCCACAGGAAGCAAGGGCGGCCAAAGAAACGCTTCAAAGACTGCATAAAAGACAGCATCAAGTACTGCGTCTTCCCGGTAAAGGAACTTGAAGCACAAGCACAAGACAGATCTGGCTGACGTGCCGCCTCCAGGAACGCCTGCACGCTCTTTGAACAAAATCGGCGCGAACGGATCACCAGTGCTAGAGCTCGCAGAAAGACAGCGTCAACTGTCCCTACAGCCACGTTCCAGTGCCCCCATTGCCCTCGCAGGTGTGGCTCCAGGATTGGCTTGGCCAGCCACATCCGCACCCACAAATAGAAGTCATGCACAATGACATCATCGGCTTCAATGGTCTACCCATTATTATGTGCTTGTTTTTGTATTTTGCTTTGTGTTTCATTACTGCGATTGTAAAGCGCCTAGAGCACCTTAGTGATTAGGCGCTATACAAATTACCTTTATTATTATTATTATATATCCTCATGCGCTCTCCGGGCCCATGAGGATCTATGCTTCTTGGAGATGCGCGCATGTCTGTGAGAGAGAGAGAGAGAGAGAGAGAGAGAGAGAGAGAGAGAGAGAGAGAGAGAGAGAGAGAGAGAGAGAGAGAGAGAGAGAGAGAGAGCGGCGCGCTAGAGAGAATTACGTCATATTTAGAGTATTATGTCAATGTCTGTGTGGTGACGGAGTTGCCTCTTTTACGTCACCGCCACTGTCTGACTTTCTCTAGAAGTCAAGTTTATTTTTACCGTTTTTATTTTTTTCTGAAAAGAATTAATTTTTTACTAAAGAAGTTGAAAGGATGCAAAGCTGGCTAACGAAATCGTCCAATGTCTTTATCCAAACTAGCTATATCCAAAATTTCAAGTAAATATGACAAAATTACGGACTCTAATCTGGGTCAGCCGACTTCCTTTAAGCGGTTTTTTTTATGTCTTAATTGAGACATTCAATTACAATATGCTCTGATGCTCTCTTAGCCATCCATTAAAGAAAGTATTTCGCCAAGTTTCAAGCTTGTGTTTACAGAAATTTTGGAGATTCTTTTGTTTGCATACATACGCACGCACACACACACACACACACACACACACACACACACACACACACACACACACACACACACACACACACACACACACACACACACACACACACACACACATTCGCACACACGGCGCTTCGCGCCAAATGTACGTTTAGCAGCGAGGTTAGCGTAACTAGACATGACGTAATTTTTATCTTGTTACTTCAATTGTGAAAGGTTTAGGCCTGCCCGCCTTTGACATCATGGACATGCTATTAAATTCGCCCCACCGCGACCCGCCTTAAAAAAAGTCCCTTCTATAAATAGAAGGGACTTATAAACAGAGGCAGACTGTCACGTATCGTCAGAACAGCTGGGAAGATCATTGGCCTAAGACAGTACCCATTAGATGATCTATACCATCGAGATGTCCGAAGGAAAGCTGGTAGCATTGTCAGTGATCCTCGTCACCCACTATTTGATCAGTTTTAAAAGCTACCTTCAGGCATACGTTTCAACATGCCACTTGCCAAACATGTTTTTAAGAAGTCTTTTATTCCAACTACTGTCTCGATTTTGAACTCTTGTTTATAACGACGTGATATATAATATGTGATCTACTTAACATCAATACCTCCCATCTTGTGATAGATTGCTTGTGATAGATTGCCTGTGATAGATTGCTGCAATGATAATTTTAATGGAATGTTCTTATGGTGTTTATTAGTGTCTTGTTGTGTTATGACGAGCCAAAAGGCAAATATTTGTCGTGCTTTGACTCGAACAGACAATAAAGTTATATAGTATTGTATTCTTTACACCGTAACTTGTTTCTAACTGTTATTAGTGCTGCTCGGAATAACCGACTGTAACGTTTCCATGCTAATTTAGCTGTTAAGCTGCGGGGGTTTTTGATAAGCACGAATCCGATACGAATACGATCCGAACCAGATGCCGCCAGATTCTTTAAAAAATTGCGTCATTTTCGTTCGAAGTTGGGTGCTAATTCGTTTCCGCATCGGGCATATGGAAACACGCAAACATGAAAAGGACTTCTGTTTCGGACCCACTTCGGATTCAGATCGAGTTCGTATCGGATTCGTGTCAATGGGTGGCTCATCTTAGTCTAAAATGTGTCCGTGCAACCGCAGTTAGACTATGTTGTTGCCAAGTTCAGATTTTAGCTAACAGTCTGACGGCTAGAGGGGTAGCTGCATGTTGTGCAACCGGCACCAGGTTCGTCTGTTTGCAGACATTGAATGAAAAGTTTAGGACAAAATGGTTGACCAGCATTGCTGATGTTGTGAAACTGAAAGGTTCTATAAAACATAGAAGTGGAGTTGCTTCACTCTCGGTGACTATGAATCAAACACTCCAGTTTGAGATTGGGAGTGCTCGGTCTGTATAGAAATGATAATGACACTCCATTTCTATGCTATAATATGACAGTCTTGTACTATATCTCTGTGTTTGTCTGTGGGCTGGCGACTGGGACTTAACCGTTTGTCTGTCCAGCGCTGAGTAATTCCTCATGCTACGTGTGCTGTTATGTAAGTTACCTGTTATTGCTTAACGTGTCATTACGTATAATCTGAAGACACAATTCAGCGCCATTTATTTTTGTTATGCCTTGTCGACACACCTAATGCACTTTAACAACAGTTTGGACACGCAGCAAAAGCACACGCGTAACAGCATTTATTTATTTTGCGCAGCTGTTATAGTCCAGCAGCTGCCCTTCATAGACGATCAGCCGTTTAGTACGAGATAGTGATTTTCTAGACAGTAACAAAGGTTTGGGTATAGCAAAATGAAGTCTAGTATGAATAAATTCAGTGCGCACTCGTTTTAAACCGTCGGAGGATGGAGACATTTTTCTGTAGCACATTTTGTTTCTAGTTCGGCTGCAGACGAAACCAGGACTGTCGCCGCCATGTTCACAGGGGATCAGTAGTTTACACAGGTCTCATTGTTCCTGTATTCAGTGATAGTATGCACTATATGTCACTTAAAAGGATTTCATTTATTTTTTAATACAATTTTCACACTTTATTAAGAGGAGAAGCAAAATGAATTACGAAAAGGCTTGCCTTGAACTCAGATATCGTTACTCAACAATAAGGTATCCCAAATCACGTGATCAAAACATGATCAACAAACACGCGGATTTTGTTGCCTTGAATTTAGGTGTGCCGGCGAGTTCTTTTTGATTTGTTTTACAGAAGCGTGTTTGTTTCACCAAAAGGCGAACATGCAACGTTGCTTTGTGCATTTTTACGTCTTGATAAAAGTTTGTCACGTTTATTTTTATTTACTTTACCATCGCTTTGCCCATTTCATTTCGACACCACAGCACCAAAACAAAACGCTATCTTCGAAACCTATGTCCGAAGTGCAACATGCTGCTTGCTGTAAAAGATTGCCACACCACTTGGTTTTAACTGTCATGGCTGAACAAAGTTTCGGAACTTAATTAATTATCATTATACTGTAACACTTAATTCCATCAGTTGTACTGGCAAGCTATGTTGTGATGTGCGATCAGCGCCATGCAGTCTCAGTGATCACTGATGGTACAGTACACTTCACATAAAAAATACACAGCACAATGTGAACACGCTTGGAAGTTCATGCAATGCTTTGTTTAAATACGGAGACAGGTAACACAGAAATAATTTAATAAATCAGTCAGTCAAGTGATCAAATGAATGAGATATGTTTTATGATGAACAGCTAGCTAAAGGGAGGGGGGGGGGGGGGGGCACATACTTTATAATGTGCACGTACTATTTCTTTCAGCGTTTCCATCACCCACTCATAACACCATTGGCCTCGATGAGTTCTCATGTTTTGATTTGAGTGATTTACAAAATACATGAACTTGCTGCTGTTATATTATTTTCTTACTGGCTTTGACATTTCGCTGTAAGATGTACAGTCCCATACTTTAAGCCTGTCCTGACTAACGCACATGAAGGTTGACTGTATCATTGATATATGTGTGTCGTTTTGTTTGAGGTGGCAGTTGTGGCCTCAGTTTGGTGCCCCTGCGCATGTGGTCACCAGTACTATTTACAGAACTGATGCCTGCGTATGCAGGCTAGTTCACGGTATCACTTATCAATGTGAACTGGGCAGCCTATTGTTTGAAGTGATCAGTGGTGGCATCATCCATGATGTATTTGTGCATTTGGCCACTGGTACTGTTTACAAAGGTGCTGTTTACAGAACTAGTGGTTGGGCAGCTAAAATACAGGCAGTCAATACAAGCCACTTTCTTAACCTCAAATCTCTATATATATGCTTTACAGTCCACTACTGCCCATCAGTATACAATTGTGCATGTCTTTTGTGGGTGTTCTGCGGTTTTGCTTATCAATGTGAACTGGGCAGCCAATTGTTTGAAGTGATCAGTGGTGGCATCATCCATAATGTATGTGTGCATTTGGCCACTGGTACTGTTTACAAAGGTGCTGTTTACAGAACTAGTGACTGAGTATGCATAATTAGTTCTGTTATTGTTATCAGGTGTGGCCTTATCTCTAAGTTTTGGTGCCCCTGTGCATGAGGCCAACAATACTTTTCACAGAACTGATGGCTGCATGAGCAGTGTGATTAACTGTACACATGAGATTTGTACTAGGTGGGCAGCTAAAATACAGACAGTCAATACAATCCACTTTCTTAACCTCAAATCTCTATAGGTTTTACAGTCCACTAATGCCCATCAGTATACAATTGTGCATGTCTTTTATGGGTGTTCTGCGGTTTTGTGTGTGTATGTGGGGTGGGGTTGAAAGAGGGGTGGTATGGCACCTATTACTGTGTATGTGTATGTACAAAACCTACATTACAAAAAAAAAAAAACACCCACAAATAAATAATTTAAATAGTTATTTGGGTTTAACGCCACGCAGGCGACTACGGCCATCTCACGATGGTTAAATGAATAAGATAAAGTAAGTCAACGATACCTGGGACATATGAATGCTAAGTAAAAGATAGATTATGAACATGCAAAGATGTACATTCTTTTGGTGGGTGTTTTGCGGTTTTGTGTGTGCAACTGGATTGGGGTTGGGAGCGAGCGGTATGGCACCTATTACCATGTACGTGTATAAGACATAAGACATTTATTCACTAAATAAAACGTTACAAGGATTTTTGTGTGGCATGGCGACAGTAAAATACATACTTGTAGGGCATTCATGATGTCATACACTTAGTTGGCGATCATCCTCACAAACCAGATAGGTGAGGCTAGCGCTGGCAGAATTGTACACAGCCAAGGGGAATCACAGCGCTGGACAGACAAACAGTTAGATCCCCTGCCCCCGCCTATCAGGATCATCCTGTATAGAGCACTAAACGATAGATAATAATAATAATAATAATGTACATTTATATAGCGCTTAACCTCCAAATGAATGGTTCTCACAATATTAAACACAAATCAGTCATATGTCACAAATCATGGAATCACGTTTTTCCATGGATGTTGCTGTATTGAGGACAGCTTCTGGAAAGAAACTGCATCTAAATCGAGAGGTTCTGACTTTCAAAGCACGGAACCGCAGGCCAGAGGGCAAAAGCTCGAAGAGATGATTGGCTAGGTGTGACAGATCTGACAGAATAGTACTGGTGGCCACAAGCACAGAGGCACCATGGTGTTTGTTCTTAGCCTGTATGCTGATGTGTATGTACAAAAACCTACATTACAAACAAAATAAATAAATAAATAAATAATTTAAATAACTAAGATAAAGTAAGTCTACAGTACCTGGAACAAATTCATGCTAGGTAAAGGATAGATTATGAACATACACAGATGTGCATGTCTTTTGGTAGGTGTTCTGTGGTTTTGTGTGTGTATTTGGGTAGGGGTTGGAAGCGGGCGGTATGCCACCTATGACCATCTAAAATTCTATATATGTGTATATTTTCTTCTTGTATGCTGATGTGTATGTACAAAACCTGCATTACAAAACAAACACAAGTAAATAAATAAATAATTTAAATAAATAGTTATTTGCGTTTAATGCCGAGCAGGCGACTAATGTCATCTCATGGCGGTTAAATAAATAAGATAAAGTAAGTCAAGATACCTGGGCCATATGAATGCTAAGTAAAGGATAGATTAGGAACATGCACAGATGTACTTGTCTGTTGGTGGGTGTTCTGTGGTTATGGAATGGGGGTTGAGAGTGGGCAGTATTACCATGTATGTGTATGAGAACATCAGCATATGTACAAAACCTACTTTACAAACAAATAAAAATAAATAATAAATTTTAATAAATAAAATAAGGTAAATCAAAGATACCTGGGACATATGAATACCAAATAAAGGATATATTATGAACATGAACAGACTTGCATGTCTTTTAATGGGTGTTCTGTGGTTTTGTATGTGGGGTGGGGAGCGGGTGGTATGCACCTATTACCATATTATGTGTACATGTATGTTCTCATCTTGTATGCTGATGTGTATGTGCAAACATACATCACAAGGAAACAAATAAGTAAATAAATAAATTAAATAAAATAATAAATTAATAAATAAAATAAGTCGGAGATACCTGGGACCTATGAATATGCATGCTAAGTGAAGGTTAGATTATGAACATGAACAGATGTATGCATATTGAAAAATAATTTCAATATCCTTGGTGGCCACCACCATACCACTAGTGATCATGTGCATCAAGAAATTCCTTCCATCCATAATTAAAAGGAAAAATAATAAATAAATATGTAAGTGAATACATAAATGAATCAATAATAAATAAATAAATAAATCATGTAATATAATGGAGAGGGCTACTATCTGTATTGTCTCTTGCAGTCCCGATAAAGCTTGATCATAAGAGTTCTTGTGAGTACTTGAGTGCGGATTGGTTGAATGGGTTGCAAAAACTAAAATTTTTATATTTAGGTGTTTAGCTGAACATGGTGATTTAGATGGAAACGGTTCGGAGATGGATTTCACTCTGCCTGGCTTGTGCTTAAGACCAGAGTGTGCTTGACCAGTTACAAATCCCATCTCCACTAATAACAAAAGAGCAGACCTACACTTAGAGCCGTTAGGCTGGAAAACAGACGAACAACATACATGTTGTATCCGGATATAAAGTCTGCAGAATGTTGAAGATGGTCGGCAGACACAATGCACAACATGCACGAAGGGAGTTTACTTTCGATATGCTTTCCTCCCACAAATGAGACCGAGTTCTATGGGAAAAGCTTTTTCAAGACCAGGAAAAATAACGTATTTGACGTTGATAAGATGTACTTCAAAGTTCAAATCCAAAATAAGCTCTTTTTCACTTCAGGAACAAAGTAAAGCTGATTAACCGTGCGCGTCTAATTGAATTCTTTCCAAGGCATCTCGCTGACAGCCATTTTGAAACTAGCGACGCGAGTATGCTTACGGCTTTACAAATATTACTTTTTAAATTATTTTATCGTAAATATGTATGCATGTTTACTTGCTCATGATTTTAATTTACTCACTGGAATAAACGTGTAACTTTCATGCTCGAAATTTTCAATGTTATGCACAAAAAATGTCTTGCACCTTATCCAGGCCGTGTACGAGGACTGGTTCCCTCACATCGAAAAATACGGGGGCTTTCAAAAAACACTTATACAAAAATGTCTCCATCCTAAGGACAAATTTATATTGTTGCTATCCATAAACCATATGGCATTAGTACTTTCGTTTCGTACCTACAAACCATTGTTACTCTTTTGACGAACTACTTCTCTCTGCAGAAATTGCGTAAGGTGCTGGACTATTAGCGTGTCAATCTGTTTTTAACTGTTTCTCGTACTGATAGGGTTGCATTTATAGAACGGAGTGGAGTCATTGTCAGGTTACTTGATATTAAGATGACGTGTGCTGAACTGGATTGTCCTGTGTCTAAATGATCCATTACTAGACCTGTGTGTGTAACCTTCGAAACCATACTTAACAGAGGTGTATCTTTGAACATTTAAGATAAGATAAGATAGTTTATTGCCTCATGTTTCCATGTAAAAAAACAACAACAATAAAAACATTGGAATTTGTCTTGATGTCAGTTACTCAGACTAAAATAACACACACACACACACACACACACACACACACACACACACACACACACACACACACACACACACACACACACACACACACACTCACGCACGCACACAAACACATACACACACACACGCGCGCGCGCGCACACACTCTCTCTCTCTCTCTCTCTCTCTCTCTCTCTCTCTCTCTCTCTCTATCTCTCTCTCTCTCTCTCTCACACACACACACACACACACACACAGTAAACTCTAAAATAACGTATTTGACGTTGATAAGATGTACTTCAAAGTTCAAATCCAAAATAAGCTCTTTTTCACTTCAGGAACAAAGTAAAGCTGATTAACCGTGCGCGTCTAATTGAATTCTTTCCAAGGCATCTCGCTGACAGCCATTTTGAAACTAGCGACGCGAGTATGCTTACGGCTTTACAACTATTACTTTTTAAATTATTTTATCGTAAATATGTATGCATGTTTACTTGCTCATGATTTTAATTTACTCACTGGAATAAACGTGTAACTTTCATGCTCGAAATTTTCAATGTTATGCACAAAAAATGTCTTGCACCTTATCCAGGCCGTGTACGAGGACTGGTTCCCTCACATCGAAAAATACGGGGGCTTTTCAAAAAACACTTATACAAAAATGTCTCCATCCTAAGGACAAATTTATATTGTTGCTATCCATAAACCATATGGCATTAGTACTTTCGTTTCGTACCTACAAACCATTGTTACTCTTTTGACGAACTACTTGTCTCTGCAGAAATTGCGTAAGGTGCTGGACTATTAGCGTGTCAATCTGTTTTTAACTGTTTCTCGTACTGATAGGGTTGCATTTATAGAACGGAGTGGAGTCATTGTCAGGTTACTTGATATTAAGATGACGTGTGGATTGTCCTGTGTCTAAATGATCCATTACTAGACCTGTGTGTGTAACCTTCGAAACCATAGAGGTGTATCTTTGAACATTTAAGATAAGATAAGATAGTTTATTGCCACATGTTTCCATGTAAAAAAACAACAACAATAAAAACATTGGAATTTGTCTCGATGTCAGTTACTCAGACTAAAATAACACACACACACACACACACACACACACACACACACACACACACACACACACACACACACACACACACACACACACACACACACACACACACACACACACACACACACACATTCACGCACGCACACAAACACATACACACACACACGCGCGCGCGCACACACACACTCTCTCTCTCTCTCTCTCTCTCTCTCTCTCTCTCTCTCTCTCTCTCTCACACACACACACACACACACACACACACACACAGTAAACTCTAAAATATCGTTTTCTAGCTAAATACTAAGCAAATACTGGTGTTAAACAAGGTGAACAGGCACGCCTCACTGATTCAGTTATAAACTGACTGTACACATTCTGACAAGTTCTCACTCACCGCTCGCGCTTTCTCCAATCAGTCGGGTTGATCAGAGAGAGCCCAAACAGCCAGGGGGAAAATCTGTTGCGGAATCTGCTGGTCCTGGTACTGATGGACCTGTACCTACACCCCGATGGTAAAAGTTGGAAAAGCTCATTGCCAGGATGGGTGGAATCACTGGAGATAAGACTTGCTCTACAGCCCTGAAAGTCTAAAATTTTGCCCACCAGCCTTTGGCTAGTGACTTCCAAGTTTTACTAGCCAAACTGAAAATGTTACTAGCCAAAACTGAAAATAGCCCCCAACTCAACAATATAATTTACCACAAGTGTTTGTGTTACACTACCACAGCCACACGCAAGGTGTTGTAGATGGAAGACGCAGCCAGACAAGAGTGTTTCCAGAAGAGTCTTTTATTTCTTGGTCATCGTGGGTCTAATAGGTTGGGCACAACCAACCTACTAGCATGGCATACTAAAATGGCGAAAATACCGGCACTCGGTCTCTCGCTTCTTAGCTCCCTCTATCTATATATCTCTCTCTCTTCGTTGTGTGCTCTCTCGTTCTCTTCATTGTGCGAGCTCCCTCTCTATCTCGTTCCCTTCGTTGTGAGCTCTCCCCTCATGCTGGTGTTTCCCCCCACTATATATACCCGTTTTGGCCGAGGGCATCGCCCCTTTGTCTCAACCAGTCAAAAGGGGCTATTACTGTCACCCATATTATTCCACATCTATCAGGGTGGTCAGCGTCCCCTGACCCTATCTGTCAAAGGAGCTATTACTGTCGCCCATAATCTATCCCCCATCTGCTCTGGTGGATAGCGCCCTCTGATCCTAGCTGACCAGGGACCCATTACTGTCTCTCATAATTATTCCACATCTATTATGCTGGTCAGCGTCCTCTGATCCTAGCTATCAAAGGAACCCATTACTGTTTCTCATAATTATTCCACATCTATTATGGTGGTCAGCGTCCTCTGATCTTAGCTGACCAGGAACTCATTACTGTCTCTCCTAATTATTCCACATCTATTATGGTGGTCAGCGTCCTCTGATCCTAGCTGACCAGGGACCTATTACTGTCTCTCCTAATTATCCCACATCTATTATGGTGGCCAGCGTCCTCTGATCTTAGCTGACCAGTAATCTATTACTGACTCTCATTAGCCCCAGCTCCCAGTTCGCTACCGCCCGCATCGGGACCGCTAAAGTGAGATTGATGTATTTCCACTCGAAATTATCATTCATTAGTCCCAGCTTAGTAGGGCCGGCCACTTGTCAACTCCACGTGAGCTCGTGGTACTAATTATACCCTCGTTATTTTCATATCAAGGGAAATTATAAAATTACCCGACCGTGATATTGGCCGTATACACTTATAGTGTAACATTTGACGACCAATGTTAGAGAGTGTTTTCTGCCCAGAGGCATTGAAAACAAATATTTGAACAGACAATCATAACCAACTTAATGTTTATGTCCTGACTTCAGGCTTTTGATAGTATCAAGTGGAGAAATAACTGACAAAGTCCCCATGTGAACTGTGGTGGAATTTTTTATTTATTTATTTTTTGTAAGTAGAGCTGGGCTTCTGTTTGCACAACAGGTTAAAGGGTCTGTAGACTCCCAGGTATAAATTTTAGAGGGTACACAGACCCTCCCCCCATCCTAGCATTATAGAGGGTCCGCAGATTTATTTAACTCATTCTACCCCAGACACACCACAGCAAAATATGGATCGACCATGATAGTTCAAGGGTGACGCCAGAATAGCTTGGCGCCTATGGGCGCCAAGCTATTCTGGCATCACCCTTGAACTATCATGGTCGATCTGTGTCCTGCATTGCAAAGCAGTAGATCGAAACGCACGATGCTGTATCCCATAATAGTATGTACGGTGACGTCACAGCAAGTAACGCGTTCAACATGTAGCGCACACTTTGTAATAACATGCTGACACCACACATAAACTAACAGTTTGCCCGCCCTGTTCGAAGAGTCCGAAATAGCTCAGGCGGTTAAACGTCGGAGCAGGAGAGCGAAGGGAATCGCCGGGTCGTGGGTTCGAATCCCGTCCCGGCCCCGGTAGCTGGACTCTCACAATCCAGGGGAAAAAACGGATTTGTCCGTTGAAAGGTCCTGGTAAATCAAAGTGGCACAGTTGGAGTGCGCCTGAGTTGATCAGTGTTCAGGTCGTACTCCATAGGCAATAGATTTCCCTGTCCCCCATAACCCGCCCGTCAGGGCCGTCCATGATCACTTCGGTGCTGTGGACGTTAAACCCGAACTAACCACCGCCCTGTTACACTCGCACGGACCCCGGCGTCGGTCGATTCTGAACGCAGCCGCAAATGAGCGAGCCGTGAACCAATTCGTCACTAAAAATAGAACGACTGTCACCGACCACTGTTATGGTAGGCACAGTTCGAGTGACTTGTTGTTCGGCTACTGCCGCAAAGTGATGTTAGAGGCGACTCGCGGTGCGGTCAGGTCACACGCCGGCGTACCTGATGTTCGGCTGGCGGTTAGACGTTGGATTGGAAAACGCACGAGCGCACTCGCATTTGGCGAGTGTTTTGTTTTTTTTTAAACTCGCCCCCCCCAAAAAAAAAAAAATTCACTCGCCATGGCGAGTAAATTACTCGCCATTTTCTAGAGACGCTGCTGGTACAGTGAGTCCAGGCTAGGAAGATCACTGCCTATGATTTTTGAAGCGGTCTTGACCACTCCGCTGCTCAGTCTGATTTTCTCTTTGGCCTTGATGGAACCATACGGCCAAACCGTGATCGAAAAGGTGAGCACGCTCTCAATCACTGCTCAGTAAAATTGCATGAACATGTGGTCACAGAGACCGAAACTTTTCAGACGTCTCAGGAAGAACAAGCGCTGCTGTGCTTTTTGGACGATGAGGCGAGTGTTTTTCTCCCACTTAAGGTCACATGACAGGGTAGTGCCAAGAAACTTTAAAGTTCTGGACAGTTTCAATGATTTCACTATTGATTCACACAAGAGGGGGAGAGGGAGGGGACTGTTTCTTTCTAAAGTCAACAATCATCTCTTTTGTTTTGCCAGTGTGCAGTTCAAGGTTGTTGTTAGTACACCAGCTCATTAGCGTCCCAACCTGACTTCGGTAGGCGGATTCGTCTGAGTTTGTAATGCACCCCTCCACTATGGTGTCATCAGCAAAATTTCATAACTTTAGTACTGGCATTGCATGAAGCACAGTCATACGTAAACAGGGAGTAGAGCATAGTGGAGAGCACGCACCTCTGAGACGTGCCCGTTGATAAAATGAGGGTGGATGACACATTTTCACCAATTTCAACGGTCTTGGGCTTTGCTAGAAAGAGGAACAAAGACTGGTTTGACGAAAACGACGTAGAGATCCAGGAACTTCTAGCAAAAAAAAAAAAAAAAGAGCCGCTCACCAGGCCCACCTAGCCCAGCCTTCCTGCCCTGTGAAGAAGTCTGCCTTCCGCCTCATCTGCAGCAGTCTCCAGCTCAAGCTTAGAGAGCTCCAGAACGAGTGGTGGTCCAGACTCGCACAGAGGACCCAGCTCTGCGCTGACAACGGTGACTACAGGGGCTTCTACGAAGCACTGAAAGCAGTGTATGGCCCTAGGCACCTGGTACAAAGTCCCCTGCGAAGCGCTGATGGACAGGCACTCCTCACAGATAATACCTCCATCTTGAACCGCTGGTCGGAATACTTTCAGGACCTCTTCGGCGCTGAGCGCACTGTTCAAGAAACAGTCATCCTCCAAATCCCACACCTTCCACTAAAGGTTGAATTGGACGAACCGCCCACCGCCGAAGAGACCCTCACAGCCATCCACCAGCTCAAGAGTGGCAAAGCAGCAGGCATTGACGGAATCCCGCCAGAGATCTGGAAACATGGAGGCCCAGCACTGCACAACAAGCTCCACGACCTCTTTCTCTGCTGCTGGGAAAAAGGAACACTACCAAAGGATCTCCGTGATGCAGTCATCATCACCCTGTACAAAAACAAAGGAGAGAAGTCTGCCTGCTCTAATTATCGTGGAATTACCCTGCTGTCCATTGCCGGGAAAATTCTCGCAAGGTTGCTCCTGAATCGGCTGGTACCTGCCATCGCTGAAGACCACCTCCCAGAGGGCCAATGTGGCTTTAGAGCCAACAGGAGTACCACCGACATGGTGTTTGTGCTGAGACAGCTTCAGGAGAAGTGCCGCGAGCAGAACAAAGGGCTGTACGTAACGTTTGTCGACCTAACAAAAGCGTTTGACACTGTGAGCAGGCAAGGTATGTGGCAGATCCTGGAGCGACTAGGCTGTCCCCCAAAGTTCCTCAACATGATCGTCCAGCTCCACGAGGACCAGCAAGGCCAGGTCAGACTAAACAGTGACCTCTCAGAACCATTCCCCATTCGCAACGGCGTGAAGCAAGGCTGCGTGCTGGCACCGACCCTCTTCACCATCTTCTTCAGCATGATGTTGAAGCAGGCTACAGTGGACCTCGACGATGACGACGCAGTGTACATCAGGTATCGTCTCGATGGCAGCCTGTTCAACCTCAGACGACTGCAGGCCCACACGAAAACCCTAGACCAACTGATTCGTGAGCTGCTCTTTGCTGATGACGCTGCCCTCGTTGCACACACAGAGAGAGCCTTGCAGCGCATTACGTCCTGCTTCGCAGATGCCGCCCAGCTCTTTGGACTTGAGGTCAGTCTGAAAAAGACAGAGGTCCTCCATCAGCCGGCACCCAAGGAAGAGCATCGCCCTCCCCACATCACCATCGGCGAGTCCGAACTGAAGTCTGTACACCAGTTTACCTACCTTGGCTGCATCATCACGTCAGACGCCAAGCTGGACAAGGAGCTGGACAACAGGCTGGCAAAAGCGAACAGTGCTTTCGGGCGACTATTCAAGCGGGTGTGGCACAATCAACAGCTGAAAAAAGGCACCAAGATCAGCGTGTACAGAGCTGTCGTCCTCACCACCCTGCTGTACGGTTCAGAGTCCTGGGCCCTCTACCGCAGCCAACTACGACTCCTCGAACGCTTTCACCAGCGCTGCCTGCGTACCATCCTCGGCATTCACTGGAGTGACTATGTCACCAATGTCGAGGTCCTTGAACAGGCGGAAACTGTGAGCATTGAGGCTTTGCTGCTGCGGACACAGCTTCGCTGGGCGGGGCACGTCTCCAGGATGGAGGATCATCGCCTACCCAAGATCACTCTGTTCGGCGAGCTCGCCACTGGACACCGAGACAGAGGGGCACCAAAGAAGAGATACAAAGACGGTCTCAAGAAGTCACTTAGTGCCTGCCAAATCGACCACCGCCAGTGGTCTTCGCTTGCTGCGGACCGTGACACCTGGCGCTCCACCATTCACAAGGCAGCCGTCTCCTTTGAGGACTCTCGCAGAGCTAACCTTAAGGACAAGCGGCTCAGAAGAAAAAACAGAGCTGTCGTAACTCAGAACCCTGACCAGACCTTCCCCTGCAGCCACTGCGGTCGAACCTGCCTGTCCCGGATTGGCCTCCGCAGCCACGAAAATGCCTGCAGACGACGTGGGCAAGCCCTATAGAATCTTCGTTCGCGAAGTCAAGCCAAGAGAGAGAGCATGAAGCACAGTCATACGTAAACAGGGAGTAGAGCATAGTGGAGAGCACGCACCTCTGAGACGTGCCCGTTGATAAAATGAGGGTGGATGACACATTTTCACCAATTTCAACGGTCTGTGGTCTCATCAACAGGAAATCGAGGGTCCAGAGGCACAATGCCTCAAGAACTCCGATTTGCTGGATCTTCTGGTACAGTTTGGATGAAATAATGGCATTAAAAGCAGTAATCAACAAATAAAATTCTGGCATAGGTGTTTGGGATTTCAAGGTGTTGTAAAACATAAACAAACCAAGTGACACCGCATCCTCCACGGAACGTTTCTCGCGATACGCGAATTGAAAACAACCCAGCAGAGGATCAGTAAGTGTTCTCAGAAACCGGAGGAAAGGGCGGTTGTCGGCTTTCAATGAGTTAATCGGATACAATTCAAAGTTTTTTCGTCGCGCTTTAACTCATAAGCCACGCATCCGAATGCGGTTGGCAGCAAATGAGTTAAGGGCGGTGCAACATTTTGTTTGCGATCTTTAACCTGACACAAAAGACCGCCCCGACGCTACACCTTCTACTATCACCACTCGCCACAATATCGAACAACGGGAGGAGGGGGGTGGTGGAGGGGGGCGAGGGGGGGGGGTGTGTGGAGTGGGGTAGGGGAGGGGTGGGGTGGGGTACCATGTGTGTGTCGAAACTCGCAACAACAACAAAAATCAGAGAGGCGAGGAGGGGGGGGGGGGGGTCCAAACATCCCAAAGAGGGATATTGTTGTAGGATTTTACTGAATTTTGGGTCAGGGGTGGGGGTCCGGAACCCTTGCACCCCACCTCCAAGATACGCCACTGAATACGGTTGGTACAAATGCACCGGGTATATTGTCAGTTACGAGTCAGACAACCGTGTTAGTGTGACGGGCTGTAGCGGAAGACTTGCACTCGCCCCAATGGCGTCCTGGTGACGAGATGTAACCTGCTTGACGTAACCTGACGTGACACATGTCTGTGGGCAAGGGAGCCATGTAGCTGTCAGTGTAGGGATTAGCGGGAGCGGCATTTTTTCTTCTGTTCTTTCTGTAGAAGAAGAATAGGAGAGAAGAGAGAGAGAGAGAGAGAGAGAGAGAGAGAGAGAGAGAGAGAGAGAGAGAGAGAGAGAGAGAGAGAGAGAGAGAGAGAGAGAGAGAGAGAGAGAGAGAGAGAGAGAATTGAAACTTTATTTTCTGAAGACAGTAGTCACGCAAGCCTTTTTACATGTCTGTCCTTAATAACATTTTAAGTAAATATTATAAACGTAGAAAAGGTAACAAGACAAATAATAAAATAAGATGAAGAGATATAATAATAATAATAATAATAATAATAATAATAATAATAATAATAAACAGAAATATTTCGCGAGCGCGCGCGCGCACACACACACACACACACACACACACACACACACACACACACACACACACACACACACACACACAAAACACACACACACACACACGCACGGACGCACACACACACACACACACACACACACACACACACACACACACACACACACACACACACACACACACACACACACACACACACACACATTCAGTCGGATGTAAGGCAGCACAATGATAACGCATGATGCCTGTTACTCGAGTGATGCGTTACAATCACGCACACACACACACATGCACACATTTTAGCATGCAAATACGATGCAAGTTGAATACATGATAGCAGATCAAAGTAGCATGATACGGAATCAGAATTAATGATTATCAATCAAGAAATATCATGTGTTGATAAGCGAAAATATGATAATATTAATAAAGTATGTAAATAGATCTAATCTGTTCGATTATTTCTGAGTAAATACTGTACTAGCTGGACTTTGAAGGAGCTCACAGACTGTGTTGATTTAATCTTTTGGGGGAGTGCGTTCCACAGTATTGAACCCGTGTAAGAAAAAGACGTCTTGAATATGTCTATTCTGGGCTTTGGAACTAGCAGGTTATTTTTACATGTATTGTAGGGTGTGATACAAGTCTTGAAAAGATTAGATATGTAAGCTGGTGTTTTTTCTACTGTAGCCTTATATAATATTACTAACTTATTAAAAACAAAATGTTGACGGAGAGGGAGCATACGAAGTAATATAAGTTTTTCGTCGGTTCTGCTTTTTTGTGGAATGTTTTTATCTAATATAAGTTTCGCTGTTCGCCTATGGAGTGAGTTTATTTTTTGTTTAAATTTGCATCGCTACAGCCATCCCACACAGATGAGACAAAATCAATATGTGATTTAATATGTGCATTATAGAATAGCTGTCTTGTTTTAGTGAAATATTTTAGTTTAGCAAACAGAAACAAATTTCTAAAGACCACTTTGCATATCTTATCTGTTTGGCTCTGCCAGCTGAGACAGTTATCAATGTGTGTGCCAAGTACTCGATGTTTTTTAACTTGCTGAATTTGTTCTGATCTTAGAAACAAGTTGAAAGAAGGGGGGGGGGGGGGTTGAGCTGATGCTTTTGTCGGCGACGAGCATGCACTTTGTTTTACCAGTGTTTGGAATCATGAAATTATCAGCACACCATTTTGATGTAACATTTAGACTTTGCTGAAGGGTGAGGTTGACACTGAAAACATTTGCATCAGAAAAGTCTAATGTGCCATCATCTGCAAAAAGGCTGCAGGTGACTCCAGTGGGAGAAATGTGTAGAGGAAGATCATTTATAAAAAGAGAAAATAATAAGGGGGCGAGTATTGATCCCTGTGGCACACCTTGACGAATTATACCCTCTGCGGATTGTTTGCCATTTACAAGAACAAATTGAGTTCTATTCTCTAGGTATGACTGAAAAAAAAATCGCCACAGCGTTTCTTTGCTACTAAGCCTATATGCTTTAAGTTTCTGTATAAGTAGATTATGATTGCATAAGTCGAAAGCTTTGCTAAAATCTAAGAATACTGTCCCTGTCGTTCGCAGTCTGTTCATTGCATCGAGCCATCGATCAATCAGATGAATCATCGCTGTATGACAAGATTGATTGATTGATTGAAAGCCTGATTGCAAAGGGTGTAAAACTTGATGATTTTCCAGAAACTGCTGTAAATGATGTTGAATATGATTTTCTATTGGTTTCGACAAAGTCGAAAGTAAATAAATGGGCTGTAACGATTGTGGTTGTGTTGTTCTGTTAGAGCGTGCATGCATGGGTCGTGGGAAGCGATCCAATGTTTTGTTTGAGCTATCATGACTTCGAATCACATATCTTTTCAGTGAATTTCATTTTCCTTTACGAATAGTGTGATATTGGTTATCTGTTGCCGTACGGAGATGAGTCAGGAAAAGTCTAGACGCAGCTCGAATATTCATTTGTTTACTGCGCGCGTGTAGCTTAGCTTTAGTACTAGTGCACTGATCGCGTGTTTATCACTTTAAAGCGGGCAAGGTCGTGACCTGTCTGGCCTACTTTTGTGTGACGTCATGGCGCGCCGGAGATTACCTAACATAGATGTTGAAGATGGAAGCCAGATATTTACAGATTGTTCCAGTAAGAATGTACCTTTGAGTTTTAGTTACGTACTGTGTTTTGATTGGCTGTGTTGTACGATGTTGCTTGATTTTACTGGAAAACATAACACTATAAAAGAGTCGTGCTAGAAAGCACCTGTGTACATTGTTCAGTTGTAGAATTGCGATGTAACAGCGTCGGTACATTGTTCAGTTGTATAATTGCAGTGTATCGTAAGCACATTGACTTTGAGCTACGCAAGATATCGTGCTTCATTGTCAGTGACGGAGTTGTACCAGTGTATGGTGATGTACATTGTATGAGAGGCGCATTGTGTCAAAGTGTGGACATTTTGCAGAGAAGACATTGTTGGTGTATTTGTGAACGCATTTTGTGGAGATCGCATCGCTGTAATAAAATATTGTTGGAACTGTTACTCCAGTGTTGTCTACATCCTTAAGCCACGTGTGACGGATTGCAGCTGAATGACGTTTATTTAAAAGAACTCTACGTGTGTGCGCTTGGTGTAGTTATCATTTCTACGACCACGATTTTACCACGTAAGATGGGCCTACAGTTATTTGGCTCAGAAAGATCTTTAGTTTTGGGCAAAGGAATGACTTTTGCTTTCTTTAGTCTGGACGGAAATGTTCTCTGTCGAATACAAAGATTGTAAATATACATCAGAGAATCAACGACGTATGGGAGAGCTATTTTTAGTATTGAGGTACTAATGCCGTCATGACCAGTTGATCTCTTATTTTTTAGCTGAGATATAGTTTTACCAACTTTATAAACCGTTATAAAATAGGAATATTGAATTTACTTGAATTGAGCTTTTCAGCACGAATTTATCAAGTACGTCTGATATCTGTGACATGTTTGAACGTCTTTGTAATAGGACATCAGCAGCAGATAGGAATTGTGTATTAAATGTATCTGCTGAGACACTTGTGCATGCCCGCTTTGTTTAGATTTTGTAAATGTGTTCAGGGCGCGCCACACTGTAACTGTGTCCCTTTTCTCATCAATGATCTGTTCAAAGTGAGACTTTTGGGCTTCACAAACAAGATACCTTATTTCGCTGTTTTCGACAGGCACCAAATTCTTTGTGCTTTTTAAGTTCATTACGAAGTGACATAGCATCCTTGATATCTTTATTCAACCACAAGGGCCCCCACCCGGGTCAGCCGTGGGGGATTTGGGTGGGGTTAACTACTTGTTAGTTCCCAGGGTCACCCTGGTCAGCCCCACAGGGTGGGTTTGCCCCTCTTTTCTGGGGCATGTGTTTCTGTCTAACCTTGGTCCATTCACCTGTATTTTCCTTTTTTAAACTCTCCCTACAGTCTGCGCTGCCTGTAGCTCTTGATATTGGATGTGTGTTGCTAAATGGTCTTAGCTTTATTTAGCGTATTAAACCGGCTGGCGACATACATTCAACATTCTGTTTAGGTATTTTTTCACAAGCAGTGCAGGCACGTCCTGAAAAAGTCTTGTTGCTGTCGGGACGTTAAGCAATGTCCAACCAACTAATCAACACAAGGGAAGCTGTGCACTTGTTACACGTTTTTCTCGGTATAGTGCATGTTTATCCAGTACACTTAGAAACATCTCATACTATATTGCAAGCGCAGTATTGGGATTCCTGTAATTATAAACGTGACTGAAACATACTTGACAGAGATCCGATAGGAAAACATAAATTATTTGTTAAAGTGTTTATAAGCTCTGAATTTAATAGTGATGTGTTGGCGATTTTTGGGGCGTCGGTCACCTTTCAGAGCCCAGATACAACAGACGGGGTAATGGTCACTAATAGCAACCTCGGGCACCTGCACCCATAGTACTCTAGTCTTGTTGTTTGTGTAAATTTGGTCGATAAATGTTGAGGAACTGGCAGTTACTTTTGTTGTTTTAGTGACCAACTGTTTGAGACCAAACAACGTAAGAGTAGTTTCCCAAGCAGTATTGGAAGAAATTGATGTTAAAGTCGCCTAAGATTAATAGACCAGAAGTACATGTGGTTGCACTGTCCATCATTTCCGCAAATGCATCATACCACTCAAAAGTGGCTGAGAGATTTCGATAAACAAAGAAGATTAATAATGGGGTGGCTTTGCTTGCTTTTATTTCAATCCAAACGCTTTCCACTAAGTCTGATTCTAGGTCTGTCCTTCGAGCGCAATCCTTAATAGAATTGTTTAAATACACGGCTATACCCGTGTGTTTAGGGGAACATGATCGCGACGAAATACATGAAAACCCGGGATAGAAATGGCTTCATCACTGATGTTAGAGCACAGTCGTGATTCAGTTACTCCAAACACTTGGAAAACGTTTGGTTGACTCAACGTCACACATAAATCTGGAACTTTGTTATACAAATGATATAGATTTAAACGTATATAAGCAACTGATGCGTATCAGGCTTGTCCGTAGACATAACTGATGTAGAAAGATAACTATAAAACAACACCTATGAACCAAGAGAAAAAGATATATTATTGTATTGACGTGTGTTGTTTTTCAGTGCAGACGAGAAAAAAACAAGGCAGTCTATACGTTGACACACTACAAGTTCAATGTGTCTTGACCAACTGTCCAGTAGCTGAAGAGTTGCGCGAAGTTTTCCAAAAAGCGTCAATATTCGTTTATGACTGATGGTGTGCTGGGAAACACACAAGGAAAAACAGTGTCACAGTGCACTCGATGTGTGGTATGCTTACACAAAAATACCTAACCAGCGTCCCAAATCGCTCAAAATGTAAATGTATTCTCGTAGTGATAATGTAACTTTTCTAGATATAGACGAAGGATAGGAAACACCGTTACAGTGCGCACACGATATAAGAGATTACTTAGGAAGCAATGTCTATGATGTAAGAGATCACTTAGGAAGCAACGATGTAACAGATCACTTAGGAAGCAATGTCTAGTCACTGAAATTCTGCTGAACAACTGGCCCAACAGACAATTCATTGAATATAACGTTTAATGGATGCATATAGTAGGATGCAATGGTTATAGTCCCAGTAAAAACAAGCTGGGCGATTGTACTGAGCCCAGACGCCGTGGTGTGTATACGGGGTGTGTGCGGGTGTGGTGACGCTGAATGCCACATTCCTTCTGCATCTGAAGATAAGTAGCAAATAATGTCTCTGTTTGTTTGTCTATTTTGACAAAGGGTATTTACCCGAAATATTAATAAATTGTGTTGTACCGTTTTTTCTAAGCGTGTTTCTTTCTCCGTTGGGTACTTCTTTGCATTTCACACGCTTGGCAGTCACCTTTTTGGTCTGGATTGATTCCGTTGGAGGCAGCAATAGACCTGTTCAGCTGTTGTCCCCTCTGGGCTGGCAGAATGGGAGAAGCTTGAATGCATGCGCTGGGGAAATACCCGCCGACATTGCCAAGCAAGCTGGTCCCACACATCGCTGGTCACTTCAGTCTGCTTACAATCGTTCCCTCCGACATGGAAGGTCACAAGAGAGACTGTGTGAGAGGGTTCTTGACTCCGGAGCCAGCTAATCAGGTGGGGAGTTTTCAGGCCAGACACAGATATGATCTGCACTTTTTCCTCTGGGTACGTAGACATTCTCAGCCTTGATGTAGTGAACAACGGTGTCTCCGATAACTAGGGTGTTGGTGTCAGCGAGTACCGAGTGTTGTAGTATCTGTTCCTCCGGAGGCAGCCTGTGAGACGGTCTGTTGTTTTGGTGCTGTTGGCCGCTGGCTTCTGTAGTTTGGTCGATGATCTCAGGCTGGCCGGCGGTTATCCGGACAGGAATGCGGCGTTCCCGGCTGGTTATCCGGACAGGAATGCGGCGTTCCCGGCTCTTGTTCTCACCCACTTTCACAGCCTGGAGGGACACAGCCATGATGTCGTCTTGTGTAAGAAGCGGAGGGGCGGAGAGGGGGGATGGAACTGTTTCTATGTCTATTGCACACCTCTGAGGTGTGGGTGTACTGTCAGAGTTATCAGTCACTGATCGACTGTTTGTATGGGCCTTGTTCAGTTTCTTTTGTAGATCTCTGAGGCGCTGCTTGTGATTCTGTTTAGCCGTAGATAAACCGTTAACGGTGCTGTCCATAGCGTGCTGAGCTGATTCCACACTATTTATCCTTTCGTCGAGACCAGACAACATCTCACTACTCACAAACCAGAGAGGTGAGGCTAGCGCTGGCAGAATTGTATAACAAACCAAGGGGAATTACTCAGCGCTGGACAGAACAGTTAGATCCCCTGCCCCCGCCTATCAGGCACCCATTCGCCAGCCCACAGAGAAATACGCAGGTATAGAACAAGACGATCATCTACATCCCTTAGGCGCCCAACGTGGGGCGTAGATGTAGATGACGTAGGGATGTAGATGATCGTCTTGTTCTATACCTGCGTATTTCTCTGTGGGCTGGCGAATGGGTGCCTGATAGGCGGGGGCAGGGGATCTAACTGTTCTGTCCAGCGCTGAGTAATTCCCCTTGGTTTGTTATACAGACAACATCTCGCCCATGCAGGACTCTGTGGGTTGCAGATCCTTGGCTTCTCACTGCTTCATCGCGGATGTGGCTGTCACGTTCATCAATCCTGACGAGAGCCGCTGACATCCCTTTAAACAAAGTGTCTACATCAGCACGAAGACACGCGATGATATTATGAGCATCGTGTAGGCGGGAGTACAGCTGCGAGGAATTCTGTAGTGCTGGTAGAGCGGCAAGATGTCGGAGAGGGAGCACTGTGTTTATGGAGGTAGCATGAGCGGCTGCCTGGGTCATACCTGGGTCGATGCTGTTGGTTATCTCGGGTGAACAGGAAGCTGGGCGAGACGCAGGGAGCAAAGTCACGGTGTGTAACGGGCTGGTCTTAAAGTCAGCTCGGGGAAGGAGGGTTTGCGTGCCAGAAGATGACACTTGCAAATCATTCACGGCTGCCATAACAGGAACAACACACGCTGAAGCTGTAGGGGGTGTGGCTGTAAAGGAGGCACGATCTGCCGACGATGACAAGTGCTGGGGCGAGATCGGCCTTAGCAGGTTACCCCCCCCCCCCCTCCTTTGGGTGTCAGCATTAGGAGGGAAACTCCTGAGGTTTCCGTTAGAGTGGAGCGGGTGGGAGTGATGGGAGTGTCTGCCAAGGAGACGTCGAGCAACAACCCACGTGATTGGCTAGGGGAGATGGTGGGAGAGGTGAAGGATAATGTGACTGTGAAGGGTGATATGGTTTGGTTGCTAACACCCTTCGTATCCCCTGCCTCAGTAGATGTGAAGTCACACACTGCAGTGGAAGATGAGGACTGGTGCGGGTATGGGGTCTGTTGTGGCTCGCAGCTAGAACACAGGGGTTGGTGACTGAATGTTGGCGGGGGCACATCATCTTCGTTAAAGTTTCCGTTCTGTAGTGACCTGACCAGGGCACACAACTGGTGGAATTCCGTTTTCACCCACGCTTCAGCTCGTATTCCAGACAGGTTCCGCCCATGCTACGCTTCTGTTTGTAATACAGGGTCACAGTAATGTAGCTGATGCCCGCCCGTTTCACTTGTACGAATGTTTTGGCAAGTGTATCAGGAATTCCTGCTGCCCTTGTACGAACACTGAAGTCAGTGCGGTCGATAGTGTTATTGTCAAAGTCCACATCCTTCCAAGTCACGTCAAACCCACTGTTAGTGGACTCTAGAAGGTGAACATAGCGAACGGACAAGGCCTTTCTCCAGCGCTTCAGTACATGGACATTCGTGTCATTGAACACTTCCTGTTTTTCATCGAGAGTGTCTTTCACAGTGGGATCTTTGGGATTAGGTGATAGGGCTTTCGGCCCCCGCTCCTTCTCCGTCTACGGTGCATCCACCTGGAACACTCTCCCACTCTCTCTCTCCGTCAGAAACACTCTCTCTCCTCCTTCCAGTCCGCCCTCAAAACCCACCTCTTTCAACAATTTTAGCACTATATCACCACACTCCCCACCCCAAGCTGACCGTCGTAATGTATTTCACTATTTGTGGTACGCGAGTCATTGTCTATAGCGTGCGCATGCGTTGCGCGAGTTGTGAGTGCGCGCTTAGAGTTATAATTATTATAAGATAAGCGCATTATAAATACCGTAATTATTATCTTATTATTATTATTATAGGGACCCGGTTTGGGACTGAAGGGTAGGCTGACATGACTGGACCGGGGAGGAACATGCCATGGTGAAGACCATATCGCTATGAGTGAGACTTAAAGGGGGGGGGGGGAGACGGGGGTTGGGGGGAGGAGTGAAGTGATGTTGGGAATGGGGTCAGAATAGTGGATGGATGGATGGATGGGATGTAGACGAGTAAGGAGGGGGTGGGGGTGGGTTCATTTTCAGTTTGTAATTTAGCATGCTCAGTGATGATTAGGTGAAATAGAGTAGTAGTTCCATCTCATCAGGTATTTACAGTACCCATGCGCTGCCAGGCAACCTCAATATCAAGGACGACAATTGAGAACTGGGAGAGAACTCGTTGAAAATGATAGTACCTTTGCGCTGCCAGGAAACCTCAATTATCAAGGACGACAATTGACAATAGACAGAGAATTCGTTGCAATTGCACCAACGAGACGACTCCTAGAGACCACGTTTTAGATCGAATTGAAGCATATCACTATGTAAAACAACAGTAAATGTCCAGGGTTAGAACCAAAAGTAACATACAATCCGTTTGAAACAATAGAAACTGATGCACAGTTCGAACACGAACTCACACTCGAGCAATTAGAGTCTGGAATGATTTAGATTTGGTGTTTGGATAGCTCGGTCCGGGAGTAAACGGTAAACTATTTAACTGCCCGTTACTGTACAGGGTCACCAATGATGCACAGCTTGTGCACGGTATTTACATGACGAAGTTGGCACCAACAGAAGTACACATTTAGAATCACAGCCACAATAAATGAAATATTCTCTTGCAGCTAATTCAGTGTGGAGGGCTGCTGGATCCCTGGTGGCGCAGAGAGAGAGAGAGGGGGGAGAGAGAGAGAGAGAGAGAGAGAGAGAGAGAGAGAGAGAGAGAGAGAGAGAGAGAGAGAGAGAGAGAGAGAGAGAGAGAGAGAGAGAGAGAGAGAGAGAGAGAGAGAGAGAGAGAGAGAGAGAGAGCGCAATCAACTCATTCTGCCCCGGACACACCACAGCAAGATATGGCTCGACCATGATAGTTCAAGGCTAGTGGCAGAATAGCTAGGCGCCTATAGGCGCCATGCTATTCTACCACCACCCTTGAACTATCATGGTCGATCTGTCTAATAAATTATAATGCAGTCCTCAGAGCGAGGGAGAGACAGCGCATTTCTGCTTCGCGAAGGCAGAATGCAGTAGGTCCATTTTTGTCTACCGTTTTAAAAATACGGTAGACTTTGGGATGGGGCGCGTTCCGTAGAAAGCACAGGACATAACAGGCGGGCGGACCCCATAGTCCGGCAAAGATGTAACAAGAAAAAAATGACGTCACGTCTAGCTACTCTAACCTTGCTGTTGAACATCGTTTTGGCGCGAAGCGTCGTGTGTGCGTATGAATATGTGTGTGTGTGTGTGTGTGTGTGTGTGTGTGTGAGAGAGAGAGAGAGAGAGAGAGAGAGAGAGAGAGAGAGAGAGAGAGAGAGAGAGAGAGAGAGAGAGAGAGAGAGAGCACAGCGCGGATTGCATCCCTAGAGCTTTATGAGGTTTTGCAGTGGAAGAAGACAGACTAATTTTAAAAAGGCAACACCTAGGAAATTTTGTGGTACAATTATTCTTTACTTATAACAAAGGCGTCGCCCAAAGCCAAAAATTGCACTCAATCAGAGTAGCTCCAAGGGACGTAAATTTTCATTTCCATGGCATTAGCACAGCATTCTCAGAATTTAATGAAAAATTATGAAAAATGATGGTAAGCAAGCTGTTGTTCCACACTCTTTTGGTCAGGCGAGCCATCGCTGTTGATGCCTTGTCGATTCTGAGAGAGAGAGAGAGAGAGAGAGAGAGAGAGAGAGAGAGAGAGAGAGAGAGAGAGAGAGAGAGAGAGAGAGACTTCAGAGAGAGAGAGAGAGAGAGAGAGAGAGAGAGAGAGAGAGAGAGAGAGAGAGAGAGAGATTGAACGGTATGGAAGAGTGATATTTTTATTAGTAAGGTTTTGTTTGCAACGAAGGATCACGAGAACGGAGTTGCCGTTAACAATTAACATGTACCATAAACATAGACAACACTCCAAACATCTCCAAGAGGCATAGATCCTCATGAGCCCTCCGGGATCATGAGGATCTATGCTTCTTGGATATGTTTAAAGCTGTTATCCGCCGTGGCGTCGCTCTCGTTCGTTGTCGGTAGTCGTTCGTCGCAAACGACACCTCACTAATGGCGGTTGCCGGTATACCGAGAGAAATTACATGGCTGACAGAAAAAAAAATACCGTTATAATACCGGTACGAATTTTCGTACCGTTATGCAACTCAAAAGGTCACTTAGGTTGTGACCGATCTGGGCCAGATGACTGAATTAGTCAGCACGCGCCGAGGGCGTACAAATCTTCACTTCTTGTCTTCACTCTAGCACTTTTTGCACCGGACGTACGCAGAAACAGCACTAGTAATCATTCTTTCATCATGCCTCTGACAGGCATGCAATGATCCTTATTGCTTCATCTGTAAAGGGGGCTATGAAAATCTTAGCTCGTGTGTCCGCTTCTTAATGTCTGCTGCCGTGCTCCCTAGACAGAGGCAGACATCGGGCGTTCAATCTACAAAGTAAAATGAGTCATCAAGCGTGTCCCTAATCAACTTGACTCATTCACCGTTAGCGGCTGCGCCTGAGCTCTCATAACATACCCTTCACTGACAGTGGACGCGTATTGTGCGTTTTAAATCAATGTAAACTCAACAACAACGATCCCCAGCCGTCACAGCTACGCGATCACAAAGTGGTGTAGGCAAGAGGCATAGATGATCATGCGCCCTACCCCCGGCCGGGCCTCAGTTATTTTGGGGTTCTCTAGAACCGAGGCCCCGAAGCCAACCGCTGAAAATCAGTGGCGCACTAACTTAGCTGATAAGATGGTGGTGACGCACAAGATATTTTGGATCCTCACGCTCAAGTACGAAGGTCTAAATTGACTGTAGGTGTCATGGAACACACTAGAATCGGGGCGGATCCGTTGCTTGGGGTAGGTTGTTTTCGTCGTTAGACCGGAAGAAATCTCCAATTTTGAACACGTGATGCTTGTATCTCAACCGTAGAGTTGTCTTGGTAAAAGTATTAGCTGGATGTGCAGAATTACTTTGTATTTTTCTTTGTCTTCCTGTAAAGAGCCTTCCAAAGAGTACAGTGTTTTCATATGTACTGCAGGAATGAGGCGTACGCGCGTCACTAAGGAATATGACGTCATCAAGCTGTCGAGTGACGTAAATGTTTTCTTGTTACCATCATATATGCTAATGACGTGGAATCTATTTATCCGCCCAAACTCTTCAATTTCTTGTGGACAAAATTGCGGGAGGTCTGAAATCTTTCACGTTGCAGTAGTTGACAGTGGCTTGTGCATTTAATAAACCCGTCTACATGCGTTTATGGTGACATAGGAGCTCCAGGGAGGTTGCTTCTCTGGTTCCTTCCTTTCTTTTTTGTCTACCGTATCAAAAATACGGTAGACTTTGAAATGGGGCTGGTCGGAGCGTATTCAAGAGCATGCACATGACGTTTCTGGCGTGCGGGGCAGAACTTCTGGCAAAGAAGTAACAAGATAAAAATGACGTCACGTCTAGCTACGCAAACCTTGCTAGAGAACGTCTTTTTGGCGCCAAAGCGCCGTATGTGTGTGAGTGTGTGTGTGTGTGTGTGTGTGTGTGTGTGTGTGTGAGAGGGAGAGAGAGAGAGAGAGAGAGAGAGAGAGAGAGAGAGAGAGAGAGAGAGAGAGAGAGAGAGAGAGAGAGAGAGAGAGAGAGAGAGAGAGAGAGAGCTTATAGTGACGTCATTTTGTTGCTCGTGCTTTTCTTCTTCAGAATTACTGTCGATACACGAGCCCACAGAGCGTACTAATGACGGTAAACGCCGTGTGTCCGTCTTTAGTCATGTGCGCCAGCGTGTGTGTTGATCAGTTGGCTTAGAAAGGAGGGAAATGGATCACGATAGGCTTAAAAATATATGAACAACTCTAAATGTTCCTAAAAGAAAAACGATTGTGAGCTCCAAACAATACGGTAGACTTTGGAATGAAATCCTTATCTTGTTTGTTTTTACGTAATTTTATATTTAACGTGATACGAGTTTCACTTTCGCTTCAAGACGAGAAAATGATGACAAACTAGAATTCCACGGTACAATTTCAGTTTTGCTATAATTGGCGTGAAATCAGGTTGACTTTAGCTATCTACATGATATATTAAGTACGCCTGCATGCTCTTATGAAAGCGCGTGCGCGTGCGCGTGCGTGCGTGCGTGCGTGCGTGTGCGCGCGCTCCAAATATCTCCAAGAGGCACAGATCCTTATGCGCCCTCCGGACGCATGAAAATCTATGCCTCTTGGAGGTGCGCATATATGTGTGTGTGAGTTAGAGAGAGAGAGAATGAATGAAACTTTATTTTCCAAGGATAAAAGAATAGGTGCGCAGACCTGAGAGAGGAGAGAGAGAGAGAGAGAGAGAGAGAGAGAGAGAGAGAGAGAGAGAGAGAGAGAGAGAGAGAGAGAGAGAGAGAGAGAGAGAGAGAGAGAGAGAGAGAGAGAGAGAGAGAGAGAATTACGTCATATTTCGAGTATTGCGTCAACGTCTGTGTGGTGACGGACTTGCTTTTTTTACGTCACCGCCACTGTCTGACTTTCTCCAGATGTCAAGTTCTTTTTTACTGTTTTAATTTTTGTCTACCGTATTGAAAATACGGTAGACTTTAGAATGGGAGTGATCTGAATGCGTTTCGTAGAATGCAAAGAACAGAACAGGCGGGCGGATCTCAAGGTTTGGCAAATAAGTACAAGATAAAAATGATGTCACGTCTAGCCACTCTATCTTTGCTGTTGAAAGTTGTTTTGGCGCGTAGCGCCGTATGTGCGTCTCTCTCTCTCTCTTGGCTTGACTTCGCGAACGAAGATTTTATAGGAGTTGCCCACGACGTCTGCAAGCTTGTTCGTGGCTGCGGAGGCCAATCCGAGACAGGCAGGTTCGACCGCATTGGCTGCAGGGGAAGGTATGGCCGGGGTTCTGAGCTGCGGCATCTCTGTTTTTTCTCCTGAGCCGCTTGTCCTTAAGGCTAGCTCTGTGAGAGTCCTCAAAGGAGACAGCTGCCTTGTAAATGGTGGAGCGCCAGGTGTCACGGTCCGCAGCAAGCGAAGACCACTGGTGGTGGTCGATTTGGCAGGCACTAAGTGACTTCTTGAGACAGTCTTTGTATCTCTTCTTTGGTGCCCCTCTGTCACGGTGTCCAGTAGCAAGCTCGCCGAACAGGGTGATCTTTGGTAGGCGATGATCCTCCATCCTGGAGACATGCCCCGCCCAGCGGAGCTGTGTCCGCAGCAGCAAAGCCTCGATGCTCACAGTTTCAGCCTGTTCAAGGACCTCGACGTTGGTGACATAGTCACTCCAGTGAATGCCCAGGATGGTACGCAGGCAGCGCTGGTGGAAGCGTTCGAGGAGTCGTAGTTGGCTGCGGTAGAGGGCCCAGGACTCGGAACCATACAGCAGGGTGGTGAGGACCACAGCTCTGTACACGCTGATCTTGGTGCCTGTTTTCAGCTGTTGATTGTGCCACACCCGCTTGAAAAGTCGCCCGAAAGCGCTGTTCGCTTTTGCCAGCCTGCTGTCAAGCTCCTTGTCCAGCTTGGCGTCCGACGTGATAATGCAGCCAAGGTAAGTAAACTGGTGCACTGACTTTAGTTCAGACTCGCCAATGTGCGTATTATGTATGTATGTATGTATGTATGTATGTATGTATGTATGTATGTATGTATGTATGTATGTATGTATGTATGTATGTATGTATGTATGAATGTATGTATATATGTATGCACGTATGTATGTATGTATGTATGTATGTATGTATGTATGTATGTATGTATGTATGTATGTATGTATGTATGTATGTATAATTATGTGTGTGTGCGTACGTATGTAAACACTATACGCACAAACTTGAAACTTGGCAAAATACTTTATTAAGTGGGTGGCTAAGAGAGCCTCCGAGCATATTGTAATTGGATATCTAATTGAAGACATAAAAGACCGTTTAAAGAAAGTCGTTTGACCCAGATTAGAGTCCGCAATGTTGATTACATGCACTTGAAATTTTGAATATTTCTAGTTTGTAGAAAGACATTGGATGAGTTTGTTAGCCAGCTTTGTACCTCTTCAACGTTTTCTAAAATAAAAGTTCAATGCGGAAAAAATGTCAGAAGTAAGACTCCTTGATTTCATCAGAAGAATCAAACAGTGACGGTGACGTAAAAGCACCAAACACGCCAGTGTTTTTATACAATGTTCCTAATTGACACAAATCACCAGCACGTCAGTGTTTTACTTGTGTATGAGCTTGCGCGATCTTCTCCTTCATTTATTTTTGAATGATATTTGCGAACGTAATGTGGAAAAGGTAGAATATGCATGTAAGCTTATACAGAAGAGGCTTTGTGGGCATGGGCCATTCCACCTTATTTTTCAAAATGGCTGTGGCTACGCCAGCCCACAGAACGTATAACCGGTAGGAAGCGTCGTGCGTCTGCCGTCTGTGTTTGTGTCAGGCGGGGAGGAGGGGTGGGGGCGGGGGGAAGGGAGGGGGGTGGGGGGCTGGGGAGGGGGGGGGGTAGAAATGAAAGGGAGATACTGAATGAATCCAGCGTTGTACCTCTTCAACTTTTTTTTCAATAATAATTAATTCATTTTTGCAAGTTTTGGACGCACTATTTACTCCTATCAAACAGTCAGCCCTGGAAGAGGCTGTGTGGAACAAAACAGTCAGCTCTGCGAGAGCGTGCCTTTCGGATGAGTGACGTGAAACATCAAGTGGGACCAGCGATGCCATGACGTGACGCTTATAGTGACATCATTTTGCTGCTCGTGCTATTCTTCTTCTTCAGAATTCCTGCCGCTACTCCAGCCCACAGAGCGTAGTAATGGCGGGAAGCGCTGTGTGTCCGTCATTATGTCTGTGCGCCGGCGTGTGTGTTGATCAGACGTTGGATTAGAGAGGAGGGAAAATGGATCAGAAGGATACGCTTAAAATATGAACAACTCTGAATGTTCCTAAATGAAAAACGCAAATGGAAATAATATATAAATAAATAAATAAATAAATATATATATATATATATATATATATATATATATATATATATATATATATATATATATATATATATATATATATATATATATATATATATATATATATATATATATATATATACACAGGTATAAACCTGACATGCTAATGCAGACAGAGAGAGAAAAGAGAGGGAGAGAGAGAGAGAGAGAGAGAGAGAGAGAGAGAGAGAGAGAGAGAGAGAGAGAGAGAGAGAGAGAGAGAGAGAGAGAGAGAGAGAGAGAGAGAGAGAGAGAGAGAGAGAGAGAGATGATAGCCAACTGCGGGGGGCACATGATGATCTATGTCTCTTGCAGTGGCAGTGTCACAGTGCTCCGGCGGTGGACAGGTTTAATTGTCATGACTTTAAGTGCACGTCAGTGTTGTCAAAGATTTTGCGGTCACCCTCTCCAATTACGTTTCATTTTTTTTGCAGACACACGCAGCATAAATACGTATGACACCCAAGACATGTCTCACACGCAAACCGACCCATCTGCAAGAAACATAGATGTTCATAAGTCTTTGCAGGGTGCAGAGACATAAAAATCTACGCCTCTTTCTCGCAAAGCCTGCTTTATATATATTGTCAGACTGGGGGCTTATTCCGAGTTTATTCTACAGCCATGACCGTCTGATACCGCCATTAACTTGACTGGCGTGATGTTTATAGCGAGGCGTTGTCCTTGAGACACGTTTCGTATAACTGGATATGTGTCAGGGCCCATTCAAGTGCGCAGATACGTAAGTCAGCCATGCATGCAGCTGCCAGACAGTGCAATTTTTTTAAAAAACGGATTTATTTTCGGTTTTATGATCATGCAAGACATTTCTCATAGCAAGCACTTTAACTCATTCAGCTCCGACACGCCACGGCAAGACATGGATCGAGCGTGATAGTTCAAGGATTGTGCCAGAATAGCTTGGAGCCCATAGGCGCCAAGCTATTTTTGAACAACAATTGAACTATCACGCTCGATTTGTTTCCAGAAGTGTAATACAGACTTCAGGGGGCAACTTCAAAATTTGAGGATTTCGCTCCTGGAGCAGAATAAGTTAATAATCTTAATTCCTTGCAATTGCGAAGATACGTAAGTCATCCATCTGCATGCAGCTGCCGGACAGTGCAATGATTTTTTTTAAACGGGGTTATTTTCGGTTTTAAGATCATGCAAAACATTTCTCATAACAAGCACTTTAATAATCTTAATTCATGAAATTGCGCAGATACGTAAGTCAGCCATCTGCATGCAGCTGCCAGTCAGTGCAATGATTTTTTTCACGGATTTATTTTCAGTTTTATGATTATGCAAGACATTTCTCATAGCAAGCACTTTAACAATCTTCTGCACTTTTCAGGCGCACTTTCTCTGGAATAAGAAGAAACATTCTAACACGTTAACTAATTCAGCCACGACACACTACGGCATGACATGGATCTAGCATGAAAGTTCAAGGATGGTGCCAGAATAGCTTGGCGCCCATAGGCGCCAATCTGTTCTGGCACCACCCTTGAATTATCATGGTCGATCTGTCTCTAGATTTGTAATACAACCCTTCAGAGGGCAAGTTTAAAATTTGGGGATTTTGGTCCTGGGGTAGAGTGTGTTCAAGAAAACGCATGGTGATTGTAATGTACACAGGACACTTCGGATACAGCAAAGTATAGGCCGTTGACATTAGAGCGCACAACGATTTTGCCAACCATCTTCGCAAAGAAACACTTTTCTGTACCACTTTTAAGAACTAATATCATTTAGTGCCAAATGACCTAAAATGGATTTTTTTTTTTTTTTTTTTTTTTTTTTTTTACTGAACTCCTATGATTTGTCAATTTTGCTGTACAGTCGTAACACGTTGATGAAAGACAAGAACAAGCCATTTTCAATACCCTAAATAGAGCCCCGGCAGATTTCAATATTGAGGTCAAGCATGCAGACTTCATGTATGCCTGCGTTGTTTCAGGTTTGAAAAAGAATCTTTCTTATACTGGGCTTAATATATCTGGGACACATTTAGGGATGTAAAATGTGTCATTTAATGAAACAAAGTCCGAATTTTTCGGCAGTACAGCAAAATTGACACATTGTTCGAGTTACTTAAAAGTAAATCGTATTAGGTCAACCGTCGCTGAATGATACGTGTTCTTTGATTGGAATAGAAAAGTGACTGGAGATATTTGCGAAAAACGTTGTGCGCTCCGACGTCAAACGACCTATACCAGCGGATACAATTTTTTCCCCGCTTTATATCCAATATATGTTATTGGTGGCAAGGGTGTGCAACATTATTAGTATGGCTGTCAGTATTAGTATAGTTCTTAATTCTGCGTGCATGGGTGCCGGTGTGCCTGAGTGTATGTGTGCGCGTATATTCGTCTTATCCATTTTTTTTTTCTTCACTTGATATATCTATTCGCTCCCGTCCAAACTGGAATTGTCCTTCGTGGGATAAATAATGTTTTTTGACTTGACTTGAACCATTGCTCCCCCGAGGGCCGAAGGAACAGATGTTATTCCCAAACCAGAAGCAGGTCAAACATTGCAGGCACTTTAAACAATCCCTGTCGATAGAAATACGGCCGCTAGAACTGCGATTCATTAGCACTACGTGTCGATAGCGCTACGCTCGATAGCACTACGGCTGTTAGATCTACGGGCGTGTGGAACTAGGCAGCGACAGATGGGTTACGTAGTGCTGTCGGCACGTAGTACCAGAGCCAATGCGCAAAAGGACGCAAAATGTGAAGGTTCCAAACACCCCCAAAAAGGAACTTTGTTATAGCATTTTAAAAAATTGTGGGTTGGGAGGGGGGAGGGGGGTTTCGGAACCCCTGTAACCCCCTCCCTCTTTCCCCCCACCCAGATCCGTCCGTGCACAACAATCGTAGTGATATCGACACGAAGTGCTATCGAACGTAGTACTCGTGCTAGCAATGCATTCCCCTAAAATGAAAACAACCGATTGTAACCTCTTCACACTACCAAAGGCTTGAAATGATATTACTGACACCATCTCTGATGCATTGCCGGATAACATAGGATTACTGATATAAATCAGGCTGGCAAGAGGCATAATTATATCCTCATGAGCCCCCGCGTCGGAGGATCAATGCCTCTTGCACTTGGGTGTTGTTTTAACCCATTCAGCCCTGGCGCACTACAGCAGGAGATGGGTCGACCATGATAATTCAAGGGTAGTGCCAGATTAGCTTGGCGCCTGTCGGCGCCAAGCTAATCTGGCATTGCCCTTGAATTATCATGGTCGATCCATCTCCTGCAACTCGTGCATAGTCATTATATGACGCCTCTAAAATTTGGGAAATACGGTCGTCTGGCTGAATGAGTTAATGTCTTACACTAACGCCGAACTAAAGCGCTTAAAGTGTCGAAATATAATAAGACTTTGTGATTTCGGAAACACAAGCACTAACGTTTTACTTGGGGAAAGACAACACTGAAACTCTTCGTATAGCGAGCTTTGACAGTAAAAACCCGCCATGGAGCAGACGGCTTTGAATAAATATGTTTAAGTTTAACCCTTTGGGTGTTGGTTGCGAGTTTGGTTGAGGTGATGATTCCGACAGGAATCACCGCAACCAAAATCGCTACCAACACCCAAAGGGTTGAGTTGTCTAAGAATCCCTTGATTATTTAGCGTGAGATGAATGCACAACTCATAGGCGGGGGCAGGGGAACTAACTGTTTGTCTGAGTAATTCCCCTTGGTATAATAATAATAATAATAATAATAATAATAATAATAATAATAATAATATAATAATAATAATAATAATGTATATTTTTAAGGCGCCTATACTTTCGATAGAAAAGCTCTAGGCGCCGTACAAATGACATACTAACATACAAACACTTTGCATCCTACAACTATATATTCCCTAACATACCCACTCACGCAACAAGATATGCAAGGAAAATAAGCTTAGTAGAGTGAACACACCAACAAGAAATGCTCACACACACCAAAGATATACGTGTACCATAAAACTAATAACGGGTTCCCTCATACGCTCATTAGCGTGAGTAGGGACGGTAAACCGGACTAATAACGGATACACTAGGCAGCTGTCACTGACAACGAAAAATTATAACGGTAAATGCACGTTGAAAGGAATAAATGCGTCTTTAAAGACTGCCGGAAACTATTGGCTGATTCAACGTATCTGAGTGACTGTGGGAGTTTATTCCAAAGAAATGGTGCTTGGTATGAGAAAGACCTCTCGCCAAAAGACTTAGTTCTCACAGTCGGAAAGCGTAATAGTTTAATGTCTGCTGAGGAACGGAGCTGTCTTGAAGGCGTGTACAAAAGAAGAAGCTCAGAAAGATAGACAGGGCCAGTAGAAGGAGACAGACAGGCCTGTTTGCACACTGGGTGGGAACAAAATGCACGTGGTACAGTTACAAGCGAAACTTACCGAACTTTACCTCAACAGCACAAACTTGTTGAGCATCTCCCATTAACCCACATCATACTGAGGCTAAAAGCTTCAAATTTGTACACTGCCATACGCAAGCTACATTATTGTACTTACAGATAAGGATATAGACCAATGGTTTTAGTTCAAGGGTGGTGCCAGAATAGCTTGGCACCCAGAGGCGCCAAGCTATTCTGGCACCACCCTTGAACTATTTTAGTCAAGCTTATTTCACACACTGGTGTATTCCGAATGATAAGGGTTAAAGAACCATTACGCATAAATCTGAAGACACGTTTCTGCACCGTTTGTGTTTGTTATGCCTTGTCGACACACCTAATGAACTTAAACAGCAGTTTGGACAGGCAGCAACAGCACATGCGTAAGCGCACTTATTTATTTAAAATTATTCTGTGCAGCCGTTAGCGTTTCAAACTATTTTTAGCTGTTTTTTGTACTAACAGCACTGTATTTATAAAAAGGAGTGGAGTCATTGTCAGGTTACTTGATATTAAGACAACTTGTGCTGAACCGGATTGTCCTGTGTCCAAATAAACCATAACTAGACCTGTGTGTAGCGTTTCGTAACCGTTTGTTACAGAAGTGTCTTTGAACAGTTACGGCGGTAGTGAGCCTTTAAGGTAAGGACGTACAGTGTAATTTAATTTTATTATCCTGACAGACTAGCTTATCTCAAAGCGGCATACGTCATGATGTACAAATTCAAGTTTTGTCCCAGTTCTCCAAACATTTAGCTGCGCAGCGATTATATTTTTACGTTTTATTGTTATCGGTGTTTCTCCACAAATCTGAAAAAAAGCGAGTATGAGTATTTTTAAAGAAAATCGAGATTTTCATTGTTATTCAATAAAAATATCGCTTTTATCTACAATGGACATAATGGCTTCTTTCGAATATGACGGCAAAACTGTATGCGTAAATTAAGTTTGATATAAATCTTGTCTTTCTATGTGCATGAGGCATAGATATTCATGGGCCTATGCACCTGTAGCGGGTGATGAGGATCTATTCCTCTTGTTGGCTGGTTAACTCATTCGCGGCCAGCCGCATCCGGAAGCGCGGCTTATGCCGCGCATCCGGATGCGGCTGGCCGAGAATGAGTTAAGCATATTTATATATGTTTTCCGCACTAAAATAAACCCCGTTATATAGCTAGTTTTCAATGGCTTGTAGGAGTCATTGGCAAAGTGTAGAGTCGCTCTTTTCTTTAACGTACAACAGAACCTGTTTAAAGCGACCACCTTAATGAGAGACCACCTGTCATTAAAGACCATAGGTGGCTACAGCCACCTAAATGATGGCCTTTAATGACAGGTGACGCTTTTTGACATTGCTTCCAGTCACTTACTTAGCGCACCCCTCTTTCCTACCCCTTTTTTTGGTGCTTTAACCAAACTAGATCTATGATCATCGGTCAATAATGCGCAATTATCTCCCTTGACAGTGCTTTTTCCTACTATTTGGTACTGTCTTAGAAATTACAAACGCTGGCAGTCAACCCTTAAAACTCTTTTACTTTCAGGAGATTTTTTTGGTTAGTTCGGGGTTAACGTTCACGGCACCGAAGTGATAAATGGACGGCCCTGACGGGCGGGTTATGGGGGACATGGAAATATATTGCGTATGGAGTACGACCTGAACACTGATCAATTCAGGAGCACTGCAACTGTGTCACTTTGATTTACCAGGACCTTTCTACGGACATACTATGGAACAAGCCCGTCTTTTTTCCCTGGATTGCGAGTCCAGCTACCAGGGCCGGGACGGGGACTCGAACCCACGACCCGGTGGTTCCCTTCGCTCTCTTGCCCCGACGCTTAACCGCCTGAGCTATTTCGGGCTCTAATTTTTATTTTATTTTCAGGAGAGAGCACCTGCCTCTTTATAACACTTTCTTTGGTTCTGCAATAGGCGTTTGCTTCAAACAGGTTCCGCTGCCTATTTTCCCCACTATTGTGCGTGCGTGTGTAGCGAGTGGGATAAATAGGGTTTAACCCATTCAGCCCTGATGCACTACAGCAGAAGATGGGTCGACCATGATAATTCAAGGGTAGAGCCAGATTAGCTTGGCGCCTGTCGGCGCCAAGCTAATCTGGCACTGCCCTTGAATTATCATGGTCGATCCATCTCCGGCAAGTGATGCATAGTCATTAGATGACGCCTCCAAAATTTGGGAAGTACGGCCGTCGGGCTGAATGAGTTAAGGGTAGCTGGGGGCAATGTCGGTGAGAGGAGATGGAGTAAAGGGCACGAAGTCGAGGATGGGTCGGTAAGGGGACCCAGTAAGCAAAGGTCCTCGTGCCCACGATGGCCGCAGTGGGTCCGCGCACAGCCGGCCGTCGTGGGCCCGCAGACGTTCTGTCACTGGGGGAATGACATATTGTGACCTTGCTACTCCCTGGCGATGAAGACCTTAATTACAGTACTGACACACAGCTCTCGGTCTGTCAGGCTGTCTATCTTTGTCTGTGCGTGCGTGTGTATGTGTGTGTTCCTGTGCGTGCGTGCGAGCGTGTGTGTGTGCGGGCGCATGTGTGTGTGTGTGTGTGTGTGTGTGTGTGTGAATATGTGTGTTAGGGTCTATGTTGATGTGTTATGCTTGTGTGTGTGTGTATGTGTGTGTGCGTGTGCGAGCGCACTCGCGCGCGTGTATGTGCATGTTTGCGTGTGTGAATGTGTGTGTGCTTGCGTGCATGCGTGTGTTTCTCTGTGTGTGTGTGTGTGTGTGTGTGTGTGTGTGTGTGTGTGTGTGTGTGTGCGCGTGCGTAGGAGCTTCTCCGCGTCTGTTCGTGCTTGCGTGAGTGTGTGCAGTGTGTATGCGCGCGTGCGTGCGTGTGCGTGTGTGTGTGTGTGTTTGCCTGTGTTATTTGTGTGTGTGTGTGTGTGTGTGTGTGTGTAAGTATGTTTGTGTAAGTACGTGTGTGTGTGTGTTTGTGTGTGTTGTTTTATGTATATACGTGTATGTGCGCGCGCGCGCGTGTTTGCGTGAGAGTGTGTTTGTTTGTGCTTGCTGAGTGCATGCAGTGTGTATGTGCGTTAAGTTAGTGTAGGCAGCGTGTATGTGTATGTGCGCGTGCGGGAATCCATGTGTGTGTGTGTGTGTGTGTGTGTGTGTGTGTGTGTGTGTGTGCCCGCGCGCGCGAGCATGTTTGTATTATTGTATCTTTATGCACTCTTCTTTCATGTCACATACAATTGTTTCCCTGACCACACCCCTTACTACACTCTCTTGCTATTGGTCACACACTTGTCGACCTCTCATTTCATTGGTCGTAACCAACAGTTCGGATGCTTTGCATATGGCCGCTGGTGTTCATACGTCTTTGTCTGTGACAGAAAACTACGTCAGAAAATAGACAGAGAAATATCGCCTCTTCCCTATAGCTATTAGTTTGGCGTCGTTATTTGAAGTAAGGTGTCAACTACTGTGTCAGTAGGTGCTACGTTTACGTACGCGGTGAACTGACGTTAAAATTAGCTTTAGGTTTGCCCCAGTAAAGTGTCTTTAATTGTTTACCTTTTTTGCGAGAGAAGAAATGGTCTTAAAATACCATTACACATAAATCTGAAGACACATTAATTTTTCAGCACCAGTTTTGTTTGTTATGCCTTGTCGACACACCTAATGAACTTCATCGGTTTGGACACGCGGCAAAAGCATGCGCCGGCGAAAACCGCACTTATCTATTCTGCGCTGCTGTTAGCGTGTCAATCTATTTTTATCTGTTTCTCGCACTAAAAGCATTATATTTCTAGAACGGAGTCGAGTCATTGTCAGAATACTTGATGTAAAGACGACATGTGCTGAACTGGATTGTCCTGTGTCTAAATGAACAATAGCTAGACCTGTGTGCAGCGTTTCGTAACCATCTGTTAGTGACTTACAGAAGTGTCTCTTCGAACAGTTACGGCGGTAGTGGGCATTTAACTCATTCAGCCCCGACACACCACAGCAAGACATGGATCGCGCATGATATCTCACGGGTGGTGCCAGAATAGCTTGGCGCCCATAGGCGCCAAGCTATTCTGGCACCACCCTTGAACTATCATGCTTAATCTGTCTCTAGAATTGGAATACAGTTCTGGAAAGGGCAACTTCCAAATTTGGGGATTTCGTGTATTTCTTTTTAATGGAGAAGGTCGCTTTAACCTCTCTTCTGCTACTTGACGATACCGCTGGGCTGTGCGCTGGCCAACGGCGGTTGACATCGGCCCGATGGCCTGTTGCGCATTGGGTACGCGGTTTTTTTTTCCGCCGAGCGGTATCGCCAATTGCAGCCAAGGATTTAATTAATTCCTTTGAGACGTGCCGCCTCCGGATACGCGGCGTCTCGAAGGAATTAAGCGACCACTACATCACGTTTGTTCCATGGATGTAATTCTTGTCCTCGTTCGTTTCCTTATTATTCTTACGCCCCTTCCGCCGCCCGACAAAAGCACAGCGGACGCACACAGACGCGCGGCCACAGGGCCACAGGGCCGAGAGCGAAAGACTGTAAGTCCACTTTTGTGAAAACGACATTTTCATTGTAATACAGTGAAAATCTCGCTTTTCACAAAAATGAACTTATGTTTTTTTGTCCCTTCACAAGTACGTAGAAAATATATACATGTCCAAGGTCTGCCTGTCATTGGCAGCCGGGTTTCCCCTTTATTTTTAGCAATTGTGGTACTGCGCATGCATGTGAACTCTGACACCGGCCGGCCGATGGCTAGGTAATCTCCATCATAGCCTAGTGACTCGCGCGCAATTCCCATATGTACGCTTAGCAAACGCAAACACGATCTAGATTGAACTATGCATGGTGATCTGGAAGCCAAAGCAAAGCTTTTTTTTTTCATTACTCATGATGAACGTTTTTAGACTAAATGTGCTTAGTATGTTTCCACATTTTTTTGGTAGAAAGCAGCGAAGTGACTTTTGTTGCTTATTGTTAAAAAAACAACATGGAAAACCCTTTAGCGCTTTGTATTGCCATTGTATGAGAAGTATGTTGCAACGTGGTCACGTGATTCTCCGATAGGCAGACCCATTTGGGTCTACGATATAGATTAACGGCAAGGCATCCGTGAAATCGTGCAATTGACGAGGACCATTTGGCTCAGTAAGTTTTTATTCTTTTAATTTTTTTAATTTTTTAAATTTCTGTTATTTGTTTTTGCCTTTTCAGTAAATATATGTAATAGTAACAATTAGCCAACCATTTCGACAATTCATGTTCCCCCAAAATGTGATTTCAATCAGGTCTACCTCCAAAATCGTTTCAAAGGCATAGGTTTTAGATGCTGGTAGTCACAGGGTTAACAATTAACCAAGGGTTAAACATTGAAAACCACCCAGCTGCAAGAGGTATAGATCCACATCAGCCCCCGCAATCGCGGGGGCTGATGAGGATCTATGCCTCTTGCTGGCCCCAGTTTGTATCCATGTTCCTTGGATTAACAGGGTTCTATCGTGTTAATTTTTTTACAAAGCAGCGTTAAATTAATAAAGATTAGTACAATCCACATCCACCAGCAGTGCAAGCATTAACCCCTTCAGTGCCAAGAAAAGGTGGAAGCGATTTAACTGCAAGAGGCGCAGATCCTCATGATCCCCTGCGACTGAAAGGCGGGGGCAGGGGATCTAACTAATTTATCATAGTCCGCTAGGCAAGCGTTTATAAATTACATGTAGTTTAGGTAGTAAGTAGTATGTCCTGGTTTGATTCTATTTCTGTTTCCTTGTCCTCTGTTCATTTCCGTGCGTGTGTTCGGAAAATCCCCGATTACTGATTGCGCAGTTATGGTTTTTACATCACCGAATTACTACCTATCACTACCCCAGTGCAATCGTTAGCGTTATTTTCGGCGTGCAGTTCCCGTTGACTGCACAAGGTAGGAGGAAGAGAAAGGGAACCATCAGAAGGAAATAATAATAAAAAGTTAACCTACATTAATATAAGATGTAAAAAAAAATATTAAAAAAATCAGCTTAGTTTCCGCCGCTGTAAATCTTACAGTATGTTCTTCAAGATAATGACAAATCCAGCATTGCATTCAGGAGGCACAGATTCTCATAAGCCCCTGCCGACAGGCAGGAGCTCATGAAAATCTATGCCTCTTGCAGACGTCTATAGGAGGTGGTGAGAACCTGTTTCTTGCTTCGGGAGAAGCGTGTGCAATGGGAACGTGTTGCCGAGAAATGAAACAGTGTGCATGCACCGACGCACTACTTGAGATGGCCCCCGTAGGGCAATAACCGTGGTCTTTAACCCTTCGGCTGTCGGTAAAGGCCGTTTGGCATCAGAACGCACAACGCTTTTCGCAAATATCTCCGCAAAGAAACACTTTCCTGTAGCAATCTAAGAACAAATATCATTTAATGGTGCCGGACCTAATATGAGGCGCGGGGTGAGGGGGAGGGGGGAGGGAGGAGGGGCGGAACACTTAGGACCACTCCCCCCCCCCCCATCAGATCCGCCCCTGTTACTTACCTCCTACAATTTGCTGATTTTTCTGTACAGTGGTAAAATTTGGGCCAAAACACCGGAACATGCCATTTTTCACTAACCTTATACAATCTAGACGAAAAAACGGCAATATTTCATTAACAAGGTCAAATATATCGACGAATAGCACAACTGTAATATTTCAGGTTTTAATTCTAGGTCAATTTCACTTATTCGCGTGAACATGCATCTTTGTAGTAGGCTGAATATATCTGAGGCACGGTTGGGGATGTAAAATTAGACTTCATACAAAATTTCCAAAATTTTACGAATGTACAACAAAATTGGCAAATTGTACAAGTTGCGTTAAGATGTATCTTATTAGGTCAACGGGCACTGAATGGGGTATTCAGTTAAATGTTAATCCGATAATAAGTAGAAAATATTTATTAATAATATTTCGGGTACTTACCCTTCTTCAAAATAGACAAACAAATAAGTATAGAGATCAGTAGCTACTTGTCTTATCGAAGAAGGAATGTGGCATTCAGTTATTGTTAGTCAATAAGTAGAGATAAGATAAGTAGGGACTGATCTCTATACTTGTTTGTTTGTATATTTTGAAATACCCGAAATATTAATAAATTGTGTTTTAACTGTCTTTTCTAAGCGTGTTTCTTTCTCCGTTGGGTTCTTGTCTGCATTTTACACGCTTGGCAGTCACCTTTTTGGTCTGGATTGCACATTTTCTCGACAGTCAAGTAGTTAATAAACAAACAAGCAATTCAGTCGCTACTTATCTTGTGAGTGAGAAGAAGCAAAATGACGGTCATCTTTTTGGGGTCTGGATTTCGAGTTCATAATTAAACGGGGTCAAAGTTCAACTTCCCCCTCGCACGCATTAACCTCTTCCATGCCAATGTACGTACAATGCACGTACATTTTTGTTTTCTGAAATCTTGGTTCACTCAACGACCAAAAGCCAACACCGTCCAAAAAACATGGATACAAATCGGTCTCAGCAAGAGGCATAGATCCTCATGAGCCCCCGCATTTGCGGGGGCTCATGAGGATCTATGCCTCTTGCAGTCTGATCGTGTTCACGTTTTTGTTTTCTCGTCAGACAAGGGGTGAAATAGAAAATGGGTGGGAGGACACGGCTTCTCATGATTCATTTGTTTAGAATCTCTGAATTAAATGTAATAGGCCTGCTACACAACAGTGATCCAGATTTTGCCCGCTCGCTTACACAACTGACACGATCACAGGAAGGCGTTCAGTTCCTATTGCAGGGGACAGCTCGACAACGACAGCTCGCAAGGTAGTGCCTCATTAACGTGTCTGCGAAAGGAACGCGTAAGTACGACTTCAGTTCAATATTAAAGTGGACCAGAAGTATGTTAAACAACAACAACAACAACAACTGCGCCTCGTTTGACGCAAACAGCTGAAGAAAGGCCCGGACAAACTTGCGATTATCACATGCGTGTCCGGGATTTCATTCCACTGTTTGCATCGAAACGCGAGCAAATTTCGGCTTAATTCTGATATCCGAACAACCTTTGCTTGAATCAGTTCATCACAGTTCAGTTTTATTCGGTTTAGTTCACCTCAGTTCAATCCGGCTTTGGTTCTGTTCAGTTCCATCGTCTCGATATATATATATATATATATATATATATATATATATATATATATATATATATATATATATATATTATATATATATATATATATATATATATATATATATATATATATATATATATATTCATTATTCATTATTCATTCATTAATTATTCATTACTTATAACAAAGGCGTCGCCCAAGCCAAAAAATGCTCTCAATCAGAGTAGCTCCAAGGGATTTCCATGGCATTAGCACAGCATTCTCAGAATTTATTGAAAAATTATATATATATATATATATATATATATATATATATATATATATATATATATATAATATATATATATATATATATATATATATATATATTTGTTCTGTGAACCCCTGAACTACTGCCGACAAAACCGTTCGGCGGAAAAGACGCAAAAGGCCATCGGGCCGACGTCACCCAATGGCCTTTGCGCATTATAAACCCCTTCTCTTCCACTGCCATATATTGTTCTGAAATTTTTGTTCATACATCGGTTAAAAGCAACGACAGTCCAAGTGACATGGAGGCATAGATCCTCATGAACCCCAGCGGCTGCGGGAGTCCATGAGGATCTATTCCTCTTGCAGTCGGGTGGTGTTCAATTTTTCTCAGCCTCGAAGGATTAAAAATTTCAGTTGGCTGTGCGAATGAAAGGCTATTTGGAATGCTTTAGTTTCGACAAAGGTTGAGTTGGCCTTAAACATGATATTGCTAAAAGATTTTTTTTTTTAGATTCGAGAAAGATTCATTTGGCTGCGAGAATGAAAGGCTAATTAGATGTTTTAGTTTCAAGTAAAATTCAGTAAAAATGAAATGCTAATTAAAATACTTCAACTGACAGGCTAACAGAACTGCTTTTGTCTGACGTATAATATCCATTTGGCTGTGTGAACGAATAGACTACCTATTTGTTTGTTGTTGTTGTTGTTGTTCTAGTTCCTAGTGCAATTCAGATGGCTGTGTGAATGAAAGGGTAATTAAAGTGTTACAGTCTTACATAAGAGTCACTCGGCTGTGAGCATGAAAGGCTCACGAATATATTGTTTCCGTACCGTCGTCTGCGGCAGCACTCCCCCCCCCCCCCACCCCCTCTCCCTCCCTGAATCCACAACCCCCTCCGCTCCCCCAACCGAACAGAACCACTCGGAGAATAAGCCACGAGTACACTTCTATTCAAATGAGATGTCACGCATCTCATTTGAATAGGCGTGTGCTTGCGGCGTATTCCCCGAGTGGGCCTATCTGGGGGAGTACTTCCCCGGTGGGTCTATCCAGGGAGTGCTCCTGTTAAGGTTATATCCCTTTACGCAAGATTTGTTTGGCCGTGGGAAAAAAAAAAAAAAAAAAAGGGTCCGAGCGTAATTTGTACATGTCACACACCTTCATTTCCCATGTCAAGGAAATCATTACTATCAGTATCTTTAAGAACTATTTCCTTTTCCTTCACCCGTCAAGTCGTTTAATTTAACTCTGTGTCGGAACAGGATACGATTGCGCTCTGGTCTGTGGTTTTCGACCTTACGGCCTACAGCCGTAAGGTCCAAAATCCCAGACCAGCGCACACACGGCTCTAGGCCGGAAAATTTACCAAATCAAAGACCCGGGTAAAAATAGTCCGCTGATTTTCCAATTAACTGTTAATTAAAAGAGGGTGGCACTCAGTATAAGAAACACAATGTGAGGCGGCTTTGGTAGTTGAGGAAACTTAAACGATTGCTTTGACGGCACTGTGTGTATTAAGTCTGTTGTACAACTGAAGCGCGCAAACTCAAGCCTAACGTAGTAAGTTAATGACAGACTTGTAAGTTGTGAGGTGTCAGCGTTTGGTGGTTGTGTCCGTAAAACAGAGTCATCCAAGAATCCGAAATCTAGTGGATGTGCTTGCCTTTACGCCAAGAAACTTGAATGGTATACGAGCGGTGGGATACAAGCTTTGCCAGGTAAGACATGCTTCCATATATGCACGCTAAGTAATTAAGGACTGAAATGTTTTGTTGTAAACTTATAAAATTTTGGGGTGCCTCACTGAATGCATTATTTAATGGATGAATGAATGACTAAATGATTGAATGAATGAGCAGGTGGATGGATGGATGGATGAATGAATGAATGAGCAGGTGGATGGATGGATGCATGAATGAATAAATGAATAAATGAATGAGCAGGTGGATGGATGGATGAATGAATGAATGAATGAATGAATGAATGGATGAATGGATGAATGAATGAATGAATGAATGAATAGGTGGATGGATTAGTGGGTGCATGCATAACTGAATGAAAGTATGAGCGAACGAACGCACGAACTAACTCGAACGAACGAGCGAACAAACGAACAAACAAACTATGTGATTGACAGTCAGCCACGGAACTAACACTGTTCGTAGCCGTAAGGTCCAAAATCACAGCCGAGCCCAACAAAATTCAACAGCTGTATTCGTCATTCGTTACTATTTATAGGTCTGACTCACTCACTGATATTCAGATCATGAGCACAAATCCATAGATTTCATTTTCTAAGGCAAAATGCTTCTATTTTAGAGAAGAACCCAACGGAGAAAGAAACGCGCTAAGAAAAGACTGTTACAACACAATTTATTAATATTTCGGGTCATATTTCTATTTTAGAGCCGTAATCGGGGAAAAAAGAAAGAAAACAAGCCAATCGTATTTGGTGGAAAGTAGTGCCTGAAAGTTGGAGAAAAATCGACAATAAAAATAACTCGCCAGGCACTACCCTTGAATCAAACTGTCGATCTATTACCTTTATATAGCCTTAACAAAAACAGATGTGATTTTGGACCTCATAGATGAAAGACTTGAGGTCAAAATCATAGTTCTGCACCCATAGAATCTGTCAAAAGACAGCGAAGACAAAAGGCGGCAAATCTTTTTTTTTTTTTTTTTTTTTTTTTTTTTTTTGTGAAAAGCGAGATTTTCATTGTAATACAATGAAAATTTCGCTATTAACAAAACCACGACATGCTCTTTTTATCTTTTAAAGGGCAGGGACGTTCTTGGCTCACTGAAATAGAACAATCGTTATGCTGAAATTTATGCCGTTCGTATGAGTGCACCTTTAGTCATCGTCGGTGAAAGTTTGCTGCAGAATGTCAGTGTCATGAATCTTATGCATAACTTATTCAAGATTAGATACGCAGTTAAAGCGACTTTGTAAGGCAATAAAAGGTTAACATTTCGTTATGCTTCCTTTGTGAATGTTTTTGCTACGCCTTGCGATAATGCTGCGCTTGTTTTAATACATAATTATCAAGTTTAAATGTCGTAAAATAAAGGATTTTCTGCTCTTTTTTTTCCTTAGGATAGTTTTGTTCTTTTGATATGTCTTTCGAATGACGCACTTGCTTAACTCATTCTACCCCAAGACCGAAATCCCCAAATTTTGCGTTGCCCTCTGAAGACTGCATTGCAGTGCAGGACACAGATTGAGCATGATAGTTCAAGGGTGATGCCAGAATAGCTTGGCGCCCATGCGCGCCAAGCTATTCTGGCATCACCCTTGAACTATCATGCTCGATCTTTATCTTGCTGTGGTGTGTCTGGGGTAGAAAGAGTTAATTATGGTAATATAATTTTGATGTCGTAAAATGAACGACTTTTCTACTCGTCTTTCTCCTTGTGCGCGTAGAAGAGTCACCCGCTGCGCATAAGGAGACTAACGTCACCTCTGTCTTGTGTTTAACCCATTTAATAATAATAATGTACATTTATATAGCGCTTAACCTCCAAATGAATGGTGCTCTAAGCGCTTTACAAGATCAAAAATCACAGAACAAAAAGTAAGAAAGAAAACACTACAATAAATGTTACAAAAACTAAAAGTGACACATATCCAAAGCTCACACATACGCACACACCGTCACAAGAACAGTTACTGCCAAAGATTGCTAACGCACTGAAAATGCATCTAACAATATGCATAAGAAAACAGATAGGTCTTGAGCAGTGATTTAAAAACAGACAGAGTTGGAGCATGTCTGACATGGGCTGGAAGGTCGTTCGAGGTGACTGGACCGAAATAAGAAAAGGCACGCTGGCCCCGGCTAGACTTCTTTTGCCTAGGAACCCTGAAAATACGCGTGTCTGATGCTGAACGGAGCCATCTTGAAGGCGTGTAAATATGAACCAGGTCGAACAAATATGGGGGAGCAGAACCGGTAATAGCATTGTAGCAAACAACAGAAACCTTGTACACAATTCTTTGAGATACAGGCAGCCAGTGCAAGTCAACAAGTAAGGGTGTTACGTGCCTACGCTTCGGTACTCTGTAAATTAGTCGGGCAGAGCAGTTCATAACTCTTTGAAGTTTACCAAGAAGATTCTGAGGAACACCAGCCAAAAGGGAATTTAAAAAATCGATGCGGGAAAGAACAAGGGAGAAAATAAGATTTTTGGTTGCTTCGGTAGTGAGAAGATGTCGAATTGAACTGATCTTCCTCAATTCAAAGAAGAAACATTTGCAAACCTTGTTGACATGCTCTCTCATGGTCAGCCTATTGTCAAAGATAACACCAAGATTACTGCCGAGAAAACTTGAAAGTCATTCAACTGAAAGAGGTATAGATCATCATGAGCCCCCCGTAGTCGCGGGGACTCATGAGGATCTATGCCTCTTGCTGAAACCACATTGTATTCATGTTCCTTTGACGACTGGCGATATTTGCCGTTGAAGTTACCATGATTTGAAAAACACAACCTGCGTACCCTGGCAGTAAAGGGATTAAATATTTCGTGAAAACGCATTAATCTATTTTCATCTTGTATAGTATAAAACAGTTAACCCCTTATATTGCCACTGATGATACCGCTCGAAATGAGAATATTATAAGCTGCAGT
>BTPG01000002.1:34238908-34268908 GCA_036245525.1 Semisulcospira habei
GCTTATCATGTATTCTCCCCCTTTTTGGACTAGTTCTGCAGGGATCTTGTCTGCTCCTGCTGCCTTCCCTTTTATCAGCGACTTCACGGCAGCCTCTACTTCTTGTCGGAGGATGGGATAGTTGTCACTGTTGGTCACTGGTAGGGTAACAATCTTTCGGGCACATTTTTTTAAGAAAGGCAAAAAATGGCAAGTCATTCGTGTGAAAATGCAAAATTTTCATTGCAATATAATGCGAATTTCGCTTTTCACAAAACTGAACTTGTCTTTTGCCTTCGCACGGCAGCTCTGCCCAAGGCAGCTAATTCATTTATGTTAAAAGCGAGATTTTCATTGCAATGCTATACAAATCTCGCTTTTCACACAAATGGCCTTTTTGCCTTCGCACGGCACCTCTGCACAAGGAAGGCCAAGGAATGCGCGTGATTCACGTGAGCGTGCTTGTTTGGTTCAGTTCGCGGCGGCGCTTTGAGCCGATTTTCAATTGGGATAAAGCGCCTATTTAATGCGCTGATTGATTTATTTTTTAAAAAATATTTATTTATTTATTTATTTATTTATTTTATGTTTATTTATTTATTTATTTATTTTTTATTATTTATTTATTTTATTTAGTGGGGCTTCAAGCTTCTTCCAGATGGAATAGTGTCACAAACCTGAGTCAAAGTAGTGAGGCGCGTAGCCGAGGGTGTGTCGGTGAAGGACAAACAAACGAAAGCGAACAAAGAAAGAAAAAGACGAAATAAAGCAAAACAGACTTTAGTTATGAAAAGAAAGTAAATAATATGCAAGAAAATAAATAATAAGTAAATAAATATAAACACAAAAGCCCTATAAACACTATCCCGACTCTGGCCTACCCACAGAAGAAATAGTGGAAAAAGAATAGTCAACCAAAAGAACTAAACATACAGTAAACCCTAATGCACCTGGTCCCAACCCGCATCGACGAAAACTGTTAACAAGCCCACTAACATCCCCGCTAGCCTGAACTCTACACAAATACCTCGGGTGGCTAGAGAAACTACTACAATGCAAAAAAAAAAAAAAAAAAAACACATGTCCTACATGTAAATGCCAGGGGCCTGATCTGGGGGAGTGTGTGTGTGTGTGTGTGTGTGTGTGTGTGTATGTGTGTGTGTGTGTGGGGGGGTTACCGGGTTTTTGGAACCCCCTCCCCCCCCCTCCCCACCCAGACCCGAAATTCTTTAAAATGCTATAACAAAAGTCCCTTTTTGGGGTGTTTGGACGCATTCTCTCTCTTCCCCCCCCCCCCCCTCCACCCCGGTTCTTTGATATTTGGGCGAATAGTGAGAGTCAAGACGCACGCACCGCCTGTCTCCCCCCACCCTCCCCGCTCCCTCTCCAACCCCCCCCCCCCATCGCCCCGACCCCCCCCCTCCCCCCAGCTTTTCGATTTTTCGGGCCCTGGAAGTAAGATCTAGCGTCGGGGAGGCCTTTTGTATCAGGTTGAAGGTCCTAAAAAAAGTTGGACTCCCCCCCCCCCCGAGGTAACTGATCCGCCCCTGAATCCTACAGCTCAAACCCCTCTAATATGAGACCGAACTATATCTTTTAAACTAGCCTAAGTTACTTCCGTGACAAATAGAAATTTGTCGAAATACGCGCAATTTTGACATACAGCTTATTTCCGGAAAGTTTCTACGCGAAGTCCTCTGTGAGCTTCAGCGGGCGTTCCACCCACCAAATGTCACCCGAGGTGAAACATTATCCTATAGCCCACGAGAGCCTGAGTTCCTAAACAGTACATACCAGGCACCTCCATCATCTTAACCCCTGCCCTGTCGCTCTACGTCCACCGTACGTACATGTTTGTTTCTGAAATCCGTTAGTTCATTCAACCACCAAAAGCCAACAACGTCTCAGAAACATGAATACAACTTGGTGTCAGGAAGAGGCATATGTCCTCATAAGTCCCCGCAGTCGCGGAGGCTCAGGGGGATCTATGTCTCTTACAGTTGGAGCATGTCAATTTTTTCTCGGCAGTGAAGGGGTTAATGTGTTTTAACCGTGTAAACAGCTTTCAAAGTCGACCGCGGCAATTTGTTTACACTAGACACCTCATGACTTAGGAGTGACCTACCTTCCGCTGCAGGAAATATAGGACTTTTCTTCCACAGTGTCTAGTGTTTTAAATTTTAAAACACACACACACACACACACACACACACACACACACACACACACACACACACACACACACACAACACACAAACACACACACACACACACACACACACACACACACACACACACACACACACACACACACACACACACACACACAAACAAAAACAACTGTATATAGAGTCCTATTAAAAACAAATACCACAGACAACCGTGTCACTCATTATTTTTAACGAGAGGCGGACAGCGACAGGAAAAGCAGGTGCAGACGACAGGACTGAGTGTGTCACGCGTTACTGCGTGACCGTAATACAGTCATGGTCACTAAGGGTAGAAATTGCGTTGTTAGGCAGTTATCGTATTCTTTCACCACCCCTGCGAGTGGTATAACAAAAAACGCCCCCACACGTGGGCGCACGCTTATTCATTTTTTCAAGTATTCCGTGCCGATGCGACAGCACACATCTACACTGGGGAGATTTACGCCGGCCCAGGTTCGCTCAAGCTGTGTAGATTTTTGCTGGACATTTTCACGTTTTTTTTTTTTTTTTTTTTAAAGATTTGCGCTGGAACATAGCGCATGTACCCCTTCAGCGCCACTGATAGTGGCACTGTGTATACTATACGTACTAGAAAAATCACGTCACCAAAAAACTCTTTAACGTCACAATCAAGGGCCCGCATAGTCTGGAGTTCACGTCATACTTTTCTGAAATATTTCAAAGAAGGTGTCGTGACGTAAAGGAAACTTTACCGTCCAACACCAAATGTATGGTTCAAACATACAGAACCCAGCAAATCTGACACTGCTGAACATGTTTCATCGCGCAAATTGCCTTTCTCACGCCTCCGATGTTGGAGAAAACAGGTGGATAACCTGCCTTAGGTGCGACCACAGACATTAATAACTGTGTGTATTTATGAACCTGCGTGTGACACTTGAGATGTGTGTTTGTCTCTGTCCAAATGCTGACCTGTTGTGTGTCCCGTATTGGACTGTCGACTGACTCAGCGCGGAGATTTCGTTTGACTGTGTAGACATCAGTGCTTTCTATAATCGTGCGTGTTCAGTGTTGAGTAAAGTCTACTTGTAGTTAGAACACGGATAATGACGGAAAATGCCAGCAGGTTTGTTTATTTAGTTCTTTTCTAAGATTGTCACTATCACTAGGGGACATCATTGTCGTCTATCTCAATAATGTGGCGATTCGATTCGTGTGTTTCCTGCTGTCTATTCTCCGTTTATGTGTGTGTATTGGAAAGAAATTTCGAGCGTACGTACACACTAAGAAGTATTTCATTACTAATGAGCACAAGGAGCTTGCTAATATGACAGTATGAGCATATTTAGCGTTTTTGCATTGGGGACAGGCAAGCATCAAGACTGAGTCTTTCTGGTCTGCAAGGGATTGTGGAAAGGAAAGCACTCATATCGAGCAAGTTCATAAATATTAATTTGCTTGTTATACAATATATCAGTACATGTGTCAAAGAAGGGGAAATTTTATGGGGTGGGTACATATAATGATCAAATAAATTTTCGGCTTGAATTACTAAACGTTCTCAGAATGGGTATAATAACGGTTATATCAGTAATATACCCTAGTCACAAAAAAAGTCTGAATTTGTTTAATTTTTCTGAATACTGTCTGACTTTTTGCTTAATCTTGTCTAATATTTAAATGAGGCCAGCTACAATTCAGCCACAATTCAGCCACTATTCAGCCACTATTCAGACAATTCATTCCATTGGCCTACAATGTTTTAACTTTTTGGGACATTTTATTAATTCAAGCTAAAAATAATACGTCCCTTAGTTTTTGTGAGCCCTATATGTCACACTAATGTTGTGAAATTGTAAGCCAGTGAGATGACTAATCACTTATACTGATACCCGTGGGATTTTAAAAAATTGTGTGAAAATTGCGTTTTCCACCGCAGTCTTTGTAGACTTGATTCTTCCGGTGTGATTTGCTGAACAAGAAGTGCGTATAATAAATAGGCACACAACGTGAAAATTACGTTTTTCAAGCTTAAGATTATTCCTGTGTGATTTATTGAAAAAGAAGTGTGTATAATAAAATAATAAATCGGCACACAACGTGAAAATTACGCTTTTCAAGCGTGACCTGCGCTGGTTTCATTCTCTCTGCGGCGTCGTGTGAAACAAGAGGTCGTTACTGTCAATCGATGTACCTCGTGACAATCGTTTTTCAGCTGTGATTGTCAAGTGTTCGTCACCAGCTTTGTGAGTATCAAACCATTTTATTTGATCTAACAAAATTAATTAAAAGCCAAAGGTAGCTTGACTGCTCTGACAACCTTAGTTTTCAAGTAAAGTAAAATAGTAGACGTTAAGGAAATCGGAAATAAGTGAAGATAGCACGTATTTCGACGAAAACATTGGATTAACTCATTCAGCCCGACGGCCGTATTTTCCAAATTTTGGAGGCGTCATTTAATGACTATGCACCAGTTGCAGGAGATAGATCGACCATGATAATTCAAGGGCAGTGCCAGATTAGCTTGGCGCCGACAGGCGCCAAGCTAATCTGGCACTACCCTTGAATTATCATGGTCGACCCATCTCCTGCTGTAGTGCGTCAGAGCTGAATGGGTTAAAAGCGCGGACAAACATGCGGGCGCATGTTTGTCCGGGCTTTTTATCCACGGTTTTCGTCGAAACGCGTGATTTTATAACCCAACTTCTGATTTCCGAACAAAGTCTATTTAAAAGGCAGAATATGTACTATTTGTTTGGTTTTAACTGACCATGGTTCATCCAATGGATTGTAACCTAATGTGCGACTATGTGACTTTCTCTGTGTGTGATTCGCGCATGGAACAAAAATACACTTTTACATACGCAGTTCCTTTTCTTTTTTCAATCTTGCAATGACATTTTCGGAAACTTACGAAACCTCTGTGTGACCTGAAAAAAACAACCATGAAGTGAATTTTGAAACTGAAACTGAACGATCGTTGTTTACACCGCAGGAACGCATCTGCATGACTCTGCCAGTCTTACAGAGAAACTTCTCTGTGACGTAAAAAAACCGTAAAGTGAATGTCAAAACTGAAAATGAATGATCGCCGTCAAATTGTGTCATTTTAACCCATTCAGCCCTGACGCACTACAACAGGAGATGGATCGACCATGATAATTCAAGGGCAGTGCCAGATTAGCCTGGCGCCTGTCGGCGATCCATCTCCTGCAACAGGAGCATAGTCGTTCGATGACGCCTCCAAAATTTGTGAAATGCGTGCGTCGGGCTGAATGAGGTAATGATTGATTTTTTTTTTCTATTGCATTTCCTCGTAGTAACCATTAAAGTACTATTATGCGTAAATCTGAAGACACATTTCAGCACCATTTGTGTTTGTTATGCCTTGTCGACACACCTAGTGAACTATAAAATTCTGCGCTGCCGTTAGCGTGTCAATCTCTTTTTAGCTGTTTCTCGTACTGATAGAGTTGTATTTATAGAACGGAGTGGAGTCCTTGTCAGGTTACTCGATTTAAAGACGACGTGTGCAGAACTGGATTGTCCTGTGTCTAAATGAACCATAACTGGAACTGTGCGTAGCGTTTCGTAACCATTTGTTTACAGAAGTGTATCTTTGAACAGTTACGGCGGTAGTGGACACATTTTGCACCTCATATGCTGTCAGTCACACAGTGACACTTCCCGACAAATTTACGACACTTCTCTGTGACGAAAAAAAAAAAAAAAAAAAAAACCACTCGTGAAATGAAGTTTGGAAACTGAAAATGAATGGTCGCAGTCAAACAGTGTCATTTTAATGCGGACTGATTTTTTTCTAATGCTTTTCCTCGTAGTAACTATTTAACTGACGTGCATTTCTACCGCCAGATGTCTTCTTCTTCCTTGTAGTACTGTATTAAAAGAGGAAATGACGTCATACTCGCAGGAACTTGCGTCATGTGCATCCGTCACACTGTCCTAGGAAGCTACGTATGGGGAAAAGAGATTAAGTTCGTTTTTGTGAAAAGCGAGATTTTCATTGTAACACAATGAAAATCTCGCTTTTCACAAAATAGACTTATTGTCGTTTCGCTTTCCTAGGCTTCAGACGTTAGTTAGTTATTAGGGTTTTAAAGCCATCTCACGACAGGAAGGCTGGTCAGCCAAACTAAGTGAAAGGTTTTAAAACATGATGTAAATATAGTTTAAAAGTAATCTTGGCTAAAATGTCGCATAGGTCAATCGTACATGTCTAGAGACTTTGGAAGTTCATAAAAGCAGTAAGATTTATATAGAGTATAGAGACTTAAATTTTGTAAAACAAATTGGCTTCCTTTTGAAAGCTGAAGATTTTGTCTGCGGGAACGTCAAAAAACAAAACCTTCAAAGAGTCTGTTGTACAGTGTTTCCGCCTGATATCGATTAGGTCAGCACATGATGTCAAGAAGTGCTTCACCAAAAACGGCTCGTTCCTCCCCTTTCAATAACAAGATGAGGATTTCATCTCAAAGTCTAACATATTGTTTGGAGCTCAGATGCGTTTATCTTCTAGGAACATTCAGATTTGTTCATATTTTTGGGCTTATTATTCTGATCCTTTTCCCTCCTCGAAAAACGCCATGTGCATGTTCCGGAATGCGCTCTGATCAAGCCCCATTTCAAAGTTTACCTATTTTTTAAAATTCGGTAGACAAAAAGGAGTGTGTGATATAAGTATGTCTTTCTATGATGGCTGCGCATGCAACCCGCGTCCTTGTGAATGAAAAGTGCACTTTAAAGGTCCACTACCGCCGTAACTGTTCAAAGATACACTCTGTAATGGTTACGAAATGCTACACACAGGTCTAGTTACGGTTCATTTAGACACAGGAAAATCTAATTCAGCACACGAGGTCTTTATATCAAGTAACTTGACAATGACTCCACTCCGTACATGAATCGCAGTCAAAACTGCAACCGCACTGCCATTCTTCACATAAAGTTGAGTTCTGAAATGTTTATAGCTACAACGCCAAAGAACTCATTCCGTAGGAGTAACACAGAAACAAATTGGCCCCAGCAAGAGGCATAGAACCTCATGAGCCCCCGCAACTGCGGGGGCTCATGGGGTTCTATGCCTCTTGCGTTTGGGACCGTGGTTCGACCACTGGCACTGCCTTGACGAGTTTAGCATAATGCGGACGACTGCAGTTTTGTCTCGACAATTAAGGGAGATCATGAGATTCTATTTTCTGTCCCCTTGTACTTAAGTGGTCTTCACTGTTTCGTGGCATAAAAGGGGTAGAACAATGAGGGGACAAGGCAGGAAAGGGCAACCATGCTTGTAGTGGCATAATTTAACTGAAATAGCCGCTCTTAAATGCGGATTAATCCCAGTAATAAATCACAGACGAGCACAACCAAGGCGCAGAAAAAGCTGCTGTCTAGACGCATTCCTGTTAACCCTTTAACTGCTAAGAAAATGTGAAAGCCACACAACTGCAAGAGGCGACGAACCGCCGTATGAGTCCTCGCTTATGTTTTAAAGTACCGATACACGTAAAATCTGCAGACAAAAATCAGCACCTTTTGTGTTTGTTATGCCTTGTCGACTCACCTTATGAACTTCTACGGCAGTTTGGCACGGCGTACAGCCAGCGCACACGTGTAATCTGGCTTGTTTATTCTGCGCAGCCGTTAGCGGAGCGTCAGTCTATTTTTAGCTGAACATTGCTTGTGACTGAGCCGGCGGAGCGGAGTGGTTGTCAGATTACTTGATATTAGGAGAACGTGTGCTGAACTGGATTTTCTTATGTCTAAATGAAGCAAAGTTAGACCTTTATGTAGCGTTTCGTTAACCGTTCTGTTGCACAAGTGTTTCTTTAAATATGCGAGTAGTAGGCTTTTAAGTATTTAACACTTTAACTGCCGGGAGGACGTGAACCTGCAAGTGTGAAAAAAAAAAGAACCCTTTCAGCCGCCGCATCTGCGTTAACTCTTTAACCCTTTAACTGCCGGGGAATGTGAACGCCCCACACAAATGCAAGAGGTGATGAGCTGTCCCCGGCGGCTGTTATAACTCATATTTAACCTTAAACTGTCGGGATAATGTGAACGTCACGTCACACAACTGCAAAAGCTGAATGGCCTTTTGAACCTCCGCGGATTAAAAAAGAATCATGTTTAACAGTTTTAATACCGGGAAAGTATTAAAGTTAACCCAACACAACTTTAAGAGACAAAGGACCTCATGAGCCCCCGCGGATGCGGGGGCTCATGAGGTCCTTTGTCTCTTGCTGGCCTCAATTTATCTCAGTCCGTGTCCCTCGGTCGGGTGCAGGCATTTGGCATTGAATTCGACATGCCTTCCAAGACATAATTGCGTCTACAGGCAGTGGAGAGTGTAAACTAACATTCTCGCACAGTTCTCATGCACCGGCCGTCTACAGCGTTGTAGCAGGTAAGAGGCACGCCACAACACGCGTACTGTTTGTAAATCCAAGTGATGCGAAAACACTTTTGAAGAAACTGCTTTTGGGTCATGGACAATTTGGTACGTAACTTTCACACGATTACCTGTCTGCTTCACTCTGCACATGCTAGCCTTCGCCGCCGGCGTTCTCTCCAGTGAGAAACGTTTGAAGGCTCCTAAACTGAAAGTAACTTGAAAACTGGTTGGTGAACGCTCATTCAGCTTCATTGCACCTCCAGTTTACAACTCGCTGCCTGCCAGTCTGCGAAATCTCCCTACTCTATCAGTTTAAGGTTCAGTTGAAAGCTCACTTCTTCCAGCTTGCTTTTCCTCAGTCGTAGATGCGTGGTCCTGTTGTATTTATTTGTAATGTTTCATATCGTCTGTCATGTTTGGATGTGTGTGCTAGCGCAATGAGTTTTTGTCACAAAACGATTTTGCACAATACAAGAACCATTCATTATTATTATTATTATTATTATTATTATTATTATTATTATTATTATTATTATTATATTATTATTATTATTATTATTATTATTATTATTATTATTATTATGTGTAGATCTTAATTCATATAAGATATGTTGTTTTTATTCGCTGTTCTGTAAATCCCGCCGCATGTCGATCGAATGTGTTGACCCCAAAATACGTTCCAGAAACGTAGCATTCGAGAAGTTACGTTTGTAACGAACGACTCCCAACAACATACGGAAGAAAACCTACTGACGTGCTCATAAGCAGCATCTACCGTGTAAGCATAGACAAGTACAAACACTCCAAACATCTCCAAGAGATACAAATCCTCATGAGCCCCCCTGGGCTCATGAGGATTTGTACCTCTTGGGGATGTTTGGAGTGTTGTCTATGCTTATGGAACACGCTCGTTACCCGAGGGGACTTCTCTCACGTTCGTTGTTACCCGAGGGGACTTCTCTCACGTTCGCTGTTACCCGAGGAGACTTCTCTCACGTTCGTTGTTACCCGAGGGGACTTCTCTCACGTTCGTTGTTACCCGAGGGGACTTCTCTCACGTTCGCTGTTACCCGAGGGGACTTCTCTCACGTTCGTTGTTACCCGAGGGGACTTCTCTCACGTTCGTTGTTACCAGAGGGGACTTCTCTCACGTTCGTTGTTACCCGAGGGGACTTCTCTCACGTTCGCTGTTACCCGAGGGGACTTCTCTCACGTTCGTTGTTACCCGAGGGGACTTTTCTCACGTTCGCTGTTACCCGAGGGGACTTCTCTCACGTTCGTTGTTACCCGAGGGGACTTCTCTCACGTTCCTTGTTACCAGATGGGACTTCTCTCACGTTCGTTGTTACCCGAGGGGACTTCTCTCACGTTCGTTGTTACCCGAGGGGACTTCTCTCACGTTCGCTGTTACCCGAGGGGACTTCTCTCACGTTCGTTGTTACCCGAGGGGACTTCTCTCACGTTCGTTGTTACCCGAGGGGACTTCTCTCACGTTCGCTGTTAACCGAGGGGACTTCTCTCACGTTCGTTGTCTCCCGACATTCAGTACATTCAGGTGGTGCTAAGGGCAAACTCAAGCGAGCTACTGAAGTTTTGGAAATTCAAATCGTTTATATTTGAAATTCGATTAAGTGGGCTGACATTGATACCAAAGTTGTGGCGGACGAAGAGCCGGAGTACCCGGAGAAAGAACCCCCGACGGTCTGCCCGAATTAACGTTACACTTACTAGAGGAGAAAAGTCCGACGCCGGAACCGGGTATCGAACGGCCTCGCTCCTCTAACATTGGTGGCAGGCGCTTTTACCGCTGCGCCACGGACCGTATTAGCTATCGTCGCCTAGTAGATTGCATACAATAATTAGCTAGGGTCACCTAATATTTGATCGCGTATTTGCTAGCGATGCTAATAACATATTTGCTAGCGTCGCCAATACATAGCATATTACCTAGCGTCGCCAAGTAGATCGCATATTGTTAGCTGGCGACGACGCTAAGTAGATGGCACATTACCTAGCCGGCGTCGCCAAAGAGATCTCATATATTAGCTAGCGTCGTCAAGCAGATGGCATTTTATCAGCTAGCGTCGCCAAACTGAGGGCACATTGTATCTAAACAAGGTAATAGTGGGTAGACCATCGAAACCGATGATGTCGTCATTGTGCATGACTTCTATTTGTGGGTGCGGGTGTGGCTGGCCAAGCCAATCCTGGAGCCAAACCTGCGAGGGCAATGGAGGCACTGGAACGTAGCTGTAGGGAGAGTCGACGCTGTCTTTTTGCGAGCTCTGGCACTGGTGATCCGTTCGCGCCGATTTTGTTCAAAGAGCGTGCAGGCTTTCCTGGTGGCGGCACGCCAGCCAGATCTGTCTTGTGCTTGTGCTTCAAGTTCCTTTACCGGGAAGACGCAGTACTTGTGTAAGAGTGATGTAAACAACGATTGTTGAACATTTGGACTTATGTATCTCGCAGATGAAGTTATTTTTATGCCCTTCTCTCTCTCTTTTGCTTTCTTCCCTTCTTTCTTTCCTTTTTTTCTCAGTCATAAGTCACTCACGCAGTGTCGTCATCGTCTGTCGTAAACAACGTTCAAATTCATATTCAATTCAAAACAACTTTATTTATCTCTCAAAGAGCAATTACAGTTTTTCCACCACAGGTACTGCTCACATTCACTTACTCGTTCATTCCTGTCCACAAATTACAATAACAGAGCTACAAAATGGAGAGTGACTCCGTCGGGAACGGTGAAGCCCGTCGACAATGCAAATAATGGCCAGCGCCAGTGGCCTCATCCCGAACTTCCGTGACAAAAACAGAATACTGAGACAGCCCTATGTCTCCTGAACACACTAGTATATGTTATTTTGTCAAGTTCCTACTTGACTAAAGCTAGTACATGAAAAAACAAGTTAACAACAGAAACAAAATACCGTCGTTAGGGAAATGATCTCGGGGGGGAAATGGCGGCCATGTACCATCTCCTGGCCGGCCGCTCCGACAAAATCCGTCAATTGTGCTAGGGAAGTGATGCTTATTCTTGTTATTTACCAGGCAGTGTTGTGCCATCAAGTTCTGCGGGAACAGTGATGTACGATTTCGACAACTTTATTTGATGGTTGTTTGTGTATCAACGAAAACATCGTCTTCATCTTGTAACCACACTGAGTCGGAATTTGGACTAGCGTAGTTTTCGTGTTTAGTGCCCAGCCTTTATTCTCAAAGGAAAGCGTGCCAAGGAACTCGGGATCAACCAAACATGTGCTATTGCGGGCTTCATCCTACATCAGTAACTCACAGACTAACACATTGCCAGATGTTTCTTTATTCTAGCTGGCTCCACATTTAAAAGTTTGGAAGTATATACAGAGAAGCCTTTACCAGCGAGCTTCACGACGTTCTTCAGTACTACATTCTTTACTGCATTTCATCGCGGCGGCCGTGTTTTTGCACGAACTGACTGACTGGCCGGCCGGCCGACCTAAGTGCCAGCGGAAGTTTCCCATCAAGTGGCGTGCCAGTTGAACACGACTGACTGTGTGTGCGCGTTTTATTTTCGTCATAATGACTCACGGCTGTTGCCACAATGTGTTATATTAGTGTTGACGGACTTTGTCGGAGCGGTACCCTCTATACACCGGCGCTGTACTATGGCGACGGGCCCCCTGGTGCTGTTTGATCGTTGTTTTTATGCGGTTGCCTAGATCGGACTCATCTCCGTATCGACGCGGGTATTTTGTTTCTGTTGTTAACTTGTTTTTTTTTCATGTACTAGCTTTAGTCAAGTAGGAACTTAATAAAGAACATATACTAGTGTGTTCAGGAGACATAGGGCTGTCTTAGTATTCTGTTTTTGTTAGGGAGGTTCGGGTCGGGATGAGGCCACTGGCGCTGGCCATTAGATGCCTTGGCGACGGGCTTCACCCGTCCCGAGTCATTGTCCATTTTTGTAACTCTGTTATTGTAATTTGTGGAATGAGCGAGTGAGTGAATGTAAGCAGCACCGGTGGTGGCAAAAATGTGAATTTCCCCATGAGGGATTAATAAAGTATTATTGTATTGTATTGTATTGATCTAGGCAATGATAAAACAACGGTCAAAACTGCACCTGGGGGCCCGTCGCCATAGTACATTTGCACCGCTCTGACAAAGTCCCTCAACACTATTATAACACATAAATGTCATTATAGCAACAACCATGAGTCATTATGATGAAATAAAACCAGCACCCCCCCCCCCCCCACACACACACACACACAGTCGTGTTCACTGGCACGCCGCTTGTTGGGAAAACATCTGTCAGCAGCTAAGTCGGCCGGCCAGGCAGTTTGTGCAACATAAACACGGCCGCCGCGGTAAAACGCAGTAAGAACGCAGTAAAGCTCGCTGGTAAATGCTTCTCTGTATGCTTCCAAGCTTTTCTGTGGAGCCAGGCAGAATAAAGAACTCACATCTGACGATGCGTTTAGTCTGTGAATTATGTAGGATAGAGCCCGGAATAGCACATATTTAGTAGTGTATCTGCACGCTCTTCTTTAAAAAAAAACATCGGCTGGCACGAAAATAAGTCCAAATTCCGACTGTTACAAGATGAAGACGATGTTCTAGTCGATACACCACAACCATCAAATAAAGTTAAACTCTTTACTTCCGAGAACACGTTAACACCCACTGATCTAAAAGAAATGGATAGACCGCGGCTAGCTCTGTATGAAGCTAATATGCCGCCATATTGGAACTCGTATTCTGGTGTACTTTCGTTATTGTCGATAGCAAGCATGAGGCAGTCAATGCTCGTTATGAATCACAATTACCGGTCTTACTGAATTATTCTTATTTTTATTTTTAGAATTACGATAAAATCTCACGCAAAAGCATATGTTTAGACTGTCAAGAACTTTATGATTTGCGGATTTTGAGCCGGTCGCCTTACCACTGGCGATGTACATAGGTCAAGTTATATAACGTGTAGCTTTTTGGTTCCGTCTTTACCTAAATCGATTTATAAAGTAACCCTTATCCTATCCTGGTAAACGCAGGCTGCTTCTTTTCATATTAGGGCAACTGCCGTTATATGAATAAAATATTGGTGTTGGTAATAGTGGATGCATGCTTGTTGTTATCTGTGATGTTTTGTTATTTGTTAAGTTTGGAACTTGGGCTTTCTTCAAGACTTCTTAAGACTTGTTCTATTTACCTCAAGTCCTTATTTCAAATGCTAAGCTAAGTGCCATCAATGTTACATTTTTTTTACTGTATAGGTTTGTTGTAAAGTGCTATGGAAAAAATATATATCGATGACAACCTGTTTTGAGAAACAGTGTTAAAAATAAGTCAGCCGAAGACTGTAGATGATAGACAGGTCTAAAGAAAGAGGACAGCAAAGAGAAGATTTCAATTTTTGTTTGGTTGTGATGTCATTGCTAACAGAAAACTATATGGATGAAATTGAAAACCATGCCATATGAACAAAGACATTACTTACAAACAAGTCTGAACAAAAATTATAAGTGTTTAAGCCAATAGCATTTTATTCATTGCAACAAACCTATATTACATTCAAGATTATTCTTGAACAATACTGAGACTGTAATTAGACACACACAAAAATAATTTAACATGTTTGTAATAATAAATGCTATTGATAAATAAGTCGTTACCACCATTAACACGCCGTTCAGACATTAGCTTGTGAAACATAACATTGATGAGGGACATACAGTGACATAACATTGCACTTTCTTGAATTTTTTCCACCAAAATATGCATAATATCTGGCCAAATGACAAAATGCAATATAGTATTGCAATCAAGACTAATCTTGAACAATACTGAGACTGTTATTAACGAACACCTTATCTTTACAGATAAAGTAACTTAGACAACAAAAGTGCAAGACAACAAAATACAAGCATGTGCAAGCAAATTGAGAGTGACACCTTTTCACTGATGTTGGGAAAGGATCAGCTTGGACAGGGTTTTTCTCACTCTGTCACCAGTTATGATTTCTGTGTACTGCTTGCCAAGCTGACGCAGGCGGATTTTGGCATAGTTCTCTGACACCAGTTTCACAAGTGTGTGAACATGGTTGTCTTCAATGCTAGATTCAAGCACATGTTCAGACAGCTCCTGAAATAACAAGTTTCCCAAGTCTCCCAGCACAGCAGTTGTCACAGACAAGCGCAAATCAGCAATCCTAGGGAGAGCTTTGTTGGTCTTGACCAACCTGTCAAGATATTTCTCTGTCTGCTTGCACACGTTCTGTACACTCACAGAAGATTTTACAAGCCCTCCTCTATTTTTCAAAGATATGAAAGCATGCACACTGTCTTTCGCTGTTTTCGGATTCTCCAATGCATCTTTGCACGATTGACAGGGAAGTTTTTTAGACACCATCTTGCAAACAAATCCAGCAATGTACGAAACTGCTGCATCTTTGAAGTCTGATAAGCAGTCATTTATTGCCGGCAATTTGTCTACTTCATCACATGTGTCAGTGCTGTCAGTAGGAAGAGCTGAATCCTCTGTTCCAAGTCTGGAGCTGCAGATGCTGGATGCAGAGAGCACGGTGTCGTCAATTATTACACAGTCGCTCATCACATCAAGAACTCTAGTTTTTTCAAGTACACTACAGTTCCCATTCGTGGCTTCAACGTTGTGACGGAACAAAAGCCTCTTATATGCCGCTGTGAACTGACGGGCTGTATGATTGTTGTTCCAACGTCCGCAAGCCCGGATAGCACCAAAGAAGAGCTCAATGTGATCTTGACTTAGTTTGTATGTCAGTACATACTTTAGTGGTGACTGCACAGGTCTCACAAAATTGTCAAACAATTTTGCTACACTCTCAATGCAACACAGAAAGCCAACGAAAGCTGTCTTCCTACGGGACACCACAAGCCTCTGTTCTTGGGAATCTCGCAGACCCTTGATGTAATTCTTGGCTTCAAGGAGTTTGGTTTGCCATTGCACTTCATTGGCTACTCGAAGAGGTGCTTTAGTGCCTTTTGAAACAGGGTTTCTGGTGTTCAATATATCAAAAAGGTCATTGAACATTCTGATGAACTCAACAGTACCCTCTGAGCCAAGAAATGGAGCCAGCTTCAACTCACAGCACAGATAATCCAATGCATCTGCAACACTGCGACTCAGAATCTGTGCTGCAAGATTAACCTTCATCTTCTGCTTTTTGTATTGAACATGAGCAGCCCTCAACTTGTTTCCCAATCTCAAACCTTCATCTTCTTGGAGACGGTGAAGTGCTTCGAACTTGGCCCATTCGATCGGCATCCCACTGGGGGACAACAATTTATGACAGTCACCTAAGCAGTTCCTCACCAGCTTGAGCATGTGACACGGGTCAAATAAGACGTGCACTTCATAATTGCCTAATGGGTGTCTGAAGGAGGGTTTGAACAGGAGAGAATCTGAGTTGAGGTTGGCTCCCAATTCCTTGAACATGACAAAGTTGCAGGCTGGGCCATCGCAGGTAAGTGCGCACACTGTCACGCCACAAGCATGGACACGTTCGAGGCAGGATCTAATTATATTTGCTCGCTCCTCCCCGGTAAGTCCATCAATGAGAAAATAGCCCAAAGGCACTTTCCAGTTATCATTCATCGCAACAGCCATGATGACGAACGCTTCTGTAGCAACACGGGTGTCATCATTGCAAGGAGCATCACTGCCTACATCAACATAGCCGCTGTACTTGCTTCCAGTCCATTCTACATGACGACGAATAGACATTTCATCAATCATAATAGAAACAATAACCTGTCTGTTTATTTCCTTGGCTGCTATGGCTCGCAGTTTTATAGCATCAAATGCACACCGAGTAAAACCCGGATCTGCCTCAACTTTGCCGTACCACTGTTTGATTTTTGCTGGATGTGAAAGTGCAAGTCCGAATGTTTCACGGACATACTTATAAGCTTTTGGGGAGTAAAAATGCAGAGTGGATGCAAACGCCTTCATCTCATCTGAATAGGATCCCTTCTCCCCTGCGCATCTCCGAAAAATTTGATTTTGCACTGTATCAAAGGAGTTCATCATTTCACAACACTGTGATGAAACCAGATTTTTCTGGCGCAACGCAGACAGCATTTCTTCTAAAGAATTCAGTTTTTTTTACTCGACGATTAAATTGTTGTACAATTTTCAATTTCTTTCGTGCTGCTTCGTGGCTAACCTGGGACTCGGTGAGTTGTCTTTTCACTTTCCTTGGCGACTGCATTGTGGCATACGAATGTTCATTTTCAACAGTGCATGAATGGTCTTGGTTAGATGAGGATGGGGAGTCCACCTGAAAATCAATAAATACATAACTAAATAATGATGATAAAAAGACCTTAAACAACTTAAAAGTTAATCAGTTATGTCGGATCTCTCCATACAGATTTGTTTTCAGGGGTTACTGTACCCACATCGTGTGTGAATGTGCACAAATTTGTGATTTATTTGCAAACATCTGATGGCCGGGGGTGGGGGTTGCGTGCATGTTTCAAGACATATACTGCCAGTGGAGAGTGATTACCTGGGTTGGGGGTGGGGATCTGTGGGTTCGTGCTCAAAACTATTGCAAGTAAAAAGAACGACTTAACCATAACTGTAAAAATACACGTTTTGGGAGAAGTGTCCCAAGCCAATACTGATCTTGTGAGCTTGGGAGGAAATGCAACTTTTGAGTTTTTGTTGTATTTGAGTCATTGTTAAAAGCTTGCACATGTGTGCGTGAGTTGTGAGTTTGCGCTTAGAGTTATAATTATTATAAGATACACGCATTATCAATACCGTCATTATTATTATTATCTTAATTGTAAGGCAAGGTTAGCCAAAATTAATGTAAAAAGACAGATTGAACATGGTGGGCCAGTGCATAAATCAACTTTTACTTGGCTTCTTAGCAAAAACACTAGAAACAACACATCAGATGACTCGATTGAATTGATCAATTAAATGTGTGTCCAGCAAGCCATTCTGTGCTAATGTTGCTCATTTTAATGAAACTAATTTTGGATTGTCTAACTTTTCATACTAGGGAATAATGTTGGACCCTCGAACTTAACCTGAAACTGTATAGAAAACCCACTCGTGCATTGAATAGAAACAATGAGAACACAAACAAACTTAAGTACCTTATGTGACTGTGTGGCAAACATGACCTGGTTTCCTGTCACTGTGCATGGTGTGGTCATAGACTGAAAGATAAAACAAACAAAATAATGTTATCAAAAGAGTTATTAGTGAGCAATACCTAAACAGATGAAAGACAGGCAGACTTTACACACTAGCAGTAATGTTCTAGTAATGGGCGTACTTGGCCGAAAAACAGTGACATTCGCTAATTAAAAACTATCTTCATTTGTATTCACTAAAGATGTTATGACCTATTTATCAGTACTTACAATTCCAGTGATTGTTGAGTTCGTTGTAACAACAAGCATCTGTGTGTTAGTCTGCCATTCTGACCATAACCACAATAACCACCAGAAAGCAGTGGAGGCAGCTGCTGTTCCAGTAAACTGGGGTCAAAGCTTGAATATATAGTTGAAAATGTCTTGCCCAGGCACATTTCCCATTCTTTCGGCCACAGAAGGATATCAGGATATTTGGCCTTGGGGAACGTCCACAAGGCCAAACACCCACCCCCACTCCGGAAGGCTGCAGCACTAGAGCCAGTGCTAATGTACGAGTCACAGTTTTTTTTCAATAAAAGACTAAGTAGCTGTAAAAACAATCTACTGACTGGGAAGCCATAGAATATACAGCCCTCACTTTGCTTTTGCCCAAGCTGCATATGTGTAACTGACAGAAACAGCATACACAGTGTGCTAAATATATGAAGGAACACAACTAAATGTTGTTAAGTATCAGAACATAATTTTGTTTAAAATGTATATAAATACCTTCTTTGTTCGGGATCTACTTGCTGAAATCTCCGGTGAAGACGTTCCAGTAGACGACAAAGGAGCTGTCAGAGGCTGCAAAATACAAAAATTTGTTTGTAAAAAGGTGTAAAAAATAAGTTTAACGACTCATATATGAAATTAAATCATTCATGCATTTACATTTGCTCCCATCCCATGGCATGAAAGTTATTATCACAAAAAAGTGATCATGCTTCATTCACACATGCTGTTGAATGACAGGAAAATAAAATAATGGTAGTTTCATTCAAAAATGATTAAGATTAAAGGATTTATACATGAATACACCCGAACAACATGTCAAAAATTAAATGATGCTTCACATATTGATCTCTGTCTTGGAAAAAGTTGAATCATCACACGTCCAATGTTATGTTCATTAGAAAAATCCTGTATATATGGAAGAATAAAAATAAAGTAACATCGGTTCAGTCCTTAACATGCCACGTAAGTGTAAAGGAAAGTACACAAACCAAACGCTTACCTTTAAATGAACAGGCAGGCCGTCAATTAATGTTGGGATGGATCCATCTTTCAAACGAATACACTGTCCAGTTGCATCAAAGCAACTCTTTTCAAAGTGTTGTGAACAGATAACAGACTTGGAATTCGCCTTGAAACCTGACCGAAAACAATTTCTGTTCCAAGCATTCCAGAGTTCAGGGTACTTGGAAGGAAAACTGGAAAAAAATTGCACAATTTTTTTAAAGGGTATATAAAGGGTATATAAGAACAATATCTACGTAACAACAATGTGTACAAAACAAATCAAGGTGAGCTGATCTGAATCAAATTCTGAAATAGGGACTCGAGTTGTAAGAGTTCGGTTTGGATCAAGGTGGATGGCATGTCTTGTAAAGAGATAAGGATAGTTTCCCAGCTAAAGCAGAAAATATCTTTCAGATATACCTGAAGTGAAACTACATGGTGGGACCAAGTGTGTGGTGTTAAGTGTTTTGAATATTGACTAAAGTTTGAAAGGCCTCCAAACTATTAAACTCATCATTTAATCAAGGAGTACACAACATAGTCGTGACAAATCTAAAATCTGTAAAAGTTTACTGAGTGTACGTGAAAATATAAAGACGGTAAAACCATACATGTACTCCAGAAGTCAATAAACTAGAACTGTCCCCACTGAACTAAAACTTTTACATCAGTGATCTGTCCCCTAAACAAATTGACGACAAAAAAGGGTAGTGTGCAACATTAATTTGCAAACAAAAAGCTACTTACCGATGAAAGGTGATTCCTTTTTTTCGTTCAGCAGGGCAGTCTTGCCTTGAACAATTAATAACAGCGCACATAGGCATCGTTTTTTGCTTAAAAAGAGTCGATCAAGAGTCAATCAAACAAACATGGCACACCATAGGATACGAGTACCAATATGGCGTCTTAGGAACTTCCGCCGGCTTCACGATTGGCTAGCGCTTTCTCATTTGGAAGGTACTTCCATTTCTTTTAGTTCAGTGGTTAACACCACCCAACTGTAAGGAGACGTAGATCCTCATGAACCCCCGCAACTGCGGGGGCTCATGAGGATCTATGCCTCTTGCTTAAGGTCCCGCCACACATGCCGATTTTGAGGCGAATTCTCGAGCAGTTTCGAATCGGTGTGTGATCGGGCCGGACTATAAAAACGTGTGCACTGCTACACATTTCCCGCCCACCCACCCCTGGACGAAATCAGCGAGAGCTGGAAGTCCCCATCCCTTTCAAATCTGCACCTGCACACATTTCCCGAAGAGTCCGAAATAGCGCAAGCGGTTAAACGTCGGAGCAGGTGAGCGAAGGGAATCGCCGGGTGGTGGGTTCAGTCGAATCCCGTCCCGGCCCTGGTAGCTGGACTCACAATCCAGGGGTAATAAACGGATTTGTTCAATAGCATGTCCGTTGAAAGGTGCTGGTAAATCAAAGTGGCACAGTTGGTGTGCGCCTGAGTTGATCAGTGTTCAGGTCGTACTCCATAGGCAATAGATTTCCCTGTCCCCCATAACCCGCCCGTCTGGGCCGTCCATGATCACCTCGGTGCTGTGGACGTTAAACCCGAACTAACCAACCCAACACAACACATTTCCCGACTTTTTTTTAGCCAACCGGTTTGAACCGAAGATCAAAGTCATACCTGTTCTGCAAAATGGCTGCTAGTTTTGACAGTGATGATATTGTGCTTGCATTATCAGCAGTTTTGCATAATATTCTAATATTCGGGAAGAGGCGGGCGAGACATCGGCAACGAAGGTGGTACTGATCTTCAGCCATTTTCAAACTGAAACGACGTGCTTTGCGAGACGCGCTCTGATTGGTTGAAGCCGCTTACAATCGGGGCCGAGTCGGATCGGAAAAATAGAGCAGGTTCTATACACCCGATTCCCAGCCGATTGGGATCGGATCGGATATATGACGTCATCCGATCGCAATCGGATCGGAATCGGCTTCAAAATCGGGGCACAATCGGCATGTGTGGCGGGGCCTTTACACCATGTTGAGTCACTATGTTTCTTGGATCATTGGGGGGCGGGGGTGGGGAGGGGGCGAGGGGTCTTTGTATGTCCTCAGGTACCTTGGATTGGCTTGGGGTGATCGAATTAACCAAGATGAATTAACGTTGAAATAGCCAAACACAGTGGGAGTGCAGTGGCAGCGTTGGTCCAACTCATTCTACCCCAGACACACCACAGCAAGATATGAATCGACCATGATAGTTCAAGGGTGATGCCAGAATAGCTTGGCGCCTATGGGCGCCAAGCTATTTTAGCATCACCCTTGAACTATCATGGTCGATCTGTGTCCTGCACTGCAATGCAGTTTTCAGAGGACAACGGCAAAATTTGGGGATTTCGGTCTTGGGGTACAATGAGTTAAAATGCACACTTTTGCACAGTGTTTAAATAGAAGGAGGTGAGTTACGTCCTTGAATAATGACGCACGCCCAGGCCTCAGTGCAGCTGTGTGCGCATGGCAGATAGTTTTAACATGAATATTATACAACCCTTGTGTCACGGAGGACAGTTTACACCGAGTGTACTGAGGACTCTTATTTCCTGAATCATTTCTCTCGCTCTCTCTCTCTCTCTCTCTCTCTCTCTCTCTCTCTCTCGAGAGAGAGAGAGATAGAGTGAGAGGAGAAAGAGAGAGAGAGAGAGAGAGAGAGAGAGAGAGCGTAATTGTTTGCGCGATTTGTTTATATATATATATATATATATATATATATATATATATATATATATATTATATATATATATATATATATATATATATATATATGGGACGTAATGTTTCATTAAATTACGTCCCTTGGAGCTAATCTGATTGAGTGCATTGTTTTGGCTTTGGGCGACGCCTTTGTTAAAAGTAAATTATATATATATATATATATATATATATATATATATATATATATATATATATATATATATATATATATATATATATATATATATATATATATATATATATATATATATATATATATATATATATATATATATATATATATATATATATATTTGAAAAATGACTTTGTCGCTAGCTTTATTAATATCTTTACCGTTGTAAAGTAAAAATTGATTCTCTCTCCGGCTCTCTCTCTCTCTCTCTCTCTCTCTCTCTCTCTCTTCTCCCCCCACCCCCTCCCCCCCCCCCGGCAAAAAGTCTAGTAACTGCACTGCACAACATAGTCAGCTCCCACTAAAAGTCAGCCTGTTTACTCTATAGTTGTTTTACTGGACAAGTTGGAATATTAACCATAGATTTAAAGCGACTTACTTCAGGAAGTAAGGGGTTAATAGCTCCGACCCACAATTCTTTAAAATGCTATAACAAAGTCCCTTTTGAGGGTGTTTGGAACCTCTCCTTCCCGTTGTTTGATATTTTGGCAAATGGTGAGAGTCTTAATACGCACGCGCCTTCTCTCTCTCCAACCCCCCCCCCCCCCTCCCCTAGTCTTTTTCGATTTTCGGGCCCTTGGAAGTAAGGTCTAGCTTCGGGGAGGCGTTTTGCATCAGGTTGAAGGTCGCATACAATAAGTTGGAAACTCCCCCCCTCCCCCTCCCCCCCCCCTCTTGCGGTAACTGATCCGCCCCCGATAAATGTTTTCGTATTTCTTACAATAATGTTGGACTTGAATTGTCAAGTTTGAATGTCATAAATGACTTTTTCGCTCTTCTTCTTCTTGGTACACACAGAAGAATTCATCCCCTTACGCTCAAAAGGCAGTGAAAACCTCTGATACCTGGGCCAAATCACATGGATTGTGAAAACCTCTGATACATGGGCCACATCACATGGATTGTGAAAACCTCTGATACATGGGCCATATCACATGGATTGTGAAAACCTCTGATACCTGGGCCACATCACATGGATTGTGAAAACCTCTGATACATGGGCCATATCACATGGATTGTGAAAACCTCTGATACCTGGGCCACATCACATGGATTGTGAAAAGAAGGATAGAAAAAGATAGTAAAGTCTTAGTCGTGGCAAGACAATATTAACTCATTCAGCCCGGCGCAGGTATCTCCCAAATTTTGGAGGCGTCATCTAACGACTATGCACCTGTTGCATGAGATGAATCGACCATTATAATTCAAGGGCAGTGAATTATCATGGTCGACCCATCTCCTGCTGTAGTGAGTCAGGGCTGAATGGTTACTAACCCGTTGTATCGGTGAATAATAGTGATCAAAGCCAGCCTTGCAGCAGTTTGCATAAAGGCCCGCTACCGCGTAACTGTTCAAAGATACTTCTGTAACAGATGCTTGCGAAACGCTACACACAGGTTCATTTACACACAGGACAATCCAGTTCAGCACACGTCGCCTTTATATCAAGTAACCTGACATTGACTCCACTCTGTCCTAGAAATACAACGCTTTCAGTACGATAAACAGCTAAAAGTAGACTGATACGCTCACGGCTGCGCAGAATAAATTAGTGCAATTACGAGTGTGCTTTTGCTGTGTATCCAAACTGCTGTTAAAGTTCACTAGGTGTATCGATAAGTCATAACAAACACAAATGGCGCTGAAAGGTGTCTTCAGATTTATGCGTAATGGTACTTTAAACTTGTATCATAATAAATAATTTCAACTCTCTGTCTCTGTCTGTCTCTGTCCGTCTGTCTGTCTCTATCTCATTAATAATTTCACCTATTGTGTTCGTTAATTTGTTTCCTTGATTTTTTTTCTTTGTAGGCTGCGTTTGTTTTCCTGTTGAGTTCTGTTTTGTAAGACAGGCATTGGATTGCCTAATAGATTTATCCTGTAATAAAGGATTCATCGTCATCGTCATCATCATCATCATCATCATCATCATCATCTCTCTCTCTCTCTCTCTCTCTCTCTCTCTCTCTCTCTCTCTCTCTCTCTCTCTCCTCTCTCTCTCTCTCTCTCTCTCTCTCTCGCTCTCTCTGTGCGATGTCAACGTTGCCCTTGCTCTCAATTTCTTGTTTTCTTGGTCTGTTGTATGATTCTGACGATTCCACACGTTTTTAACCCATTCAGCCCTGACGCACTACAGCAGGAGATGGATCGACCATGATAATTCAAGGGTAGTGCCAGATTAGCTTGGCGCAACAGGTGCATAGTCGTTAGATGATGCCTACAAAATTTGGGAAATACGTGCGTTGGGTTTAATGAGTGAATCGGGTGTTAGCATTTAATCTGTACACAAAGGTTTTCGCTTGTATAAATCAGGAAACGGAACTAAAGTCATCCCCAATATATTTACCCCTTCACTGCCAGCATGCTGCGGTCGCTCAACGCCCAGATTTCAAGAGGCATAGATCCTCATGAGCCCCCGCAACTTGCGGGGGCTCATGACGATCGATGCTTCTTGGTGGTCCTTATAGACCTCTGCATACCTCAGGCAGGCGAGTTTATCTGTTGCGGAAAGATGCAGTGGTTTTAGGCCATCGGTCGCAGCCCGTGGCAGTGCAAGGGGATTACACAATGCAACACTGAATTTTTGTGAATGCATAACAACGGGTCCGACATAACAAATGCTTTCTGGGAAAATGTGTACTACTTCCGCAAGTTTGCCTTGCTTTTTTTTTTTTTTTTTTTTTTGTTGTTGCTTCCTGTGACCTTTACCCTGAAGAAGGCTGAAAGATTTCATCAAGTTCAAGAACACGTGTTTCTGCTGCGTGTGACGAGAGATCTGACAATGTTACAATTGTTGAAAAGTTCTCGGACGCTCCCAAGTAATTTGTGATTTTATTTCCTGTTGATACAAAAATCGTGCCCATCAAGCCAAGGTCCTCGGGCCTACGTCGGCCGCAGTGGGCCCGCTGCCGCCGACGTCTGCCCGAACGTGTCTTGCTTACTAGGCGAGTTCTCCGCGAACTTTGGGACGATTGCTGCAAAACTCGTTGCACTCTCCAAATTACCCTAGATGAACTTTTGGGACAATTTGTTAACCCCTCTGCTGTCGGTAGCGCCTTCCTACAGGAATCGTCGCTACACAAAGCGGTACCCATAGCCAAATCAAAAAACGTTGTCATAAAGTTACAGTTAAACTTCGGTTTTAACAAAATCGCAGGCGGATTTTTGGTTGTTGTTATGTCCAATGTTCAAGGGGCGGGGGATCTTGGGGGTGGGGTGGGGTGGGCGATCCTAAGGGTCCTGGACCCTCCCTCCCCCCCCCCCTCCAGACACTAAATTCTTTAAAATGCAATAACAAAGTCCCTTTTTGGGATGTTTGGAACCCTCCCTTACCCCTACCCCGTTGTTTGATATTTTGGTGAACGGTAAGAGTTTTAACACACGCAAGTGCCTTCTGCCCCTCCCTCCCCTCCCCCCCCCCCTCCGTTGTGTAATATTTTGGCGAATGGTGAGAATTTTAACACACGCACGCGCGTTCTCTCTACCCCTCCCCTCCCCCTCCCCCCCCCCCTCCCCCCCCCCCCCCGGTTGTTTGATATTTTGGCGAATGGTAAGAGTTTTAACTCACGCACTTGCCTTCTCCCTCCCCCCCACCTCTTTCTCCCACACCCCCTCTCTTTTAGATTTTTCGGCCCCTGGAAGCAAGGTCTAGCGCCAGGGAGGCCTTTTGTATCAAGTTAAAGGTTCCAAACAAAAAGTTGGAAGCCGCCCTCGAGATAACTGATCCGCCGCTGAAAGTTTGTCATAAGAGTGCAATAATTTACACAGAAAGAGAACTGTTGGGACCTGCGAACAGTGTTGCCCTATCCGGCTTTCCTTATATCCGACTTTGTTGTAAAGAGAAGTAGACTGTTAACTCATTCGAGACCTGCCGCCTGCGGATACGCGGCTTAAGACGCGTATCCGGAGGCGGCACGTCTCAAATGAGTTAATAAGTAGAAGTAAACAGCGACCAGCTCCAGACAATGAAGGGTTAAAGGTTCGCTATATCTCCTCCATTAACCCTTATCATTCGGAATACACCAGTGTGTGAAATAAGTTTGACTAAAATAGTTCAAGGGTAGTGCCAGAATAGCTTGGCGCTTCTAGGCGCCAAGCTATTCTGGCACCACCCTTGAATTAAAGCCATTGGTCTATATCCTTATCTGTAAGTACTATAATGCAGCTTTGCATGTGACAGTGTACAAATTTGAAGCTTTTAGCCTCAGTATGATATGGGTAAATGTTCTCAGTACGTCTTACAATAATGATAAACAAATGCTGGCTTAATCAGTTTTAATGTGAATGCCGTTCAAAGTAAGACGTTTCTGTACTTCTTCTTTCCGTACGCAGGAGAGTTCCCCTGACGTGCTCCAGGGGTAGTAGACAACCTCTGTTACGTGTGCCATTTTACCTGGATTGTGAAAGAAGTTAGTTAGTTATTTGGGTTTAACGCCGAGCAGGCGACTAAACGGCCATCTCACGGCGGGAAGGGTGAAAGTCTGGTCAGCCAGACTAAGAGAAAGATCTTAAAACATGATGTAAATACAGTTTAAAAGTAATCTCAGCTAAAAAGTCACACAGGTCAATCGTACATGTCTACAGACATTGGAAGTTCATCAGAGTAGTCAGAATTACATAGACTATAGAGACTTAAATTTTGTAAAACAAATTTGTGAAAAGAAGGTTAAAATGTTTAGGGCTTAACGTCTTTTGTCCACCACGAGGGTGATTTCAAAGACGGGGACAACGAAAAAGGGTCTGAGCAAATTTTGACCCAAGCTGGATTCGAACCCGGGACCTTTTGGTCTGCAGGCAAACGCTTTTACCACCGAGCCACCCAGCTCACCTGTGAAAAGAAGGTGTAAAAGTCTCAGGCATGACAACACCGAGAACACGCTGTACTCTGTCGATTTTTTTTTAACCAAGCACGTCCCGCCCGGCACTAGATCGATTTAAGTTAGACCTTTGTCCAGCATTATTGTAATGAAACTTTGAAACTTTATTTCTCAAGGATAAATGTTTTCAATCAAGTCCTTATTGTAAGACACACTAAGAACATTATTATGAACCCTTTATGGCCTGAAGCAGGTCGCTTTAACATTATTTATATCTAAACCTGTTTCTTCGGATCGTTCTTCTTCCAACGCCTTTCATCTGCAGTGATAGTTTATGAATACAGGCTGTTGTGAGCGTTGACTGATGTCGTCGAACGAACTAGTGACCTTAACTCATTCAACCCCGACACACCACAGCAAAACACGGATCTAGCGTGGTAGTTCAAGGGTGGTGCCAGAATAGCCTGGCGCCCATAGGCGCCAAGCTATTCTGACACCACCCTTGAACTATAGTTATGCCCGATCTGTCCCCATAAATGTAATACAGTCTTCAGAGGGCAACTTCAAAATTTGGGGATTTCGTTCCTGGGGCAGAATGTGTTAACACCGAGGACGCGCCTTGCTTACACATTTCAGCGAACTACATGAACTCGGTAAATCTTGTTTTAAAGCTTCCTTGAAATTTACACCAAACGTGCTACTCAAAGTTCACTAAGTCTTGGAGCTACGCCGGTGTAAAGCTCCAGAATGTCTCTCACGCTGCGTCGACTCGGGGTCAGTTTAATTTCAATACTTTGGCGTACGCGAGGTTGGTCCGGGATCACCTAGGTGTGGTAATTTTGCTTTGGGCGGTGTAACGTGCCTCAATGACCCCGAGGCCAGATCGACCCGGAGTCACTTTGGCGTAAGCCAAAGTGACTCCGGGTCCATCTGGCCTAGGGGTCATTCTGGTGTGTTGCACCGATAATCCTATACTCACTCATTAAAACTTCTTAGGAAGGAAAAATACAGTAAGTCTATTTTTGCGAAAAGCGATGTTTTCATTGAATTACAATGAAAGTCTCGCTTTTCACAAAAGTAGACTTGATGTCTTTTGCCATACTGAGGCAGACTTATTTTGCATTTTTGCACTTTTTAGACGCATCATATGCGCGCATAAGGATAGTCTGCATTGATGTATGTCTTTGAACTTACCATTGTTTTGACATGCATCGTCCATACTTGACCTTTTTCTGAATTAGCTGCATTGTAGTGATTTAAGTCTTCGTTTTTTTTTAGCAGTTTTCAAACATGCAATGCACATCTTCTGCATCATTGGCGTAGGAGGATTTTTAGTGGAGTAGCTAGGGCCAACAACAATAATAATAATGATGATGATAATGACGATTTTGATCGTAATATTGATGATGACGATGATAATGACAACAACCACAGCACTAATAATAATAATAATAATAATATTGTAGTAGCAGTAGTAGTGGTAATAGCGTTTGTATTATTATTATTATTATTATTATTATTATTATTATTATTATTATTATTATTATTATTATATCAAAACGGATGTAGTGGTGGTGACTGTTTGTGGGTGTGTGTGGGGAGAGGGGGATGGGAGAAAAGGGGGGGGGGGGCGTCGAGGGGTGGGTGCTATTTATAAAGGAGAAGTGTCATTGTGGTGATAGAAATAAGTACCGGTATCTCAGAAATAAGTATATCAGAGTAATATACAACTCCTTATCTCGAGACACCAACTTTATCTCACTCTGAATAAAGAGCATTCTCTGATACACTTTTTCACACAGTTCTTTTTAATTGAAAATACCTACTGCGGCAGTTTCAATGCACTTCATTCCTTGGACTAAAAACATGTCAAGACTTACACAGCGGAGCCCAGTTCATAACCTTTCCTACGCTGCAACGTATCCATTCATTTGAGCTCCTCTTTCATTTCATTGGCAGACGTCAGAAACAAAAACATAAACAAAAATCCCCCTTCAGTGACGTGGCATTTTCGTGTCAAGAGTCGCCAAGTCTATATCACAGTAAGCAAAGGCCATCGGGCCGACAGTGCGCGGGCCCACTGCGGCCGACTTCGGCCCGATCGCCTTTTGCGCACTGGGAAACCCGTCCATAAAGAACTGAGTGCTTGCTAGTTGGTCAGGTCACGTACGCGTCCAAACACCAAATAATATAATTATCCGCAGTTTTAGGCACTGTGAAATCAGACTGGGTCAGCAAGAGGCATAGATTCTCATGAGCCCCTGCAGGGCAGGGACTGATGAGAATCTATGCCTCTTGCAGATGGGATGGCGGGTAAGCCTAATAACTCCAGATAGACATACAGGTGTTATTTTCGTCGTGGCGCCAACCCAAAACTGCGCTGCCTTTCCTCTCTTGCTTTGTCAAGAGTCATGTCATTTTTTTCTTCTCCATATCGCCCGCAGGGACCAGGGTATATTTTGATTGACAGGTCTGGGCACGCGCTGTAGAGAAACTGATGAGGAGATGTTCATCAACGTGTAACAACCCACTCAGTCATCAGACGAACAGAAAACCAAGATGATTTGTAGCAATACTGAGCTGTTTTGCGCCAGGTATTGTTTGGCATTAACCCATTCAGCCCCGACGCACTACAGCAGAAGATGGATCGACATGATAATTCAAGGGTAGTGCCAGATTAGCTGCCGGCGCCAATCTAATCTGGTACTACCCTTGAATTATCATGGTCGATCCATCTCCTGCAACTGGTGCGTAGTCGTTAGATGACGCCTCCAAAAATTTGGGAAATACTGCATTGGGGTTAAATGGGTTATTTTTCTGGTCAAGATAGGAAAGAAAATGCAAAGAAAGAAAGAACGCGCTTAGAAAGGACAAGAACGACACCATTAAAAAAAAATTTGTTATTGATTTATTTTTATTTATTTTATTTTATTTTTATTTTTTTATTTTTTTTGGGGGGGAGGGGGGAGGGGGGGGGGGGGTAAATTCCATTTTTTTAAAAAATTCAAAATGGACTTACAGACAAAAGTATAATTCACTACATATCTTTTTAAAGACGAGAAATTAAACTCAGATCATGGGCGCGAGCCAATACTGACTCGATGCGAAATGACGGTAACTTATTCAGCCCCCCTGCCGTATTTTGGCCTTAGTTGCCTGCTCGGCGTTAACCAATACAACTACTAACGTATTTTGGCCAAATTTTGGAGGCGTCATCTAACGACTATGCACCAGTTGACAATTCAAGGGTAGTGCCAGATTAGCTTGCCGCCTGTCGGCGCCAAGCTAATATGGCACTCCCCTTGA